>ML058524.1:1200484-2400968 GCA_003013855.2 Liriodendron chinense | reverse complement strand
CACGAGTTTTGCAAAGCATGCGAGCGCTGCTAGAAATTAGGAGGATTATCCCGTCAAAATATGATGCCTCTCACCCCAATTCAACATATTGAAGTCTTTGACTGTTGGGGCATCGATTTCATGGGACCATTCCCCTCATCTTTTGGACATGTCTATATTTTGCTTACCATAGACTATGTGTCTAAATGGATAGAGGCTATCCCATGTAGAACCAACGATCATCGTACGGTTCTCAAGTTCCTCAAAGAAAACATACTTTCTAGATTTGGGACGCCTCGGGCCATCATTAGTGATGGTGGTTCTCACTTTTGCAATAGACCTTTCAAAACTTTAATGAAGAAATATGGTATTAGGCACAAAGTGAGTACCCCATACCACCCACAAACAAGTGGGCAAGCTGAAATCTCCAATAGAAAATCAAGCAGATTTTGGAAAAGACGGTGAGACCGGATCGCAAGGATTGGTCCCTAAGATTAGATGATGCACTTTGGGCTCACCGTACCGCCTACAAGACACCCATTGGAATGTCCCCTTATAGACTTGTCTATGGGAAAGCTTGCCACTTGCCTGTGGAGATAGAACACAAAGCCTATTGGGCGATTCGGGCTTTAAATTTTGACATGGACAAGGCTAGCTCGCTTCGCAAACTCCAATTAAATGAGCTTGATGAAATCCGGAACGATGCATATGAGAACTCGAGAATTTACAAGAGTAAAATGAAGGCTTTCCATGACAAACACATCTTCCGGAAATCTTTCCATGAAGGTCAGAAAGTACTCTTGTATAATTCCCGACTTCATCTTTTTTCGGGAAAATTACGATCTCGATGGACCGGCCCATATATTATCAAAGAAATTTTCCCTCATGGGGCTGTTGAGATTGAAAATGCAGCAAATGGTAACTGTTTTAAAGTTAATGGACAACGCCTTAAACCATTTGTTGAGAAATTTGATTCAGAGGACATGTCCATCACTCTGAATGATCCTGTCTATCAGGATGATTGATCTCCTAGTCTGATGGAGGTATAGCATAGGTAAGTTTTCTTTAGTTTTACTGTTTTTAGTAGGTTTTAGTTGTTGGGGTGGAGACTTCCATGATCGATCTCTCAGGTACTATTGATTCTCACTCTCTCATATTTTACCATTGCTCTCATATTCATGCTACTTGAATATCTTTTTACATTGAGGACAATGCAAGATTTGGTTGGGGGGTGAGATGAGATTCCTCATCTAGCATATTGCAACATTTCGAGCTTCATATGCGCAAATTTTTTTCGAATTTTCTAACATCTCAAAACTCTTTTAGAAAATCTTGTTTCTATATATTTGAGATGCTTTGAGTATAAGAAGAGGAGATACGAAGTGTGTGATGTTGGAGGTCTTGAATTTCTCCCAACATAATGGTTTTATATGTTAGTCCCCCTATTGTTGTGATTGATAGAAAATTTGAACACCTTTACACCAAGTTCACATTACACGATTTCATGAGTTGACAGGTTTATGTGATTTGTGGATTAGCTAGACTTTGATTTAAAGGTGTTGAGCAGCCAAGCCGGGGTATTTTGTCCATCCTTGTCCATGGGAAAATAACAGAAGATATGGATTTCTAAAAATCCTATCTAATTTAAAAGAAAAAGGAAAGAAAGGATGAAATCGGGAAGGAAAGAAAAATGGTGGAAAATTTCGAAAAGGGCTACCTATTACCAACCGGGGGATGGTCGAACCGTAACAAAAGCCGAAAATGGGATGTAGTGTGAAAGCCGTCGGAAGGACGGTAAGGCAAATTCCTGTCATAGGTTTGTTGCTGCCCTGTGCACCTTAAAATCCTTGGTTTACTTAATCTATGAAGAAGATGATCCCAGGAACTCATGCGATGAACTTTCACTACGCACACTAGGTTGAATTTGTTCGAGTTCTTCTATTTATCAATCAATCAACGGGAATTTCATGTAGACACCTCTTATGTTTTGAGAGTCCAAGGTTTCAGCTTCTATCACCTAATTTTTCCAAATCTTACTCTTGTACATCTTGGAGTGGATAGAAACATGTTTTCTGGAAGAGAGTTGGGTTTGGAGGTTTGAAATTGTTTCACGCATGTTTTGCTCGGGACTAGCAAAAAGCTGGTTGGGGGGTGTGTTGAACCTCCAATTTATACATTGCGTTGCCCATTACATGACATAGTTTGCATGATTTTCATGATTTAAAGGCCCATCTAACACATGTTTTGTGATTATAGGGGATGAGAGCGGACTTCATTCAATTAGGGATTAAAAGAAAGCCTTTGGAGCCATTGGATGAAGGATGAAAGAGGACCGAAGAAAGAAGAAAGCAAGGAGAAGAGAAAGAAGAAAAAAAGAGGAGAAGAGAAAGAAAGATGAACAAGTTGAAGAGGAGCCAGACCGGTCTTGACCGGTCGGCCACGCATGCTGATCAAATTGAAGACCAGACCGACCGGCCTTGATCGGTCGGCCATGCACACTGGACGTAGTGAAGAGAGACCGATCGGTCTTGACCGATCGGTCTTGACCGGTCGGCTATGCACGCTGACTGCCGATTAAACAAGCCCGACCGGTCTTTACCGATCGGCTGTACTCCCTAGACTGTTTAAAAGACCAGACCGACCGGTCTAGACCGGTCGACTCTGCGTAAATATAGTTCTTTCTAAAACGGGACACCGAAAACTGCTGCGCAGTGCGTAACCTTTCGCAGATTCTGGATGTTTCCGATGCAAGGGAGCTTTCTTACTATAAAAGGACACCTAGGGGCTCTTCCTAGGTCATCATAGAAGCTAAGGGACGTGGTTCTAAGGAGAGGAAGCTGTCGTGGAGCGTCTGCAACTCTCCTATTTCCAGTTTTTCTAGTTTTATGCTTTCATTAAGAGTTTTTAGTTGTAGCATGAATATGCTCGGCTAGAACCTCTCAGCTAAGGCTGAGAGGTGAAGCTTGTAGCTAATTCTATGTTGGATTCAGTTTAACTCAAGTAATTTTAATTCAAGTTTGGATTTTTCTCATGTTCTAGTTTCTAAAAGTGGTAGTTTGAGATATTTTATGAGAGTTCATGTGCTCCGGACATGAATTCCTTGCAATTCTCTGAGATTATCATATAATGCTTGTTTAGATTCGAATCATAGTAATCCTTGAGCAGGCCATAGTCCATAGGCATGGCTGTTACTCCGAAGGCTATGGTTTTGAATTCTACATTGATTGAATAGACTAGAACTTGGAAGTTCAACTTGATTTGGATTGAATGCGTGTGAATGCTTTATTTTCCAACTAGATGAGAGATAGGACTTCAAATCTAGTTGTGTTCTCTACTTGGATTGATTGAATTGACATGGGATTGCTACAAGTGGATCCTTGAATGCCTTAGTACTTTGAATTATTGATTTTCTATTAAAGTTACTGTTTTACTTAATTACCCAATTAAATATGATTTTCTTCCAAAAACTGAGTTGCTGGAGTAGTTTGGAGATTGTTTCTAATTCCCTGTGGATCGACCTCGGTCTTACCGAGTTTTATTACTACATCGCAGCCTTACACTTGAGGCGAGCGAACAACGGGTGGCTAGCCTCACAAGAAAAGTTGAGGCCATGGAATTAAGGAAAGAAGAGACGATCAACTCCAATGACGTTGAAACTGTTTGTGGAATTTGTGCCGGAAATCAACATGCAACACAAGATTGTCCCACAATTTCAGCGGTTCAGGACATCTTACAAGAACAATCAAATGCCATAAACAGTTATCAACGGCAATTTGGTGCTCCAAACTCAAACACGTTTAATGCTAATTGGAAGAACCATCCCAACTTCAGTTGGAGGAATGGACCCACTGTGAATGCAACCAATATCCCTCAAGCTCAACCTATACTACGTCCATCTATAGTCATTGCTCCAAAAGTTACGCTAGAGGAGATGTTGGGTGCATTTGTATCGGTTCAAACTGAGTATAACAAGACTAATTCTCTGAAAATAGATGAGTTCATGCAAGAGCAATTGAAATTCAATCAAAATTCAACTCAAGCCATCAATGAGTTGAAAACCTCAATGGCTAGAGTTGAATCTCACCTCAGTGTTAGGGAGAAAGGCACACTTCCTGCCCAACCTCTTCCTAACCCAAGAACCCGATTTGAGATACAAGATGCAGGCTCATCCTCCCAACATACGGAGCATGTTCAAGCTATCACCACTTTGAGAAGTGGGAAAATAGTTGATAAATCTAATCCGGTGAAGGCCCCAGAGCCTAAGGATCCGAAAAATTCCAAAGAGGATGATAGCTCAAACAACACTCCGCAAGAGAAAGAAACGGAAAGGCAATACAAGCCGGTTGCCCCGTTTCCCCAAAGGTTGATTTCACCCAAACCTTTTGACAAAAATCTGAAAATTTTAGAGGTTTTCAAGCAGGTGAAGATCAACATTCCGTTGTTGGATGCCATAAAACAAATACCATCATATGCCAAATTTCTAAAGGAATTGTGTACGGTCAAAAGGAAACACAATGTTCATAACAAAGTACTTTTGACTGAGAATTTGAGCGCTATTATCAAACAAGAGGTACCTAAAAAATACAAGGATCCAGGTAGTCCAACCATCTCATGTATTATAGGAGACTACCGGATTAAACAAGCCTTACTCGATTTAGGGGCAAGTGTGAACCTCATTCCATACTCAGTTTACAAACAACTTGGGTTAAGTGAATTGAAATCCACCAAAACCACACTCCAACTTGCTGATAGATCCATTTGTATACCGAGAGGAATGATTGAGGATGTTCTAGTCCAAGTTGATAAATTCTACTACCCAGTAGACTTTATTGTCTTGGATACACATCCCGTGATAGGTACCGGTGCTCAAATTCCCGTCATTTTTTGCCGCCCTTTTTTAGCTACTTCCAATGTAATTATCAATTGTAGAAACGGGCTTGTACAAATGTCCTTTGGAAATATGACCCTTGAGCTTAATATATTTGATTTATCCAAACAACCACGGGAGGTTGATGAGGAGATCCACGAGATAAACTTGATTGAATCATTTGTGGAGGAAATTTTTCCCTCAACATTATATTCCGACCCTTTGGAGGCATGTGTGGCCCACTCTCATGAGATAAATGATGACACAATACGAGAGATGGATGCCATTTTAGATGCGATGCCGGTGCTTGATAACAAAAGATGGAGGGCCCTATTTGAGCCTTTGCCCGTAAACGAGAACAAAGCCCTCCCATCTAATATCTAGGCACCAACACTCGACGTAAAACCATTACCAAGTGAGATGAAATATGTCTATTTAGGTCAAAATGAGACATATCCGGTGGTGATTTCTTCCCACTTGGATGAGGAACAAGAGAGTAGGCTAATGACCACTCTATTAGAGCACAAGAGTGCCATTGGGTGGTCGATTGCGGATCTCAAAGGCATAGACCCACTGATTTGTACTCATCGCATACACCTTGAGGAGAATGCGAAGACATCTAGGCAACCACAAAGACGACTCAATCCAAACATGAAGGAAGTGGTTAAGGCCGAAGTGATAAAACTATTGGATGTGGATATTATCTACCCAATATCCGATATTCAATGGGTGAGTCCAACTCAAGTGGTGCCTAAGAAATCCGGAATAACCATCGTAGCCAATGCCAATAATGAACTTGTACCAACCAGAGTCACTACCAGTTGGAGAATGTGCATTGACTACAGGAAGCTAAACACTGTCACGAGGAAAGACCACTTCCCCCTACCTTTTGTTGATCAAATTTTAGAAAGGTTGGCGGGTCATTCCCATTTTTGCTTCCTTGATGGCTATTCAGGGTACAACCAAATAGAGATCGCCCATGAAGACCAAGAAAAGACTACATTCACATGTCCATTCGACACCTTCGCCTATCGACGAATGCCGTTTGGGCTATGTAATGCCCCTACCACTTTTCAGTGATGTATGATGAGTATCTTTTCTGATATGGTGGGGACAATTCTCGAAGTCTTCATGGATGACTTTTCAGTATTTGGTTGTAGCTTTGATGAGTACCTTGTGCCCTTGAAATCTTTGTTGAAAAGATGTGAAGAGAAGAACCTTGTGTTGAATTGGGAAAAGTGTCACTTTATGGTTCAAAAGGGAATTGTACTTGGTCACATCGTTTCACAAAATGGAATCGAGGTAGACAAAGCGAAACTCAATCTTATCTCTAACCTTCCACCACCTAAGAGCATACGAGATGTGCGGTCCTTTTTGGGACACACAGGATTTTATAGAAGGTTCATAAAGGACTTCAGTTCACTCTCTCGTCCTTTATGTAACCTACTTCAAAAGGAAAACTCATTCGAGTGGAATGAAGAATGTCAAAAGGCCTTTACCACACTTAAAGGTATGTTGACATGTGCTCCCATAATGCAACCACCTGATTGGAGCCTTCCTTTTTAAATTATGTGCGATGCAAGCGACTATGCTATTGGGGCCGTGCTAGAACAAAGAAAAGAGAAGAAGTCATGTGTTATCTACTATGCAAGTAGAACCTTAAACTCAGCCCAAGCAAACTACACTACTACAGAAAAAGAACTTTTAGCCGTAGTTTTTGCCTTGGACAAGTTTAGGTCCTACTTGATTGGATCCAAGATCATCAGATTCACTAACCATGCCGTGCTTAAGTACCTTCTCTCTAAGAAGGATGCTAAACCACGATTGTTAAGATGGATCCTTCTACTCCAGGAATTTGACATAGAGATACGTGATAAGAAAGGAGTAGAAAATGTAGTGGCTGACCATCTCTCTCGACTTATCCTCACCGATTTCCCTGAAACGACCGCGATCAATGACATGTTCCCTGATGAACAACTTTTTGCTGTTTCCCAATTGCCATGGTATGTAGACATTGCTACTATCTTGCTACAGGTACAATTCCTACACATTGGAAAAAGCAAGATAAAGTTAAATTCTTCACTGAGATGCGAAAATTCCTATGGGACGACCCATACTTATTCAAGTATTGTCCCGATCAAATCATAAGGAGATGTGTGCCAGATGATGAACAACAAAGTATCATCTCCTTCTGTCATTCTCAGGCATGTGGTGGCCACTTTTCGGCTAAAAAGACTACAGCAAAAATTCTACAATGTGGGTTTTATTGGCCTACTATGTTCAAAGACACAATGAGTTTTGCAAAACATGTGACCCTTGTCAGAAATTGGGAGGAATCTCCCGTAGAAATATGATGCCACTCAATCTCATCTTAATAATCGAAATTTTTTATTGTTGGGGCATCGATTTCATGGGTCCATTACCATCTTCTTTTGGAAATGCATACATCTTGCTTGCCGTTGACTATGTATCCAAATGGGTCGAGGCCATCCCTTACTGGAATAATGACCATAAAACGGTCATTCGCTTCTTAAAAGAGAATATTCTTTCCCGGTTTGGAACACCTTGAGTCATCATCAGTGATGGAGGGTCTCACTTTTGTAATCGCCCATTTGAAACCTTAATGAAGAAATATGGCATAACACACAAAGTGAGCACTCCCTATCACCCACAAACTAGTTGACAAGCTGAGATATCCAATAGGGAGATTAAACACATTTTAGAGAAAAAGGTGAACCCCGATCGCAAGGATTGGTCGCTTCGACTTACCGATGCGCTTTAGGCCTACCATACTACTTTTAAGACCCCTATTGGAATGTCTCCCTATAGACTTGTCTATGGGAAGGCTTGTCACTTGCCTGTGGAGTTGGAACATAAGGCATATTAGGCAATTAAGAAGATGAATTTTTATTCTGAGAAGGCAAGCTCGTTGCAAAAACTACAATTGAATGAACTCCTAGCCATAGAGATAAAAGACAGAAGCGGGAAAGAAACCTTAGAAAGCACGCAGGATAAAGATGATGAAGATACCTAGAGAAGGAGATGAAGCCGAAATTTAAAGGAAGTTTGTGATCTTAGATTCGAAGGAAGTAGTGAAAAATCTCACACAACGCACAACCGTAACACATAAAGGGAAGAGAAATAAAGATGAAGGCATTTGAGGGTTTCGTGACCAAATGTGGAAGGAAAGGGGTATTTATACACAATCATTCCAAATGATTCTTTCTCTCAAGAGGCACGACAATTGGCATCACCCCATTCGTTAGGGAATAAGAAACGATGCATTTAAGCACGACAACTTTTCAATACAAAAAGAAATGATTGTGACGTCCTACTCCTTGCCTATTTAATGCAGCATTTAAGGATACAGCTCCTCGGAATCGACGTCGACGCGACCGTTGAGATAAATTCTACTGTGCAAAGAGCTAAGGACATATCCTGCAAAAGTTTCTAGTCCACTTTTACTGACCGTGGAACTTGGGGACTGCTGTTATGGGTAATTTTGAGCATGTCCTCGAATGATGACGTAGAGCAATCATGGTCGATGGTATAAGGCCCACTCAAGGTGGATGATAAAATATGTCAACAAAACTCTCCTCGGTCATTTTTGCTAAGGCACGAGACTTCAGACTTGGCCTCTTACACAGTAGTTACGCTTCTTAAATTAATAAACAAGGATTCTACTGAGGATATCTCCTTGGTACATTCAAGAATTCTACAGAGCCAATATCGCCTCTGGGCTCTTTTGGTAATTCATCATTTTATAGACCATATGTCCTCGGTCTAATGAGATCACAGTCTCAAGTCTTAATGCTTGTCAGAGAACGTCCATTTTGTCTGAGCAGTCAAGACTGCAGACCTCCAGTGCTTGGTATATCAGGAGTACTACATATCATCACACAAAGATAACTATGACCTCCTAATTTTGTGGGATCTCAAGCGTGTTATCACAAGTTAATCCTAATTGAAAAAGATCATCTGGAAAGGATACCGTCCAGATGCATATTTCAAAATGAAACCAACAGATATATTGATGTGGGTCATGAACGGCCTATGAGCCCACATTATCTATAAAAGGACTCTACTGCAGTCTCTCCAAGTACGCAACTTCTGATACAATCAACAAGTCATTGAGATTTCTTAGATCCCTTGACTGACTTAAGCATCGGAGGGTCCTTAGTCGGCATGACCGACGACCCCTTACTATGTCACTGTGGTTGCAGGTCCCAGATCTACGCCATCCGTCAGGAGGCCCATCATCCATTGATCATGATCTATGCCATTTGTCGGGAGGCCCACCATTGATATCTTCTCCATTATCTATTGACAATTTTGAGCGTTAACAACATGCATGCCACCCAACGGTGGGATGGAGGTCACATGTACTACGGAAGCATGTTGATACTTGATACGCATGCTAGATATGTGAACTAGTTTTCGAAATGTATAGTTCAAGTGCTAATTAGTAGGTACATAAACATTCAAGGGCATGGGTTTTGGAGGGAACTGTTTTTTTTTTTTTTTTTTTCTTTTCTTTTTTTTAATGGTTTGAAATGTACATTGTGGGTAGAGAGAGGGTGCATTAATTTCAACTTAGTTTCCCCCTTCTTGCGTAGCTATCAACTTGCGCTATGTCGAGTATTTTGTCTAAACCGCTCGCCATGAGAAACCTGTGAAAAATATCCACAAACATTAAAAGAATAATAATATAATAATTAAAAAAAAAATAGCCAGATAAATAATGGGGATCGAGTTCGATCATGATAATGCAGAAGGCTGGTTGTATGCTCCATCTAAAACGTTCAAGGGTTAAACTGCAACATCTTGTGATCACTCCTCCCAGAGTGCATACTAGCACGAGGTTTGTGGATAGTACTACACATACATGTCTTCACACGTGTCAACATGTAGAAGCCATGATTCAAGATGAAGCCATGATTCTTATGGTAGGTGGGCCACTGTGTATCATAAACAACGGGAAACTTAAGTAGTTGTATGAAATTTTCGGGTGGTGGCATCTAGTGAAGAAAGGTTTTATATCGTTCCAAATGGAGGTATGCATGCAAAGGCCGCCTAGTCTAGTAGAAGAAAGATTTACCTGTCTAGGAGAATTTGGGACATGGATTGACAGCCACCAGGGACCGAAGACTGCAAATTTAGTGCAATGTTGGGATTGTGAACACTTTGCCTAATGTGTATCCACCCCTGTTGTCCGTTCTCTTCGTCCATGACTTTGACCCTGCGTTAATTAGTCCATTGATCAGAAACTTAGATTAAATTTGAAATAATGATAATAACGATGGTGATGATGATGATAAAGGAAATTAAATACCATGCATGTGTGCAGTGGCCACACCTGATATGCTGGGAAGATGGATTCCATACAACAGTGTACTCATGTGTAGCCATGGCCACGTAATTTATGCTCACAATACAATGATAATAAGAAAATCTTGAGAGGCTGAGGAAAGCCTCTTCGAGATGGAGGCGGAGGCAGAGGCGACATCGCTATTTATTGTACACATCTCTCACATGTTAAGGGAAATAAAAGTAGTTGTCATCTCCATAGATTTTGATTTTGAGGGACTCCACATGGACATACTTTGGTCTAGAACACTTAAGGAGGAGGGATTTCATAATCCCAGTTGTTCGGTTGGTTTAATGTTAGGATTTTGTGGGACTTCCCTTTATTAAGCGTTTTGTAAACCTGTTTTGGTCACTCTAAACTTAACTAGTCTTTTGTTTGGTTGATATCATGAATTGCCCAATCTAAAAATTCTTCTAATTAACAAAGGATCCAACAACAATTGCTAGCTTACAGAGGCCTTTTTTTTTTTTTCCTCTCGTAAAGACTAGCTCACCAGACATGTGCCCACTTGGTGTAAGGGGAGCGGCATTTTCTCCAAGGAAAATGATCTTCTGACCCTATTTTCCTAGTAACCAAGTTATATAAGATAAATAAAAAAAGGTTTTGAATGTATGTGCCCCTTGTACGGCGAAATTCCCCGCTCGTTCCTCGCTGAAACTATTTTTCTGATTGGCCCCCTTACACTTTTTAAACTTTGTTGTGGACAAAAATACCCTTGCGTACTGAGCCCTGCGCCTGACAGTTATTAATGTGTGGAAGGTGGATTAAGCTGGATAGTAAGAGAGTTAAAGTGAGGCCTATTGTGAGGCATGATGTCGATCCACAACTTCCTTCCATTTCAAGAGCTTATTATAACACAATTGGACGAATTCGGGTCAAGGAAGTGGATCACAACACAATAAACAAGGTGATTTATCTAAGACCATTAAAGTATTATTTGTGGCCCCAAACCATTTGGATAAATATAATATTTACAGTTTTCTTTTACCCATGTATCTTTGTTACTATGAATTGGTTGGATGACATATAAACATCACTGTGGGCCCCACAGAATATAGCATGTACCGTTATAGTTTGTCCCTAGTATGGACAAAAAAAAATAAAAAAAAAACCATTTCGTTAGCGGTTACCTTTTCTGATCCGATTTTTATATTCATTTGATTTAGTGGACCATCTAATGGTAGATCCAATCCGTTCATAATGTCCATTGACTAGGTTTATGTGAAATTAGTGTTAAATTCACGATTTTTCAAGTTATTAGTCGCCCACACTGATGGAAAATGGTAAACAATTTCTAAATCACTACATCTTCTTTATTGAGTTGTGGGTAACCTGATTGGAATCCTTCAGTCATCATATGGATAATTACATTCCTCCAAATTCTGGAGAGAATGAATGGATCGAATCTGTCAAAAAGCTGAAGATTGGGATCAATCCAATCGTATGGATGTAGACCATACTCCCAAATGCGATCCCATACCTAAAACATATACCGACCATGAGCCCATTTCTCTCTGTTTCTTCTCCCAGATGCAGGACCACATCCTGGACGCACCACCAACTCCTTTCGCGTGCTTTTCTCTGGCATAATCTTCTTCGGCTCTGGTCTTCTTCTTGTACCATCGAAATCGAAAGACACGCCTCCAGGTTTGTAAAAGTTTTTATTTTTTAGATTTGTATTGATTTCGGTCCATGAATTGTAATATCAATTTTTTTTCTAGATTTGTGTGGATATGGGTCTGTGAATGGTCGAGATTGTGGTTTTCAATATGTCAAGATGTGGTACAGTGTCAAGACTGGCATGCCAAGGATTGTGGTTGTCATACGCGAAGGATCGAGATTAATACTTTTTAAGGGTTGTGGTAGACATCCACTAAGGGTCTGGATTATCAATCCCGATCCTTAATGGGTGGTAATCCCGACCCTTAATGGGTTGTAATTCTGACCCCGTCCCTAAATGGGTGTCAATCCTATCCCTAAGTGGATGCCAATCCAGACCCTTACTGAGTGTCAATCCTGACCCTTAATGGATGCCAATCTCAACCCGTACTAGGTGTCAATCTTGACCCATAATGGATGTCAATCCCAACCCATTAGCACATGACAGTCTCGACCCTTAGTGGATGATTATCTAGACTCGTAGTAGATGACAACCTCAACCCTTATTATCTTGCAGTTCGAAAACTTCAAAAAAGGATGACTTGCTTAGATTCTGAGAAGGCCATTGTGTCATCAAAGTGTTCAATTTAGTTTTTGAGGGATTACCTTTTAGATGATTTCAATAAGACACTGACTAGAAAAGAGATGTTCAGAAGGACGTGTTTTAGATATCTCTTGGATTTTCCTATGAGTGGGTGGATGACCCACGCTCAAATAATCCATTGCCTTATGCAAAGGCACGTTGGTGACTTGACATTTGAGGTCCAGGGCACTACGATGAAATTTACTGAGCTGGACTTTGCCCTTATTATGGGCTTGAGATTTGGCCCTGTGAGACCAATTCAGTCTGAGAAAGAAAGTAATCAGAGAGACATATCTGAAGAAGAGATTGGCGAGAAAATAAGACTTGGAGGCAGCCTTTCTCTCACTCTGCAGGAAAGGTAATGATGAGGATGCAGTGAAGTTGACTCTCCTACTCTATGTCGAGAATTTCATTGTTGGATCTCGACAGAAGAACAGATGCGTGGATAAGTACATCAAAATGATCAATAACCTGGAGGAGTTCAATGCATATCCATCGGCACCATGGGTTATGAATATTTGAAGGATGCTATTAATTTTGCTAGTGGGAGTACCGATAAGGATGGCAACTACCCTCCATTATACAACATATGTGGATGCTCCTATACGATACAAGAAACATATTGCTTTCCCCATCCAAAGTATAATACTTGATTATTCTTATTGAAAACTTCAAGTCATGTACTAACATATGCTTAACGTCCTGCAATGTTGGTTGAACAGATATGGGCATATGAGAGATTTTCATAATTATCTGATGAGGCCATTGGCTGGGTCTGGAGACTATCCCCTACCCGGATTCCTAGAATCCTTAACTGGAATCCACACAAAAGAAGCTATTATGAATCGATCTTACTTGTGTTCACGACTGTCCCGGTAAGGGTGATGAGTTATCATTGTGTGATATGGTTGCTTTATTATTATATATTGTAACAAATAAACAATTATTGCTCCTCCAGGTGATGATTGCACTCGAACTTACACCGATGATGGAGGAAAAAGGGAGTGTAGTGCGTAGATCCATGGGATATGAAGTTGATGATAATAAGGACTTGCTTATACAGACAGATAAAATCATTGATAAGGCTATCTAGAAATACGTAGAAATGAAGAAGGTTGAGAGGTTAGAAGTAAGGAAGGCGGTTGCAAGAATATTGAACTTGAAGGGGAGAGAAGGATTAGAGAGAGAGAGAGAGAGAGAGAGAGAGGAAGGAAATGGAACCTGTTAGTGCACTTTTCTGTGGCATACTAGTGCACCTTGTTTGTCAATTACTTATGTTAGTGAGTCTAGTGTTGGTTGAGCTTAATGAAGACGAAGACCAAAGACTCACGACGGACCTGCTGCATCAAGAAAGAAGAAACAAGTGAATGTGATGCCTTGGTGAGCCTTAACCTTGTACCTACCCAAAACCATTAACTTCTAGATGACCATGACCCAATAGGCATACCATGAGTCACCTTAGAATGACCTTAGGTGTCCCAAAAGACCACCGAAAGAACGGCCAAGAGGTTACATGTTCTGCTGAGAAACAGAAACAAAAAAGCAGAAAAACATGCATGGCCAGGTGCCCAACCAGAGGGGAATCCGTCCAAGTGAGTTGGCCTGAAAATCCAATGGTCATCAGGCGCCTGACCACAACATGTCCGGGCGCCCGCTAGTGCAAAAACTATCCAGCAGCGCAGACCATGTTTAGGATCGAATTTCGGGCACCCGACCAAGTGTCCACCGTGTGCCCGACCAGTAAAAAAAAGGACACCGGGCGCCCGACCACAACTTGTCCGAGCGCCCGACCAGGTTCAACTCTGTCCAGCAACTAAACATCTTTTATGGGATGGATTCTAGGCGCTCAACCCTACGCGAATCTGCCCGTTATTTGACCGTTGGGAGAAACTTTATAAAAGTGGGGGATTCAATTTTAGGGCCAAGAGAGGGAATTTTGAGGAGATAGAAGCCACTATTACCATTAGAGTCTCTATCCCAAACCCATAGCAAGTCATTCTCCTTGTGTTTTCATCACAAGCTTGGGTCATTCAATGTCATCATGAGAATGGACTTGTTCCCTCTTGATTCCTAGGGTTTATACACCTTGATCATAGTTAAATCCCTTATCTAAACACTACCTATGAGTCCAAATAAGTGTATTCCTCTAGGAAACCTATTTCCTACCATTTGTAGAGGATTCACCATTCCCTAGCACCTTGGGCATCTCCTATGGAGCATCACATACAAGGTAGCTGATCTTGGAGCTGAAGCCTTGGCAAAGCAATGGCATAAAAGATTAGGGGGAGCACAAGGGGAGTTGATTCAAGCACGGGAGAGCAAGAAGAAGCAACCCAAAGTAGCGCTACAAAGGGGCTCAATCCGACAAGTAAGGTTGTCTTGTTAAGAGTTCATCTACTCAATTCTCTGTGGAAATTGAGCGTAGAGTTTGTTTAACAAACTCGAACTAGGGTCATTTACTGATCCTTGGCCTATTTGTAGGCCTAAAGTCTGGGGACGTTAGTCGTTCCTTGGCCTGTTTGTCGGCCTAAAGACTAGGGGTTGTTTGGCACTCCTTGGCTTATTTTCTCGGCTAAATTCAGGGACGTTTGCCGTTCCTTGGCACATTTGTCGGGCCTAAACAAAGTCTCTTAGGGGAGCCACCAACACGGGTGTGAACGTATAGGTTGAGAGGAACCTGTAAACTCTCCGGTTGGGTGGATCCAATTTAAAACACCTTGGTTGGGAGGAATTAGATTTAAACTCCCCAATGAATGTCGGTGTGCTCAAAGGGGTTGAGTACTTGAACCGGGAGTGGAGTAGACAAGTAGTCGAATCACTATACATCCTTGTGTTAGTGATTATTCTTGAGCACATTTCTCTTTATGCATTGTGTTTAATTGGTTAATTATTAATGCTTAGTTAGGAACGTATGCTAGGCACTTGATAAGCACATCCACACACATAAGATGTACTTTCACTCCTTAAGTAGACTTAAACTTATTGATCTATCCTCATTTAAGTCTACTTGATTTACATAGATTAGGTTCTTTATTAGTTTAATCATTTATTAATCTATGCTTGCTTAGACTAGGATGTTAATTGCTTTTATCATATGCTAGTCTATTGATTGGACCCACTAAGGCTTGGAAGTCGAAGTGTTAATCGCTTACGTAGTTTAATTTGTTGAATTTGTTAAGTAGGCGAAAAGAATTTAAAAATGTCCAAATCACCCCCCCCCCCCCCTAGGACTTAGCCATTATTCTAGTTGCTCCTTAAGCTTCTGCACGTATGCGTAGGGTGTCGTGTTAGGCTACCCGACATAATTTTAGAACCTCGAGACTTGAGGCGGAGATAGTTGTCTCACTCGAGGAACTTGCGACAAAAGTTTTTAGCGAAAACAAAAAAAAACAATATCTGCTCTCAGAAGTTTTGACCTTAGGCTTAATAGTGTCACAAAAGAAATAGAAGAATTAATAGACATAATGAACCCTTTAAGGTCCATGAGAAAAGAAATGAAGAATCTAAAGGAAGAGAATGCTTCATTACGGGAAGAGATAAAACTCCTGAGGTTGGAGTTTCAAGCCATTAAGATACGTCAACTTACTTCGTTTTATTTTTATCAAGTAACTATAAAGTTTTGTTTGTCTAATTTTTGTTTGTGATCTGCTTACAGGCTATCAGCATGTCTATTCATTTTGCAGAGGAGGATGCAAGGCTACCTGACGAGGATGTTGTTGAGGAGGCTACAGTTGGGGAGGCTGTTGTTGATGAGGAGGATGCCATTAGGGATTCTGTACATATGGATGAGGCTGTTGTACAAAAGCATGTAGTCATGGATGATGTTACTGGCTAGCAGCATTTTGTAGATATGGTTGAGGCTGCTGGCCAGCAACATTTTGTTGATATTGTTGAGGCTGTCGTTCAGCAGCCTATAGTGATAGACGAGGTTGTCGTACAGCAGCCTATAACGATAGACGAGGATGCCGATTAACAACATTCTGTACATATGGATGAGGCTTCTGTATAGCAGCCTGTAGTGATAGACAAGGCTACTGATCAACAAAATTTTGTACATATGGATGAGGCTACTATACAACAACATGTAGATATTATTGAGGTTGTTATATTCAGTCTGTACGTATGGTTGAGGATACTGGGCCAACAGTTTGTACATATGGCAATTGTTACTCGTCAGTAGGGGACCGACCCATGTATTACCCCAATCGTTCCTATTCAGAGACCCCATTGACATGCACCCCCATCAAAATGGCTAAAATCCCCTTTCTCGGCTCCTCGTTCTATTCCGAGTGAGGATCCTCATGAGGGATTCATGGATCCGCATCGATCTTTGACAGATGTGGAGATGATGGACTTGAAATTCGTGTGGGTGAATGAGTTCCATCTTTTGTTGAATTGCATCTGCAATACAAGAGCTTGAGTTGATTCCGAAGTACGTACCTTACTTTCTGTTTGTTAAATTAGTTTGGTATGAGGTACATGCTTCCTAACACCTTCTATATAATGCATAGGGCATTGATATATATACCTTGATTATCTGACAGGGCGTCGTCAAAAGTGTCCTCGTGCCTATCCACATGATTGTGCATTCGTGATGACAATGTTTTTGGTATACGTGAAATTTCAGCTTGTAGGCTAATAGTTGTTGTTTACATTCCTTTTGTCTCCTTGTTTCTAACATGAATCATGTTTTTTATTAGGAACTTATGGAGAAAGTCTGCCGATATTACGTCAGTATGGAAAAGGAGATCATAGGGATAGGTAAGACATGAATGAGGATAGGATTAACAACAACATTATCAAGCTGGCTGAAGCATTCGGGATGAATAAGAGTTGGTGAAATTACAAAGTTGTCAGCCTCCATATCATCTTCGCTTAGTCTAAATGGTATTATTGCTTTAAGGATGTAAATGGCTAACTGTAGTTTAATTTGCTGTGTTTGGTAGCTCTATGTCCCGATCAATGCAAGACAACAACATTCGTTTATGGGTATGGTCTACCCAAGGCGGAGGGAAGTCGTCTTCATTGACAACGGTCATAGTAAATGGATATCCCTAAATGATATATATGCTGTGAGGCTGACAAAATGGATGAGATGGTTGTTCCACGTCCTCGACAATGGTAATAAATTCTGGGAGAAAAAATGGATGGTGAGGATGATTAGCGATAGAACGGGGATGATTGCGGCATATGTTAGTGTACTTTTCCGTGGCATACTAGTGCACCTTATTTGTCAATCACGTGAGTCCATGTGTTGTAATATCAGTTGAGCCCTGGCAAGCTAAAGACCGAAGATTCAAGTGGACAAGAAGCATCAAGGAAAAAGAACAGGTAAATGAGATACCTTACTGACCTTAACCCTTTGATCCAAAACACTTAAAACCTCTTAGATGGCTTGGACTAACTATGAATACCCGTAGTCATCCTTATTAGCCTTAGATCATATAGAAAAACATGATAAAATAGGTTAATTAAATATGTGGAAGCTGTTATAATTAACCAGGCCCAAACAATAGTTTCTGATTGATCTCCGATCAATCGGACATTGGATCCGATAAGACTCCGATCAATCGGACAGTTCCTCCGATGAATCGGAATATGGTCTAAAGCATTTTTCAAAACTCTCTTGACAGATTTTCAATCAATCGGACAGAGCTTCCGATCAATCAGATTAGGTCCCTCCGATCAATCGGACCATTTTCCGATCAATCAGAATTTATTCCAAAGAACCTTTGAAACTCTTTAGACAGATTTTCGATCAATCAGATAGTGACTCCGATCAATCGGATGTGGCTGCCGATCAATCGGACCTTTTTTTCAATCAATCGGAGATAAGCGAATCTGCCCTTTTTTTTTACCGTTGGAAGAAAATCTATAAAAGTAGGGGGATTCATTTTTGGGTAAGAGAGAGGGATTTTGAGGAGGTAGAAGCTACCACCATTGCTTAACATTAGGAGCTCTATTCCTAACCATAACAAGGCATTCTCCTTGTGATTCATTACAAGCTTAGAGCATTCAAAGCTCAAATGAGAATGGACTTGTTCCCCCTTGATTCCTAGTAGTTTAGACAACTTGATCATTAATAAATCTTTTTATCAAACACCAGCTAAGAATCCAAATAGGCCTATTCCTCTAGGAAACTCATTTCCTACCATTTGTATAGATTTCACCACATCCTAGCACCTTGGGCATCTCCATCGGAGCATCATATGCAAGGTGGTTGATCTTGGAGTTGGAGCATTGGTGACGCAACGGCATGAAAGATCGGGGGAGCATAAGGGAGTTAATTTGAGCACGAAAGAGCAAGAAGAAGCAACCAAAGCGACACTACAATGGGGCTCAAATCCGACAAGTAAGGTTGTCATTTGTTAGAGTTCATCCACTCTTTTTCCAATGGAAATTGAGTGTAGAGTTAATTTCGAGTTTGTTTGTCAAACTCGAATCTAGGGTTGTTTGCCGATTCTAGTGGAGCCACTAACACGAGTGTAAATGTGTAGTTTGCGAGGAACCTGTAAACTCCCCGGTTGGTTGGATCCAAGTTAAAACACCTTGGTTGAGAGAAACTAGATTTAAATTCCCTAGTGAATGCCGGTGTGCTCAAAGGGGTTGAGTACTTGAACCGAGAGTGGAGTAGACCCAAAGTTGAACCACTATACATCGTTGTGTTTGTGATTATTTTTAACACATTTCTAATTATGCATTGTATTTAATTATTTAATTATGTATGCTTAATTAGAATGTATGCTAGGCACTTGATAGGCACATCCACACACACAAGATGTACTTTCGCTTTCTTGAGTAGACTTGAGCTTATATGATCTATTCTCATATAGTCTACTTAAGTTGCATAGATTAGATGCTTGATTAGTTTAATCACTTGTTAATCTATGCATGCTTAGACTAGGTGACTTATTGCTTCAATCATATGCTAGTCTTATGATTGGACCTACTTAGGCTTGGAAGCCGAAGTGTTCTTGCCTACTTAGTTTAATTTGATAAAATTATTAAGTAGGTGAAAAGAATTTTAAAAGGTCCTAATCCCCCCCGCTTCTAGGACTTAGCCATAATTATAGTTGCCCCGCTCTTAGCTTCTGCACGTATATATGTAGGTGTCGTGTTCGATTACCGACGAAATTTCAGCATATTATATATCTAGGTGTTATGTTCGATTACTGACGTAATTTTAGCATATTCATGCTTAATTTCATAGATTTCTCATGCAGTGGCCTTTAAATTAAATTTACACCCGTAAGTACACATTTTAGTTAGGTAGCCTTTGTATTGTATGTTGAAATTTTACTTATTCAGATTTCAATTGTTTATAGGAAGATATCCCAAAATTCAGGAACACCATCGTGTACGACTGTATAAATTATAAGAGGAAATTACAGACTGGTGAATCTCCACGGAGATTACTGCCTGGTAAGGATGATAAAGAGGATGTAGAGGATGACAATGAAGAGTATGATCTTGAGATCATTAGATATTAAAAGAGATCGATAGACAGTAAATAGCCCACACGAAGAAATCCCCCAAGAAAGAAAACAAAATATGATTTGTATTATATTGTAGGATTTGTGATTGATACTATGTCACATGTAACATTATTTTAGGTAAAAATGTTATGCATTGTAACTTAATGATTTTAATGAATACCTATATGTCATGATCATGTTTTACAGTTCAAGGTCGTGATAGTCATCCACAAAAGATCGTGGTTGATATGCAGTAAGAGTCGTGGTTGGCAGTTTAAGCATAATAGCACCCATAAATTGTTTTACAGTTCAGGGTCGTGATGGTCATCTACAAAGGGTCGTGGTTGTCATGTAGTAAGGGTTAGAATAGACAATCCAAACATAATACAGTTCAGGGTCATGTTAGCCATCCATAAAGGGTCATGATTGTCATGTAGTGAGGGTCAGGATAGACAGTCCAAACATAATATAGTTCAGGGTCCTGGTTATCATGTAGTAAGGGTCGGGATAGACAGTCCAAACATACACACAGTTCAGGGTCGTGATAGTTATCCACAAAGAGTCTTGGTTAACATCAACAAAGGGTCGGGATAGAAAGTCCAAACATAATACACTTCAGGGTCGTGATAGCCATCCACAAAGTGTCATGGTTGACATCTATAAAGGGTCGGGATAGAAAGTCCAAACATAATAACACCCATAACACCCATATCCTCTTTTACAGTACCATCCACAAAGGGTCGTGGTTGACATCCACAAAGGTAGGGCTGCACATCGATTCGATCAATTCAATTTTGGATGAAATTGATTTTGAATTGATTCTAAATTTTTTAAATTGAAATTGAAATTGAATTGATGTATGCCATCCATCCATCAATTTGTTCGATTTGATTCAATTCGATAAATTGATCCTAAATTGAATTGTGTGCAGCCCTACACAAAGGGTCGGGTTACCGCCAAACTTGACATTTTTGCTCATAGATAGACACTAGTTCAAAGATTAAGATTTAGCCATTTTCATTGAATCATTAAGTACAGTTCAAAAAATCAGGAATACAAAAACCAAAATGCAAAAGCATAACAAATTCATGTCACTGTACAGGGACGAATGTGCCTCGACGCTGATTATGACCTGTTCGCTTGTATCTCAAGCATTTAATTGTTGGCATATCCTCACCTTGAGATGTAATTTGAATCTTTTTTGGTCTTCTGGTAGATCTTCTCTTTTCTGGGAGTTTCATCTTCTCGCACATTGCTTTCACTTCATTTGGAATGTCCCATTGGGTCTTGTCAGCCACTGGGTATACCGACTCTTAGTATGTTCTTTGGTAACAGTCTTTTGTGTAGAAAGTAGAACAATAGTCGTAAACATTGAGTTGATACTTATCATAAGCCACGAGTACATGCACACAGAGTAGCATCATACGACTGAATTCACCACACATACACTTCCACTCCCCTAGCCGAACTACATTTGTAAGGCCCTTCGATCTCACTTGGAATTCTTCAGCAGATATCGCTGTACACTCTGTCTTTTGCACTTCTAAGCAATAAAGTTCGTTTAGGCTTTTTTCAGCCCAAGTGTTGGGGCTCAAATTCGCACCCATTATAAAACAATATTCACCAATCCATCTACGACGATTCGGACCGATTTTGAGATCCGAAATACTCGAAAAATGCCAGTGCAAGCTAACACGCGCGGTCGTGACCAAAACCTATGAATGCTATTTTGAGGCGGAATCGGACATGCGGATTACCGCTAAATGATCTGGAACGCCCTAAAACCGATAACCTGTAAGTTTTGAAGTCACACAATGCATATCTTTACCCACGCGCTTCCAAATGCGTTTTGCCCTAATCGTATCCGACTGTAAGGGCCCGAAAGCCTACATGTACCATTTTGGACTGGAATCAGACATACAGATGGCCACCAAATGATCCGGAATGCCCGTAAAACCTTAAGTAGCTAGTTTGAAGTCCTTGTGGTGCATATTTCCACGTGCGCGCTTCCCGGAACAATATTCTTATGCAAATAGCCGATCGGGAGGGTCCAAATTGGTAAGGAACTACCAAAATTCACAACAGATGACCACCGGTACCCCACTCCATTCATTCAGGAGGTCGATCATGGCCTAAAAGCAGCTTGGCGTCGGTGACTTTGGTCTCCGAAATGGTAACCCCCCTTTGGAGGTCGCCCGTCGGAGCCTAAAACCTGAAATATTCTAAGTGATGGAACATGCATTTGCCCTCTCTCTCCACATGCGGATGCCATGAGAAGACATGCATTTGCCCTCTCACCACATGCGCATGAGAGCGCTCTCTCTCCCTTTTACATATTTTCAAATTTTCAAAAATATCAAAAATCATAAAATATGTGCTAAGTGTGAGCACATGCGCACACCACAGAGGGCACATGCGCCCACACCAAGTACATGCGCCTAGTGCATAAGCACATGTGCCTACACACCATGGCATGCGCATGCCACAAGCACATGCACCTACACACTCCTCTATATGCGCACGCCCTCCCGTTTGCAGACAACATGCTCCCGGTACCCGATACCCGATTAACATACTATAAATACCCCTCCACTCGATAAGACAGGGACGAGATCATCACTCCTAGAGTACTCTTCTTGCAAAGGTAAAAATTCCTCACCGGAATCCTCATTGGAAAGGGACATGTGCCCATCCTTTCGCTGGATGCCCTCGCCAGAAAGGGCTTTCTCCCACCGGGGCGAAATGCAGAAGGAGAGAGGGATAGAATCCCTAAGTGGCAAAGCCACATGCGCTCACTACCCCGGGTCCTTAGTGGACATGCGCCTGGAGAGGAGGCTAGGTGCAGCACATGCGCCAGCTCTAGCACATGCGCCCAGCTTCTCCTCCTTCCTTCTCTCTCTTACTTTGAAGATAGTTTAAAATTCCTAAGTGGAGAGGGACATGCGCCCATCTTTCTCCTCACTTCCTCATGCCACATGCGCCCAAGTGCGCCCAAGGAAGAGGGACATGCTCCCATCTCCCTTTCGTTCACTCTCTCTCCTCACATGCATTTGGGGCAGGGTACATGCGCCCACTTTAGAGTACATGCACTCACCTCCAACTCCACATGCGCCCATACAGTCTCAGGTGCTCCCAGACGCTGATACCTGCTTGGGATTTTCATGATATGGCCCACCTTTGATGTGGTCCGCTTCCCGATCGCTCCAATGATCCTAGACACACGTCAACAATGTCTATCCATCCCCTGGATCAGATTCGCCAACGGTTGAGGTTAGGTGGGCCAAATCGGCAATTTGATAAAAAAGGCCAACACTTAGCCAATATTGCAAACCTCGGAAACCCTTCCGAAAGAGCCGGAAACGGCCGAAATCGAGAGGAATCGAGCGGAATTTGACCGAATCCGAGAGGGAAACTTCTCTCCACCATAACATGATATATCATAATCATGCACCACAACGAGGTTATCCAAACTCAGGAGCCCCGAATACCCTAATTAAGCAGTCAGCAAGCCCACTACTTAGTCATTTTTAGCCCTGGAAAGTGCCCTATCGGCTCGAAAATCGACCTATGCTAAAGAAGTCGAAATGCGATCGCACTGTGACCTTCGTGGACATAATCCACCCCTATCCAAAGATGATCATGACAGGTATTCACCAAATCCCCCGATTGGATCGTAAACCATCCCTGGGAAGTGCCCTATTAGCCCGAAAATCTACTAATGCCAAATGAAATCAATCGCGATCTCAAAGACGCGAGGGCAAAATATCGATGACACAAAGATATATAAGAAGCAGATTGATCAAATCAAATGCATAATTTGTTTGATACACTGAACATCTAGCATAAAAGCAATTCTCTCTCGAGCATGCATAAAGCATAGTTACTTTGTACTGTACTCATTTGCATCCATTGCATGAATTTATTTCATCACGGATCGAGATACGAAATTAAATCGAAGGGGACTATGGTTGTCATCGAAAACCGTAATCAAAGAGTTCTAAAATGTCTGAAATGCCTCATTGTTATGACCAGTTATTGTGCGTCCTATCCAAGACGGGATCCGTCAGTTGAGTGGCTAAGGTAATGAGTGCCTTCCAGTAAGTCACCCGTCCCAACGGAGACGGTCACTGACCCTGGTTGCAGTAAGTGGACAACGTGGAGTGTATTCCTGAAAGTCATTTCGTCCATAGAGACGAGTCATGACCCTGAGATATACGACTCGGTTGAAACCCTGGTCGCACTAGGACCCCATGGAGTGCCTTCCAGCAAGTCACCCGTCCCAAGGGAGACGGTCACTGGCCCTGGTTGCAGTAAGTTGACACCGTGGAGTGTATCCCTAAAAGTCATTTCGTCCATAGAGACGCGTCATGACTCTGAGATATACGACTCTGTCGAAACGCTGGTCACACTAAGACCCCATGGAGTGCCTTCCAGCAAGTCACCCGTCCCAACGGAGACGGTCACTGGCCCTGGTTGCACTAAATGGAAACTGTTGAGTGTATTCCTGAAAGTCATTTCATCCATAGAGACGCGTCATGACCCTGAGATACACGACTCTATTAAAATCCTGGTTGCTACTCAACTAGGAACGCCCGAAAGAGTATGGGATCAACATCTAACTGGTCTTAACAATGGTTTAGTCCATAACTAATCCTAGACTTGGTCTCGGCGACCATGAACTCGAGACTATAATCCCTGACGATTTAAACTACTTGCTCGATCTATCCGAGCTTCATCCCTTTAATATTCCATCTATTGTATAACCGCAATTCATAGTGGAATCTTGTCGCTTCGTGCCGTGGTTTTCTCCCTTAAGGGTTTCCACGTAAAATTCTCTGTGTTGTTTATGCTGTGCTTTATTTATATTTATGCTCTTTTAATGCTTTATTTAATTCATTTATGATACATGCATGCATTTACTTTTGCCTTTTAATCAAGGGTGATCATCCATTGATGTAATTAAGGGTTCATGACCAGTTCACAGCCTGGAATGTAAAAGATCTCGGAATCTCTGGAATAAAATTCACCTCACGGTGCCTTCTCGTGTATACTTTGTGATTGCTTATGATTGTCTATGAATGTCTCTATACTCAGAATTTCCCCAGAATAATGAAACACAAGAAAAAGACTGCTGACGAGCAGCGATTTTTCTAGTTCTAACAAACTGGCGACTCTGCTGGGGAATCAAACATACCAAAATCTCTGGCTATCTCTGAGTAAAGAAACATTCTAAAACAAATCATTTGCAGACAGTGATGGGTACATAAGAAAGTTTCGCTAGGAGAAATGTTCGGTGCCTTCATGGGTGCCAAACTAGCGACTCTCAACGGGAACGTTCTCCCCTTCATCTTTAAAGCAAAAGTTTTCTAAAAGAATCTCAAAATCTCGCATGGCATGCATATGATTCGTACTTATATGCTTCTGTCGATCATTGAGCCATATCGCGATTGGTAAGGACACATCTTCCCTCCTTTCAAAGGTGCAGGGTGTTCTAATGTGCGTATGACTGTGCAGAAAGAGAGAAAGACAGAAAGACAAACCATCAAAACTATACAAATGACAGCCACTATGGTCTTCCTAGCTTCTGGGGGATTTTACTTCCCTCACCTCACGACAGCAAAAACAGTGATACCCGAAGCCGATTGACAACTTGTCCAGAAGTGTCGATCACCAAAGAAAGCCGAAAACAGACAAGTGACTTTAGTTAGAGCAGCAACAATGAAGACACAGAGCAGTGTGAGGAAACAGTGGAAGCTGGTTCGCAGGAATGAAACCCGCAATGCTATCAGAGCTACCGCGTCACCCAGGCTAGAATTCTCCTTCGTCGCTGCTGATTTCCCGGTAATGACGGGAACAACGCTACCAGTCAAGACACTGAATCAATTCACTATCCGGGGATTAACCAAGATTGCAATGAAGGCATTCTCTACTGAAACTAATATGACCAAGGCTATGCCACAGCGAGTGCAGGTCGCAGTGGTGCAAGTCATAGAAAGGGAGGCGAACGAGCAAAACACAAAGCTGCCTCTGATCCAAGAGAAAATAGATGAAATCATTCAGGTCCAAGAAGACACAGCCAGAGAGATTAGAGAAATAAAAGGAGCGTTGGTGGCTTTAGTCTCCCAGGGGGCAGTCAGAAGCCCAACCGTTCCCTTTAGACAACCACTAGGAGAGTCACAGGATACAACAGGAGAACCAGTAGCCATAGAACCACAAATTCGCCCAAGAAATGTTGCATTCGAGTGTGCACCGCCACAACCATCTCATGCCATGAGAGAAGAGGTGTCTCAGACAGTCGCGAACCTGATGCGTCAGGAAAGAGAAAAGGAGAAGAGAGGAAAATATGTAATCGGATACCATATCCATCCGAAGTTAACGAAATTTCCCTGACGACTTTAGGCATCTCGACTTCCCACAATTCACTAGGGAATTTGTTCGTAGTACCTCAATATTGCCTCCAATTGTTTGGGTCGACGCTGACTGGAAAGGAATTTCAATGATATATGTCATTACCCGCAGGGTCTATCAAGACTTGGGATCAGATGCAAGATTTGTTCATTACCAATTTTTTCTCCACTGAGCAAGAAGTCTCGCTGATAGATTTAGCCTTAGTCCATCAGAGGCAAGGAGAGTCAGTCGAGGCATTTATTGATAGATGGGGAGCCATGGCGGCGCAATGCCGAGAGTTGCCTAGCGAGCCTGAGTAAGGCAAGATGTGTACGCAAGCCATGGACCCAATAATCTCATTCGGTTTATCCGAACACAATTTCTCAACGTTCAGGGACCTAGCGACAAAGGCCCATATGGTAGAGGAAGTCGCGCTGAGAACACAGTTCAAAGCGGAAAGATTGAAGCATGAGATCGGGAAGATGGTCACATCAAGTTACGTCGACAAAAGCAAAGCCTCAAAAGATCGAAAACGGCCACATCCAGAACACAAGATTAAAAGCAAGCCAGCAGAAACTCAGTTCAGAGCCAAAGGGCCACGAAAATAGAAAAAGATGACGATCGTCGGACGGGGCAAGGTAGAAGGATGTTACTCGTTTGACTCGGAAGACCTTGTTCCAATAATGAAACGCCTAGTCGAAGAAGGGGAGCTACAATTGCTAGAACCGATTCAAGCATAGGAAGCAGGGCAAACGGATGCCCCCAATTATTGTAAGTATCATCGAATCCCGGGACATGAGACAGGACAATGCCTCATCTTGAAAGGGAAAGTGCAGAGACTGATCAACCAGGGTACCATTAAGCTAATGACAGAAGAAATCAGTCGGGTTACGTCAGCTGTAGTGACAATAGCACCTGCGATACCACCAGTTCATGATGAAAGACTGGTACAAACAACAATGGTACAGGCTGTCGAAGAAAGGGAATTGGTAGGACACGACGTCGAATTGTTGGCGATCCGAGAGCAAGTCGGCGAATTGGTCCAAGCCCATAGGGAGCTATCCAAACAGATGGGAGAAGTTCAGGAGGCTTTAGCCACCTTGATCTCATAGAAAGCGACCCCTAGTACCGCTCTGCCTGTCCGACAGTTGGAAGAAGAAGCACCAGGGGCAGCCCGTAATGTTGTTGAAGTAAAACAACAGAGCCACACCAAACAAACAAATACGCACATGTCGGGTTCAGACTCCATGATCCCATACGAACTGCTAGGCAATATCTCTTTCACCCTTCGTAATCTGGCTGTAGAGGTTCGCATGATAGAGCAATCCGTTTCGAAAACACGATCTCAAGTAGAAAAGTCAAGACACAAAATGAGAAAGAGGGCATGGGTAGACGTAAGAAAGAACCCTAGAAACTGAAAACAACCGAATCCAGGACATGAGGCAGAGACCAGTGTAATGAGGACATAAGACAAGGGCAAAGAACCTCAGAAGTCACAACACATGACAATCAGTGAACGAGAAGAAAAGAACGGACCGTATACATTTGACATTAAAGACCTTGTCCCAATTATGGAGCGGCTAATCGAAGAAAGAAAATTGCGACTCCCAAAGTCTGTTCAACCAGCAGAAGTAGGACGCGTGGATGATCCCAACTATTGCGAATAGCACAGATGCATAGGCCATAAAACCGAGCAATGCTTCATTCTGAAAGGAAAGATACAAAAGATGATAAACCAAGGCGTCGTCAATTTGAAAATGGGAGGGTTTGATAGAGCCCCGGCCAGTGCAGTCCCAATAGATATCACTTAGGGAGAACTTCGCTCGAAGAACTCCATTTCCTAAACTTCAATAATCGTGAGTGCTTACAAATAGTTCTGACGGTTTATAAAGTAGATATGGATATACTTATGTTCCCTCATGCATCTACTTCATCTGTATGTTGTGCTTCATACTTGTTTACATGTTCACTCACATCATACTATTATGCATATGAATATAAAATGTTCGTAAAGCTCTTCTTAATGACAGGTACCATGGTTGGAGAATATTAAAGAATCGACTCCACGAATCATCAACCAACTTATTATATCCTCATCAGAATAGTCGAATCATGAGAGAATATCTTATAGAAAGTCTACGCGAATCACAACATCCCCATATTATGGTATCTTTGTCACAGGTTCTCATATTAAGTATCCTGGTATTCTGGCATTCCTCCGCTTAATAGGAGAATACTTCAGAATTGATGGATTCTCAAATATATGTATATGTATATGTGGTTCTATATGAAGACAGCCGGGATACTCTATTATTATCAATCTCTTATACTTATGCACAATGTTTTATATGAAGATGATCGGAACATCGCTATCTATATCCAGCTTTCTTATTATGTCATGGATCTCCCATCATTATCGCATTATTCTTCTACTGTATATGAAGATAAGTCGCGGTTGGGAATCTCCTGTATACATACGGAGACAATTAGGGCATTCTATTATGTATCACTTCACCTTGAAAATATCGACAACTTTCTCTTATGAAGAATTCTAGCGACAAGAATATGCAATTAAATATTATGATCAAATGGGTATTTGGCACGGATTCCTAAAGCACAAGATCTGTCTCATTAGAATGAATTGGTCTTACAAAGTGACGAGCCAGAAGCACTGGGGGCAAGCCCCAATATATTATGAGAAACTCGAGTTTATAAGAAGAAGACGACTGGGGGCAAGCCCTAATATATTATCAAAATCTCAAGTCTACAGAAAGAAATGACTGGGGATAGGCTAGGAAGGATGACGGATAAACCTAAAAAAAAACATGGAGCTAAAAGAAAGTTTTGGACTTACGACACGAACGTCTCTCGAAAACGATGACCCAAGGGTACACAGGTTAAGTAAAAAGGGAAGTATTATTCCTATGGGTTCTTCCATTTTTATGCTTTGGTATATTCAGTTTACATTAAACTCATACATAATACATCATTTTATGCATACTAGTCTCAAACACATAACACCAAGTAGTGGTTTAGCAAAAGAATCATTGTCATTATTTTAGATCATGAAGCATGCAGCTAACAAGTTCTGATGTCGATTACATCAAATACAAGTGACAGTTAAGTATTTAGGATAGCTGTCTAATACTACTTCTGTCTGACAATGATCGTAAAAAGCTAAAGAACAGAATTACAGCTTCTCCAGGCACCCTGTTATGAACTTCATCACATCTTTTCGCCTTGCCTCCATGGTGGCCTTTGCCTCTGTTAGCGTCAGCGTAGGATTCGAAATATCACGAATTTCGATTTCTAAGTCTGCCATTTGCCTGCGCGCTGCTTCTCCTTCACCCTCGAGTTGTACAACCTCAGTGATCCATCTACGACGATTCGGACCGATTTTGAGATCCGAAATACTCGAAAAACGCCAGTGCAAGCTAACACGCGTGGTCATGACCAAAACCTATGAATGCTATTTCGAGGTGGAATCAGACATGTGGATTATCACTAAATGATCCGGAATTCCCTAAAACCCTTAACCTGTAAGTTTCGAAGTCGAGCGATGCATATCTTTACCCGCGCGCTTCCAAATGCGTTTTGCCCTGATCTTATCCGATTATAAGGGCCCGAAAGCCTACAGGTACCATTTCAGACTAGAATCAGACATACGGATGGCTGCCAAATGATCCGAAATGCCCGAAAAACCTTAAGTAGCAAGTTTGAAGTCCTTGCGGTGCATATTTCCACATGCGCGCTCCCAGGAACAATATTCCTATGCAAAGAGCCGATCGGGAGGGTCCAAATTGGTAAGGAACTACCAAAATTCACAGTAGATGACCATCGGTACCCCACCCCGTTCATTCAGGAGGTCGATCATGGCCTAAAAGAGTCTTGGTGTCAGTGACTTCGGTCTCCGAAAAGGTAGCCCCCCTTTGGAGGTTGCCCGTCGGAGCCTAAAACCTGAAATATTCTAAGTGATGGAACATGCATTTGCTCTCTCTCTCCACATGCGGATGCCATGAGAAGACATGCATTTTCCCTCTCACCACATGTGCATGAGAACTCTCTCTCTCCCTTTTCCATATTTTCAAATTTTTAAAAATATCAAAAATCATAAAATATGTGCTAAGTGTGAGCACATGCACGCACCACAGAGGACACATGCGCCCACACCAAGTACATGCGCCTGGTGCATAAGCACATGCGCCTACGCACCATGGCATGCACATACCACAAGCACATGCGCCTACACACTCCTCTACATGCGCATGCCTTCCCTTTTGTAAACAACATGCGCCCGGTACCCGATACCCGATTAACATACTATAAATACCCCTCCACACGATAAGACAGGGACGAGATCATCACTCCCAGAGCACTCTTCTTGCAGAGGTAAAAATTCCTCACCAGAATCCTCACTGGAAAGGGACATGCGCCCATCCTTTCACCGGATGCCCTCGCCGGAAAGGGATTTCTCCCACCGGGGCGAAATGCAGAAGGAGAGAGGGATAAAATCCCTAAGTGGCAAAGCCACATGCGCTCACTACCCCAGGTCCTTAGTGGACATACGCCTGGAGAGGAGGCTAGGTGAAGCACATGCGCCAGCTCCAGCACATGCCCCCAGCTTCTCCTCCTTCCTTCTCTCTCTTACTTTGAAGATAGTTTAAAATTCCTAAGTGGAGAGGGACATGCGCCCATCTTTCTCCTCACTCCCTCATGCCACATACGCCCAAGTGCGCCCAAGGAAGAGGGACATGCTCCCATCTCCCTTTCGTTCACTCTCTCTCCTCACATGCATTTGGGGCAGGGTACATGCGCCCACTTTAGAGTACATGCGCTCACCTCCAACTCCACATGCGCCCATACAGTCTCAGGTGCTCCCAGACGCTGATACTTGCTTGGGATTTTCATGATATGGCCTACCTTCGATGTGGTCCGCTTCCCGATCGCACCAATGATCCTAGACACACGTCAACAATGTCTATCCATCCCCTGGATCAGATTCGCCAACGATTGAGGTTAGGTGGGCCAAATCGGCAATTTGATAAAAAAGGCCAACACTTAGCCAATATTGCAAACCTCGGAAACCCTTCCGAAAGGACCGAAAATGGCCGAAATCGAGAGGAATCGGGTGGAATTTGACTGAATCCGAGAGGGAAACTTCTCTCCGCCATAACATGATATATCATAATCATGCACCGCAACGAGGTTATCCAAACTCAGGAGCCCCGAATACCCTAATTAAGCAGTCAGCAGGACCACTACTTAGTCATTTTTAGCCTTGGGAAATGCCATGTTGGCTCGAAAATCGACATATGCTAAAGAAATCGAAATGCGATCGTACTGTGACCCTCGTGGACATAATCCACCCCTATCCAAAGACGAACGTGACAGGTATTCACCAAATCCCCCGATCGGATAAAAAACCAGCCCTAGGAAGTGCCCTACTGGCCCGAAAATCTACTAATGCCAAATGAAATCAATCGCGATCTCAAAGACGCGAGGGCAAAATATCGATGACACAGATATATACAAAGCAGATTGATCAAATCCAATACATAATTTGTTTGATACACTGAACATCTAGCATAAAAGCAATTCTCTCTCGAGCATGCATAAAGCATAGTTACTTTGTACTGTACTCATTTGCATCCATTGCATGAATTTATTTCATCACGGATCGAGATACGAAATTAAATCGAAGGGGACTATGGTTGTCATCGAAAACTGTAATCAAAGAGTTCTAAAATGTCTGAAATGCCTCATCGTTATGACCAGTTATTGTGCGTCCTATCCAAGACGGGATCCGTCAGTTGAGTGGCTAAGGTAATGAGTGCCTTCCAGTAAGTCACCCGTCCCAACGGAGACGGTCACTGACCCTGGTTGCAGTAAGTGGACAACGTGGAGTGTATTCCTGAAAGTCATTTCGTCCATAGAGACGAGTCATGACCCTGAGATATACGACTCGGTTGAAACCCTGGTCGCACTAAGACCCCATGGAGTGCCTTCCAGCAAGTCACCCGTCCCAAGGGAGACGGTCACTGGCCCTGGTTGCAGTAAGTTGACACCGTGGAGTGTATCCCTGAAAGTCATTTCGTCCATAGAGACGCGTGATGACTCTGAGATATACGACTCTGTCGAAACCCTGGTCACACTAAGACCCCATGCAGTGCCTTCCAGCAAGTCACCCATCTCAACGGAGATGGTCACTGGCCCTGGTTGCACTAAATGAAAACTGTGGAGTGTATTCCTGAAAGTCATTTCGTCCATAGAGACGCATCATGACCCTGAGATACATGACTCGGTTAAAATCCTGGTTGCTACTCAACTAGGAACGCCCAAAAGAGTATGGGATCAACATCTAACTGGTCTTAAACAATGGTTTAGTCCATAACAAATCCTAGACTTGGTCTCGACAACCATGAACTCGAGACTATAATCCCTGACGAGTTAAACTACTTGCTCGATCTATCCGAGCTTCATCCCTTTAATATTCCATCTATTGTATAACTGCAATTCATAGTGGAATCTTGTCGCTTCGTGCCATGGTTTTCTCCCTTAAGGGTTTCCACGTAAAATTCTCTGTGTTGTTTATGCTGTGCTTTATTTATATTTATGCTCTTTTAATGCTTTATTTAATTCATTTATGATACATGCATGCATTTACTTTTGCCTTTTAATCAAGGGTGATCATCCATTGATGTAATTAAGGGTTCATGACCAGTTCACAGCCTGGAATGTAAAAGATCTCGGAATCTCTGGAATAAAATTCACCTCACGGTGCCTTCTCGTGTATACTTTGTGATTGCTTATATTGTCTATGAATGTCTCTATACTCAGAATTTCCCCAGAATAATGAAACACAAGAAAAAGACTGCTGACGAGCAGCGATTTTTCTAGTTCTAACACCAAGGAGTCAATGTTCCTTTACAAGTTAAAACCTTATTCTCTTCTACACAGGAAGAATTGTTGAATTTTACTCCTCACTTCGTCAAGAAGTTTGGTAATGGGATACTCTCGTGCTTTAACAAAAAGTACTACATGCATGCTCTCGACAATGTTGTTGATTTTAATGTTATATCGTTTGGCAGGAAAGAATGCAGATGCCCATCTTTTCTTATCTATACCACTAAGAAACCGATATGCTATGGGATTCACCGATTGAATGCATTGCATCATTTTCCAAAATGTCGACGTCCTGAATGTATCAACAGAACCCCAAAAGTAATCTCTCACTGAATTGTCCGAACATGCATTTTTCTTATTTTTCATAATATGGTGTGCACAAAATTCATGGGTTGCATAAGGAAAGATGGTTGGGACTTCACTGATCATTCATTTGTGTCAATCCGACATTGACTCCGATTGCATTGCGTAAATTTTAGAGGAACCATCACCAAGTGCTATTGTTCTCCTATTTTCCATCCCATATGCTACCGGTAGGATCTGATTATTTCCATCCAGTGCTATAGCAATAAAAATAACACCAACGTACCTTCCTTTTAAATGTGCCCCATCAACACACAACACCCTTCAAAGCAACAGCTGGAAGCTTTGGATGCACTATCCAATTGCAATGATGCATCTTTCAAAATTTTTAGTTTCTTCGTTCACCTGTAATGCCATCGTAGTCCCTATATTTGTCTTAGCCAGCTCATAAAGGTATGTTGAAATCTTATTGTAAGACTCCTTGTAAGATCCCATGGCTTCTTCCATTGCAATCCCTTTGCCTTTCCATGCTTTCTTGTAGTTGATTTTAATACTGTATGTCTCGTACATTCAATGTTGAATTTCATTTGGCTCGCAAGTTAGCCCTGCGCTTATGCAACTAACACTGAATTCACTACTTATCAAACTTATGTCTTGCCGATGATCTCTTCCATTCCTTCTTGAAGTAACTATGTCCTCTCCACGAATAGCTCTGTGATGTCTTGTCGGCTTGAACAACATCCTACACGTATGGTTAGGGTTGTATGTCTTTATTTTGAACATCCCTACGCTGTCTGCTATTGATGCATGTATCCTCCAACTACACGTGTCTTGTAAGTACCTAATGGTAAATCTCCACTTATTTGACTTTAAGGACCATATATTCAAATTTGTAAAGCATCGCATATTTGCATAGAAAAGTCTGTAGGCGGGCTTTGTGCTTAAAATTTATGCGACCTCTATTTCATTGGGGTCGTCCACTAAATCTGTATAACCCTTGTTTTCTGCGTAAACAAACATTGCATCGGCTATATGAATACTCAGTGGAATGATATCAGCTGGATCTCTAGACTACTCACCAGTAAACCTAAATTTAGGTTAATAGATGACGGCGCGGACCGAGCCAATGGATCAATAGGCGGATTAGGAGATGAGGAAATGGGAACATCGCAATCATCGACTCTATAAGAAGGATCATTTGTATCGTACTCGCACATGTCATAGTCGTCGAATCTTCCAACCGGGCATGGATCGTTGGTTGGAGAGTTGGGATTTTCTATATCATAATCACTCCCCAGCAACCGAAACGATGGTGTACAACCATCATCATGTCTTCGGTCCTCACATGTATCAAAGCTTGAAGGACAGTGAATATCTACAACTTCCTCACTAGCCGGTCTAACATACATTCCAGGATCCACTAATGGTCATTGTTCGTTCAATCCTACTATCGCGAATTCACAAATAAGTCGAATATTGGGGGACGAAATACTCAAATGTATTGGGGCGGGTGTATTCCTTACTTGCATAAAAGGTGTACGCATCACTTTCTCTATATATAGTGGGGTTGGTCCCACAAATGTTCACAACATTGGAAACACACAAAATAACCCAAAAGACATGAAAAAGGATGGATGATAAAATCAAGGAAAATTAGCCACAAAATAGGAAAAAATATACTTTAAGATGCTTGCACATACCTCCCAGGCATGCACAAGGATCCTAGGCATGTGCATGCTCCTCCAAGGCATGCGCACGCATCTCTAAGACCCAAACATGATGAATAAATCACTTTCATACTCTTTGCATGACAAAAATTGCTTGCGCATACCTCAAAATTGCTTGCGTATACCTAGAACTGCTCGGGCATACCCGACATCTGCTTGCGCATACCCTGGATGCATGCGCGCGCATGCAGTCCAAGGCATGTGCATGACAACTGGTGGGATGATTTCACCTATAAATACCCCAGTACGTCTTTGTGACAAGAGAGAGACAATTTTGACTTGAAATTCGTGCCAAAATACCCTGAGCATTCGCAAGCTCCCATCAAACCCCTTGCCAGAACCCAAAACCCATCATCGGATTCCTCACCGGAGCTACGTCATTCCGACATACTAGCTGAAGACCCATGCAAATGTCAATTGGGCTAATTTCATCATCTAAGTCCAAAAAGTTCCTTGTGCATGCCTTGGATGGCCTTGCGTATGCCTCAGATGGTCTTACGCATGCCTCGAATGCCTTGCGCATGCCTCAGATGTCTTCGTGCATATCTCGAAACTCTCAAGAAAGATTTTTTCTCAAAGGAAGTTCCTTACGTATGCCTTGGATGGCCTTGCGTGCATACCTCGGATGCCTTGCGCATGCCTTGGATGCCTTCGTGCATACCTCGAAACTCTTAAGAAAGATGTTTTCTCAAAGGAAGTTCCTTTCCTATGCCTCGGATGCCTTGCGCATACCTCAGATGACTTGTGCATGCCTCGGATGTCTTCGTGTATATCTTGAAACTCTCAAGATAGACGTTTTCTCAGAAAAGGACCCCCGCGTATGCTTGAGATGCTTGTGCATACCCTGGATGCTTGCGCATACCTCTAGGACATGCGGAATAGAAATTTAGCCTTCAAATCATGTTATCTTGACTATTTTATGATTAATGGGTATACTACATGATATTCGGATGTGTGCACACTCGTATGAGCAATGTCGGGTATCAGATTTCATCATTGGACATGTAATGAAGTACGGAATGTCCCTGAACAGAATCATGACAATTATTTTATGTACCATCATGATATGACCTAATTAAGGTCGAAAACTAAACAAATGGGACTATGGTTACTACAATAAACTGTATTAAAGAGTTCTAATTCTTCATAAAATAATTGCTATGAACTGCCATGATGCAACAGTCGATGCTCTACTCATCCAAACGGCATCCGTCAGTTGGGCTGCTCAGGTGAATACAACTGTAGACCGGTCTTCCCGAGGTCACCTGTCTAAACGTTACAGGTGCGGGCCCAGAGTCGCACCCTCTTAGTTAAAAAACCCTGACAGTCTCAACCCGAATTTTCGGTCAAAACAAGGGACATAAGCATCCGATTCATATAAAGACGGCCCAATCCAGAACAAAACCTACAGGTCTCTACGACCATGAACTCAAAGACCATAGTCCTTGCCGACTAGTCTTTTGCCTTCTAATCAAGAGTCATCGATCATTCGATGTACTTAAGGGCCTGTGCCAAACCACAGCCTAGAATGTACAAGATCTCAGAATCTCTTAAATAAAATTCGCCTTGCGATATCCCTTCTCTTGTGTACTTTTGTGAATGTTTGTGATTGTCTATGAATGTTTCCATTACTCAGAACCGCAGAACAATAATACCCCGAAAAAATGTCCTTGCAGCATTTTCTAGTTCTAACAAACTGAGGACTCTACTGGGGATCGAATAATACCAGAATCTCTGGTTAATTTTGAGTAAAAGAAACCTTCTAAAATCAATCATTTGTAGACACGAACGTATGTATAGGAACGTTACCACAAGGAGAAATGTTCGGCGCCTTCACGGGTGCCAAACTGGTGACTCTCAATGGGAACGTTCTTCCCTTCATCTTTAAGGCAATAAACACTAAATCTAAGATTTTCAAAACACACGAACTTCCACGACTTCACATGTATCTGTCTTTTTCTTGCTTATTTTTGTCAATTTACGCACCGCGATCGATGAGTTCATACTCCCGACCACGTTTATGAAATGTTCTAATGAGTGTGTAACACCGCAAAACTAGCAAGATACTAACAAAGATAGGAGAAATGGTACGCTCGATGATAAGCCCATGCATCTTCCTCGCTGCTGGAGGATTCAACTTTCCTCATTTTACTCCGACCGTGATGATTGTTTCTGAGACTGCCTAACAATTGGTCCAAACCCGTTGACAGAAGAAAGAGCAAAAGAAAGCAGCCATCGTAAGTCCATACGAGAAGACAAATGTTGCAAAACCTCACTCTACAATCAGGAGGTAGTGGCAACTAAAGCATGAGCAGAAGACCCTCATCAACTGCCAGACTGTATCAGCAAAGTCTTCAGCACTTGTCTTAACAACCGAGCAATTTTCGCCATTGTCCAAGGTTACCCACGTATCGCATAAGTGGATCGAACCTGCGCCCGAAAAGAACTCCAAACTTACAGCAACGCTCGAGACAAGACAAAAGCCGATTCAGAAGGTTCAACCAGCGCAAGTAGTCATGGTTCAGGTGGCTGAGGAGGAAGAAGAACCGTATGAAGCAGGAAGGGAGCTACCTTGAGTATAAGATCAGATCGATAGATTGGCCGAAGTCCAGTATGAAACAGCCAATCAGCTGAGAGCTATTCAGGAAACTCTAACAACGTTGATAACATAGAACACTACTCGAAATGTGATACTCCCCACACATCAATCAGCCGAAGAATCCCAAGGGGCAGCAGAAGGACCAGTTAACATCGAACTGCCTGTCCATCCCAAGATTGCGTCAACAGAGCGTGCGCCACTTTTGACATCACACATATCACGAGAAGAATTATTGCAAACGATAGCTCATTTGATGCAACAAGAGAAAGAAAAAGATAAGAGGGGTGGCTATAAGTACCGGGTTCCATACCCGTCAGAAGTAGAAGAAATACCATTCCCTGTCAATTTCAGGTGCCCAGATTTCAAAAAGTTTGATGGTAGAGGATCACCGGAAGAGCATATCACTCATTTCTTAACGACATTGGGAAACCGGTCCGCCGTCCCTCAGTATTGCATGCGGTTGTTTGGATCAACCTTGACAAGAAAGGCCTTCCAATGGTATGTTAGTGCACTTTTCCGTGGCATACTAGTGCACCTTGTTTGTCAATCACTTACGGCAGTGAGTCTAGTGTTGGTTGAGCCCAAAGAGGACGAAGACCGAAGACTCAAGACGGATCGGCCGCATCAAGGAAGAAGTTTCAGGTAAAAGTGATGCCTTGGTGCCTTAACCTTGACCAAAACCCATCCCCTTTGTATCCTTGATGTCCTTGACCATATTAGGAATCTTTTAGGCATCATAGATAGGCCCTAGGTGTCCCATTTGAACACTCAAACCTTGGCCATAATGGACACACTAAAGCATGTTGAGTTCAGCATCAAAAGGGGTGAACCAGGCTGGTCCGACCGGTCATGACCGGTCGGCCAGCAGCCTTGCTGCCTTATGCAATGGCCAGCCGACCGGTCATGACCGGTCGGCCTTTACAGATCAAAGAGGCCAGCAGGTGTGGCCGACCGGTCATGACCGGTCGGCCTGGTAGTCTCTCCTGTCCAACAAGGTGCGCTGACCGGTCATGACCGGTCGGCCTGGTGAGTTGAGGCTGTCTAGCAAGGGTGTCCGACTGGTCATGACCGGTCGGCCTATGTATTGGCCCTGTACACTTGATATACTTCAGCAGGGGGGGTCCGACCGTTCATGACCGGTCGGGACAGGTCGGCTCATAGCCGTTTTATGACCGTTGGAGCCATTTTTCTATATATATGGGGCTCCGTTTTTGGGCATAAGAAGAGGGATTTTTGAGGAAGAAAAGCCACCATTGAAGGAGATCTTTTGAGGCTCATTCCTTGACCTATGCAAGGCATCTTCCTTGTGCTTTAACACAAGATTAGAGCACTCCAAGCTCATGAAGAAGATGACCTTCATCCCCTCTTGATCTCTAGAGTTGGAAGCTTCTTGATTGGCAAATCCTTATCCTAAACTCGAAGATGAGATCGTTGTAGGTAAGAGACTCTAGGCAACCCATTCCCACTAAGTTGTAGAGCTCTTAAACCTATCCTCCTAGCACCTTGGGCATTTCAAGGCATCGCATGCAAGGTGTTTGATCGAATGTGGCTGAGGCATTGGCGACGCAACGGCAACATGATGGTGGGAGCAAGGGAAGCTGATTGAAGCACGGGAGAGCGGAGATCAAGCAACCCAATCCGGCGCTAAACAATGGGCTCATCCGACAAGTAGGTTGTCTTATTTGAGAGTCCATTTTAGAGTTTGTTTTTTGAACTCGACCTAGGGACGTTAGTCGTTCCTTGGCCCGTCAGCCGGGCCTAAACTAAGTCTCCAAGGGGGAGCATCCGACATAGGAGTAAACGTGCGATTAGGTTGAGAGTTAGCCTATGTCTAAAACTCCGGATACGGTTGAGAGGTGAACCGATAAAACCTCCGTGTAAAGGTTGAGAGGTGAACCTCATTTAAAACCTCCGATAGTGAATGCCGGTGTGCTCAAAGGGGTTGAGTACTTGAACCGGGAGTGGAGTAGACACGTAGTCGAACCACTATACATCCTTGTGTTTGTGATTGTTCTTGAGCACATTCATATCTTCACATTGTTAGTTTAATTGCTTAATTATGCATGCTTGATAGGAATGTATGCTAGGCACTTTTTAGACATCCCCACACAAGATGTACCTTCACTACTTGTGTAGAATTGAGCTCATTGATCCACTCTCATAAGTCTACACAAGATGCATAGGTTTGAAGCTTAATTCGTTCAATCATTTACTTACCTATGCATGCTTAGACTAGGATTGTTTAGTGCATATCTTTTGCTAGTCTTGTGATTGGACCCAAGCTAGGCTTGGAAGCCGAGGTGTTCTTGCTTATATAGCTTATTTTGTTGCATTGTGAAAGTAGGCGAAAAGAATTTCAAAGGTCCTATTCACCCCCCCTCTAGGTCCATAGACATATCTCCAAGTGTCTCTACAAGCGGTAAAACCGCAATTTCATGGTATATGTCACTACCAGATGGTTCTATATGGACATGGGAGCAAATGCAAGACAGTTTCATCTCGAAATTCTTCGCTACAAAAAAGGAATTTCACTAACATACCTAGCATTGGTCAGGTAGAGATAAGGAGAATCAGTCGAAAGGTTTATCGATCGATTGGGAACCATGGCAGCCCAGTGCCTTGAATTACCAAGTGAAAGGGAGCAGATGAAGATATGTTTGAGGGCCCTGGACCCAATGATCTCGTATGGATTGTCAGACAACACCTTCCATTCTTTCTACAATTTGGCCACAAAAGCATAATTGGTAGAAGAGGCAACTTCTCTAGTAAACTTCAGGCTCGAAAGACATAAGAGAGAAGCGGGAAGGGTACTAGAAACTTACCAGATAGATAAAGGCCGAGAGCAGAAAGATAAAAAATGCCCTGCCGTTGAGCGCAAGATCGAGACAAAAGCAGCAGTCATACAAGATAAGGGTAAGAGACCTTATGTACCTTGACGAACTTGAATAATTGAGAGGGATAAGGCCTATGGCCCCTATGTTGAGCTCTTAATTGTGCATATTCTAACCCCAATTCATCACTCATTATGCATGGATTTTATGTTTAAAGACTATTCTAATGCATGGATTTGTGATTGTAAGAATGAGAGGGAGACTTCACTAATTTATAGTTAAAAGAGTCACTTTGTATGCATTGAAGATCAATAGAACAAGTGCCAAAAGGTGGAAGAAAGAAGCAAGAAAGAAAGAGAAGAGATTAAGAACAAAATCTGAAAATTTGTTCTTAGACCTGTCTGTAGACCGGTCGCTAGACCGATTGCCAGACAGGTCGACAGTGTATTTTTTGGTCAGTTTTTTTCTCCGACTGGTCGCCAGACAGGTCGAGAGTAGTCCAGAAACACAAAAACTCTCTGGACAGATTCTGCAATTTTGAGACCGGTCGTGCGACCGGTCGTCAGGGTAACAGATTGTACATAAAGCTCCGATTTTCTCTGCGCAATTGCGTAACTAAATCTAGAATCTTCCGTGCCAATCTATAAAAGGGACTTCTCCTCTTCATACCAAGGCATGCTACGACGTGGGGATTGCTTGGGAGACAGGATTCTACTTCGAGCTTTCTTAGTTTTCTTCCTGTTTTAGTAGTTTTTATGTTTTTTAGGCTTCTAGTTCAAGGATGTTAGAGATGAACTAAAACCTCTTAGCTAGGGCTAAGAGGTGAAGCTTTTGATTCGTTTTTGATGGATTGATGCAACCTAGGTTTCCTTTTATGTTTTAATTGAAGAATTTTAGTTCAATATGAGTTTGAATCAAGTACTAGTTTGATTTTACTTTGATCTCTTGATGACTCCGAGCTCATGTGATTCTTAGTGATTCTAAGCTTGGTAGCTTACCTTCTGAGCATTGTTTATGCTTGTGTAGTTCATTGATCTATCATTGACTCCGGGCATGGTAGACCCTTTGATTATCTTGTGTACAATGGCCCGATCTTCATGTGGGAACTCATTCAACTAAAGTTCTTATCTTTTGTTATAATCTGGAATAGCTATTTGTTGATTGATTTTGATTTAATTAGAGTTCTAATCATTAGTTGTAATCAAGTCTAGTGACAGGATTTGATGAAAGCTATGGTTGTGAATCTCAACTAGATTGGAAAGAGGCTTGGCCTACACAATTGAGTGTGCCCAAGGCCTGACCATTGATGTGGGACTTGAATCAATGAATAAGCAACTGTTTTAGATAATTGTTGATTGAACCGCTCTATATTCCGATTGGATAGAGATATGAATTCAATTCCGATTGAGAGATGAGAGACCTAGTTGTATTGATGCATTGAAACTTATCAAAAGTGGATCCTTGACGCTTTAGTGCTTTTTAGATTGATATTACCTTACACATTCACTGTTTAAACCCAAATCACTATTTTTCAGCTTTAGTTCTTAATAGGATCTTAATTATTAGTTGTTTTAGATAAATTTTAAGAATACCCATTCATAAATCTCTGTGGGAACGATACTCAATCTTTCCGAATTATTACTACTTCTCAACCCTACACTTGGGGAGTGAACAAGTTTTTGGCGCCGTTGCCGGGGATTTCTATGCGGTATTTTTAGAATTTGCTGAGATAGCTTTTAGTTAAGATTGTGTTAAGATAGGTTTATGATTTGTTTTGCTTTCTAAGCTAAGTTTTCTTTTAATTTCAGGATACTAACTTAGTTTGTTTTAATTTTACAGGATTCTAACATAGATCTACTTCAGGGATTTTTAGGAAGTTGAAGAAGAAGTAGGAATCTCAAGTGTCAAATCAAGTTCTATCTTTCTAACCTTACTCTTCTTCTTCTCCTACTCATTCCTACCATATTCATCTCTTGTAGAGTGGGTGGATACTCCTCTTGGATCTCTGATTGGTGGGCCTTGTGCCGCCTTGATTCCTATTGGTCGGCACTGCCGTCTTGGATCACCTTGTGCTCAGAGATTTCTTTTCTCAAACCTATTCCTCTTTCTTCTTTTTCTGCACGTTTCTCAAAAGACTCAAAGAGTGGGTGGGGAGTTCTCTGAACCCCTATTGACCAGGAGAAATCGGTCTCTATCCTTGCTTCTGGCTTAGCCATTGCAAGACACCTTGTGCTTCGATCTTAGAGAAGAGTAAAGAAAGGAAGGAAGAATTCTTTTTCCTTTTTGTTTCATTCTTTTTGGACTTGGATGCGACATTGGGCTCGGGATTCTAATAACCGACTCAATCGTGACGGAGTAATTGTTGAAGGGATTGATAGAGGGCCTCGTGCCAGAAAACATCAAAATTTTCTTAAAATTACTAGAGAGATGGCTGAAAATCAACCAAATCAAGGGGCTAATCAACATCAAAATCAAGCCCAAAACCTTACTGAATTGGATGAGAATGAAGTGGGGGATGTACCTCAACCTAGAACTTTACGTGACTATTTACAACCAGCTAGGACGAGTACTCCCTCTTGCATAATTTTCCCTCACAATGTGGGAAATATTGATTTTAAACCGGGGTTGATCCAACTTCTTCCCAGATTCCATGGACTCGACTCTGAAAGCGCTTATCTACACGTTAAAGAGTTCGAAGAGGTTATCTCCACAAAAAACTATGACAATGTAAGCAAGGATACTATAAAACTTAAATTATTCCCTTTCTCCTTGAAAGAGAAGGCCAAATCATGGCTACATTCCTTAAGGCCAAGGTCTATTGGGACATGGGCTGAGATGACTCGGGAGTTTCTTAAAAAATTCTTCCCGACTCATCGCACCAATGCACTAAGAAGGGCCATAATGAACTTCGCCCAAAAAGAAGATGAAACCTTTTTCCAATGTTGGGAAAGGTATAATGAGCTTTTAAACGCATGCCCACATCATGGCTATGAACGATGGAGGTTGATTAGTTTCTTCTATGATGGATTAAACTCAATCATGCGCCAATTTGTGGAGATGATGTGCAATGGGGAGTTAATGAACAAGGAAACGGAGGAAGCTTGGGACTATTTTGACATGTTGGCTGAAAACATACAAGTATGGGATACATCTAAGCCGACAAGTTCAAAACAACCCCAAGTCAAGGAAAAGGGGGAAATTTACGTTTTAAACGAGAAAGATGATCTAAGTTCTAGAGTGGCTAATCTCACACGAAAGGTCGAGGAGATGGAATTAAGGAAAGTGGATACAACCCAACAAAGGGGGATTGTTGAAACTATTTGTGGTATTTGTGCTTCCAATGTGCATCAAACGCCGGATTGTCCAACAATTTATGCGTTTCGAGAACTTTTATATGAACAATCGAATGCTTTGAATAGTTATCAACGACCTTTTAGTACTCCAAATTCAAACACGAATAATTCTAGTTGGAGAAACAACCCTAACTTCAATTGGGCGAATGGAATCAACCAAAGTAATCCTTTAAAGGGGCCCCCAATGCAATTTCCTATGGCCTCACCTCAAATGCCTATAGAGGATACATTGAAAGCATTCATAGAAGGTCAAGCTCAAATAAATCAATCCAACCATATGATAATGCTTGAGCTTAAAAATTCGGTGGAGGAAATTAAGGCTCACTTAAACGCAAGGGAAGGGATTCTTCCAGCCCAACCCATACCAAATCCGAAATCACAATGCGAAATAAGCGTGCCTAGTTCCTCTAACCAACACATGGAACATGCTAAGGCCATCACCACTCTTAAAAGTGGTAAAATTATTCAAAAATCTGACCCGGTGAAGGCCTCAAAGCCTAATGATCTGGTATCTTCCAAAGAGGATGATGGACCTAGCACCGCCATGAATGAAAAAGAGCCATTGAAAGAATATAAGCCCGTTGCTCCATTCCCCCAACGCTTGATTTCAGCCAAACCTCAAGATAAATATCAGGAATTTTTGAAGGTTTTCAAGCAAGTCAAAATCAACATCCCATTGTTGGATGCCATTAAACAAATACCGTCATATGCTAAATTTTTAAAAGACCTTTGCACGGTTAAAAGAAAAATACATGTGCAAAAGAAGGCATTTTTTACAGAGAATGTAAGTGTTATTATCAACCACGGGATGCCCAAGAAATACAAAGATCCTGGTTGTCCGACAATATCATGCGTAATTGGAGATTACCGGGTGAAACATGCTTTACTCGATCTAGGGACAAGTGTGAACTTAATCCCCTTTTCGGTCTATGAACAATAGGGTTTAGGTGAATTAAAACCCACCAAAACCACATTACAACTTGCTGACTGATCGATTCGTATTCCGAGAGGGGTGATTGAGGACGTTCTTGTCTAAGTTGACAAGGTTTACTACCCGGTGGACTTTATTGTCTTGGACACACGACCCATGATTAATATTGGGCCCCAAATTCCTGTCATACTTGGTCGCCCATTCCTAGCTACGTCAAACACTATCATCAATTGTAGGAGTGGGGTCATACAAATGTCTTTTGGCAATATGACAATTGAGTTGAATGCTTTCAATATTGACAACCAACAAGAGGATGAAGATGAGGAGGTCCACGAAATAAGCATGATCAATTTTATTGTGGAAGATGAGTCTCTCTCACCTTTTTACTCCGGTCACTTAGCCAAAGACGTGACTTACTCCCTTGATAAGAACGATGATATGATAAGGGATATGGTCACACTTTTAGAGTCGGTATCGGCATATGACGTTAGCTGAGAGAAGGATGTGGAAACAAACACTTTGTTGTGCTGAGAAATCAATTCATATTTCCACACCTTTGTGGATCATGCATACCGAATTCCACCAACCCTGGGATGATCCATACTTGCAATATCAATGCCCAGGTAAATCTGAATGGAGACATATTTTTTCTGATAAATATGATGTTGTCTCCTCTTATACATGTGGTGAACACATTAAGGAACCCACTGAAATTACTTTTTGGGATTTTCAGTGGCTTATCTGGATCACTCACTCATATGTATATTGTAAAGCAGGATATTGGATGACTTTATTGCGAAACCTTTTGATCCATCTAATGATTCTGCTTAACTTTATACTTTTGGATGAGTTGTTAGGATTAACCTCCTAGTCTGACGGATGATGATTTTAAATAGTTTCCTAGAATGATTTCCCATTAGGATTTGCTTTGATCAGTTGATTTATTTGTGAAGTAATCCATCTCCAAAAGCTAATTTTGCCATGAAATATATTCCTCAGGTGATATCTCTCCTTCTCACTCCCTTTTTATTTTGGCATTGCTCTCATGTGTTACATTCATTGTATACTTTCTTATATTGAGGACAATGTAAAGTTTTGGTTGGGGGGTGAGAGATTCCTTAGATGAATCTACTAGCTTTTGTGACATTTCGAGCAATGATGTAGAAATTTTTTGATTTTTCTAAAATTCAAAACTCTTTTGGAAAACTTTAGTTCTATACATTCGAGATGATATGAGTATAAGATGAGGAGACACGAAGTGATTGAGGCTGCAAGCTTTGAACTTCCCTTAATATAATGGTTTTATATGTGAATTCCCCTATTTATATGATTAATAGAAAATTTGAATACTTTTACACCTAGTTCACATTACACGATTTTCATGATTTGAAAGGATTATGTGATTTGTGGATTAGCTAGACTTTGATTTGAGGTGTTGAGAAACCAAGCCGGGGTACTTTGTCCATCCTTGTCCATGGGAAAATAATGAAAGATATGGATTTCTAAAAATCCTATCTAATGTAAAAGAAAAAGGAAAGGAATGATAAAATTGGGAATGATGGAAAAATTGTGGAAAATTCTGAAAAGGGACCTATTAACAACCGGGGTATGGTCTACCCATAACCAAAGCTGGAAATGGGACGTAGTGTGAAAGCCGTCAGAAGGACGGTAAGGCAAATTCCTGTCATAGGCTTGTGGTTGCTCTATACACCTTGAGATCTATAGTTTAGTTGATCTATGAAGAAGATAATCCCGAAAATTCATGGGCTAAACTTTCACTATGCACACTAGGTTGAATTTGTTCGAATTCTTCTATTTATAAATCAATCGGCGGGAATTTCATATGGACACTTATTATGTTTTGAGAGTTTACAGTTTCAACCTCTATCACCTAATTTTTCTGACTTTTACACTTGTGTGTCTTGGGATGTAGAGAAGAATAGTTTCTGAAGGAGAGTTGGTTTTTGGAGAATTGAACTTGTTTCACGCATGTTTTGCTATGGACTAGCAAAATGCTGGTTGGGGGGTGTGTTGAGCTCTTAATTGTGCATATTCTAACCCCAATTCATCACTCATTATGCATGGATTTTATGTTTAAAGACTATTCTAATGCATGGATTTGTGATTGTAGGAATGAGAGGGAGACTTCACTAATTCATAGTTAAAAGAGTCACTTTGTATGCATTGAAGATCAATAGAACAAGTGCCAAAAGGTGGAAGAAAGAAGCAAGAAAGAAAGAGAAGAGATTAAGAACAAAATCTGAAAATTTGTTCTTAGACCTGTCTGTAGACCGGTCGCCAGACAGGTCGACAGACAAGTCGACAGTGTATTTTTTGGACTGTTTTTTTCTCTTCTTAGACCGGTCACCAGACAGGTCGAGAGTAGTCCAGAAACACAAAAACTCTCTGGACAGATTCTGTAATTTTGAGACCGGTCGTGCGATTGGTCGACAGCGTAACAGATTGTACGTAAAGCTCCGATTTTCTCTGCGCAATTGCGTAACTAAATCTGGAATCTTCCGCGCCAATCTATAAAAGGGACTTCTCCTCTTCATACCAAGGCATGCTAAGACGTGGGGATTGCTTGGGAGACGGATTCTACTTCGAGCTTTCTTAGTTTTCTTCCTGTTTTAGTAGTTTTTATGTTTTTTAGGCTTCTAGTTCAAGGATGTTAGAGATGAACTAAAACCTCTTAGCTAGGGATAAGAGGTGAAGCTTTTGATTCGTTTTTGATGGATTGATGCAACCTAGGTTTCCTTTTATGTTTTAATTGAAGAATTTTAGTTCAATATGAGTTTGAATCAAGTACTAGTTTGGTTTTACTTTGATCTCTTGATGACTCTGGGCTCATGTGATTCTTAGTGATTCTAAGCTTGGTAGCTTACCTTCTGAGCATTGTTTATACTTGTGTAGTTCATTAATCTATCATCGACTCTGGGCATGGTAGACCCTTTGATTATCTTGTGTACAATGGCCCGATCTTCATGTGGGAACTCATTCAACTAAAGTTCTTATCTTTTGTTATAATCTAGAATAGCTGTTTGTTGATTGATTTTGATTTAATTAGAGTTCTAATCATTAGTTGTAATCAAGTCTAGTGACAGGATTTGATGAAAGCTATGGTTGTGAATCTCAACTAGATTAGAAAGAGGCTTGGCCTACACAATTGAGTGTGCCCAAGGCCTGAGCATTGATGTGGGAATTGAATCAATGAATAAGCAACTGTTTTAGATAATTGTTGATTGAACCGCTCTATATTCCGATTGGGTAGAGATATGAATTCGATTCCGATTGAGAGATGAGAGGCCTAGTTGTATTGATGCGTTGAAACTTATCAAAAGTGGATCCTTGATGCTCTAGTGCTTTTTAGATTGATATTACCTTACACATTCACTGTTTAAACCCAAATCACTATTTTCCAGCTTTAGTTCTTAATAGGATCTTAATTATTAGTTGTTTTAGATAAATTTTGAGAATACCCATTCATAAATCTCTGTGGGAACGATACTCAGTCTTTCCGAATTATTACTACTTCGCAACCCTACACTTGGGGAGTGAACACCTTATACATTTGATATGGCCGATTTGATTCCTATAATGGAGCAGTTGATTGAAGAAGATCTGATACGCCTACCAAAGCCCGTCCATCCTTAAGAAGTTGGACGAACCAGTGATCCAGAGTATTGCAAATATCATCGATGCGTGAGCCACAAAAATGAGGATTGCTTCTCTTTGAAAGGAAGGATACAAGGTCTGATCAACCAAGGTGTCATCAACATGAAACCACCGAAAGCGAGGAAGGAAGCCTCTAGGGTAGTCTCCGTAATCCCTGCAGAAAGAAATACCTATCCTTATACCTCGTTTCCTGAACCCGAAGAGCCGTGGACCTTGGTTAGCAGCAGGAAGAGACTTGAAAATAGACGTAGACTCCTTAACAAAAGGAAAGGAGGAAAGAGAAGAGAGAAAATAGGTCACGGGCAAGATTGCCCTATTATAGTGGTAGCATGTTGCACGATGGTATCATTTGTGGAACGACCACCACAGGAAGGCACTTCACGGTCAGCTGCAGAAGAAGAAGTCGATGTCGTCATCTTAAGATCAGGGAAGCAGATGCCAGAGTACACTCCTTCGAGGCCTGATGATCCAATGTAAGAAGATGTCATCCCTGATAGGCCACAGGTAAGACCCCACATGCAGAAGCTGAAGGAAAAAGTTGTCGAAGCTATGCCTAGTCAACTACACCCAAGACCAGAAGCAACATCAGTAGCATACGACGTTGTATCCCATCTACGAAAAACCCCCTCTCGTCTAAGTATTTACGATGCTTTGTGTCTCTCCAAAACATATCAAGAAATGTTGATCAATGCCTTGCTCGACAATGAGGTCAGAGAAGTCATGATGATCGAAATAGAAGCGAAAATGAATAATCTAGATAAGTTTTGTGAAGGGTACATGCCAGTACGACAAGTAATGCAAGTTGATCACTCGTCAACAATCACGTTTTCTGAAGAAGACTGTGCAATCGACTTAACAGATCACAATCGCCCATTAATGGTTACAAGGATGATCAGGGATACAAAAGTTAAGAGATGCATATTGGATGATGGATCCGCCATGAACATTATGCCATTAAAAATGCTGCAACAGTTAGGCTACAGACAATCAGCATTACGTCCAAGCATCATAGTAATTCAAGGGTTCAACTAAGACAGCAAGTGCACTCTCGAGGCAATCACAGTGATGTTGGAAATCGAAGAACCAAGGATGAAGGTAACGTGTCAGGTGATCGACACAATGACAACATACAATCTCCTCTTAGGAAGACCTTGGCTTCATCAAAATGGCGTCGTCCCTTCCACATATCATCAGTGTTTCAAGTATAATAAGAATCAGATTCAATACAGGGTAGCAGCAGATCTAAAACCATATACGGCAGCTGAATCCTTTTTAGCTAACGCCCAATATTATAATCTCATCGACGATAGAGAGATTATTAAGAAACCCCATGCAACGCAAAGAGAGCAGGAAACAAAATCCCTGACAAGAGAATTCAGACAGAAGGGAAAAGCACCTCATACTACTCTGAAAGAAATCATAACTCATCCAGTGAAGCAACCTCAGCAACATGCAAAGAAATTCTATTTGGTGCCGAAACATTTACATCAGCCGGGACAATCTGTGCTAGAATTGGTCTCGAATGAACACATGAGCAGTGCTCAAATCCAATTTCAACATGCCATTACCCAAGATAAAAAGAATCAGGCCATTTTTTAGAGCTCCCAACCGATTCCTCATGCCATCAAGGAACGCCACCCAGAAGAACATCAAGTTTCGCTCAGGCCAAGTCAACCGCACCTCCAGAAAACGAAATAGAGAAGTTATCAACTTAACCTTAGCAGATAGAAGAAAAGAAATACAACAAAGTTATTCAGAATATTATGAGAAATATGGGGTTCTCTAGCCAAGATTCGATCACGAAGAAAAGGTTACTCGCCCCATTCGAAGAATATAAGCAAGCATAAAAAAATGGAGAAGGTTTGGGAGGAAAAGCAAATGTGAACATGGTGACGATCAGTCCCATGGAAAAGGTACGACTGCAAGAGCCTGTCGACATTGTTCAGCCAAGTGTCGCACCCACACAGATCAAAGATGGAGGACAACCCACTATTGATGAACTCGAAGAGGTGAATCTAAGCACTCCCGAAGAACCCAGGAATACCTACCTAAGTAGGGACGTCCTGAAAGGAGAAAGAGAAAAGTATGTGCAATTGTTAGTAAAAATCAAAGACGTCTTCGATTCGACATATACAGAAATACCAGGACTTAGTCCAACAATCGCAATGCGCAAGTTGAGTATAATGAAGGAGAAGAAGCCGGTGAAACAGCCTCAATCGTGATTCCATCATAACATTGTGCCCGAGATTGAAGAAGAAGTCAAGAAGCTGATTCAGGCTGGATTTGCTAGAGAAGTAAATTATCCACGGTGGATTTCGAACATTGTACCAGTTAAGAAGAAAAGTGGGCAAATTCGGGTCTGCATTGATTTTCGTAACCATAACGAAGCCTACCCCAAAGATGACTTTCCTCTCTCCATTCCAGAACTGTTAATTGATAGCACCATGGAATATAAGGTGATGTCCTTTATGGACGGCTACTCAGGGTATAACTAGATCCGCATGGCCCCAGAGGATGAAAAAGCTACAGCTTTCCGCACGACTCTCGGCATATACTATTACCGAGTGATGCCTTTCGGGTTAAAGAACGCAGGGGCAACGTATCAGCGCTCAATGCATGTTATGTTTCAAGATATGATACACAAACACGTCAAATGCTACGTAGATGATTTGGTTGTAAGGTCGGCTAATCATGAATAGCACAAGGAACATCTAAGACAAGTATTTCAACGGTTACGCAAGCAAAGCCTCCATATGAATCCGCTAAAGTGCGCATTTGGAGTCTCGTCTGAAAATTTTATGGGCTTTGTCGTCAGACATAGGGGCATGGAGATTGACCGCGCAAAGATCAAGGAAATCAGGGAGATGCCACCGCCGAACAATTTGAAGTAGTTAAAGAGTTTTCAAGGCTGTGTAGTGTATCTAAGAAGGTTCATCTCCAATATAGCTGGAAGGTGTCAACCCTTTTTCTCGCCTCAATAAGAAGATGTCCAATTTGAATGAGATGACGCCTGAAAGCCATTAATTCTCTACATCATCTTAGGCGAGAACTCACTAGGGGCACTCTTGGCACAAAAGAATGAAGAAGAGAAGGAAAACACACTATACTATTTGAGTCACACACTGGTGGCAGTCGAATTCAATTATTTAGCAATTGAAAAGATATGCCTCACGTTGGTGTTCGCCGTGAAAAAACTCAGACATTATTGCCTCTCACACCAAATAACTCTGATATCTAAAGCCAACCCTATCAAATTCCTCATGAACAGACCAATGTTGTCTGGACGGTTGGCTAAAAGGGCTCTCCTCCTTTCAGAGTTTGACATTACCTACATCACGGCTCGAGCTATCAAGGGACAAGCAATCACAGATTCTCTAGCTACACATCCGGTTCCAAGTAATGAAGAGATGGAATGTGATTTTCTAGATGACCAAGTCATGATAGTCAGGGAAACACAGCTCTAGCAGGTGTATTTTGACGGCGCCTCTAGATCGACAAGGGCAAGGGTAGGAGTTATATTCATTAGTCCGCAAGGGGATTTGCTGCGTTATTCATTTATGATCGTGCCGGCTTGTATGAACAACAAAGCCGAATATCGAGCCCTCATCATCGGACTACAGTTGACCCTAAAAATCCAAATCAAAGCTATACGAATCTATGTCAACTCTAGGCTGGTCATTGGACAGCTGACGACGGAATATGAGGTCCGTAAGCTTGAGTTATCACCTTTATGCCACCAAACACAATCATTATTCAATCAGTTTTGGGACAGCAGCATTTCACATATACTAAGACAGGAGAATGTACAGGCTGATGCCCTCGCCAATTTAGCGATTGCTTTAGCCAATCCCGAGGGCAACCCGCTCCAGGTTACGATCAAAGAGAGAAGAATCCTACCGAAAGTTGCACTATGCAATGGGGAATCAAGTGCCAACCCTATTTGTGGTTTCGAGATCACAGAAGAAGATGATTGGACGAGGCCATTTGTCGACTACCTGAAATATGGATTCTTACCGGAAGATCCCAAATCACGCACGCAGGTCAGAAGACGCGTCGGTTCATTTATACTACAGAATGATACACTTTATCGACGTTCATGTGAAGGTGTATTGCTGTTATGTTTAGACCAAGATGAAGTACACATGCCACGTTAAAAGAAGCTCATGGCGGAGAATACGGTGCCCACTAAGGGGGGAAGAATTTACAGCATCGTGTCTGACATATGAGTTATTAATGGCCTACAATGACAAAGATGCAATAGAATATGTCAAGAGGTGCAAACAGTGCCAAATTCATGCAGACATCATACATGTACCACCAGAAGAATTACATCAGTTAGTGGTGTCCTAGCCTTTTGCAACCTTGGGCATAGACGTGATCGGGCCAATTAGTCCACCCTCTTCCCAGGGGCATCAATATATCCTGGCCAAGCAAATCGAAGGTTTCATCCTTCACACCATATTATACCGACACGGTATCCCCGAGAAGATCATCACCGACAATGGGACACCCTTCAGAAACATCACCATTGATAAATTGTGTACAAAGTTCAAGATCAAACACTGTTATTCGACACATTACTATCCCTCTACGAATGGACTAGCCGAAGCCTTCAACAAGACTATTATGAAGATTTTGAAGAAACGGCATCAGAAAATAAGAGAGATTGGGATAAACGGTTGTTTTTAGCATTATGGGCATATTAGACTACACACTACACAACCACTCGAGCCACGCCCTACTCATTGGTGTACGGTACAGAGGCCATGATTCATATAGAAGTTCGGATCGAATCCATGCGAGTTGCCCTCCGAAATTCCCTGACGATCGAGCAGAATGCTAAGATTAGAATGCCGAGCTTGATGCTTTGGACGAGAAGAGGCTCGCCGCCCAACAGAGGCTCAAAATGTACTAGAAGCAAATTTCAACGGCATATGATAAACGAGTTTGTGGTAGGTCGTTTAAGAAGGGTGATTTGGTATTGATGATGAAGCGTCCAGCACAGGCCTAGGGCCCAAAAAGTAAATTTGATCCAAAATGGGATCCCGTATACATCATTGAAAACGTTTATTCCAATGGGGCATACAGGGTCATAGATTGCAAAGGGCAAGGCATCGCTTCTCTGATCAATGGCCAGTTTCTAAAAAGAGACTACACCTGACATTTAGTGATTACTTTTATTTGTGAACGCAAACAAGGGACAGAATTGTAATAAACATATATAGTGAAAAGAATGAAATAAAGTGAACAAGTAACACGAAATTTTAATACTACAAAAGAAACTAACCATCGGTGTTTTATGTGGCAGGAGGGAACCGACATTCGCAAAAGCCAAGATGTACGAAAGAAGAAGGGGAAGGGATTGAGGTTCGAATTAACAGATGAATAACCAAACCCTTAGTAAACTACACTGAAGAGAAGTAACATCATTATGATCATAACTCAGAATGATTAACATGCATATACGTTCACTCTATTACGCACCAAGGGCACCATAAGCACAGGACATTGCAGGAATACCGTAAAATGATAAGGTAAAATAAATAAGTAAAGTAAATTCATCTAGGGCCTTCCCATTATCATATGTATACATGTTAACAAATCGAAACATCAGTTCAAAAGGAAGAAAGGAAGAATCATAGTCGCTCCAGACATAAAGCTAGTAGCCGGGCTGCTCCACTTTCAGCATTTTGTAATACATTTTCCGTATCCACCCCCTCCTGCTCCGGATCCGGCATCCCTCGAAGTTCAGCCTCCAAATCATTTAACTAATTACGCATGGTATCGCAGTTACCTTCAAGCCATCCAACGAGCAAACGACCTTGCGAAACTACAAATTCGAGACGGGTTGTCTCAAACTTTAACACGGTCTACTCCGCAAGAAGTCGTTGAATCTTTGACTGAACTGTTCCCAATCATTGCGAAGCTTTACGATACTGAACCTCGTCATTGGTCAATGCAGTGCCTGCCTCAAATGTTGATCGCTCCTATTCCTCCAAAGGTGGCTGCAAAGAGAGACAAGCTTCCTTCTTCGCTTTAATGCTCGGGTCACAGACAACCTGCTTGACAGCCTCGACGCGTGTAACCGGATTCTTGAAGGTCGAAACCTGTTGTGTTACCGGTGACACGTCGACTCCAAACATGCTTGCACAAGGTTCGAGTGCTTCAAGGCCAACCCCTAGTAGCGACCACTCAGAAGGGCTGTTTATTACCTTCGCAAGATTAGAAAGCATACTTTTCATCATACCTCGCCTGAATACATCAAGATGTTCGAAATAAGGAGCAAGAGGTTCAACGGCCTTGGTCATTCTTTGATCAGTAGAACCTAAAAATGGATATTATTGGTTAGAGTTAAGAAGGATCCGTTCATAAAACTCGTTTACTAAAGACTGATAGAGCCTCATACTTAAAGCTACAGGAGGAATTATTACAGTCGTCGGAGGATCCATCTCTAATCTCGAGGCATTCTCGGGCAGTTCGTTAGGCTCTAAAACCTCAGCCACTAGAAGAACCGAGTCTACAACTCCCTGGACAGTAGTAACAAACACCATAACCTCTGAAACAGGTGCGATGCTTTCAATAATAGGCATGGTATCTTTGACGGTTGGTGTCACATCCTCAGTTACAGGGGTAGAAGCCATAGCAGGTAAAGCCACAATTGAGACGATAGGAGCAGTGGTTTCAATCTCAGGCCGCATTGCCAGAGTATTAGAAGCAACAACCTCAACATCGGAATCCAGAATTTCAAGGGCCACTGTAACAATCTCTGATAAAATTTCAATATCGGCCTAAGTGACTTCTGCATCCAAGACAGTTTCAAGAGGGGCTAGAGTGGTTGAGGACTCATCAAGAGGCCTGGAAGAAGTAACTTTCTCAGCTATAGGAATCTCAGCCTTAAGGGTAGATTCGCGAACATATGAATATCCGCCAAAAGAAAGAGGGGAGAATAATTAAACAATGACCAGGAAAATGGAAATGTTTTAAACATAGAGATCAATGAACTTTACCCGGCTGATTAGACCTGACGTGTTCAGTCCCGTGGATGGAGTGGTTGACATCCGCAGTAGCAACTTCCCCGGGAGGAGGAACTACTGGTATGGCAATCGATGTCAAAGCAGGGTTGGGCGTTTGAGGAGAAAGTACTCTTACTCTAGTAGAAGCACTAGCAATGATGTCTTCATCGCCATGAGAAGGGGAGAACAACCGAGTAATCAACCGAGTATGAGCTTCTTTGGAGAAAAATCTCGTGACACTTACATCAGGGTGAGCATCGTCATCGCTATCATTAGTCTGATAGGCGTCTATAGAATGCGTGTCATCATCATGATGGCCACCTCCAACATTATTATCATCACCAGAATAGTCAACCTGCTCGTCACTGCATATGACCTTCTAAGTCTTCATCCTAAACTCTGTCCTCTCTACCTTTTTCCCCGTCACTTTCAACATCAACATCATGGCCCACGGACTACCGAAGTTCCCCTTCCTCTAAAGTACGTTGTTCAGCTGCATCACTGGTCCCATCCAAGCTGATCAGATTGCCCAGAACTCGACGCAAGGTGTTGCTTATACATCTTAACAATACAAGCTTTAGATTTTCCCGGGTATACTATGGATACTCTAGGGGCAATTTTGATTCATCCCTGTCGTCCGGCTTCGAGCATTTCGGGATCAAGTTCATCACCATCGTAAGGCCCCGCAGTCCCTCCAGCAACATTCTCCCCACTTCTCCTCCTTGTGGCTTGTTTTCCCTGGCAGACGTCTCACCATCAACCTGTTCATGCGCAACCGAGACATGAGGCACTCCAACCACTGACACATTTGCTGACCCATTTCGGCATTTGGATCGTGCCCTCCTGCCGATCTGCCTAGAGACGGGATTCGAGTACGATGAGTATTCGGCATCCATTGTAGCTTCGGATCCCCAAATACATACCAACCTTCTAAAACAATATCTTCTTTGACGACATCAGCAGGTACGCTCAGGGACGTCTTGTGACACCCAACTCCAGGCATGGGTAAAGCTTCTGGGTCCTCTCTCAGATAAGCCACACCATCGGGTGAGGTATGCCTCAGTCGAGGAGGGGGAACGTATACTGGCTTGTCAACTGGATGATTATTGCAAATAAAAAAAGACTGTTAAACCCACCACTGCATCCAACCAAATGACGCCGCAACTTTTCTGATGAGCCCCCGAAATAATAAATATCAAGCTTGTCCGTGTTAACAAGAGCTGATTCCACATCATTCCCAATGAGCTGGCCTAGTACCATAAGCTTGATTCTCTTTTATTACCTCTAAGAGCGTTGCAGGAATGCCCTGATCATAACCAAACTGTCTGGCGAACCTACTCGGATAATAAGGTTCCCGCTAGAATTCCACGCCTTCTCGTAAAAACAGCGAAGCAGTACGTACGATATGCAAAATTCTCGTTCTGGAAAACTAAGAGATGGATCATCGACAGCCTCTCTATCCTCCACTACAGGAGAAGCAGGAAAATGATAGAAGCAGACCTGATCCCAACTACTTATCTTCGCATGTACCCACTCCGGCGTACGAGCTGCCATCTTGGACTTTGAGAAGAAATAAAAAGGTAATCGATCAATGCTGCCATACTTAAAAAGTTTCGAATCATAAGTCCATGGGAAATATACACCTAACCAGCCATAGAAATAATGTCAGGGGCAGTAGGCCATATCCATCCCATAAGCCGCTTTCACTTGATTGCTGGCAATATGACCAAAAGCCTTGTATAAGTTGCAAAGAACAGCAAGCGCCAGAGAATATCGATGGCCATTCGTCATAGCTCCGACGATTGGAAGGATAGAAATCTTGATGGCATCAGCATTCTTAGAACTGAGAAATACTACCGTTGACAACCAATAGGCCAAAAATCCTGCCAATTCGTAAGTAGAGGACAGATCACTCTGGCAAGGGAGTTTTTCTAAGCGTCTCTTCAGTGCAGCTTCTCCCTTAGTACTGGCATGGTACCCCGACAAGTCAAGCCTGTAGAGGACATAAAGATTAAACCATAGACTTAACGAATGCAAATCATTGAAACAGAAAAGCTAATAAGACTTACCCCAGATGACGACTGAAATAAAACAACCAATCTTCATAATGAAACTTCTCTGGATTCTTAAATTTCACCAACTTGGAGAACAACTCTAAACAAGCCGGAGTGTGGAAGCCATCCCGGGAATCTCGATGAAAGGATTATAGCTCACGGTCCATGGGAACATATTCTTCGTCTGGAGAGCCTCGAATGGGAAGACCGACAAGGGTACGAAGATCCTATAAAGTGATGCTCATCTCACCATATGGAAGATGGAAAGAATTGGTAATCGAACACCAGTAGTTGAGAAAATCCTGAAGAACCATCGGATCCCTTGGAAAGAAACTCGACGTGGCTAGGATTGCATCATAAAGACCGATACATTCCAATACATCTTTATGGCGATCCAATATCGCTTTAGCCCAAGGTTCATACCCCATCCGCTCATTCAAGTATCCTCGGGTGCAGAAGTTTTGAGTCACCCACATCTCTTTACAACTTTGATGTCTAAACTGTTGGCGCACCATCTCAAAGTAATGAGTGGGATAGGCGATGTGGGGATTGCGCGTGGGGATAAGGAAGAGAAGGTCCCTCGGTTTGCCTACATTCTGGACCTTCCCATTATCGCGCAATGAACCAATTAATAGCTTCATCAGGTACGAAGTCCACATATCCAGCGCATAGAATTGAAAAGGGCTATGGATATCCGACGGCTTAACACTGGGAGGAGGACGATGCCTCTGAGGAGTGCGGTCGTGCTTGATATATTGTTCATTATAAGGGTTCTTGATAAAGATACCCTTGCTCTTAGAAATCTTACAACTTTCCCAACTAATCTTCATGCGGTCGTACTTGGAGTTGGCGATCTCCTTAATCTTCTCCTTCTTGGTTAAATACTTCTCCTTCTTTTGTTTCTTTTTCGGATGCTGTTCGGAATCCCCCTCGATATCCAATTGATCATGAATAGAAACAGTTGCCTCGGCCCGTGCGCCAGCAAGTTGACTATACCATTCGCCCCACTTTAATTATGTTCCTCATTTCGGGGGCTCATAAGAAGTCCGATCTATAAATACTTTAACAAATACATCACGAGGAAGCCCCCTGATGCGCTTTGCAAAGTCTTTCACCTCATGTGCAACTGAAGGAAAGAATCTGGAACTCTTTTGTGCTACTGGAGGGTTAGAAGGACCTGCATCGGTTCTCTTCCACTCTTGCTTGGTTGAAGGACTACTTGAAGAAGGACGAGTTGCACTATCACCAGAAGATCGTGTGTTCACCATTTTCTTCTACAAAGGTGATGAGAGATGAAGTATGAACATAAAAGATGGTTACGAATGAATAAAATGAGCATGGTTAAGCATGATAAGATTGCATAACATCATAAGTTAAGAAAGCCAAGTATCTAATCTAATTAAAATAAGAGAGCATTTATAATTTTAACTAAAAAGGCACACACACATATAAGGAAAAGCAAGAAGAGGGAAGAAAAGGCTTTAATCATCATTCAATAACCATAGATAAAGTAACCCAAAAAATACCTTAGTTTTAGTTGTCATGTTAATTGTTCAGAATTTCTAAAATAAGTAAATTTATGTCACTAAGTGACTCAAAATTGGGGTTTTTCCCCCACAATTTGAGATGAATCTTAATCTTGCAACAATTGGAGGATCTGAGTCTTCAGCTTGTTCATTTTCACATGCACTTGAGCTTCCTTAGAGACCAAGTCCAACATATCGGAGATGCGCTGTTGTACAGCATCAAGGTTCGCTGCTTCTAGTGTGGTTCGGAATTCCACATCAAGTATCTTGACCAAAATCCTTTCGCGCTCCCTCCGGGCCTCAGCTATCGATCTCCAGATCCCAGCTCAACAATCTCGAACTTCCCTTTCCGCATACCCCATCATGAGGGCAAGTCATCTTTCGTTGGTCCGATACTCTCTCTTTGCAGAATGGAATTCGCCCACCAGGTTAAAGAAAGAAGTAGCTACAGGAGGCTCCGCCTTCTCGAGCAGGGTCAATTCTTCCTGAAAAGGAAAGTCACCGATCAAGCCAGACGAGTCCTCACTGTACTCATTCAAGATGGATGCCATGAGGGAAATATTCCGAAGAGCCATCAGGATGGGACGGGAATCAACTTCCAGCCGAGACAAAGCCTCAGATACTTCATCAAGCTGGGTGTCGAGGGATGACCAAGCATCAGATGATCAAGGGAAGCAAGAAGTCGTCGGAGGCAATTGTGAGCAGAAAGCAAAGAGGCACAAGTTCTAGCTATTATCTTCTGCAAACAATGCTAGAAACTCGATTTGAGAACCATAACAATTAAGTGAAAAAGGACGATACATAGAAAGTAAACAATCATCAGCAACAAAGAATAACACGAAGTACGCATCAATTACCCTTATATTACATCGTTAAAATCCCACTTTAAGTGAGAAGAATGTATTAGACAGACTTTGTGCACACCCGGGCTGAAAACCGGATGGGTCACAACCCTAAATGAAAGATTACCAGTGAGTACATCCCGTGTGTAGATAAAGTCAGATAAGAAGACCCTATCTCATTTGCTTAATAGTCTAAATGGGTTAGCACTTGCATACTCAGAATAGCAATTTTAAAAGGAATTAAACATAAGAGATTGGAGCAAGTTTGATCAACCCTCGAAAACCGGTGCGCATGCTAAAAAGAACAAAAAATTGAAGTTTATTGACCATGTGTATACCCCGCAGGTATGCGCAAGCACACGCAGGCATGCACAAGTAAATGTAGGCATGCGCAAGCACCCACAAGTATGTGCAAGCACTCGTAGGTATGCGCAAGCAGTTGGGTGAATAAAACCAAGTCCAGAATTGCATGCGTATACCACAAAGGCATGTGCAAGGGATCCCAAGCATTCCCAAGGGCCTAGAGGCATGTGCACGCAGTTGTGAGTATGAGTGAGCACTTTTTAGCAAAAAGCCTAAGTCCGCAGCGGCATGCGCATACCACAGGAGTATGCACAAGGACATCCAAGGCATGCACAAGAAGAAAAGTGACCCACTAGGTATGCGGAAGAAATTTTTTGTATGGGCGCAATCAGAGCTCTGGAAATAGGAAATGACGAAATGAAAGCTAACTTTGGTATTTATAGTGAGTCTGACCCAGTGCGCGTACACTGAATAAAGCCACAAATTATCAGCATAGCACACCGGTGGGGCTTCTGTTGGGCCCACAAATGTTCACAACATTGGAAACACACAAAATAACCTAAATGACATGAAAAAGATGGATAAAATCAAGGAAAATAAGCCACAAAACAAAAAAATATATACTTTACGATGCTTGCGCATACCTCTCAGGCATGCGCAAGGATCCTAGGCATGTGCATGCTCCTCCAAGGCATGCGCACGTATCTTTAAGATCTGAACATGATGAATAAATCACTTCCATACTCTCTACATGATAAGAATTGCTTGCGCATACCCAGAACTGCTCGCGTATACCCGACATTTGCTTGCGCATACCCTGGATGCATGCGCATGCTTCATTTTAGCATGCGCATGACAGCTAGTCGGATGATTTCACCTATAAATACCCCAGTATGTCTTTGTGATGAGAGAGACAATTTTGACTCAAAATTTAAGCCAGAAAACCCTAAGCATTCGCAAGCTCCCATTAAACCTCTTCCGAAAACCTCGCCGGAACCCAAAACCCATCGCTGGATTCCTCACCGGAGCTACGTCATTCCAACGTACTAGGTGAAGACCCTTGCACATGTCAATTGGGCTAATTTCATCATCTAAATCCAAAAAGTTCATTGCGTATGCCTTGGATGGCCTTGTGCGTGCCTCATATGGTCTTGTGCATACCTTGGATGCCTTGCGATATCTTTGCGCATGCCTCGGATGTCTTCGTGCATATCTCGGAACTCTCAAGAAAGATGTTTTCTCAAAGGAAGTTCCTTGCGCATGCCTTGGATGGCCTTGCGCATGCATTGGATGGCCTTGCGCATGCCTTAGATGGTCTTGCACATGCCTCAGATGTCTTCACAATCTGATGCATTCTATCTAGGAGCTCCTGGTATGTAATATCATTTGTCATAACAATACATTTTGAGTACCTACCCGTATATGAGAAACTTCCCTTTGAAATTGCGGTTTTACCACTAGTGAGATAAGCTTGAAGGTATGCTTATGTCCTAGAGGGGGGGTGAATAGGACTTTTTAATTTTTCTTGCAAATTCAAAAACTCAATAGCATTTATACTATAATATACCAATTAAGCACATGTTAATGATAGCAATTGATCACCCAAGATCCAACTCAATTTGACAACTATTCTAAGAGAAGCATTTAGTCAAACAGTTCATATGCATGCTTGTGTCAATCATTCAAAGATGGCATATGAGCATTTTGTCAAACACAAGATGGGCATACAATTAAGCACTTATAAGATTGATCAATAAGGAACAATAATAGACAAAATGCATTCACCACATTGCACACGATGTATAATGGTTCGACGACAAGTCTACTCCCGGTTCACGATCTCAACCTATGAGACCACCAGATTTCACTATAGTTGTGGTTTTAAATCAGGTTAACCATCAACCTTGACATCCTTTGATCTAGGACCGCGTTTACCATCCTCCGATGGCCCAATCCAGGGACTTGACGAGTTTGGATCTCAAACTCTCACCAGTCCTAATCCAAGGACGGTCACGTACACTCCCGCTGGAGTTTCCCAATCCAGGGAATAGTGATTCAATAAATGAACTCTCAAATACTAGACATACCTAGACAACTGAGCCCCGATTCAGTGCCGTTGATGAGTAACTTCAACTTCCACGCATGCCTTAGCTCCTCTCCAAGCTCCCACGATCAGCTACCAATGCATATGATGTTCCTAGACTAGTGCCAGGTAGGTGGGAGAAGGTATTGATGTTCCATATGCCTATTACAATGCAATGGATAATGAAGGAACCATTAATTGGATCATTCAATGGCTATAAATGACTTCAAGATGAAGATTCAATGATGGGGGTATTCATGAATGACATGCTTGAGTTCATTGTTCAAACCGAGCTTTGAATACTCAATGTAGTGCCATTAATGGCTAGGTTTGAAGGATGAACTCAAAACTATGATGAGCAAAAGAGATTAGATGATCGTCTTAATAGCCTCTCTTAATGCTCTAAATGGGTGTGCAAGTTGTTTTCCTCAAAGCCCTCGAAATATGCCTTTGTAGGCTCCAAGAGTCGTGCTCCAACGGATAGAAAACGGTCACGTGCGACCTGTCTAAAAAGCCCAAAGACCGGTCTTAATTGAGCATCCAACCGGTCTTGAGACTAGTCTCTCTTATGAAATGATTCCCCCAGGTCTTTAGATGATTTTGGTCAATTTATGACCGGTCGTGGGAGGTCAATGACCGGTCTTGGAAGGTCACGACCTATCTCCCTTTCAAACCATTTTCTCCAAAAGGTTGCTAGACACATTTTGTCTTACGACTGGTCGCACGACCGGTCTTGAGAGACCAGCGACCGGTCCTCAGACCGGTCTTCAGCCAAATTTTTATGAGTTTCTCTTTTAAAAAGAACACACTGTCTGAATATTTGTTTCAGCCGACCGGTCGTCAGGCTTTAATTTCATTGCCTGAAATGGGGTGAACTCCCTCGATTTTAACGGTGCACAAAGAGATGGTTTTCCTATCTTTTTCAATTGATTGGCACCTACATAATGGAGGTCCAAGACTGATCATCTTGACCTTAAGTCCGTGGATCAATTGACAAACATAAAGTGCGATTCGAATGCCATGGACTTGGATGTTTTGGGATCCTATAGGCTGTCTATATGCAACTTATCTTCCGAGCTTGATTTGGCTTGAACTTGAGTGCGGTAAGCTGCTTTGGTATTCAAGTCTTGAGTCTTCAATCTTCATCGGGGCTCACAAGACCTGACTGACTCAACGATCACGCAATTGACAATACAATGCACAAATCAGTGCACTAACACCCTTGTCATGTACACCCTCCCCACCATAATAGTATATGATGAGTCGACGTCCCATAACCTCAAAAGATTGGTCAATCTACAAAAAAATATATATAAATGGTGTACTATTATTTTGCTTAATTTCTCATAAGGGTCAGGATAGTCGTCCAATAAAGGTCAAATGAGAAGGGTCGAGATTGATATCCAGTAAAGGACTGAGGCAAGACAGTCCAAACATAATACAGTTCAGGGTCGTGAAATCCATCTGCAAAGGGACTTGGTTGTCATGTTATAAGGGTCGGGATAGACAGTCCAAACATAATATAGTTCAGGGTTGTGATAATCATCCACAAAGGGTCTTGATTGTCATGTAGTAAGGGTCGAGATAGACAGTCCAAACATAATACGGTTGAGAGTCATGATAGTCATCCACAAAGGGTCATGCTTGTCATGTAGTAAGGGTTAGGATAGACGGTCCAAACATAATACAGTTCAAGGTCATGATAGTCATCCACAAAGGGTCATGGTTAACATCTACAAAGGGTCGGGATAGACAGTCCAAACATAATATAGTTCAAGGTCGTGATAGTCATCCACAAAGGGTCCTGGTTGTCATGTAGTAAAGGTTGGGATAGACAATCCAAACATACATACAGTTCAAGGTTGTGATAGTCATCCACATAAGGTCCTGGTTGACATCAACAAAAGGTCGAGATAGATAGTCTAAAGATAATACAGTTCAGAATCATGATAGCCATCCACAAAGGGTCATGGTTGACATCCACAAAGGGTCAGGATAGACAATCCAAACATAATAGCACCCATATCCTCTTTTATAGTTCAGGGTTGTTATAGCACTTATATCCTCTACCCTTCACACATGATAATCTTGACCCATCTGACAATCTCGACCCATTTTCAGCTGACTGAATCTTGACCGTATGATAACCACAACCCATCATATATTGATGATCAATACTTAGCATACTACAATCCCACCTCCTTCACACATATGTTCAATAATGACTAAATCTTTAAATTTTGAAAGGATGAAGAATATGTGAACGGAGTGTACCCTCAACCTGTGAGCCGGCTACCACTTTGCCGGAAAAAATTTAAGAAGTTTGATATTGAAAAAACAAAGAATACAAGAAGTTTACTTTAAATGACGCCGAAGAGGGACGCCGAAGATGGACGCCGAAGAGGGTGGTGGTACCATGAGCTTATTTTCCTAGAAGAAATAAGGCTCTGTTCTTTGAAATTTTTGAAAAAGGCAATGTTTGAACCCTTTTTAAGGGCGTTCGTACACCGTTTGTGGAGCCCATCATCACTTTTGAGTGGAATCCAATCCATCCATTATCCTCATAATTTTATTTTAGGCCATTGATAGAAGAATGACAAACATCTACTACTTAATATGGACCACATCACAAGAAAACATTTAGTATGGAACGGTCACTATTACCATTTTTCAAGTATTATGGGCCACACGTTGATCAGGTCAACTTCATATTACCACCTACCCATATAAACAAGGGGTTATAAAGAAAATGAACTGATTGGATCTGCTTTAAAGTGGACCCAATGACAACTCACATCCACATTACTGCCTCGGGATTGGAGGCTACATAGCTTCTTCTTCACTCAAATTTTGTACCGGTGCAAGATCCAAATGGTATTTTCATCCACGGCAAAGTTTAAAAAGTGCAAGGGGGTCAGTCAGGAAAATAGTTTTAGCAAGGAATAAGTAGGAAATTTCGCCATACAAGGGGGCTCATACGGTCAAAATCCCATGAAAAAAGTCTTTAAGGGTTACTCCTTGGAACACCTAAAAACTTAGATGTGATCTCTCTTCATGAGATTTTCTTTCATGGATAATCTTATGCTTGTCATGTAGAGGGATACATTGGATTGTGATATCATCTCTAAGGTTTTCTAGGGTTCAAAAGGAGAAGTATTGCTTTTTCCTGTACAATAGAATGTTTTATTTCAATCTTGTATTTCCTTGATTTTGCTTCTTGATTGACTTGCTATTGAACTCTTATTTTATACATATTCTAAACCAATTACATCAAATTGTATGCATGATTTATATGTTAAAAGATCTATCTAATGCATGTTTTGTGGTTGTAGGAATGAGAGAGAGAGATTTCACCAAATTAATGACTAAAGCACACATTTTGAAGCCTTTCAAAGATGATTGAAGGTGGGCCAAAGAAGAAAGAAAGAAGAAAGAAAGAAGAAAGGAGAGAGAGAGAGAGAGAGAGAGAGAGAGGAGAGAGAGAGAGAGAGAGGAAGAAGTGAAGCCACAATGGGCTAAGACCGGTCCTGACTAGTCGGCTAAGGAGACCACGACCGGTCGGCCATATGTAGCCCCCCTTTGTGTCACGTTGGACCAATAACAGGTGGGTCTGACTAGTCAAGACCGATCGGCCAACCCAGTCCGACCGGTTAAGACCGGTCGGCCAGCTCCTTGTAAACCAGCCAGCAACTATGGGAACTCGCTGGACTGATCCCAAGATCGGTCGGCCATGTATAAACTCTTTGAATTTTCATAAATTCCAGTAACTTCTCCAACAAGCTCCGAATTTTCATGTGCTGCGTAAGTACTATGCAAATTCTGGAAGTTTTTGAATCGGTGAGGCTTCTCCATTATAAAAGTACACCTAGGGTTCGTTCCTAAGGCATCATAGAAGGCTTGAGAACTCATGGGAGGTAAAGAGGATCGTCATGGAGCGTCTACAGCTCTCCCAAATCTGATTTTTCATGTTTTCTAGTTATTTTTCATTGTTTTTAGTTGTAGCATGATAATGCTCGGCTAGAACCTCTTAGCTAAGGCTAAGAGGTGAATCTTGTAGTTAGTTATCATGTAGAATTCGTTTGATTCAAGTACTTTACTTAAAGTTTGGATTTTTAAGTTCTAATTTGAATAAAGTTGGTATTTTTGGATGTTTTATAAGAGTTCATGTGCTTCGGACATGAATTACTTGCAATTCTCTGACATGGCCATGTTTGGATTGATTAGATTCGAATTGTAGTAACCCTAGAGCATGCCATAGTCCATTGGCATGACTGTTACTTCGAAGGCTACATGTTTGAATTCTACATGCTTCATTAAAACTAGAATCTTATTTTTGACTTAAGTGGGCTTGTTTGTATTTGAATGCTTAATCTTCCAACTAGATGAGAGATATAACTTCAAATCTAGTTGTGTTTATGCTTGGATGAATGAATTCATATGGAACTACTACAAGTGGATCCTTGGGGGCTTATTCCATTAATTATCAGATTTTTCTAAAAGTTATTGTTTACTTAGTTTTTAAAGTCAAAATCTAAAATTGTTGAATTTGAAATTGCTAGAATGTTTTGAATTAGTTTACCCTAATTCCTTATGGATCGACCTCGGTCTCACCGAGTTATTACTACATCGCAAGCCTTGCACTTGAGGCAAGCGAACACTTGCCCATACTGTCATGCGGATGAAGTTATGTTGTGAAAAGCCATACGAAGTCTTATGTCTAATGTCTCTTTTTCTATTTATTTCCATCCATGCAAAAATAAGTGGTATGATTGTTTCACATTTTTCTTAGCATACTCAAATTCATTGGGTTGATCTTGGGTTGTTTCCCAATTTATGTAAATCACACTCTCAAATCTCCTCCAACAAATGGTAATAAGGTTTTATATTCTATTTCGAAGAATAAGGGCATACAAATCTTAGATGTATATTTATTGTGTAGATGATGTTATGTTTAAAAAAATTAAAAATAGAATATATTATTTTATTTTTGAAACTTATGAAATTAGGATACACACAAGAGCATAGATATGAAAACTTTTAAATTTTCTAGTCATAAATAAATTGATGTGTGCATTGTGGGACAGTGAGTCATATGTTATCCTTAGTTCAAGATGAATAGGTTGCTAACTACCTAACAAAACTTAGATACATATGCATTAAAATAAATTTTCAAATCTATAAGATACATGTTGGGGTTGTCTTCAATCTTGGACACCAAGGGAGGTTGTCGATCACCCGAAACTACCCGGATGAGGCTTCTGGAATCTTTTCGGACACTGCTGGATTTAAAGATCGGGGGTCGTCACTCACCCGACAGGCTTGGCTCGGGTGCCTAAAATTACCCAAACAGGAACTGTGAACTCTTTGGATAGATGTGGCCATTGTTGGTCACCCGATGGGGTAGAGCCAGGCACCCGATGACCGGCGAACTATGTAGTCAGTTGCGCGATTTTGCGCGGGATTTGTTTCTAATTCTAGTTTTATGTTATTTAAAGGGGTATAATGTGGGATTAGGGTAAGATAAGGAGTCCTATACGTGTTCAAGGGGTTGATAGAGTTCTAGGGTGAGAAAAAAAGCTAAGGTTAGCTTGGGTTTCTCTTATGGGGCTTAGATCTGAGTAAGTTTTCTCCATTCTCTTATAACTTCTTATTCATAGTGATCGCTTTGTGCTATGGTTTTTTCATGTGAGGGTTTTTCCACATAAAATTCAGATTGTCGATTTGCTTGGTTGCTTACCGTTGTGGTTTATCTCGTTTAATTCTTGCTTCCGCGTGTGCCTTCCAAATAATACATTTAATTATACATCTATTTATACTGATTTGTCATTCATTCTTTCCATTGATTTTATTTTTAAAATTGTGGAAGATTGTTGTGTTTTTTTAAGAAAAAAATTTCGAATATAAAACATTTTATTTTTAATAAGTAAATATATTATATATGAAATCTTTACAAAAAAAAATAATCATATGGATTGGTGGTAAGAGGAGCTTTTACTACGAGGAACCTGGGTTCAAATCTTTCGAAGAGAAGTGAGAAGCACCATTCATGTACGCTTGCCATGGGCTTATTTTCAAGAAAATATATTTTGCAAGTTGGGAGATTATAATTAGGGCATCTTGGCATTTCTATTAACCTCCAGGCATTAGGTGTATCATTTAGCCATTGGACATTAGGCATCTTGTATAGATGGAGGGCGTCATGGGATTGCCCATGAGAGATGATGGTGTTAAATAGCTGTGTAGCTAGTTATGCATTTGTTAACTTGTAGTTGATAGGCATGAAATAATAGATGTCTAGTGAAAAGTAGCTCATAAGTTGTTAGGTCTATGTCGATTATTTAGATCTTCAGAACAAATGATGATATTAAATTATCCTTCTCTTTGATTTGTAAAGGATTTACATGATATGCATAATGTGCATCTCAAATAATTCATATCATGCATCTTTAGTAATATCTAGAAGTGAGATTATAATTCAAGTTGTGGTCTGGCATGGGACTTTAATTTCAACACTGAAAAATGCTAGATTAAAAGGTAAAACTCAATTAACTATCCTGCTGCATGGCTTAGGGTGGCATTAACCCTAATTTCTGATCCTTTGCCTTAAGAGTGGTCATATCGTTGATTGGGAAGCTTATGAAGGCCTTAGCATACACAAGCTCTAGTTAGTTCGACAAAGTCATAGGTCTCAGATTATAGAGATGAGAGATGAGATCCAGTATCAGTAGGTCATCACGTTATGATAGGACCCTTAGCATCAAGCACCAATGGTGTAGTAGGCCTACACCAAGTGTTAGGGATCTAACCAAGAGAGTGGTTGAAATCTCATGTAGATTATGGATTTGGTCCTTTGGAGAATTAAATAAGAGCTCTGCACCTTGGCCCGAATGTTGTAATAAGTCTGTGCAATAGTTTACAGCTTTATCCTTAGGATCTTGTAAGGTGGGTCTGTGCCATAGAGTAGAGCATTATTTATGAGAGGTCACCTAGCGTCATGTCTTCCTCTAGGAGTCCCAATGCATGGTGTAGAGGCTTCCTGGCGCAACATAGACAGGGTGAGATCGATCATTGTTGAGCTCTGAATTGTGCATATTCTAACTCCAATTCATCACACATTATGCATAGTTTTGAGTGTTAAAAGACCTATCTCATATGTGTATTCATGTTTGTGGGAATGAGAGAGAGACCTAATGAATTCTATGGTTAAAGGACTACTTTAGCATACATTAAAGATGAGCGGAAGATGAGCCAAAAGGTGAAGAAAAGAAGCAAGGAAAAAAGGAGAAAAATAAAAGAAAAACTGCAAGTTTATAGTCTGAGGATTGGTCGTCCAATGCCAAGGACCGGTCAGCCGACCGTTCGAATTTCCCAAAAATCAGAAGTTTTATGACCAACCTTGCTGGACCAAAAGTGTGGGTCGACGACCGAGACCCAGATTTTAAAAATTTGTTTAAACCATTGCTATTCGAAGCCCGACTAGTCGGCTAATAGGCTACGACCAGTTGGCTAAGGGGCTACAATCGGTCTGCCACCGCCCCGACTGCGTAAGAACTTATGCAATTCTCGAAGATTTTAAGTCGGTGGGCAATTTTTTTTCTATAAAAGGACACCTCCATACTCTTCCTAAATCATCGTAAAAGAGTCACAATCATGCTAGAGGTGGAGAAAATCAAAGGGGAGCTTCTACAACTCTGTTTTTTAGGTTTTTCTAGTTCTAGCTCATGTTTTTAATAGTTTTTCTTTTGAGTTTTAGTTCAAGCTTCTTCATAGTTAGCTAGACCTCTTAGATAGGGCTAAGAGGTTAAGCTTGTAGTTAGATTTAATGCTTAATTCGTTCATGCAAGTACTCTAAACTTTGGTTTTGGATTTTCAAGTTCTAGTTTAAATAAAAGTTGATATTTTTAAATAATTTTGAGAGTTTGTGTGCTTCGGACACAAGTTGCTTATAAGTTTCTGAGAATGATCATATTGGTTTAATGAGATTTGAATTGTAATAACCTTAGATCCTGACATTATCTCATGGTATGGTTCTTACTTCGTAATACTACAAGTTCATCTTCTCTATACTTATTAAAACTAGAATTGATTTTCAGATTAAGTTTAGACTATTATATATCAAACGCAATGTCTTCCAATTGGATAAAGACAGGACTTCAATTCCAATTGTGTGTATGTTATTGATGAATGGATTGGCATTGATCTACTACAAGTGGATCCTTAACGCTTTAGTTGTTCTTCATTCTCAGATTTCCTCTTCTTTACTTTCTTTTTTTTACTTAGTTATAAAAAAGCTAAATTTCTGAACTCTACTATTCCAAGTTATTAGAAGAGTTGGAATTGGTTTAATCTCTAATCCCTAAGGACGATCCGGTCTCACGATCGATTATTACTACATCGCAACCTTGCACTTGGGGTTGACAAACAATCACTGTCTCTCTCATAGGGATAACTATTTTGAATCCATAGAACTATCGGGAATTCTCAACCGATCTTCTTTGAATCCATGAAGGAATACTCGAATCCATGAGAAAAAGAGTAGAAACTCAAGAGATTTTATTAAAACTAAATAATAATGCTTAACAACGAATTATAGAGAGTATTTATAACCTAGGTTTAGTAATAGAAACCCTAAAGTGTGTAAATTAAGTGTCCTAAACGAATTAGGAAAGAAAAATATTCAAAACGGAAAGTTCGCGCAAAATTTGTGCATCTGCTTGTGCGTGGTCGGGCGCCCGATGAAGACCAGTCGGGCACCCGATGATGAACAAAATCGTTTAGAGGGTTGGGACATAATTCAGATGTATTTTGGGCTCCCGTTGAAAGATGGTCATGTTAGGACCTCGGTCCTACTGTTCCAACCAGTTGAGCTAAAAGCTTAAGCTATTAGCCAAATGCGGAACAATAGTTTTATAGCCAAGTCAGGGGATCGATATATGTTGGTGTAATGGTTCATTCACGGTTGGTGTGCTAGCCCATACCAACAATCCCCCCCCCCCGCTGCGACTCGAACCCTCGACCTACCAGACTTTGATACCACTTGTTAGGACCTTGGCCCTACTGTTCCAACCAGTTGAGTTAAAAGCTTAAGCTGTTAGCCAAAGGAGAAACAACAGTTTCATAGCCAAGTCGGGGGATCGATATATGTTGGTGTAACTGTTCATTCACGGTTAGGGTGCTGGTCCATACTGTTAGTGCACTTTTCTGTGGCATACTAGTGCACCTTGTTTGTCAATTACTTAGGTCAGTGAGTCTAGTCTCAGTTGAGTTTAATGAAGACGAAAACCGAAGACTCAAGCGGACCTGCTGCATCAAGGAAGATGAAACAGGTAAAAGAGATGCCTTGGTGAGCCTTAAACCTTGACCAAAACCAAAATTAAAACCTCTAGATGACCATAACCCATTCAGGCATACTTTTAGTCATCTTAGATTAGCCTTATGTGTCCCAAAAGATCACCACAAGGTTGGCCTATGAGGTTGCATGAACTACTAAAAAACAAGCCAATCAAAACAGCTAGTTTCATGCCCTGACTGACCGATCGGACCCCTGGATGACCAGTCATTAGAAGAGAGATGGGACAACAACATTTTCACATGTCCCTGGCCTTGACCAACCGGTCATGACTAGGTCGACCAGTCATGATCGGTCGAACTGGCCCCCAGTCTAGACAACAATACTTTATTAAAAAATGAGGCCAATATATGTTCCAAATTTGAGTTGCAATTGACAATGGAAAGTGGGTTAATTGAAAGGCCCAGATTTGAAAAGAGTTGGTACTCGTTATTTTCTAAAACCAAATAACTTCGCATTTATGTATGATGCTTATCAAGGTGGGGCACTCAAATCACACTATTATCCCGCAATATTGACGATCTAAGTCACTTACACGAAGAGAAATATTCCACTACGACTAACCATCCACTTTCCTCACCGATAGACATTAAAATCAAGGGTTAAGGGGTTGATTTGCTAATTAGGCCATTTATACTATGATGTAAATGCTGAAATTCGATGTGTGTGGTTTATTTATAATAGATAGGCAGGTATAAAATTTCACATTAATCAGATCATGGGAGCCACGTGAACTAAATATCAAGGATCTAGGTTAATGTGAGCCATTCACATTTTTTGACACTCAAGATTTCATATTTATGCTCATTGGACAAATTCTAGTATAAAAGTTTACCACCAGGATAATCAGTTTGGTACAGTTGCTTTCTCGACTAGCTTCCTCGATCAACGGCCACAGATGCTCCTAGGTTAAGATCTCCATGATCTAATGGCCATTTAAAAAATCTAACCTTATGACGTCGATACAAACCTAAAACTATGCCTACCTTCTAGATGGATTCGAAAATTACTTACCCGATTGATCAAAAATAGCGAATATGGGTGAGCCAATGGCATTTTCATAGGTATTTTTAATCTGAAACTATTGGAAAACCTAACGGTTGTACGAGGTTCTACAAAAGAATCTATATCAAATTCATCACGGATCATTACTTATTCATAAAATAAGTTAAAATTCTCATTAACCAGGAGATTTTACACATAATATGCTATACTATACTTTCAAAGCCACTTCAGGAAAATTCGGGGCGTTACATAGTAGTTTTTCATTTGTAGAATGATAGGCTAAACTCCTAGCTAAGGCTAGGGGTGAAGCCTTTGATGAGATTTACAAGCTTTGGTTCTCTTGGTTCAACATGGTAGTGTAAATATTAGAGATCTTTGTTTGATTTATGTGGTTATCTACCTTGACGGAAGCTATTATTGTGCATGCCCATTGATCCATTGTCAACTCCGGGCATGATGGATGCTTGGGATTCCTTACACACTAATTAGCTAGTTCATGATCAATAAAGTCCTTTGATCCATCGTCGACTCTAGGTACGATGGATGCTTTAGATTCCCTATGATCATCGAGCTAGTGCAGGTAAAGTCATTGATCTGTAACATCCCTTGATCCATTGCAGACTTAGATCACGATGGATGCTTTGGATTCCCTACGATTAATGGAAGAAATCTTAACGGTTGGATCGATCAATCAAAGCCTCCTATCTTATAAGTATGCATTTGATCTTATGATTTGTGATCTTATCGGTTGACTTTTTGAAAAAGTTGTTGATCTGTATAATTCCTTGATTCATTGTTGACTCTGAGCATAATGGATGCTTGGAATTCCCTGTGATCAACTAACGAGTACTTCATGGTCAGTTCGATAAGTTAAGATCATCATTTGTTATGAAATATGTAATGGTTTAATAGTTTCATCTTCCGACTAGAACAGATCTTTATTCGATTCCACTTGAGTTATAGTTAAATCAATGAATCAAGCCTTGTGAATTAACCAAAGGTGATCCCTAATGCCTTAGCGCTTTCCTATTCTCATCTTTCAACACACACATCTTGCTCCACTCTCGTGGATTAAATCAAATTTCATTTCTCCCAATTAAACTAATTCCTATCTGAGTGTTTTTAACCCCAATTCATGTGGTTGACCCCAATTCATGTGGTTCAACCTCGGTCTCATCGAGAATATTACTACTACTTCACTACCTGCACTTGGGTTTGCAATCTTCAGATTGTAGCAGACCATGTGGCTTGATCAATCGAAACTCTTGAATTTTAATCTGAATTAGCGCTAAAACTATTTAGACAATGTTTTACAAGTTCAATCGATCGATCGACCGACTGATCGATCAATGCTCTCGATCGACCGACCAAGCGATCAACAGTTCGCGTTGTTTTGCACGATTTTGAGTATTTTGTTTCTAATTCTGGTTTAGTTTTATGTAAGTGAGTATAATCGGAATTAGGGTAACGCAAGGGGATCCTAAGGCATGCTAGAGTGTTTTGGGAGAGAAAAATCTAGGGTTTTTCTTTGGGGGTTTTTATTTGGTAAGTGATCCATCTCTTGTAACTTTCGTTTTCATAGTGTATTGTCCCTTTGTACCGTGATTTTTTCTCATAAGGGTTTTTCCACACAAATCTTGTGTGTTCTCTGATTGACTTTGTTTGTGCGATTGTGATCGCTTTGTTTGATTCTTCTCTGAGGTACTTCCACAGTCCCAACAATTACATCGTGATGAGAAAATAGAAAAATGACAAGTACAAAGACCTCTATTCCATAAAACTACTAAGGCAAGTGTAGAGGCCCTCACCTACAGGGCCAAAAAATCGGGCCCACCAGCTGGGGCACTCATTCTGAGAAACTAATTTCAAGAAGGACACACATATACAAAGGAACACATAGATACATTGAAACAAGTACAAGGACGAATGAGGACTTGGACTTTTGGAACTGTAGGCGTAAACACGCTTAGGATGAGCCTCACTTGCCTAAACATTTTGTCCCCTCATCGAGAAGACCCTACACCATGTGCTAAGGCCTCAATCGTAACGCCCCAGATTTTCGAGATTTATTTGAAATTTTTTTGAAAATTCATTTTTAATTTATTTTTTTTAATTATCGTACATTTACCGTTGATTTGCGAATAGGGGGACATCCGTAGGAGATCCGATAGGGGACCCTTTACAAAAGTTGCTTAGAATGATCCTATAAACATCGTAGAACGATCAGATTTTAAAAATCATGCACTTTTTAGGTAATTACGAAAATGCCATTAGTTAAACTTAAGTTAAGATGTCATTTTTAAGTGTTATAGTTTCTGACGATCACTTTCATGCAAAACCCTGGATTTAAGCTTTTAGGCACATATTAATCATACACGTCAAATTTCAGCCCTTAAATCATAATAGAAGTGGTCCAATTATCAAATCAGCTCCTTAACCCTTGATTTTCATGTCCATCGAGTGAGGAAAGTAGATGGTTAGTCGTAGTCGAATATTTCTCTTCATATGAGTGAATTGGATTGTCTTTACCATGGACCAATAGTGCGATTTAAGTGCCCCACCTTGATAATCCTCTTTCTTATGCGCGAAGTTATCCCGTTCTAGAAATTAACGAGTTACCAACTCTTTTTAAATCTGAACCTTTCAATTTACCCACTTCTCACCATCAATCGTTTCTCAAATTTGTACCACTTATTATACTCATATGACTACGAGTTTACACAAAGTTTGGACCCCGATCTATAATCCTACACCGTTGAACCACAAAGCCAGCCCCTTCCTTTTCTGCCAAAAGTTGAAATTTCAGATCTAGGCATTTCTCACCATCAATCAACCACTAAACTTTGTACAATTATTTGCCTATCATGACCATATATTTTTCCAAAATTTGGGCCCTGATCATCAAGCGTAGACCGTTAATTGAGATCTAGCCCATTTTAGCACCCGTTAGGCCATTTTCAAGAATCGGTCAATCTAGAATGTGAATCATCAAGAAATTTACGTATTCTGACTCTACTCTTCGAGCTTGATAAGATGAATGGATTGGAATTGATCATGGATCATCCGAATATTGAGATTTGAGAAACCCACCTCAAGAGGTTGTTACACAAGACCTCGCGTGCACATCCCTCTCCATATTTCTACTACGCACCTCCAAATCCTTCTCCTAACCCTAGCCTCCATGCCCTAGAGAGAGAGAGAGAGAGAGAGAGAGAGAAGAAGAGAGTTCTTTCTCATATTTTTCCAGCGGCTAGGATCTTCTACAATTCTCTTCTTCTAAGTCCATCCTAAGGTGAGGATTTTCCTTCAAGCCTTTCATTAATAATATTATGATTATCATAAGTTTCTTTTGTGGCATGTGAAGTTGTTTTGTTTTGAATTGCTGATCCATATAGCATGAAGTTTAATGTAGGATTTGTAATGAATATCATTATATAATGATGTGATTCATTGTTTAGATTTTTGACTAAGAAGCATGTGTATTTGTATTATTTATTTTTATGAAATCTATGCCCTTATTTTCTTAGTCCATGTATTACAAGTAACATTGGTTTTCATATTGTGATATGAAATATGTGTATAAGATCATCATATGGACATCCCATTATTGTATACTATTTGTCCCTAAGTTGGTAAAATTATTCAATGTAGAGAGATGGAACCCTGAGAGGTGTCCATGATGGAAGAATATATCTTGACTTAACTGAGAGAATGAAGTGATTGCTTGTTAATGGATCCTTACATGTACATGATGCTTGATTTGATCCATTTACAGTACATGGGTATTTTAATGAATTTGGTCATGATGTACAACCTTGGTTTTTTCGGACATGATGAAATCATAAAACGGGACAATGAATAAACACTAATGGTATATAAATTCTCATGAGCCGGGGTTGGTGCTATGGACACTAATCCCGTGCTGTCGGCCTATGCTGGGTTGCTTGCGACTCCCCATAGTGACCATTGAGTTTTATTTAAATCGGTTGTATGCGAAAACACTTAAATAAAGGAGAAACTAAAGTCATGCATTCACTTGGCTCCATGTGGGTGTACGAAATTGAGAATAGGCTAGAGCGTCCTACTTCTCCCGTACACTGTCACGTGTAGATTTGGGCTATGAGCGTCCCGTTTCTCACGTGGTCGGGCAAAACTATGGGCTTGTGCGTCCCAAGAACCTCTGGTGACTAGTGGCTAGCATGAAGTCGTAACAGGGAGTCTCCCACTTCATGGATTGTGATTCTAGCCAGGGTGCCTTAGCCAGAGCATGCATTCCATGCATCGCATTAACAAAGATTTTTAGTTGGTTGTTTTGATTTGATTAAATGATAATATACTGCTTGCGTTTACTCTGTACCGTTATTGTTATTCTTGATTGTCTTGGAGGAAATATTCCCCACTATGATAGCGTTTAACGCTATCCCAAACACAATTTAGATGACGCAGGTGAAGATCCAGGTTTTGAACCCGATTTTTAAGGAAAAGAGTTCGATGTTCGTACAATCACATGGCGGATGACGATGTTAGAGAAACTTAAATGATGTTATCATTTATTAAATATTTTTTTGAGTAGTTGATACATTTATGGAATTGTAATAAGTCTTCAAGATAAGACATGGTTTTGTATTTTAATTAATCAGTATGGATATTGGTTGGTTCCCTTATTTAAACATTGATGATGACGTAGTAAGTTTGATAGAATAAGATAATAATTGTTTCCGCCATTGTGCTTGAATGCTATATTTTATTATTTAACAAATTAGTTATTCCATAAATTACTTGGGAATTCGGCCGTCGTGTTATCACGAGAGTCGAAAATCTCGGGTCGTTACATCAATGAAGGGAAGGGCCTTGCGTCAATGTGCTAAAGTCTTCCGAATACAAGCTTTGGCTCTATGTACCAAGCATTATTGGATCGAACTCTGTGCGTAGGTGTAAACTTGTTAACACTATCCACGCCTAAGTGCAAACTTCTCCTTTAGCCACCAAAAGAGCTATGGGCGCAGACAACCGACAATAAACCACTCACATAGCTATTTACCTGGATTGGGCGCAAACCTCTTTACAGTAAATGGCAAAGTAGAGGGCATCACTCAATTATGGGAATTAAAGAACTATTTTCCATCCATCTTTGACATGTGAGCGCTCACATCATTGTCAAAACGACAATTTCTTGTAAGCTATGGTAATCGTGAGCCTTTTGGTTCCAGATACTTTGAAGACGAAGAATCAAGGAGTAAAACATGTTTTGTGTGACAAAGTAGAACACCTGCTTTGGTTTTTTTACATTTTCATCAAGATTTTTTTTCCTAGGGTTATAATTAGACTACGGCTTAGAATGCAAGAACTCCGAGATACAAATAAAAGCCACTCTCAACATGACTTTCCTTGGCTGTATGGCATGTACATGTAGGCATTGGCATAGTTTAGTGTCTGAACATTCAACAATTTTCCAATGAAAATAATAATTTCTCAATTCATTAAATCTTGACTTTTTCACGTGTCGCTGGCTAATCAGCTATTTGGCCACACTACCTCCTCTCATGATCAAACTTATGACGTCAACTATAACTGTATGAGATGCGTAATGCCAAATGGGCTAACGGGACACAAAATTTTCACTCTTATCCCAAACAATCTCAACACATTTTATCTCAAACAAAAATGGTGACTCTATCAGAGACAAGAAGCCTCTCCCTACACCCGGTCCATATCTCAACTGGTAGACTGAATGAAGATAACCTCGTTTCAACATTGAGGTAATGGTATAGACTCCCAAGTGGGGGTGGCTAACATTGTGGTGTGAATAACAGGGGGTGGGTGTGCTAACCAGATAACCTCGTTTCAACATTGAGGTAATGGTATAGACTCCCAAGTGGGGGTGGCTAACATTGTGGTGTGAATAACAGGGGGTGGGTGTGCTAACCACCACCACCCACCCCCCCCCCCCCCCCCCCCCCAAAAAAAAAAAAAGCCTTTCCCTATGCTATCTCAACACATTTTAACCAGTTCCAAAATTGTTTGGGTAAAGGTTGTTTAGATTGTTTTCCAAGAGTGGAGTCAACTAAAGAATCGCGAGTATTGGAGTATGCGTGATTCGGTGTACCTTCAAATCAAGTCCGAGTTTCTGAGTTTTTGAACAATGGTCCCAGCTATGGACGGTGGAAGAAAAGGGATAAAGATTGAGAATGTAGGAAAGGAGCAGATACATACCGGTACATGTGGGCATCAACAGCTGCAGGTGCATCATTTGAATCGACAAGGCAGCCTTCACTCACCCAACAGTCTCCACATGAGTCCAACTCCCATCCTCTCAGCCTGCCTTCCTGCACCCATTGGCTTTTAACACTATATTAACACATAACAATCCAGTCATATGTGCTATGAGGTTTCCTTTGCCACCTACAAGTAATGTGATCCAGGCCTTTCATCTCGTAGATCCCACTGTGGATGCTCCACGTGCCAGCAAAACTCATGCTTGGATACCATCTTCTAAGCGGACGTGGATTGCTTTATGACTAGCAACGTTGCTACTGGACCGTCCTCTGTCATTTTCCAGCTCATTTTAGGCCATGGACCCAAAAATGAGGCAGATCCAAACCTCAGGTGGACCACACCACAGGAAACAGCGGTGATTGAAAAATGAGCTGGAAAAATGGACGGACGGCATGGATAAAACACATACATCATGGTGGGGCCCACAGCACCGTCTAGTAGAGCAAGTCGCTACTGGCAAGTGTCAATATGCAATCGGTCTTTCTTGGGAGCATATTTGTTGAAATCTACAACAACCTTTGTATATGGATGGTTAAGATGGATGAGCACTGAGACTTTTGACATGTGGCCCATTACGCAATGGGACCTTATGGATGAACGGTCAGGGTTGCCCACCCCTAGTATTTCTTCCCCAAGAGCAGAGGTGGGCATCCAGTCGAGTCGGACCGAGTTTGGGTTGTCTCAATTCATTTCGGCCAAGGACAGGGCCTCAATTGAGTTAAATCGGATTCGATACCGAGTCAACCAGGCCTAAATGGATTCGAACTGAGTCAGCCAAGTCTGATCCAATCCAAGTCCGACTTGGTCATAGGTACCGAGTCGGATTGAGTTTATATATATATATATGCAAAAATAATCTAAAACTATCTAAAAGAAGGGCAAAGTCATTAAAATTCCAAGTCCCGAAGCTAGAGTAGAAAGAATCAGGTAGGGCGACACAGCAGTGGGTATCGGGTTGAATAAAAAGGTAAAGGTAAAAAGAGTTTTTTTTTTTTTTTTTTTTTTTTTAACTTATACCTGAACCCGGTTCGAATTGGGTTTTGGATTCATTTTGAATTGGTTTTTGAATCAAGTCGGTTCCATTAAGGTGGAATCTAGATCCGACTCGATCTGAATTCAGATCCTATCCATAATACTCGTCCTGGTCCGTCTGTTATTATCGGATTGGTTCAAGTCAAGTCTAGCCGGTTCAGCCGGTTGACTCGACCCTTGCCAGCACTACCCGAGAGCCATAAAATATGGGACAGACTAGGATCATAGTTCACCACCCTTGTTAAGTTCCACTGCACACATATGGCATATATGTTCACCAATAATCACGGGGACATGACAATCTTAACCGTCCGATTGGAGGCATTGAATGGATGGTTGAAGTAAAACATTTGCCTGACCAAGATCAACAGTTAAAATGCTTCATCTGCAATATTGGCACTAAAGATTTTGACGGTTGAGATTCCTGTACACGTGGGCACCACAACTTAAGAAGGGCAGCCAGTGAAGCAGTACGAGGGGAAAATGAGGAGCACCTCTATGTACTTTCTCAAGGTTTCGACAGCTTCGGCACCTTTCTCTTTAGCCTCGTTTGGCTGTGAAAGCACATTCATCCTCAGCTCAATCGACTCCACCGGATCTTCAAGGTCCTGGATCAGGCTACCGATCCCTTCATCTGATCCGTCCAGCTTCATACGGACCATCTCGATGATGATCTTCACCACCATGTAAGCCCCTTGAGAAATGCAAGGCATGTTAGCCTCAGAAACAAATCCCAAGAAGAAAGACTCACAGATAGGCTAGTTTATTTTCGTGAAACAAATCCCAAGAAGAAAGACTCACAGCTACGCCGGGTTGCCCAATCCGGAATCGCGAGAATCGACCGTATCGACGGTCATTAGGCTAGTTTATTTTCGTTTTTACTATTTATAGTAAGTTTTAATTCGATCATAACTTTGCATCCGTATGGTTTTAGAGTTAGTGCCCAACATGAAAAGGGCTTAGAATATTTCGTAGAACAGCGTGGTTGAGGCCATTTGAAAACTTTCTATTTTTGGTCGAAAACCAAGAGTTCTAGTAGGATTGAACGACTTCTATAAATAGTAAGTTTACTATTTATAGTAAGTTGCGTTTTCTAGGAGTTTTAGTTGGAGTTGGATTTTGATACTTCACCTAGGGTTTAGTTTCCTATTTATATGCATTGTAATTCCGTTTTTATTCATTCAATTATCAATTATTCAATTATTCGGAATTTATTTCCTCTTTTATCTTTTATTTCTTCTCGTGGATTCGAGAAACTATCGGTTAGGAAGACGGTGATCGACCTACCACGTCCTCCCTTGCGTCAGTCAGGGATTTGATTAGAAAAATTGATTCCCTCTCTACTCTATATATATTCATCACTTTGTAAAGAATTTGAACACAGAAAAATTAAAGAAATTTTTCTAAATTCATCTCTCACCTTAGGGATTTTTCATGATATCCTAGCCATATTGCCTAAAAACTTATTTTTAATAGGCACCTAAACAAGATCCTAAGCTTTATCTAGTGGATGCCTAAAAATGAAATCATCTCACTTTGGGTAAACTCTAATATTGAGTTGATGAGTTCACATCAAACAGAAATTATACCAAATCTATAATGCATAATTACTGTGAAGTAAAATGAGATGAACTCATTTTTAAGCGTAGACTAAAATTGGACCAGTTGTACTCCAGGCACCTTTGCCCTTTTTATTGGCCGAGCGCTTGGGGAAGTTGCTAGTAACCCCGTTGTTGGTTTGATCCTCCAGGGCTGACCATCGGCCATAAACATCGGTTAACCAACTGAACCTCACTCGCTGGATTTTGATCCGGGTGCCAGTGTGTCCTTAATGATAAAATTTTATTTAATTGATAGATCAAGATTTCTTGGACATTTTGGGAAATGTTTAAATTTCTGCTTTTATTCACAAGTTGTTCTTCAATGTGGAAAAAAAAAATTATTTTTTAAAGAAAATTAGAGAATTCCTAAGGAATGTAAAAACTGATTAAGAAGTGCAAGACAAGTCGGTCATCAAGGAAGGAGTGTAATAATTACCGTCATCGAGAAAATGATTCTCTCTAAGTGCACCGTGGCCGGATGTCTCCATCATGAGATGCGTCTCAATGCCATCCTTGTTTAGCTGAACCCCCTTGTCGATGACGTTGCGATATCCCACACGATATAAGCAATGATTCCCCCCTCTGCTGGTGATGAAGCGTGTGAGGGCGATGCTGGTCCGAGCATCAGTAACTATGTTTGTCCCAGGGTACTCCCTTAGGACGATGGCGGCCATGAGGGCAATGAGCTTGTCCCCATTGATGGTATTGCCAGCCTCATCGACCACGCCACTACGATCAACGTCAGTATCAAAGACGATCCCAAGGTGGGCCCCACCTTCCAAGACGGCAGCCCTAGTGAGGGACATGGCAATCTTGTCCTCAGGGTTGGGGATGTGATTGGGGAACATTCCATCGGGCTCAAGGTTAAGGCTGCCTGTTGTATCAGCCCCAAGCTTCTCCAAAACGTCCCATGTGAAAAATCCGCCAGAGACCGTTCCCAGCATTCACCACTATCTGCATTGTAGAGAGCACGGTAAGGGGACAACAATAGATTTTTACACGTTCAGTTACAAACAATTAAAAAGTATATAAAGGAAAAACGAAAGATAGCTCAAATTAAATTCTCTTTTATTATTATTATTATTTCTTTTTTATTTTAAGTCGTCCAAGTTGTGACGAGTCATCTAGCTTTTAAACAATGCACCATTGCCCATTGTTGAGAGTGAAAGAAATCAGCCGGGCGGATGATATTTGGTTCATGGAGAGCCTTTCTAATATATAGACCAATGAAGAAAGTTAAAAAAAGTATTGATTGCTAAAACCGTTTTGAGTTGCATCCAGCCAACGCATGATCAAATGATTACTATCACAATTCGATCGATTGAGATCCAATCCCATGTTTCTATCTATTATTGTCCATCTCAACAGGCCACTGAATAAATAAGAGATTCATAGCCTCCCAAAATGGAGTTTATCACCATATTTCATTGGCTTTTTTTATTTATTATTTATATATTCCGTCCTGCCTATTAGCGATATTCCAAATAAACATGACCCTTTTTGGTATCCATAAATAAATTACTCCATTTTCCGCCGTTAGTCAAATAAACCACAAAATTGTGACTGAAATCAGTAAATATGGTAACTTTGACGGTTAAGCAGTGTAAAATGACGATTCTGTCCTTGCACAGTATAAAAAGGGATTTCTTCCATATAACTGTCTACCTTTTCAGCTATGGACAGAAAACCTCCTGCTTTTAAACTATTTAAAAAATCCGCCTATATATAGTTTTCACCTTCCATTAGCTAATTAGTTTTTATATTTTTTTAATGACAAAACTACCCTCCTTTTACCGCACTAACCATTCTTTAATTGGTGTGCTATCTTATAACCCTCAACCATACAACCCATCTTGATGTTTGTGAGTAATCCACCCCATCTATCTGTTTTGCCAACTCATTTTCGGGCATGGGCCGAAAAATGAGGCAAATTCCAAACTCAAAGTGGACCCCACGATGGGCCCAGGATGCTTCAACATTGGGCATTCAATCCTCACTATTTCTTGTCGTTTGGCCAACTGGATCTTGGTATCTGCCAAAATCGATGGTCGGGATGAATCTGTCACAAACACCCTATGGCCCCACTTGAGCTTTGAATCCGCCTTATTTTGGGGCTATACCTTAAAATGAGATGGAAAATCGGATGGACAGGGTAGATTTCTCAGTCCCTATAGCCCTGTGAATGTTTCAACAGTGGGTGTTCACAGGAAGTGTGAAACATTATTATCTGCAGTCAAGAAAGTGTTAAACTAAACTTTTACATAGTTACCAACTCCATCCATTATGCATCCGTTACCGTAATTTTTATACGTTTTGCAAGGGAAAAGTAATAATAATTATTATTATTTTACACTTCCTAACAGCCGACATGCTTACTAATTTTCATGATAGTTCTATGGCAGCAAGGATTCATTTGGCTTATGGCTACAAAGGTACGGGTTTGCTAGAAATCTTGAATAAGGGAGAGGCATTCGGCTATGTTCAATTGGCTCTCTAATAGCTAAGGGTCTATTTGGATAGTGGTACAAGAAAAAGAAAAATAAAAGAAAATGTAATAATAGCCCAAAGATGATTTAAATAAACAACTCAAACATGGATTCACATGGGAAAATTGAATTTGGAAAATATAATGATTAATATGTGGAATCCATTACTACTTTTTTGTATCCAAACATGGTGAAATTTTCCAATATGAAAATGGGAAAGGTTTTTCATTGATTGACCGTTTGTATGGATAAAGAAAAGATAAAATTTCCATAAAGCAATTATCCTATTTTTTTCATAGTTAAGAAACTAGGTGACCTTTGTCTCACGGACGTAAGATATCCACTTGCTATCCAAACAAGTTTCATAAAATGAAATCTATGCTTCAGCAATGTCCCTGATTAGTATATTTTCTTATCATTTCCCTTGAAATACATGTATATAAAGATGGCCTAATATACATGGTGGGGATATATAGTTTGGTAGTTATTAGAGAGTAATAGATATAAGTTTTTTCTATTACATTTATAAATAAAGAGAAATCTCTTAGTGGTTTCTTGTATAAAGATTTCACATTGCCTATACAATATTTATGTCAAGTATGCATTAAATTAGGGACAAAAGAGCTCCCAAGTCATTTTAAATCATGACCACGTTGCTCTCTCCAACTACCCTAATTTAGAAAAGACGTCATGGGTGTTAGATATATTCTTCTCCAATTTAGTGTTACAATTTTCACCAATTTACCAATGTCTAGTTGGATAGTAGCTATTAAAACTTGAGAAGTGGGAGGCTCTTTTTAATATATAAAATACTTTGTCTAATATAACAAATATTTATTTAAATATTTTTATAGGAGGCCTACACATGTATTCATAGCTAGATTACCCTCCAAAATTTTTAATTCTTTGATTATATTAAATTGCAAAATTGCAAGAGCAGTTTTGAAAATAACTATACCAACATATATATACTTATAGAATTACCAACCAAATATCCTATTGAAATATTCAAAAAAAGTACTATTAATTAGTTAGTAAAATATTAGATATTGGCATAAGTTTTTCTAATGAAAGGTGCTTTACATTAGAGGGATTATTTTTCAGAATATTACTTACAAGATGGCCTCCAATAAGGTACATCCTTACATAGATTGACCAATTCTTTTTGTCCGCTGCTTTTAAGTGTTACATAAATATTTGTGAGGCTCATCTAAGCAGAGTTTGGAAAGCTAGCCAAACCCTTTTTTAACTATGGTTCAAAAACTCAAAAACTTAACCAAGTCTTTGCTTATCTCAACTTGATATCTAATTGATTTAGAACCCAAAGAAATGCAATAAAGGGAAGGAAAAAAAAAAAACTTTGCTACTATAATTTGGATAAATAGTACATACCTTAAATGAGAATAAGAAAAGAAGATAGCTTGAGAACTCACTCACCCAACAAGAGATGGCTTGGGGACTCACTTAGCCAAGAAGTTGGGGAATCACTCACCCAATTAGAGATAGCTTGGGGACTCACTCACTCAATGGATTGGAGAATTACCTAGAGGAATCACTCAACTTATAAACACAAAGTTCGTAAAAAATAACTTTAGAATGCCATCTCTCATAGAATGACTATTACATATGTAGGGGGATGTAGTGCTTATTGGTGTACTTGCTTCTTGTTGTACCAAGGGCTACATCACTAATGAGTAATTTCAAAATATTTATATTAAGATTAAATATTTAAATTAAACATATTAAAGTATAACATATAATTTGAAATAAACTCTTGCATAATTAGGATGAAAACGGTTAGGATTGATCTAAAAATGTTGATCCAATGGGCCACTACATTCAACCTTACAATAAATGAGTTTGATAAGAATTTGGACCCATTGCGTTGGTCTAGGTGCAAAAGTTTGCTCCAATTACTAAATGGGATTGGATGAAGACCGCCTAATATCAATCCACCCCACCCCCTCAGGTCCATTTTTTACACAAGTTGATTTGGACCAAACGTAAGATAGACGCAGCCCATGGCCCGACTCAACATAAACCCAACAAGGAGTTAACTCTTAAATTTTAAATATGTTTACTTCATTGTAGATTTCATTTAAGGGTAAGAGGGGCCTGGCTTAGTGGATATATGACTCTATTGATTCATCTTCGATTGATTCATGTCTTCCATTAATGGTTTTTTTTTTTTCAGTCCATTCTAATATTTATCAAAGATAAATCTATATTTGGATTTGCTTTTTGGAGCTCATTTTATTTAGGCCTCAATACATCCATCGAATATTCAGGGAGCAAGAGAGCATCATTTTAGTGCTTCTTAGACCAAATACAAATTGGAATAGTAGATAATGATGCGATCGAATATCCCCGACCAAACTATTACTAATAGGGAGCGAATTAGGTGTTACCCCGGGAACAGCTTAGCGGGTGTTACCCCCACTGTGTGGCTCACATGGATAGTATTTTGTTATCCACGCTGTCCATCTGTTTCTCCATCCCATTTTAGGATGGTATTCCAAAAATTATGCAAATCCCAATCTCAAGTGGACCATGCCACTGGAAACAGTGCCGATAGAGAGCCCACCATTAAAATTTTCAAAGAGCCCTTTGTAAGGTTTGGTAATGTTTATTTGCAATCCAGGCTCTTCATAATGTCATGAAGGTCTTGATGAAGAGAAAATTAAAATATCAGCTTGATCTACAACTTTTGGGGCCAGCAAAATGTTTTTAATGATTATTAATCATTCTTTTTATTGGTATGGTCCACTTGAGATTTGGATCTTCTTATAATTTTGGATCTCGTCCTAGCATTAGGTGTGACAACATATGGACGGCATGGATATACAAAAAATACATCAAGGTAGGCCCCACACGGTAGGGATAACACCCACTAAGGTGGTACCAGGGTAACACCTAATTCGCTCCCTTACTAAAAGGCACAAGGGCGCAGATTTCCTGCGAAAGCCTTGCGCAGTTCCTACGCTGGGAACAGGGTGGGGCCCACAGTGATGTGTTTTGATAAATCCACCCCGTTTATCCGTTTTGGGAGCTCATTTTAGGACATGAGAACAAAAATGAACCGGATCCAAGACTTAAGTAGGCCGAAAACGTGAGGATTGAACATTCACAGTTGAAATCTTTGTGGAGCCACAGGAGTTTCAAATCAGGATAATATTTGTGTTTCCAGTTCATCCCAGTAGTAGTGACGTTATGAACGGTATGGATGTCATATAAACATCACTATGGACCCCAGGGAGGTTTCAACAGTAGTAATTTACTTACCACATTTTCCTTTAGTGAGGCCCACTTGAGTCTTGCATCCGGTTCGTTTTTGTTCTCATGTCCTAAAATGAGATCCCAAAACGGATGGAAGGGGTGGATTTTTCAAAACACATCACTGTGGGCCCCGCCCTATTCCCAGCGCAGGAGCACAAGGCTTTCGCAGGAAATCCTCACCCTGCACAGGAAGTTCCTGCGCTGGGAACAGGGTGGGGCCCCACAGTGATGTGTTTTGATAAATCCACCCCGTCCATCCGTTTTGGGAGCTCATTTTAGGACATGAGAACAAAAACGAACCAGATCCAAGACTCAAGTAGGCCGAAAATGTGAGGATTGAACATTCACAGTTGAAATCTTTGTGGAGCCACAGGAGTTTCGAATCAGGATAATATTTGTGTTTCCAGTTCATCCCATTAGTAGTGACGTTATGAACGGTATGGATGTCATATAAACATCACTGTGGACCCCAGGGAGGTTTCAACGGTAGTAATTTACCTACCACATTTTCCTTTAGTGAGGCCCACTTGAGTCTTGGATCCGGTTCATTTTTGTTTTCATGTCCTAAAATGAGCTCCCAAAACGGATGGACTGGGTGGATTTATCATAAAAAATCACTGTGGGCCCCACCCTGGTTCCCAGCGCAGGAACTTCCTGCGCAAGGCTTTCGCAGGAAATCCGCGCCCTTTGTGGTGGTTGGGTCGGAAACTAATTCCCTTGAAGGCTTGAACAGACCCAATGGCATCTTTTAACTTTTATTACAAGTCAGCGTGCGTGCATTTATAAATGAAATTTGGTTTATGGATTGGGCACTGGCCAAAAAGATTTCTTTATTGAACTGTCGTCCGGATTGTGCTGAATGGGCTGTTAGACCATCTCCTGTCACTTACACCCAGCAGGAGGGGGAGAAGAAGGAAAGGAAAACAAGAGAGAGAGAGCTGTCACTTAGCACCCAGCAGGAGGGGGAGAAGAAGGAAAGGAAAACGAGAGAGAGAGAGAGAGAGAGAGAGAGAGAGAGAGAGAACCTTGAATCCCTTGAGGGGAGTATCATAGTGCGAGGGATGGCCAACTGTTTCCTTGATGATGGTACGGAGATGGTGAGCGTAGGTTGACATGAAATCTACTCTGGTCGGAGCAGAGGTTGGTCTGACATTGCGGGGCCCCTTAATGAGCCAATTGGCATACTTGCGGGCAGCTCGGTCGCATATCTCCTCCACCTCACTCGAACTCAGCCCTCCTTTAGGTGTGAAGAATTTCAGCCCATTCCTCGTGTATGGAAGGTGTGACGCTGTCATCTGCATTTCCAACACCCCTTTCTCCCTTATCATATATAATTCAGTGATTTCAACATTCTAAAAAATGCAATAGCCACTACCTACTAACTATTCTATTATTAAAAAAAATAAAGATTCTACACATATATACTTCTAGAATTAGCTAGCTAGGGATCATGAATTGAGGAGGACTACATGCAGCCTGCAGTTGACTCCGTCTCAATATTTAATAATTGAATTAAAAATATTTAGGGGGCCAATAAAATATTTTAAACATTTAAATTCAAATAATATACTATATATAAACAATTAAATTAGGTAGCCTCATTGCATGTTTGCTGATTTGAGATTTTTCTCCATCTAACCTGAGGCCATGGGTTCAAAACTTTAGAAGACAACCTGATACGACCAGTGTGATTTGGCTGGAGTTATTCCAAAACCGGACAAACCACCTGTCCAACTATGTCAAATGCATCCTATCATCATTCAATTGAATTGTTAATTTAAAAAATGCTATTTTAGGATGTATATATATGCGTGTGAGTGTGTGTGACATCTGACATTCAGGTCCCAACTGCTCAAATCAATTAGTTCAAAGGTTGGACTTGTGTGACTGGCCAGTTCGAACCCAAAAATAGGTATCATAGTGGCCTGGCCCATAATAGGGACTGGTTGGGTCCAAACAGTCTGACCGTTTGGCTTACTTTGGGTTTATAACATCTGAAATTAGAAAAATTATATGATGTTGCATGCAACACGTGAAGAGACGATAGGAGAGAGTGGTTTGAATTATAATAATAATAAATAAATAAATAAAACAGTTTCCATAGTGACTGAGCCCAATGTAAAGAGAGTGGGCGGCCACATACTTCATCTATGTATGCATCCTACATTCAAAGGAGAGAAATGTCAAGTAGGAGAAAATGTCCTCAGTTGAAAAGGCAGCTGCACTACTCTTTTTTTTTTTTTTTTTTTCAAGCTTTTTTTCTTTTTTCCAAGTTAGTCATGACGCACCCACCCTGTTAGCTGGGCAACGCACCCACTTGGTTAGTCACACAATGCACCCACCCACTAGTAGGGTTAGTATGTCTCCTTAGCAATCGAACTTGAGACCTGCTGTTGAAACGCGTAAGCGTCTTCCAGGTTGTGGACCCTCGCTGTTTCCGCGCTCCCACACGACGTTCTCGTCCCGTCCCTTCCCTTTTGGGAAAAGAAGGAGATGAGGATGCGTGAGTGCGAAATCGTCGTTTGTGCCACTGGCTTGCCTCGTTCTCGAGGGCTTTGTCTGGTTGTCGTGTTAAGCCGGATGTGTTTAAATGAGTTTATATAAGACCAGAGTCGCCACTAGCCAGTTACTTCGAATCTACAATCGGCTAGACCCTGTAGAAACGTTAGAGAAGGGGATCCGAAGATTCCTTCCTCTAAAATGACTCCTTTTGATCTGTGGCTAGAGATTCAAGGTAAGGGATCACGTTTACAGGGTGGGAAGAGGTTAAGTACCCCACACACTGCCCGTACCGAAGTACGGTCTCTACTTCACAGAATCGAACTAATACTTGAAAGTCGGTTTTAATCCTCATACATTCTCATGGATGACATGATGCATGAATGCGGGGCTGAACAGTAAGAGTTTCTGATGGGCAGGTTCCAACAACGGGCGAGCCCAGAGCGTACGCTCGAACTGACAGGTGCTTAATGTAAGACGTATGCAGTGTACTTGAATGATCAAGGTGTTTTATGGTGAAGCATGAATGCAGGTCTGAACAGTAAGAGTTTCTGATGGGCAGGTTCCAACAACGGGCAAGCCCAGAGCATACGCTCGAACTGACAGGTGCTTAATTTAAGACATATGCAGTGTGCTTGAAGAATCAAGGTGCTTGCAGTGAAGCAGGGGGGTTGGAAGAAAAGTAAATGTTGCACTTATGCTAGATGCAAATGAGATGATGCTGGAAAAGAGTAGCTGGGTGGACGGAGGTGTCGTAAGGATTGGCTTCGAGTGGCTGGATCAAGACTTGGATAGCTTGGGAGGCTTGAACCAGTGGTCAGGCTGGGCTGGACCAGGGCTAGACTCTCCTCACTCGGGCTCTCCTTGGTGGAAAAATGGGCTAAGGGGGTGGAGAAGGGCTCAGACGGACGATCGCTGGACTGGGCAGATTGGTCTGTTGAAATGAGAAGGGGAGGGGGGTATTTATAGCAGCGAGCAGTGGCAGAGCTCGTAAATATTTTTGGGCGGCCTGCTATGGGCCGCCCGTACGGCCGTTCCTCGATTTCCAGTGAGGTACGGTCGCACCCTCGGGGCTGCTGTTTGACTCGCTGGGTCGACTCAGTGAGTTGACTCAGCGGGTCGACTCGGTGATTTGACTCAGCGGGTTGACTCGACGGGTTGACTCGGTGTTTTGACTCGACAAGTTGACTCAGTGGGTTGACTCAGTGAGTTTGACTTTTTGGGGATTTTTTGACTGGCTTTTCTTATGGGGGGTTTTTCAGGCTGATGTTTAGGACTGGGTTGACTGGGTTCAGGCTTGAACTGGGCTATGGAATGGGGCTTACAAGGGTGAGTTTGGCTGAGTTTGGACTTGGGATTTGGGGTACGGTCCTCCATTCATCCAGCTATCTCTACCAACAGTGTAGCCGAAGGTGGGGTGTTTACAGATGCCCCTCTTTGGCAGAGGTTGCGTGCAACCGAATGCCAAAGCGAGTGGACACCCCACTTCTGACCCGGTCATTCATAGATCATGGCCTAAAATCTTTGCTTGCCTTTGCATCTGTGTCAGTTGATCGTTTGGAAACCGATCACTCACACATACCGCGGAGAGTTTGGAGAAAACATTGCGATTGTCCCTGCATTTTGCTGCAACCTGGGTACCCAATCGCAACCCTTCCATTCCCGATCGGTACTAACATCGGAAAGGTACAGCAGAGCCTCTGCGTCCGCTAGTCTTACGAGGTTACTGACCCTGAGACTGATTGTGTGATGTTTGATGTTTTCCCAGATCACTCCAGGAGTACTTGTTTTGCTTAACTGTCAAAGTGGTTAGACGCCCTGCGTCAGATAGTCTTACGGGATTCTACTACTCTGACTTGGACTCAGTCAAGGTACTTCAGGCATCCACGCCTAGGTATGTGCGGGTGGACTCTTTCCACCCGATCCGCTGGTTTCGATGCTTAGTTGGCAATTCATTCTTTCCTTGATTGTGGTCTGGAACCTTTGTTGTCCTTTGTATCTGAGTCAGTTGATTGTCTGGAAATTGATAACTCGCACATACCGCGAGAGTTTGGAGAAAACGTTGCGATTGTCCCTGCAGTTTGCTGCAACCTGGGTACCCAATCGCAACCCTTCCATTCCCGATCGGTACTAACATCGGAAAGGTACAGCAGAGCCTCTGCGTCCGTAGTCTTACGAGGATGCTAACCCTGAGACTGATTGTATGATGTTTGATGTTTTCCCAGATCACTCCAGGAGTACTTGTTTCGCTTGACTATCAAAGTGGTTAAACGCCCTGCGTCAGATAGTCTTACGGGATTCTACTACGCCGACTTGGACTCAGTCAAGGTACTTCAGGCATCCACGCCTAGGTATGTGCGGGTGAACTCTTTCCACCCAATTTGCTGATTTTGATACTTGGGTTACAATTCATCGTTTCCACCTGTTCAAATGGTTTCTTTGACCGAGCCTTTTGGCTTTCATCTTTTTGTATCTTGGCATGTGGTATGACCGCACTGACACTGGAGTTCAGTTCGACCGTACTTCGAGTGCATCGGATCCGATGGTCTCCGGGGAAACCGCGAGACATCGGATCTTATTTGATTTTTGCGTCGGCTCCTACCCAGAGATATGGAAGATCTCCTGGTGTTTTGGAGGCAGAACGCTCTACTGAAAAAATATTTTTGGATTTTTGAAAAGATACCCACTCTGGGGAGTGATACTCCGTGGGGTTTTTATTTGCAAATAAAAATATTTTTTTGTCTTTTGAAATGGAAATCGGGTCTGCACGTGCCTCCACTAGGGATGCCTGTGGGGTCTTTGGCTAACCGACTTTATTTTGAAAGCAGGTAAACATAATGATTGATGCAATAGATGCTGATGCATGGAGATGCATGATGAATGCATGGCTTGGCTCATTCTCTTTTAGTTTGATGATTTTGCTTTTGCTGGAGATGCAGAGAATTTTGAGCTTATTGCTTGCAGGGTTGTGCTTCCCTGGGGATTTTTCTTTTTAATGCGGATGTTTGGTCAGCGGGTTGGTCAAGATCCCGACCCGTGGTCGATCAGGTCCATCGTCCCAAGATGCTGTTTCTTTGCGAATGAGAATGTACGAGGATGTTATCCGACTTCAAGATGTTCTTCTGGGCATACATGTGATGGTGTTTGGTTGCCCGTTTTGGTCAAGATTCCAATTTGCGGGCGATTGGATCCGTCATCCCAAATTGTGAAGAGAGTGGAGTTTAAGACTCCTGAAGTGTAGTGCTGGGGATAGTGCCAATTTTTGTGATTTTTGTGAATATGTGATCCGAATCTTTATCTGAGTGGTCAGGATAGAGATCGGTTATTGAAAGCGAGGAAATATTTTTGTGTTTTTTGAAAATTTTTGGCTTGCAAGCAAGGGGAACATTTTTTGTGATTTTCGAAGTATTTTCTTTGAAAGCAAGAGAAATATTTTTGTGATTTTTTATGACATTTTGTTTGAAAGTAAGGGAAATATTTTTGTGATTTTTGAAGAGGTGATTTTGCAATGTTTTTGTATTTTATGATTTTTCTGAAATGCAGGGAAAAGGTATGGAATTTTCATCCATTTCCAGCTTCTACTGCTGGTAAGGCACCCGATCCATTTTACGTCAACGAGCAAGACGAGTCTCACACAGTTAAGTGCCGTAGTTTTACATCTTCGGATGAGGGGATTTTGAGGGTTTTCAGTCAACACACCCACAAAGTTGCCTGTTCCTCATGTGCAATGCACATAGACCACGTATCGTCCGACGGACTCCTTCGGCCACAAAATGAGCCACATCCTCACATTTTCCTTAGTCAATCCAGTTTGGGGCCTTACGTTGCTCACAATTCCGTGAGGGTGCGCTCCACCTCCCAACAGCCTTAATCCCCTTCATGAGTTTTAGGAACAGGGAACATCCGTCAGATTCAACAGCGACTTCCAAATCAAGGTTGTCTATCACGGTGCGTTCAACACGAACATGATTGCGGAGTTCTGCCCACCTCAGCCCTTACCTGTTTAAAAGATTTCAGACACCCGTACGATCAAGTGTCAGCCATGTCTGGAACAGGTTAGGAAAGAAAGCCCCCGAGAAGTTAATCCCAGTGTAGTTTTAGGTCTTCGGACCGCTGGAGATGAATTGTTGCAGTTGAAATTGATGGTGAATCATTTTTTTTTTTGTGTTTTTTGGAAAAAGTTCCAGATTTCAGCTCGAATGATCGAGATTGATGCTGGTTTTTGTGAAAAGCTTTAAAATATTTTTGGTATTTTTGAAATGATCCGGGTTATCGAACCTTGATCAAGGCTGATGCCGGTTTTTGGTTGAAAGCAAGAAAGGTCCCCCGAGAAATTAATCCCAGTGTAGTTTAAGGTCTTCGGACCAAAATCTGTACATGCTGAAAATACATTCTTTTTGTGATTTTTCAAAAAATGTTCCAGGCTGTTAAATCTCAATTTGAGCGGTCAAGATCAACACTGATTTTTATTGGAAATCTCTCGGGATTTTGTTCCCGACGTAGTTTAAGGTCTTCGGACCGAAAAACTGTACAAAAGGGGGCAAACACATTTTTGTTTTTCGACATGATCTAGATCATCAGATCTTGGCCTGAAAGGCTGGGATCGATGCTGGTTTTTATTAAAAATCTCTCGGGACGTTGATCCCGACGTAGTTTAAGGTCTTCGGACCAAAAACTGTGTACAAGACAGGGAAAACCTGTTTTTTGTTCTTCTTTTTGTAAAATGTCTGGTGTCAGCGGATCTTGATTCGATCCAGACTGATGCCGATTTTTATTAAAAGTCTCTCGGGATCTTGATCCCGACGTAGTTTAAGGTCTTCGGACCCAAAACTATGTACAAGAGAGCAGCAATCTAGGTTGGAGACTACGGGAATTCTCCTTGGAATGGTTCGGATCATCAGGTCATACCTTTGGATGGCTGAGATCACTGTTTGACCAAGTCAATCTTTTTCTTTCTTTTTCTTGAAAATTTCATGGAACTTTTCCACATCATCAAGCCAATTTCCCACCAATTTCTCACAAGATGAGATTTTGGTGAGATCTCTTCCTTTTTCTCACCATTCTCTTCCATCACTTCATTCTTACATGGAGGTACAAGATTCACTTGCAACCACCCTTCCCAAGGAGGAGTTCTTCCCAAGGAGAGGGGGTGAGAAGTTGTTTCACCTAGGTAGGGGCTAGGATGGCCTCCTATGGGCCGCCCGGACGGTCTCTGACCCCTGGTCTCTTCGGTGGGCTGGGTAAAAGGGTGCCCTCCCCTTTTCTATATAACATGGGGCACCCTTTCCCCCTCTATCGTGCAATCTCTCTCTTCTCTCTCTCTCATACTCTCTCTCTCTTTTTTCAAGTTTTCTTTTTCTTCTTTGGTGGTCCTTTGCCCTTTTCAAGTGGTGGGCCTTAGAGAAGTTTTGGGACAGCAAGGTGGTCCCTATTTGGTGAGTGGTAAAGGTATGGACCACTCCCTTTTCCTTTCTTGTCTTTTTCCTTCTTCATTTTCTCTTCTCATGACTCTTTTCTTTTTCCATGTAGCTATTCCAAAAAGAGTGAGGGTGGGCCCAAGTGTTTTTGGCCATTTTCTAGATCTCAAGTCTCTTTCAAAGGTGGTGCATGGAGAAGGACATTGCAAGCTCTCCACTTCATTTTTCTTTCTTCTTTTCAAACTCCCTTCATGTGCATGTAAAGGGTGATTTTGCCATGTCATCAAGTGTTCATGGCAAAATACTCTATCTTTTTCATGGGAGTTGGGCCTCTCTTCATATGTATCAAATGGGCTCAAAGTGAAGTCATGGCCCTTGGTGTATTTGGTGGGCCCAATGCTTCATTTTGGGCTCCCTCATGTTCTCTTATTCTTGTCATTTCTTTTGGGAGCTTTCTTTTTCTTTTCCATCTTCTTTCCAAGACTTGGGCCTATGGGCATGGTAAGGCCCATCTCAAGTTTTGGGCTCATGGGGCTCACTTTGGGTGACCCCATCTTTCTTCACATATGTATGGACCAAGATGACTAGCCCATTCTTCATTTGGATCTCAAGTGGGCTAGATTTTCTAGTTGAGCCTTTATGGACAAGTGGCTCAAGTCTTCCACTATCTCTTGATTATGATGTACATCCTTGTACAAGGTGTAGTGGGCTCCTTGGAGTTTTTCATGTGGATGGGCTTTTGGGCCTTCATTGAAACTTGGGCACTTCTTTGAACCATGTGTGCCCCACTACACTTTGTTCATGTAGGAATTTTCTTTTCATGCTTTTTCATTTGATGGATGGAGGACTTGAGTTACTTGATCATCTACAAGTCCCATGAGTGAGTTGTTCCAACAATCTCACTAAGTTCAAATGGTTTTTCTTTGTGGTAGGAATGTGGTTCTCAAGAGTTTCCCTTAAATGTTATCAATCTCAAGTGAATGATCCTCAAGTGAGCTATCCATACAACCATAGTTCCTTGAACTTTTTCTTTGGGGGCTTGGTGGGTCATCTACCATCATTCTCAGATATGAGTGATTTTTCTTTCAATTTGTGGGAAAGAATGATACCCATAAGTTGCCCATTTTTGTCCCATGCCTTGGGACATTTTGGATTTTGGTTTTCAAGTGGGCTATGTGTACCATTCTTATCCATTTTCATGATGATTGGGTGACTCATCAAGCCATGCCATCTTGTGCTCAATTGGTCTCCCTTTTTAGTAAAGAAATTGGTGCACATAAGTTGCCCAAACTTACCCTTTCATGGGCATTTTCAACTTGGTTCCTCATGTGGGCTATGTGCATCAAAATTTTTTACCATTGGCCTCTTTGATCCATATGTTTGTGGGTAGACCGCCATGTTGTACTCATGGTCAATACCTTCATCAAGATGAGGCACATAAGGTTGCCCATGGTTAACCCATGAATGGGTCCTCATATTCTTCAAAGTGGGCTATGTGCTCTCTCCAATCCATTGATATGAGGCATTTGGGTTGCTCTTGGGGGGCCATTTCCCTCCTATCCCCCACTTGTCCATGCACATGTGTAAAAAGATGGAAACATCTTAAGTGAGAATCATGGCCTTGGCATAAAAGTGGATCAATCTTTTGGCCACATATGGACTTTGAAGAGGGGCTTCATATGAATTAAAATCCTTTGTTGATCTCATGGCACTTGAGTGCATTTGTTGTCCATAATGTGTCCTTGGATGATAGACTTTTCTTGCTTAAGGCATGCCATGCCACCTTCTTTAAGGTGGGCCTTACTTTTTCCAATGGGCCCAACACATATCCTAAGTGACACAAGGAGTTGGACTTTAGATTTTGCATTTGAATGTGAGTCCAATCCCATGGGTTTCTTGGATGATAATTTGGATTTTAACGGGTAAGGGATAGGGACTTACCTTGCCAGGCTTGTAGGATTCAATGGCGGATGGTACTAGAGGTCACTGAGTGATTGATGAAGATGATCCTTCCTTCATCGTCCGCCGAGGGGACCACATGTGTTCCTTAGCTATGGAGCATCAACCTCTTCCTGCTATCAAGGGTCGAGGTACCAGGGATCGCTGGGACAACTGGGTGAAGGATCCACAGCCCTTGCTAGAATAAGTACTGGATGGTACTCCCTTTGCTGGCCTCCTCACCTTACGTTTTCGTAATAACGATGCTAACCGCATGGTGCTCGCGGCCCTTTGTGAGAGGTGGCGGGACGATACACACACCTTCCAGCTCCCTTGTGGTGAATGGGGAATAACCCCCTTGGACATTTATATGCAAGTAGGCTTTCCGTTTCATGGAACAGTTGTTCCTCAAGTCAGCTCTCTGGCTCTCCTCACTTCCACTGACTGGCTACGGCTCGTTGGTGATGTCCCACCCGAGGGTGAATTCCAAGGCCATCAAGTAAAGATGCGATGGTTCTACAACACTTTTGCCTCCGTCATCCCTACCACCGAGCGAGAGGCCCTCCATAAAGCACGGGCCATGATCACTTATGCCTTCGGGTCCTTCCTCTTCTGCCATGCGAACGAGAGGGTTGATCCTAAATTTCTTCGTTTAGTCGAGGATCTTCATTATCCCTATAACTGGAATGGGGCTATCTTGACCCATATCTTTCAAGGTCTGGACAAGACCTGTCGGCATAGCCGGTCCTTCACAGGCTTCTGGCCTGTCGTTGAGGTATCTCTTCTTTCACCTTTCTTGAAGGGCTTTCACCTTCTTTCTTTCTCTGATTAATAGATGTGTCTTTTGCCCAGACCTGCTTTTATGACCATTTTCCCCATCTCGCGCTGAGGATGCGAGACGATGTTGAACCCTCTCTGTATCGCCACATGTACTGGCACCAGCAAAACCGTCAGCGGAACGCCCGAGTTTCTGGGGACAATTGGCGTGCTGACATAGACGGGTTGACCGTTGAGGACGAAAGTATCTTGCTTTTCTTTGCCCTCGTGCTGTACTGTAACTGATCATGGTGACCTCATTTGCTGCAGCTCGCTCGGATGCCGTATGCCAGTTTCCCTCTCTATTATACCCCCCAGCGTGTGGAGGCATACGATGCTTCATGTCTCCGTATCATGCTTTCCGACGCTGAATCTTTTCAGTGGTATCTGGGGGAGAGGTTGCTTCGGCAAGTTACTGGGGTGGCTCGGGTCCCTTGTTCTGCACCTCCCCCAGCTGCTCGGATGCCAGTTGATGAGAGAGTTAAGGCTCTCGTGGGCCAGCCCGAATTTCGTTTACGATCCCGGATCGTGACTATGATGAATGGTATTTGTTGTTCGGCCAGGGGCCTCTGCTTCCTTCGCTTTATGTTCCAGGTGGCCGTCGCAGATACGCTGGAGGCTTAGTGACTGCTCCTTTGATGGATCTTTATCATCGGGAGCGGGACGAGATGAGGGATGATGATGACTATGTTGGCGACTTATAGCTTGCTTTTGTATTCCGCTTTGTATGGCCTTGTTCTTTTTGCTTTCATCTTCTTTTGTATCAAGCTTTTTGAATGAATATACAGTTCTTGACTTGTCTCAAATTCCTTGATGATGTCTGGATGCTTTGACCTTTGACTTGTTCCTTAATGATTTGCAGAAGATGAGGCTTCTTAACTGCATGGCTGATGACTTGAACAGTTTAGATTGCTTGATTAGGCCTTGTGGGCCCACTTGATGAGTAGATCTTGGATTCTGGCCTTTCTTTTGATGATTGAACCTTTGATCTTGCTGCTCCATGACTTGTGTAAGCTTTCCAATGGTTTGGATCCTGATGATTTAGCCCTTGAATGGTTCAGATTGATAGATTTGGCCCTGTGGGCCCACTTGAGACCTTGGCTTTACTTTGGGGCACCTCTTTTGATGATTTGTGAGGCTAAGAAGGCTTCTCATGGTGTGGATGACGGCTTGAACGTCTCAGATCGCTAGACTTGGCTTTGTGGGCCCATTTGATGATTAGATCCTTGGATTCTGGCCCTTCTTTTGATGATCAAACCTTTGATCTTGTTGTTTGATGGCTCATGTAGGTTCTTCAATGGTTTAGATCATGGTGATCTAGTCTTTGAATGACTTGGATTGCTTGTGGCCCCCACTTGATCACCTTTCCTTCTCTTTGACTTGATCAGCCATGTTCTGGCCGCATTACTTCATGATTGGACCGGTGGGGCACCTTTTATATGATCTTGATTAGCCTCAATCGAAATCTGGAGTGGACCGGAGCCTTGGGCGGCCCATGGAGCGCCATCTGCTGACGTGGACTGTCAGTCTCACCTACCAAGAACCCCGGAGCCAATCCCGCGGAGAGAGAGGAACCGCGTCCGTACGGGCAGGCCCAGAGCAGGCCGCCCAAGGCTCGCCTCTTGAGCGGCCTGGGCTGGCTCGGGTTCGGACATTCCCTGCTGTCCTCTTCTCTTGTCCCCCACATTCTCTTTACTGGGCTATTCGATTCAGCCATGAATCTTCTTTTCTCCTTGTCTTTTTTCTTCATTTTGTCCTCTTCCCATTTTGTCCTTTCTTGGGCAGCTTTGGATGATGATTTATGGGCCATAGTGGGAGAGGTTGGTGGGTCCCACACTCCAGCACTTGGTGAGGGCTCTAATGATGGAGGGATTCCTTTAATGGATGGTGGAGATGGTGCATTGAATGGAGGCATTGATGAGGGGCTAGGGATGGTGGTTGGTGAAGTTTTGAATGGCCCCATTAATGGTGGGATGGCTGGAATTTCAGATTTGAATGGGCCCCTCATTATGGGAGAAATGGATGGTATGGATGGGATGGGTAGGTGGGACATAGGTGAGGCTATGCATCCCTTGAGTGTGGGCCACATGGATGATGTGATTGATGGAAGTGATGGGACCATGATGGACATTGATGGGCTGATCTCATGTCTGGATGGGATGGATGGCTTAGATGATACCTTTGACGGTTTGGATGCTCTTGATGAGGGCCAGGATGTGCGACACACTTGTTTGGGTGGACTTGATGTGATCATTGATGATGCCCCCTGATGATGGACGGTGCAGATGCCTCGATGATCCCTTTGATCGGCCAGGATGATGATTGGATTCATGATTTCCTACTGGAGAGGGCCGCAGGTCCAGATCTGGCCGTTGATTCTTCGATCGGGGTTGCCGGGACCCTTCTTGATGGTTCAGATGCATTTTTCGACGGTCAAATTAGCCAGGATACCATGATGTGCGGTGTGATCTTCACTGATAGTCCTTTTGATGGAGAGCATCGTCCTTCTCCTGGTCGTCGGTCTTTTGCGCACTCAATTCATGAGGTGGGCGAGTCTTCCCATGCGACTGGGGTTATGACAGTTTCAGATAGTGATGCGACTATATCAGACATAACTGTTACTGAGGGCAGGTCAGGGGCTGTTGAGTCTGCAGAGATTCCAGCTTTTCCTTCTCCTTCGCCCGTCGACCTTCCGATCCTTGATGAGCTGTCATTGATTTCTGGGCCTTTTGTCCTGGAGGGGGTACTAGTGAGGACTTGTCAGCTGCTTCCTCGTCCTTCTTGCTCTCCACGACTGCTTGCTTGGCTTGACAGCTTGTCAGCTTATGAGATTCGGGAGTTAGAGTCCTATGGCTTTGGCAGTCTGGTCCATATGGCTAGAGTTGATATTGATTGGAGGATGCTTGGAGCTGCCTTGATTGACTGGGTCCCTTCGTTGAACTTGTTTGCGTTCAACGATATGGAGATGGGGCCTTCTTTGGAGGAGCTTGCACGCTTGACAGGCTTGCCCTAGGATTATACTCAGTATTTCTCGCCGAAGACTTCGCCGAAGACTGCCACACCGCAGAACTGGTTCGGGATCCCTTATCTTGTTCGTCCTGCAGCTGCCGGCCAAGATGCTGTAGTGTTCTCCTTGGACTTACTGTATGATCTTTTTTCGGGTCCTTGGAGTGTGGCCGGTTCTACCTTTACTCGGAACGCACTGATGTTCTGCTTGATTGCTGAGGTGCTGTTCTCGGGATGGCGCAGGTCCCAGACTCCTCTGCTTTTTGAGGTGATGAGCCGAGCTATCCGTCGGCAGGGGATCATTCTCTTACCTTGGCCGAGCTGTTTAATGGGCTTACTGACTGCGCCCTGGGCCGCACTCGTGTCCTTTGCGGCTGTTGTGCCTTTCTTCAGGTATCTTTTCTACATCCTTTTTCTTCTTGCTTTGCTAGGAATTGCTTTGCTCTAGCTGAATTTCTTTTCCTTTCTTGTGATCAGGTCTGGCTATGGGAGCGTCTTTCGTTGACCGTTCCTGTACCTTTTCCTGACACTTGTTGCCCAGACCTTATGCGACACATCATGGAGTTTCTTCCTCATACAGCTAGGATGAGCGAGCCCTTGTATCGCAGGATGTTCGCTGAACTTTGTGACTGGAACGTTCGTTGGGAGTCATCTTGGCTTTCACTTCCTCCAGTGCTTTGCGATGCACACCGCCTTCCTCAGAAATTGGTAGGCTTTCGATCTTACTTTTCTTATCATCCCATTCGGTTCCTGCGGCAGTTTGGGTACGAGCAGGATGTTCCTCTTTTCGATTTCACGGGTATCGGGCGTCGAGCACTTCCATCCAGATCCTCTGACTTTAGGACCCGGATTGATTGTTCTTGGGCGAGTTACTTGACTGCTGATTTGCTGGGTTTTGAGCTGCGGACTTTTCCGATGGCGACCGCCCCATATCAGTACTGGGTTGCTGAGCAGTCTTTGTATCGACGTATCCCTTGTTGGCACCAGACTGTTGACGAGGATGAGCAGGATATCCTTGGAGATGCTGGCTCTTCATCTGGTTCATATGAACCCTTTGAGGAACGCCCATTTATCGATCCTTGCTTCCTTTTGGCCACTCATGGCCATCTGCTGTCTGAGATCTCTGCACTTCGGTATCATTGTGAGATGATGTCGAGGAGATTGGCTGCCGATCAGAGGTTGTTTGACGAGGAGACAGCGATCCGTACCCTTGAGCGCGATGAGGCGCATTACCTGCGTATGGAGGTGAGCAGGTTGAGAGCGAGGCTATCCTTTTATGAGTCAGAGGACTTACCTGATGTGGCCGAGGAGGAGGGTAGAGATTGATTGTGTTGGCCACCTGCACATTCCTTTTTTGCATATATGATTGATGATGATGCATTTTTTTGTATTTTTTTGAAAAAGATGATATGATATGTGTAAAAGAAATATGATGCATTTAATTGAAAAAAAGAAAACTGTTTGAAAATCTACTGTGCCATGAGTTGTCTTGTGAGTGTGTCTGGATTTTGTGTCGGAATATAGGAATCAGAACTGGGGCTCGGCCAATGCTTTGACCGATGTCTCGAGATTAACTTGCTTGATCTTTTGGTTTCCTAGAGGTGTAGGTAACGGAAATTGTTGCCTCTTGAGATTGTCAGAATTTGTAGAGCTCTTTGTTCCAGACTGTACTTTCTTTTGTTCTTGCACTTTCACTGCTTGAACCGATCTGGATCGTCTGATTTCTTGGTACCTGCACTTTTTTTTCTTTTTTTTTTTTCATTTGAGCCATTTTTGCCTGCAGCGCTCTTTCGAGTTTTCACTACAGCAAGCCTTTTCCCGTCATTTTTGCCCGTGGCGCCCTTTCGGGTTTTCACCACGTCCCGGGTATTTGATCTTGCCTGCCTCTTGGCAGCTATGCTGTTTTTACCCTCAGCGCCCTTTCGGGTTTTCACCAAGTCCGCTGTATGCCCACTGTTTTTACTCGGAGCGCCCTTTCGGGTTTTCACTCCGCCCTCTTTGTTTAGGCACACATTTTCTTTTTCTCTTTTTTTTTCTTCTTCTTTTTCTAAATCTTTAGATAACTGCGGCGGCTAGAGGTCGGGAATCCATCGTTGCCGGCCGATGGCAGTCTTTCAGCCCTTATCCTGATTTACGATAATAGAGCTGTCGGTCTTTGCTAAAGACCCCTCTGAGATGAATGGATGGATGACTGTGTTTCTTCTTGGATTGATTTTTTTTTCTTGAGTGCCTTTCTTTGGCTTCCCTTTTTCTTTCTCTTTTCTTCTCTTTTTTTTTTCTTTTATATTCTTTTTCTCTCTTTTTTTTTGTCTTTTCCTTTTGAATCCCTTTTTTTGTATTTTTCTCTTTTTAGATCCCCTTATTTGAAACACTTGTTGGTGGACGGAAATGATTTCTCAAAGGTCTCAGCTTTGACCTCTTGACTTCAGCTCTATTAAAGTAATTCATGATAAGGTCAGAATGGCTTACCCGTGAAAGATCTTCACGTTGTCGGTGTTGGTTGGCTCAGGAAAATCCACCCCTCTCATGCTGGTGAGTCTGAGAGCGCCTCCGGGAAGTACCTCTCTGATGATCAGTGGTCCGTCCCACGAGGGTTTGAACTTTCCTCTGGGATCCGGAAGGTGCGACGGTAGAATCTTCTTCATGACCATGTCGCCTACCTTGAAGCTTCTTTTTCGGACTCTCTTGTTGTAAGCTCGAGCGATCCTTTTCTGATAGTATTGTGAATGATTTAGTGCACGCATGCGCTTTTCATCTGCTAGCTGCAACTGATCGAATCTGGCCCGTTGCCATTCTCTTTCTTCAATTCCGCTTTCGAGTAACACTCGTAGTGATGGTATTTCCACCTCGACTGGTAGAACTGCTTCCATTCCGTTGGTAAGTTCGAAAGAAGTAACGCCCGTAGCAAACCGTACAGACGTTCGATAGGCCCAAAGGGCATATGGGAGCATATCTGACCAATCCCGATAGGTCACGACCATCTTCTCGAGTATCCTGACGATTGTCTTGTTTGCGGCTTCTACCCCACCATTCATCTGGGGACGGTAGGGGCTTGATCGATGACGTTGGATCTTAAATTTGCTGAGGAAGTCATCCATCTTCTTTTTGACGAACGGGGTCCCATTATCTGTGATGATAACATTAGGGATTTCATACCGGCATATGATGTTGTTCTTCATGAATTTGATCACCTGAGATGCTGCAATTGTGGTGTAGGAGGCTGCCTTTACCCACTTGGTGAAGTAGTCGACTGCCACAAGTATGTACTCATAACCATTTGATGCTTTAGGACTAATCTTGCCGATGATGTCGAGTTCCCACATGGAGAAGGGCCAGGGGGTGGTCAGGTTGTATAACTCTAATGATGGGGCATGGATTTGATTCGCATGCTCCTGACACTTGAAGCATCTTCTGACGTGCTGGCAACAGTCTGTCTCCATGGTGAGCCAATAATAGCCGAGTCGTAGAATCTTCTTTGCCATCATGTGCCTGTTCATGTGTGGGCCACAGATTCCTTCGTGTATTTCTTCCATGATCTTTGCAGCTTCTGTTTCATCGACGCATCGAAGGAGGATGTGATTATAGGATCGCTTATAAAGAACTTCGCCACTGATGGTGAACTGGCCGGCCAAACGCTGAATGGTTCGGCGATCTGTTGCTGTTGCTGACTCTGGATACTCCTGGGTTTCGAGATATCGCTTGATGTCGGCATACCAGGGTTTGTCAGGGACAGCTTCGGCTTCTTCTATTTGCAGGCAAAAAGCAGGTTCTTCTTGAACTTCGACTGTGAGCTCCCATTCTGAAGCTCCTTTTGGTATCTCGAGCATTGATGCAAGTGTGGCGAGAGCATCTGCAAACTGGTTCTTGGCTCTGGGCATGTATGAGAAGGTGATTTCTTTGAATTCTTCGATCAGATTTTCAAGATACACATGATATGGTATCAACTTCTCGTCCTTGGTTTTTCATTCGCCATTGGTCTGATTGATGATAAGCTGTGAGTCTCCAAATACTCGTAGCTTCTTGACGCCCAAGATTATGGCTTCCCTTAAGCCAGCGATGCATGCTTCGTACTCTGCCATGTTGTTGGTGCACTCGAATGCTATGCGCCTTGAGATAGGAATAGGGACATCATCTGGAGAGTAGAGGATCTCTCCAATACCACTCCCTTTGGAATTTGCTGCGCCGTCGAAGAATAACGTCCACTCATCTTTTTTCTTCTTTTCTTCTTCTTTAATGAGCAAGGGATCTTCATCAGGGAAGAAGGTCTTGAGCGGTTGATAATCCAGGAGGGAGTGGGCGGCAAAATGGTCGGCGAGGGCCTGCCCCTTAATTGCCTTCTGAGTGACATAGGTGATGTCGAACTCAGACAGGAGTAGCTGCCATTTGGCTATCCTTCCAGTGAGTGCCGGTTTCTCGAATAGGTACTTGAGCGGATCCATGTGAGCGAGGAGGAGAATAGGGAATGCAATCATGTATTGACGGAGTCGCTGAGTTGCCCAGACTAGGGCGAGGCAAGTCTTCTCGATCGGGGAATCCTGGTCTCGTAGTCGGTGAACTTTCGGCTCAAATAATATATTGCTTGTTCCTTCTTCCCGGTCTCGTCATGCTGGCCGAGGACACAACCAATGGCTTCTGCTGCTACCGAGCTGTATAACAATAGTGGTCGTCCGGGAGTGGGCGGCACAAGGACTGGAGGATTCATGAGATATTTCTTGATGCGATTGAAGGCGACTTGGCAATCATCATTCCATTCTTTTGGAACGTTCTTTCGAAGGAGCTTGAAAATGGGCTCACAAATAGGTGTGAGCTGTGCGATGAAGCGACTGATGTATTGAATTCTGCCGAGGAAACCGCGAATTTCTTTCTTTGTTCTAGGAGGGGGCATCTCGATGATTGCTCTGGTTTTGGTCTCGTCGACCCTGATGCCATCCTCGCTCACCATAAAGCCGAGGAGCTTTCCTCCCATTGCACCGAAGACGCATTTCTGAGGGTTGAGGCGGAGCTTGTACTTTTCTAATCTGTTGAATAACTTCTTCAGATCTTCAAAGTGTCCTTCAATTGTGCGAGATTTGACAATCATGTCGTCCACATATACTTCAAGCTCTTTGTTCATCATGTCATGGAATAATGCTGTCATTGCTCGCTGATATGTTGCTCCTGCGTTCTTCAGACCGAACGGCATTACCCTGTAACAGAAGGTTCCCCAGGGAGTGATAAACGATGTCTTCTCACGATCTTCGATTGCCATCTTGATCTGATTGTAACCTGAGAACCCGTCCATAAATGAGAAGATCTTGTATCCAGCAGTGTTGTCGACCAGAGTGTCGATATGTGGCAAAGGGAAGTCATCTTTTGGACTGGCTTTGTTGAGGTCTCGGAAGTCGATGCACATTCGAACCTTGCCGTCCTTCTTTGGTACTGGTACGATGTTGGCGAGCCATTCAGGGTAGTTGGAGACTACCAAGAATCCCGCATTATACTGCTTGATGACTTCATCTCGGACTTTCAGGGCCCATTCTGGCTTCATTCTTCGAAGTTTTTGCTTCACTGGCTTCATATCTGCCTTGGTTGGCAGATGATGTACAACGAGCTCTTCATCGAGCCCCGGCATGTCTTCATATGAGAACGCGAAGTTGGACAATCTTGGAGCTAGGAACTCTATCATTTTCTGTTTCATCTCAGGTAGCAACGATTTTCCGATGCGTACTTCCCTAGGGATCTCAGGCGTCCCCAAGTTTACTATCTCGAAATCATCGGCTACAACATTGGCTTTAGATTCAAACTTTTTGAGGAGATCCTCTAGTTCGGGAGCCGGATCATCATCTTTCTCATCCCGAGGTTCGTCCAGACCCATGAGCTCGAAGTCTAATTCGATGTCAAAATCATATGATTCGACTTCAAACTCATGCGACTCTTTAAACGAACTTGGCACACTACTGAATGTAGGAAAAGAAATATTTTTAGGTTTTTGAGAATTTTCTGAAATTGAAATGCTCGATGTTTTTGGCTTTTGAAAGTTTTTGATTTTTTTGGGTTTTTAAAATTCACGAGACCTTGAACAAGTGGGCATTGCAGACCATGATTGAGCCTAACTTGTTCCAAAGTTCCGGTCACTGCTTAAACAGGCATTTTTTTTAGAAGCCAGAGCCCTCAGATGGCTCTTTGGCTGATTCAAAAGTTAGGGGAACAGATGACCATTCAGGACCCCACACTTCCTCCCCTAGAGAGGTGGGGGTTGATGATTCAGGCGAAGAATCATGATCTGGCCCAATGACCATGATTTCTCGTTGGTCGGGTTCGAGATCTGAGTCGTACTCAGTCCCTCCCGGGTCACTTACCTCGCATTGCAGTTCGTCTAGTTCCACAGTGAGACACAAGTTTGGAATCTGGACATCGGACCAATCCAGGGCTGGCCACTTCCCTTTCTTGGTCCAATGGATGGGCTGCTTCTGCTCCCGGCTGGTGATTGTTGATGTTGACTTTGCAGAGATGGGCAAGTTGTGCCCCTTGCTGATTGATGCTGAGATGGGCAAGTTGTGCCCCTGGCTAGCTGGAATTGAAGTGGGCAAGTTGTGCCCCTGGTTGGGAGCAGGTGTCAAAGTAACCTGGTCCTGAAGCTGCTGTATTTGACTTCCTTCTTCGTCTTCATCATTCCCTTCTTCTTCTGAAGGCTTAGATGGTTCGAGAATCTGATCCCATCGAATGGGGGGCCACGTGGCCCAAACTAGGCTCATCGGGAGACCTTTGTGTAGTGCAGTCGGTTGATTCCCTCCTGGATCTTTGCAAGGTTCTCCTGGCTTGACGAATTAGATGGGTGAGCACCGAAATTTCTTCCTTCTTTTGTCCATGAAGGTTGCCTTGTATCCGAGTCCCCATTTGCGTTGGTTATATATCAGCGGTACCTTTCTGGACTTGAAGTGATTCTTCATTTGGTATTTGAGGCTCAGACGCTCTGCCGGTGAAAAGACACGGTCCACCCTTATCAGTTCTGGATTAGCGATAAAGTTCACAGTCTCGAATTCGAAACTGTGAAATGGGATGTCTTCCTCAGAGTGCTGGATATCGATGACCGGGATATCTGGTTCAGTGGTAGCAGCATTGGAAGGAATGATGAGCTCCTTCTCTGCATGGATAGAGATCACTTGATTTCCACAGATATACTTCACTCGTTGATGCAGGGTTGATGGCACAGCTCCAACCTTGTGCAGCCACGGTCGTCCGAGCAACATGTTGAAAGAGGCTGATATATCCAGGATTTGGAATGTGATGGTAGAGACTTCCGGACCTATTTGTACCTCTATGTCGACTTCCCCTTCCACTGATCGGCGGGTGTTGTCGAATGCTCTGACACATATAGTGCTGGGTCGGAATGAAGAAGGACTGATTCCCAGACGTTCCGCAGTCTTGAGTGGACAGACGTTTAAGCTTGAGCCATTATCGATAAGGACCAATGGGACGCAGAGATCCTTATATCGTAAGGCTATGTTGAGGGATCGCCCATGATCGCACCCTTCTGGTGGTAACTCATTATCGGTGAAGGTGATGGCGCGTGGAGCCAGGAGCTGTCCAATTATCAATGCTATCATCTCTGGTGCCGTATCGGAGGAGACGTGAGCATCGTTCAAGGTTTTGGCAAACATTTCTCGGTGTATGCGAGATGTGCAGAGTAGCTCCCATACTGAGATTTGTGCAGGGATTGACTTGAGCTGAGTTGCCACATCGTATGCGGCTTCATTTTTGTTACCGAGACCTGAAAGAGCGCCTTTGGGATCTCCTCTGTTCTGATTATCTCTTCGGATGCAATGCCCGTTGGGATTCATGTTCCCCACTTCCGCACATTCTGGATAGTGCTATGGGACTTCTTTATAATTTTCCTCACCTTTGCCTTCTATGACCACCGGTTCTTGCAACGGTGCTGGTGTGGGTACCAGATCTTCATCGTATGGAGCTTTTGCCTTGAGGACTACATTATTGCCTGTGCTAAAGGGGTAATATCGAGGCTTGTCTTCATAGACCACATAAGGTCGTGGTCCTGGCTTGACTGTTCCTGGAGCAGGAGGCTCCCATGGAATGAATACTGGTCCTCTTGATATGGCAAGGGGTTTCTCTGTTCGTCCCAGCTGCCGTAGTGTGATTGACACGCCTTCAGGGTTTGCCCCTTGCAATATGATTGGCTCGACTGGAGGAGCTCTTTCCAAAACGATGGGTTCTTGCTACTGATGAGTATAATCCCTCCATTGCGGATTGGATTGTTCTTGAACTGGAGTTGCCCCTTGCAAGATGACAGGTTCGTTTGTGGGCTCGATGCATGATTGTGCTCCTTCCAGGACAACTGGTTCCCAGCATGAATGGTTGTAAGGTGCCCCTTGAACAACTGGTACATCATATGGAAGTGCTCCTTCGAGTACTACTGGCTCGAGGACTGAAGGAAGAAAGGGACTTGCCCCTTGCAAGATTGGAGGAGGATTTGTCGGCCCGTAAGTGTAAGCATGAATGGACTGGATAGGGGAGAAGAAGCGATCGAGGCGTTCTTCTTCTTCTATGCTGTTGACAGCGGGGCCTCGAGATGAATTGGGATCCGTCGGATGTTGAGGCAGAGGATTCTGAAGAATATTGGTGGAAGCTGCTGCAGGAGTCCCACGGACTGAGATGACGATCTTGCGGTCATCAATCAGATCTTGTATAGCATTCTTCAAAGTATAGCATCGATCAGTAGTGTGGCCATGCCCTTGATGATAGGCACAATACTCATTTTCTCGGTAGTTCGGTGGCAGATGATGAGGCGGAGGCCGAGGTGCCATTAAAGTAAGTAACTGCTTCTGTACCAGCGTAGCCATGACTTGACTGAGTGGTTGAGAGAGGGGAGTAAATTTCCTGAACTTTCTGTAGTTTTGCCTATTTTGATATGAGGATTGACCGTTTCCTCTGAACTGCTGCTGTTGTCGAGGTGGTTGTGGCTGAGGATTCGGTTGTGGCTGATACCGCTGAGGCTGATGCTGAACTTGATTCTGCTGATACTGTTGACGTCCCTGTGGGGGAGCATGTTGATTTCCTTGAGCAGTGGTGTTGATGTTGTTTACCTCTGTTGGGCGGGGAGGAGAACCACTGCGGTTTCCATTCCTGTGCCCGATAGGTCTTCCTTCCACTCTGTTCCTTTTGATTGGAGTGGCTTGATGAGGCCATGGGGAGATTGTTCCGGCACGGATTCCTGCTTCGACTTGCTCTCCAGCACGAATCAATTGTGAGAAATTCGAATATGGATGCGAGATGAGATACCCGGATATGCCTGGATATGTTGAATGAACAATCATGGAGATTTGTTCTCCGTCGTCGATAGGCGTTCGCATTCGAGCTGCCATAGCTCGCCAACGTCCCACGTAGGCAGATAGTGTTTCATCACTCCTTTGCCTGAGAGCTGCGAGGTCGGCTCTTCTGGGTGCCATGTTGAGATTGTACGCGAATCTGTCGACGAAAGCCTGGGAAACTTGTTCCCATGTCCTGATGCGATGGCAGTCCAATGAAGTGTACCAATCTAGGGCATCGCCCTTCAGAGATTTTTGAAACAAGCGAATGAGGGCCCCTTCATTTCCTGAGATTGCACTCAACTCTCCACAGAAGGCCTTGAGATGTGCTGTGGGACAACTGCTGCCATCGTATCTTTTGAATTTTGGTACCTCAAAGTTTTGAGGTATTTGAGCATCTGGGAAAGGACACAAGTCTCTGAACTTGGTCGAAGGTAAGTCGATTCCTTGCTGTCGCTGAAGCTGATTTTGCAAAATCTGGAACTGCTCCCGCAACTCATCCAGTTCTGAGTGATCTGTTCGAGCGACTGGTGCCTCCTGGAGTAAGGCACGTTCTTCTTCGGCATAGTGGTCGATGTCTTCGACCCTATGTGCTTGCTGAAAAGCAACTGCAGGTTGCTGAAATTGATTTGATGACTGAACTGGATTCTGATGAACTTGTGCTTGAAAGGATTGCAATTGAACTGGAGATGGTACTGAAGGTTGAACTGGAACTTGATGGAAATTAACTGGAAATTGCTGAATTGAAGATTGCTGGAAATTAACTGGATTTTGCTGAATTGAAGATTGCTGGAAATTAACTGGAATCCCATCGGCGAGGATATGCTGGAATTGAAAAGTGCTCCTGTTTGCAGAAGGCTAAGATGCTGGGAAGTGACCCCCTTGTTAGGTATTCGCCACTGTCCACTCATTGATGTGGGCTTGACACTGACCCCCATTGTGGGCATTCGCCAGTGCTGTCCCTGTTGCTGGAAATTGAATTGAAATCCCATTGGCGGGGATGTGCTGAAATTGAAAAGGTGTCCCATTGGCGGGGACATGCTGAGATCTACTGAGACTATTGTTTGCAAGATTGACTGGAAGCTGACTGGAAGTTCCTGCGACGGGAGTGCCCTGAGACGGCCTTGTTGTCGCGGGAAGGTACTGAGGAGGATGCCCCGTAGCGAAGGGCTGAGATGGTTGCTGTCGGCAGTCTTGGGCAGACTCCGATGGCTGTGCTTGATTTGAACTGGAGGCCGGAAGGACCTGGCATGGCTGCTGAGATTGCTGAACTGGGCCAACCTGATTGTTGGCTGCTGCGGTGGCTTGTGTTTTCATGAATTGCAAGAGCATTTCTTGCATTGCTCTCACTCCTTGTGCCAATTCTTGTATGATTGGCGTATTATCAATGGGCTGTTGCGCTGGAAGTTGCGCTTCGGTCATCTCAAGAGCGGGGAGGAGATGAGTTTCTTCTTCGTGGTCGGACATGGCTTGTTGAGCCCAAGTGCGGATTATGCTGCGGAAGGGAAGTTGTTTCCGAATACGTTGAGCCCGAGGAGGCGCAATGGTAAGGACTATACTCTACTCTTTTTGGGTTTTAGGATTTTCTATTATTTTTTTTTCTGGTTTTGGATTTTCTTTTTTTTTTTTTTTTGGTTTTGGGTTTTGGGTAGAATGCTATGCAGATGAGATTGTATGAGGATTAGTGACTTTCAAGTACGGGAAGGATTCTGTTTTTCAAGTCGGATCACGACTAGTGGGACTAGCTCTTCCCCAGCAGAGTCGCCATTCTGTGGACCCTCGCCGTTCCGCGCTCCCACACGACGTTCTCGTCCCGTCCCTTCCCTTTCGGAAAAAGAAGGAGAGGAGGATGCGTGAGTGCGAAATCGCCGTTTGTGCCACTGGCGTGCCTCGTTCTCGAGGGCTTTGTCTGGTTGTCGTGTTAAGCCGGATGTGTTTAAATGAGTTTATATAAGACCAGAGTCGTCACTAGCCAGTTACTTCGAATCTACAGTCAGCTAGACCCTGTAGAAACGTTAGAGAAGGGGATCCGAAGATTCCTTCCTCTAAAATGACTCCTTTTGATTTGTGGCCAGAGATTCAAGGTAAGGGATCACGGTTACAGGGTGGGAAGAGGTTAAGCACCCCACACACTGCCTGTATCGAAGTACGGTCTCTACTTCACAGAATCGAACTAATACTTGAAAGTCGGTTTTAATCCTCATACATTCTCATGGATGACATGATGCATGAATGCGGGGCTGAACAGTAAGAGTTTCTGATGGGCAGGTTCCAACAACGGGCGAGCCCAGAGCGTACGCTCGAACTGACAGGTGCTTAATGTAAGACGTATGCAGTGTGCTTGAATGATCAAGGTGTTTTATGGTGAAGCATGAATGCAGGTCTGAACAGTAAGAGTTTCTGATGGGCAGGTTCCAACAACGGGCAAGCCCAGAGCATATGCTCGAACTGACAGGTGCTTAATTTAAGACATATGCAGTGTGCTTGAAGAATCAAGGTGCTTGCAGTGAAGCAGGGGGGTTAGAAGAAAAGTAAATGTTGCACTTATGCTAGATGTAAATGAGATGATGCTGGAAAAGAGTAACTGGGTGGACGGAGGTGTCGCAAGGATTGGCTTCGAGTGGCTGGATCAAGACTTGGATGGCTTGGGAGGCTTGGACCAGTGGTCAGGCTGGGCTGGACCAGGGCTAGACTCTCCTCACTCGGGCTCTCCTTGGTGGAAATATGGGCTAAGGGGGTGGAGAAGGGCTCAGACGGACGATCGCTGGACTGGGCAGATTGGTCTGTTGAAATGAGAAGGGGAGGGGGGTATTTATAGCAGCGAGCAGTGGCAGAGCTCGTAAATATTTTTGGGCGGCCGTACGGCCGTTCCTCGATTTCCAGCGAGGTACGGTCGCACCCTCGGGGCTGCTGTTTGACTCGCTGGGTCGACTCAGTGAGTTGACTCAATGGGTCGACTCGGTGATTTGACTCAGCGGGTTGACTCGGTGTTTTGACTCGACGAGTTGACTCAGTGGGTTGGCTCAGCGGGTTGACTCAGCGGGTTGACTCAGTGGGTTGACTAAGTGAGTTTGACTTTTTTGGGATTTTTTGACTGGCTTTTCTTATGGGGGGTTTTTCAGGCTGATGTTTAGGACTGGGTTGACTGGGTTCAGGCTTGAACTGGGCTATGGAATGGGGCTTACAAGGGTGAGTTTGGCTGAGTTTGGACTTGGGATTTGGGGGTACGGTCCTCCATTCATCCAGCTATCTCTACCAACAGTGTAGCCGAAGGTGGGGTGTCTACACAGGTGCACCCCTCCCATGACTAATTATTCCGGGGCGAAATTGGTCAACCACTACATTTTTTTATATATGGTAGAGACTACAACTAAACAAGAGGAGGGCCATAAAACGGGCTACAAATAGACGGTTAAGAAGGAGTCCACTGCAACATCCAGAAATTTTAAAAAAATAAATAAATAAATAAAATAAAAATAAAAAGGATGGTGAAAACAAATTTACATTGCCATGCTTTGTTTTGTACGGTCTAACCAATCCATCAACGAGGGCAAAATTCCATTAACAATGGGCAATGGTCCATTCGCATTTTCACCCAACCAATCAACCATTTGGATCACCAACAGCAACAAGCGAGAGCCCAAGATACTCTGAACAAGGGTTTAAAACTTGTCTGACTCCTTTGCAACTGGTCTGAATTGATTCAAGTCAGAATCACAGGGTTCTAAAACTCTGTAACTTGAGTCACTCCACTCGAAACTAGGCTGAGTCAAGTGAACTTGGTTGAATAAATAAATAAATAGAATAGTTGTTCCTTCTAATAATAAAATAAATAAATAAATAAAAAGATCAAAGTAGAATGTTCAATTCAAGGACGATACAAGTAGAGTTATGTGTCATTACCATTACAGCATCACTATGTTTTATTTTACCATAGTTCAAAAATTCTAAACTTAGAGGACTTGAAAGCTAGACCAACACTCGGGCACACCCACCCACCCACCCACCCACCCACCCACAATAGGTACTCGAACCCATGACATTGAGTTGAAACTCTTGTGAGTTTACCACTACGACTAAGTCAGTAAGGATCCAATCTATCCTGGTTAGATGCCATTGAGTTCCACATATGAGAGTACATATGAGGAGGGTGAGTCACCACCATTTAAAAAGTAGTCCAAGACTATCATATTAATCCAATTGCAAGGGAACTTCTTTCAGATTCTGGCTTCGTATGTTGCTTCACAAGCAACCTCTCATAACTTGTAACATGGCATATATCTATTCAAGAGACAGACGGTCCTGGTGGGTTCTCCGTGGGACCACCGTAGTGTATGTGTTTTATCCACTCCATCTATCTATTTTTAAATATCATTATAGGGCACAAAACAGAAAATAAGGCATGGCGAGGGCTTGGGTAGATCACATCATAGGAATCAGTAGTGACAATGGGCCGTTGAAAGATTCCTAAGGGCGTATGTTTGTTTATTTTCCATCCAACCTGTTCATAAGGTCACAAATACCTGAATGAAGGGAAAAAATAACTATCAGCTTTATCCAAAACTGTGGGCATTCAATCCCCACTGTTTCCTATTTTGTGATCTACTGTTTGATCTGCCTACTTTTTGAGATCATGCCTTAAAATGATATTTCAAAATGGATTGACGGCGTGGATAGAACACATACATCAAGGTGGTCCCCACAGAGCCTCCCGCCAGGACGGTCCATCGCTAGCTATGTCTCGGTGAGGGTAGTACCAATCCGCGCTGAAGAAGAAAATAATACTTTGTAATCAATTGTAACCCTTGATTTGTTGACATTTGTTTGCTAAAATAGGACTGTTGGATTTTATAAATCAGTCCGTCAAATAAATATCCACCAATCTGATAGTTTATAATACAAAGTATGTCGTGTGTTTTCACTGTACGATAAATCCCAACTGTAGATAGAGCTGAGCACGAGCCAAGCCAGCTCGGTTAGCTCGCTCGACTCGGCTTGAACCTGCTCGATTCGGCTCGATTTAAAGGCTAGATTCGAACCAAGCCGGGCCATTTTTCCAAACTCGAAATGATTTTCAAGCTGCGCTCGAGCTAACCCAAGCTCGATTCGGCTCAGCTCGAAGTTCGGCTCGATTGAAGCTCGATTCGGCTCGGCTCGGCTGACTCACTTGTAAAAAACTAAAAAAATATATTTTTTAGTCCCACATCGGAAGTGAACAGAGAAATGAGAAATGAAACTCTCTATAAAAGTAACTGGGGGTGTCAATGGGCTTTGGGCTGCCTTTGGGCCCAATTTTAAACAGCTTTAAGCCTGACTTTTGGGCTGGGCCTACCAGGCTCGAACTCGGCTCAAATTGGGGTCGAACTCGCTCGAAAGCTCGGTCGAGCTAGCTCGAACATTTCAATCCAACTTGAAGGCCGAACCAAGCCGAACACGAGCTAGGGTGGTCATTGAGCGAGCCTAGCTCGAACGGGGCTCAACTCCGCTCGTGCTCACCTCTAACTGTAGAAGGTAGTCTTTTGCTAGAGTAGCAAAGCTTTCCTCATTCCACATTTAACAAATTCATTTTGCCTCTGTCGCGACGCGAGATCCAGCGCGTCTCCTCCCACTGAGGCCCACATGATGAGTGCTTCGATGTCCATGAATCAAAGCAGTGGACTGCACATTTTAGTCGATTCAATTTAAGTTAGCTTAGGCCACTTGCATAATTTTCGTGTGCATTAAGCATCATAAGATGCCCGAGTATCATATAAGTTTCAGGATTCCTACGTGATGGGGTGCTCCTCCTCACGAGAAGGGGAGAGATTGCAGCCCTAGGTTGGTCGGGCGCTTGATCAGTCTTGGTCGGGTGATCGAAATTTGCCCCGAAAGGTCCAGAAGTCTCTAGAAAATTTTGGTGGTGGTCGAGCACCCTATAGAATGTTGATTGGGCACCTAAAGTCCTGGTCGGGCACCCTAAAATCGGATGTTTTTTCTCTAAACTCTCTAAACATTTTTTATCTTTGGTTGGGCGCCTTACCATGCGCAGACAACAATTTCGTTGTTTCCTGTTTTGTGTCTAACTCTCACATAAAGCTATATAATTGCTTTCAATTTGATATCTAAACATCCTAATATGAGGTTTACACGTCCAAGGTGAGAGAGAGACAAAAAAAAAAGAGGAAGAGAGAAAGAGAAAGAGAGAGAGGAAGCTTGTAGGAAGGAGAGTTCTCTGCTTGTGAAGGTGATTATCAACGCAGTCGACGTCTCTGGTCTTATACGTCCTCATGCTTGATGAGATCTTTCAGTTTCTCATTCTTTTATTGTTTATCCATCCTTGCGTGGGTGAAGAAGGTTTGATCCAAGTGGATTGTGCTTGTGATCAGTTGTAAATGGTCCTTTATTCATAGTAGATTGTTTATCTGGATGAGGTCCCGTGGTTTTTATCTCTTTAAAGGTTTTCCGCGTAAAAATATCTTGTGTCGTGTGGTTTGATTGTTTGCTTGCATTTTCGCATTGCTATATCCCATAATTTAAGTGGTTGGGGGCGAGATCCTAGTGCAACACACCTAACAAAAGTGATACCAGAGCGTTCAAGTTGTTTGAACGGACAATGGGATCGGTGTGAATTATGGATGGTGGCTCGTCAAGGATGATAAACTTCAATAGCTCTAACTAGCCCATATGGAAGGCGAAGATGGAGGACTTGCTTTATTCCAAGGACTTGTATGCTCCAATCTTAAGCATATCAACTAAGACGAAAGATATAACTGATGATGATTGGAAGAGGTTAGACCGAAAGGTGGTGGGGTTCATTAGATAATGGTTGGATGATTCAGTTTTCCACCATGTGTCTAGGGAAACCTCAGCCGCTAGCCTATAACAGAAATTGTAAGGCTTGTATGAGAGGAAGACAGCTGGTAATAAAATCTCCTGATTAGAAGACTTGTGAATCTCAAGTTCAAGGAAAACGGTTTTGTGGCTGAACACATAAATGAAGTCAGCAATATTGTGAACCAGCTCTCCGCTATGAAGATGGTCCTGGACGATGAGCTACAGGCCTTGGTATTGCTTAGCTCGTTGCCTGATAGTTGGGAGACATTGGTTGTGTCTCTGAGTAACTCCGCACCAGACGGAAAGGTGTCCATGGAGCAGGTTACTAATTGTCTCTTCAATGAAGAGACAAGGAGGAAGTCTCAAGGGTCTACTCATCAAGAGGCTCTTATGGCACAGGAATGGGGGAGAAGAAATAACAAGAAGGGCGGGAAAGCCCAAGATAAATCCAGAGACAAGTCTAGTGTCAGGAAAGATGTTGAGTATTGGAACTGTGGTAAGAAGGGCCATTATAAAAATGAATGCCACAAGAAGAATGACAAGAAAGGACAATGGAAGGAAAAAGATAATGAATCGGATTCTATTGCAGTCCCCTACGATAATGACGTTGTGGTTATTCTCTCAGCAGATCATGATGTTTGTCTCTCAACTACGAATCAGGACACCGATTGGGTGATTGATTTGGGAATGTCATTTCACACAACTCTATGAAGAGATTTCTTCACAAGCTACAAGTAAGGCAACCTTGGTACCATGAAGATGGAAAACTCTGGAATATTCCAGATAATAGGAATTTGTGATATCTATGTGAAGACCAATGTAGGCTGCACGTTGGTTTTAAAAGAGGTGAGGCATATTCCTGACCTTCGCCTCAGCTTGATGTCGACAGGAAGGTTGGATGTGGCCAGCTATAAGAGTCGGTTGTTGGTGGGCACTAGAAGCTCATCAAGGGTTCGATGATCGTAGCTAGAGGGAAGATGTGTTGCACCCTGTACAAGACAAGTGTCAGCGTATGCAAGGGTGAGTTGAACGCAGCGGAAGATTCAGTGACAGACATGTGGCACAGACGGCTTGGGCACATGAGTGAGAAAGGGCTTCAATTATTAGTGAAGAAGTATCTCTTTCCAGAATTGGCATGTATACCTCTCAAAACCTGTATTAATTGTTTATCTAGAAAATAACATAGTGTTTATTTTGTTAAGATTGTTTTTCATGTTAATAAAGTACATGCATTAGATTTGGTTTATTCTGATGTGTGTGGTCCAATGAGGATAAAATGCTTAGGTGGGGCTCTGTATTTTATTACATTTATAGATGATACATCTAGGAGGGTTTGGGTTTATGTATTGAAATCCAAGGATGAGGTCTTTAGTGTGTTTCAGGTACTTAATGTTATGGTCGAGAGAGAGACGGGTAAATCATTGAAGTGCATCCGAACTGACAATGGTTGTGAAGACATTGAGGCCTTTCAAGAGTATTGTAAGTCCTTAGGTATATGGCATGAATAGACGGTGCCCAAGACCCCCCCAACATAATGGTGTAGCTGAGCGCATGAATCGCATCATTGTAGAGAAAATCAGATGCATGTTATCTTATGTAAAGTTGCCCCAGATGTTGTAAGGAGAAGCAATGCACACGGCAGTGTATTTGATAAACAAGTCTCCATCAACCCCAGTTAAATGGAGAAGTACCTGAGAAGGTGTGGACTGGACATGATCCTTCGTACAGTCATCTCAGGATGCTTGGATGCCGGGCATCCGTTCACGTACCCAAGGACAAGAGGTCCAAGCTCGATACAAAGATCAGACAGTGTGTGTTCTTGGGATACAGTGATGAGAAATTCGGTTACAGGTTGTGGGATCCGACCGAGAAGAAGCTCGTCAAGAGCAGAGATGTGGTTTTCTTTGAAGATCAGTGTATTGAAAACATCATAAAGCCATAGAAGACCCAAACCAGTTTAAGTGAGCTGAAAAACATGGATCCGATCACTCCTCCCGTGGTGCCTGATGACGGGGGAGTGCAGTAAGGTGCAGAAGACATGAGAGTTCCTACAAAAGATGAACTGGGGGAGTAGCCCCCACATGATCCACCTGTTAAGCCACAGGTGAGGAGGACATCTAGGGACAGACACCTGTCTAAGAGGTACTCACTGCATGAGTATATTATGCTTACTGATAGGAGAGAACCAAAGAACTACTCTGAGGCCTTAGCCGACGTACATAAGGTAGAGTGGTTGAAAGCTATGCAAGTGGAGATAAAATCCTTGCATAATAACTACACCTAGGCAGGAGAGCTCTGAGCAAAAAGTGGGTGTTCAGGAAGAAGTTAGAGAAGAAGAATTCACAAACAAGGTTCAAGGACATACTTGTGATGAAAGGGTTTGGTCAGAAGAAAGGAATCGATTTCGAAGAGATATTCTCACAGGTGGTAAAGATGACATTCATTCAAATGTTTCTTGGGTTAGCGGCTAGTATGGATCTAGAGATAGAGCAGTTAGACGTTAAAACTATCTTTCTCCATGGTTACCTGGAAGAAGAGATCTATATGCACCAACCAGAGGGGTTCGAAGTCAAGGGCAAGGAACATATGGTGTGTAGGCTTGGGACGAGCTTGTATGGGCTGAAGCAAGCTCCGAAGCAATGGTACAAGAAGTTCGACTCGTTCATGTTGAAGCATGGGTATTACAAAACGAAGTCGAACCACTGTGTGTTCACACGTAGATTCTCATATAGTGATTTTATTATTCTGCTATTATATGTTGATGACATGCCCATCATGTGAAAAGACATTAAGAAGATTGACAGGTTAAAGTAGGAGTTTGGCAAGTCGTTTAAAATGAAAGACTTGAGCCGGCTAGACAAATTTTAGGAATGAAAATTACATGTGACAGAAGCGGCAGAAGGTTATGGTTGTCACAGGAGCAATATGTTGAGAAGGTCCTAAAAATGTTCAATATGAATAGAACGAAGCCAGTCAGTACTCCACTAGATGGTCACTTCAGATTGAACGACAAGCATTGTTCTAAGATGAAGGCAGAGGTGGATGAGATGTAGAAGATACCCTACGCCTCGACGGTAGGAAGTTTGATGTATGCTATGGTGTGTACGCACCCAGACATAGCATATGCAGTTGGGGTTATCAGCCGGTATCTTGCCAATCCTGGTAAAGAATACTAGATAGAAGTGAAGTGGATACTACGATATTTGAGGGGCTCATCCAGGTTAAACTTATGCTATGATGACCAGAAGCATGGCTGGCTTAAAGTTAGTGAATCTCTCTTGAGTCGGAAGTGAGAGATTTGATAGGGTTTTCCTCCTCATAAGAAAGGGAGAGAGTGCAGCTCGGGAGTGGTCGAGCGACCGAAATTCACCCCGAAAGGTTCAGAAGTCTTTGGACAGTTTTGGCGGTGGTCGGGCGCCCTATGGAATGTTGATCGGGTTTTTACTCTAAACTCTCTGGACAGTTTTGTCTTTGGTCGGGCGCCCTACCATGTCTGGTCGGGCGCCCTACCACGTGCGGACAGCAATTTCATAGATTCCTGTTTTGGGTCTAACTCTCGCATAAAGTTATATAATTACTTCCAATTCAAGACATAAGTATCCTAATAAGAGGGTTACACGTCTAAAGTGAGAGTAAGAGGGAAAAAAAAAAAGGAAGAGAGAAAGAGAAAGAGAGAGAAGAAACTTGTAAGAAGGAGAGTTCTCTGCTTGTGAAGGTGATTCCCAGCGTAGTTTACGTCTCAGGTTTTTTATGTCCTCATGCTTGGTGAGATCTCTCAGTTTCTTATTCTTTTGTTTATCCATCCCTGTGTAGATGAAAAAGGTTTGATCCAAGCGGGTTGTGCTTATGATCGGTTGTAACGGTTCTCTATTCATAGTGAATTGTTTGTCTAGACGAAATCCCGTGGTTTTTACCTCTTTGAGGGTTTTCCACGTAAAAATCTCTTGTGTCATGTGGTTTGATCGTTTGCTTGCGTTTCCGCATTGCTATATCTCATAATTCAAGTGGTTGGGGGCGAGATCTTAAGGTTTTTGTGCAACGCACCCAACACTACATCCGAGATCCAATCATCTTTCTAGGTTTCAAAATTACCAGATTCAGCCGCCTTCGCTGTCTTTCGAATGGACTGAGTAAAAAAATGAGTCTGGTGCAGCGAGTCAACTCAACAACTCAGTCTAAACCCAGCCGAGTGGAGTTGGCTAGTCGAGTTCTCAGCCGAGTCACCGAGTTTTTAAACTAGGTTCTTGACTAGTTTTACCATTTTTTACTCATACAGGATTCGTAGCATTTTTATTTAAATCTCAGGTCTCTGGAGTAAGATCCGAGTCTTCTAATCAACTCTACGCAGCTGGATAACGGGTGAAGCTTTCGGATATTTGAACTATGGTCAGAACTGAAAGTATAAGGGGGCGACACTACCTAGAGTCTTCAAACCATGATTGCGAAAGAGCAGTGTTTCGGGCTGTTAACGGGCCAGGCCTGGGTAGGACTAGGCCCTGATTCAAAATTCTAAAATTCTGATTTTCAGGCCCGAGCCCGGCCCATTGACACCCCTAGCAGTGTTGGCTTTAAAAGAAGAAAAAGAAAAGAAATATAGCAAGTGTTGGTGGAAATGAGTTTTATTAAAAAAACTCTCTATTAGAAATCAAGAGGATGCCAAAAAATGCCCAACAAAATTTCAGCAACGGAAATCACACTGATATTGTATAACTAGAAGTCGCCGGTGGCCGTCATTACTCTAGGGGTTTTTTTTTTTTTTCTATTATTATTTTAATTTCGTCAAAGAAAGCTAGAGTACTAGTGACGACTCTCACCAAGTCATTTCCCATTGATGATTGTAATCAAAGAAACTTTTCACAAGGAATGCTGAGTCGACAGCTCGGTTGAGATGGATGGGGATTAGATATCAAGCCACAGATGACAATATTGAACGATTGGGAAAGATCCGGACCATTCATCATCATGTATTTTGACCACCCAGTTCCTATGCGTCCACTAAAGACTTGTTCTAGCCATCCACTTTTCTAATACGATTAGACCGATTGGCTGGGCCAAAAATGGTGCTCGCGACATTAGCACATATACCTGTAAAACCCCTCGTGCATCGCACGCCACTACCTACACCCACTAGTAGTGAAAGTTGGAATTAACATATATTGCTTGCGTGGAGAGATATTGTATCGGTCTGGATCTCAGTTTGTACACGTAGGACCAACTTTTCGATGGTGCAAACCGTTCATACTTCAGGCCCCTCCATACCTCATGGAAACAAGTCCAAAAATCTCCCAATAAGTGGCCCACAAAGGAACGGTCTAATAATTAGAAAATACAGCATTAAAAAAAAAAAAAAAAAAGAGCTCCCATTCAGCCAATAGATGACCAAATATTCTTTAGTACTGAGCATCTCAAGTCTGGTCTCTCTCTTTTTTTTTTTTTTTTTTTTTTTTTTTTTTTTTTTTAGTGCCACCTTATTTATAAACGATTTGGATCAATGATCATGGGCCCCACTTGTACAAACTGAAATCCCAACAGTGGTTTACAATGTCTAGAGCCCAAGCATTGTATAATTATAACTCCTCAAAGGTCAAGGCTATCATACCATTATGGAAGCATCGTAAGCAAATGGAGGCAGCAAAGTGCTCATATAGCAAGCTGGAGTAGTTGCCAGTCCCATGTCAAATACCAAACAGCCCGCATGGGCTAGGCCTTTAAAGAGCGCCACACTCAATGATGGGCCCGAGATACGTGGGTCCCGGCCTACTGATACCCGAACTTGGCCCACCGCCAGCTGCTTTCGTGCCCCCCCATCCAAACCATCAATCACCCACTCACCGAAGCTCTCTGCAATGGCCTCCACTGCTTGTGGTGTAAGATCCACCGTCCGTCCCTTTTCTCCTTCCAGCGCAACACCACGAATATCCGGCCCATTCTGAAGCCTCTTGATCTGGCCCACCACTTCTTCTTCCACTAGTCCTAATCGGCCCTTAGCGGTAGCACATAGCCTTGTGGGAGTTGTTGTCGGTCGAAGAAACGCGAGATGGAGATGTTTGGGCTGGGATGATAATTGGGAGAGGCATGTGTCATGGAAACAACGGTGTAGGTTGAACGATGATGACGATGAGCAAGTGGTAGCCATTGGGAGCCGTTAAGGTGGTTGACGTTGCTGGCTTCGCTGCCGGCAGAAGAAAGAAAGAATGAGGACCAAGTAAAAGGTGATTGGCTAGATAAGATTCATCCATCAACGATAACACACAAGGGGTGGGAAATATCTCCATATATATGCGCTGTTTTTGTTTTGCGTGCTTTTTTTTTTTTCTTCTTCTAAATTTTCGGTCTAAAACCCACGCACCTGACAAGGTGACACACGTGTGGAACATTGGAGATGTCCATCGCCCCAAAAGTTGGAGGTGGTCCACTCATTTGGTACGGTGGCCCTTGGAGTGCCGATATCAGCTTGTGGGAGTTATTAATTTTAGCTGTCAATTCGCTGCATGTGCGCGTTGTGCCTCGCGTGATGGTCCACAACGTCTATACCGTGGGCCACCAATGCCACATTTGCAAATGTGCTTAAAGATCCATCTCAATTTACCGTAGACTTGACGTTTGATAAACTGAAAACTAAGCTCTGAAAATTAATTACTTGAGTGCCGAATTGTAGTTTGGAAATAATTTTGAGTATATTTTAGTCAAAGTGAAAAGAAATTTTAATGGACCACCACTTTATAGGTAAGCCCCGCCTCGGATTTTTTTGGCACTAAAACTCAGCCATCCAATCATCAGGTGGGCCACATATGTAAATTAAATCAAATCTGTTGACCAGTCAATATTGTTTTCTAAGGTGTGATATACCTGATCGATGGATAGGACTCTAACTTTGGGCCTGATTTTTGCACACAGTGATCTTCAAGATGGGACAGAACTTTCAGTGACTTATAGGTCATATAATTAGCCCCGTTTGGACACAACTAAAATTTTTAAGTTAATTATATTTTTAATGCATTATCTCATTATATATAAAGTCGTCAATGCATTTGATATCAAATGCAATGTACTAGGCTGGTTATCCCACTTCATATTATAATGCAAAGTAGTTTATATTCATTCTTGTTTGGTCACCCATTGTTTTTATGTTATTATAGTAAAATAGTACCCATATATTGCTAAGATCCACCATAGGGCCCCTTTTGATTGCTTGTCCCTCCACCATTTATTTGAGGCCAAAGATCATTAGATTAAAATTGATGTTCTGAAAGGGCTTGATGATGAAAGATAGAGCCCACAAGGTGGATGGTGCAAAACCAATGATGGGTCAAATGAATAATTCTTTTCATTTTTTTTATTTTTTTGTAAGGATTAATATTCAACTAGGCGGATATTCAAGATCAATGGTTTGATTGGGTCAACATTCAAGATATAGCGGTTGAAATGGACCAAGACTTATAATGATGAGTGGTCTGATTAGGACAAAATTAGAGATGAATTTTCCAACAGTGTAAAACCGGTGATCATTAGTCCAATATAGGGCTTGTAAATGGGTCAGCGGACCTGATGGGGTACCTAGACCCAACCCAGGCCCAAACCCAACCCATTTGTTAAATGGTACGGGTCTGGGTCCAAGAACAGACCTAGTTGCTAAACGGATCTGGATTTAGTTTCCTTTATATTAGGCCCGACCCGACCCGACCCGAGCCCATTTAGTAAATGGGCAAGTTTGGTCTATGGTCCAAGGGACCCATCTAGGCCTGGACAGGTCCAAAACCGATTTTAAACCTAGTGAAAATGCTTACATACCAAATCTAGATCCAGACCCATTAGACCCGACCCATTTATAAATGGATCTGGGTGGATCTCCCTCTACCAGATCCAGACCCATTTATAAATGGGTCTAATAGGGTTGACTCAAACCCAACCCAGACCCACCCATTTAGCAAAAGGGTCTGGGTCTAAAATTTGGACCTAGACCCATTTAGTAAATGGGTGGGTCTAGTTTTGGCTAAACCTTGAACATTTATAGCCCTAGCCCAATAGGACTAATACTGAATATGAACAATCTGATTGGATTAATATCAAAGTTAAATATTTCAATTTGAATGAAATTGAAGATTAATGTCTAATTAGGCCAAGGTTGAACATAAATGGTCCCACTAGACCAATGTTGAAGATGAACACTTTTATTGGGCTGAAATTCAAGATAAATGGTTTGATTGAGCTAAAAAATAAGATCAACGATCAGATTGGGTCAATATTGAAGATCAACATCTAGAGTGGACTGATATAAAATAAAATAAAATAAAAAAGGAATGGTTTGATTAGGCCAAATTGGAGATGAATGTTCTAATTTGACCAATACTGATGATTAATGAACTGGTTGGGCTAAAAAATGAAGATGAACGATTTGATTGGATTGATGCCAAAATTGAATGGTCCAAGTTAAATGATATTGAAGATTAACGTTGAGGTATGAAAAATGAAGAAACAAAGAAAGAAAAAACAATCAAGAAGTTATGAGAAGGAACAGAGATGAAATTAGAAAATCAGTGCAGGAAACATGCACTTGCCGCGAACCGCGACAAGCATCTGAGCTTGCCACAGGTCATATAAAGTACCCGTCTAGTGAATGGTTCTTTCCGCGAAATCCACCACTTTTGCCTACAAATTCCCCCTCAAGGATCCTCATTTGGTACTTGCTCCAAAGTTCAGAGCTCCAGAAGACTTCAGAGGTATGGGGCGGACCCCAAGGATCGAAGAAGAATGAGAGGGAGATGCTATCGGAATGAAGAAAGAAGTTCGAAGAAGTGAAGTTCGATCAGGAAATGCTTTACCCGACCGGTGGCAAGCTTATGAACTTGCCGCAGCCCGCGTAAAGCTCCCTTGAACTTGTTCTCTCCCTTTGTGAAGGATGTCGGATGCTTTTAGCTCCCGTTTCCCTTTCGATTGTGAAGGACATGAAAGACTGAGGCCATGACAAAGATGAATCGGATAGAAAGGGAGTGTAATTCAGACTAGATAGTTTGTATCTTTGTGAACAGAAGACTTATCTTTCTCCTTTTGGGTTGAGCGTACTTTGTACAATCCCTGTAAATAGATGTCATGATAGATGATTCTAAAGACCTATCTTTCTCCCTTCGGGTTGAGCGTACTTTGTACAATCCCCATAAGTGGATATCATGATAGATGATGTCAGTATGGAGCAGAAGGCCTTTCTCTCCCTTCAGGTTGAGCGCACTTAGTGCAATCCCTAGAAGTGGTAGATGTGATGGGTGATACTATCACTTTGGAACATCATGGAGTTATACGAAGATCACAAAGGAACGAAGCCTAGTCTGATTGACTCGCCTCCCTCATGAGTAGAAGAACAATCTTGGCTTGGATGATCATTCAACCATCTCCCTATCATCTGAACAGGATGAAAAAAGAATAGGGTGAAGCTCTGCCAAAATTGCTTTCTGAACATGCTTTCATTCTGTATAATATACAATATATTCTAAAATCAACGGATAGCGTAAATATGGAATGAACGAAGAACTCAGTAAATGAATAAAAATAAAGTGATGGATGCTTTTCTATCTCTCTTGTTTAATATTGGAATGTGACTCTTGTTTCCCCTATAAATATAAAACCAATTTTGTTGTGTAAACAAAATGGCGACTCCACTAGGGATATTTTAATTTATTAACAAGAGTTATATTCTAAGAGAATATACAAAAGGCATTCGTCATCTTTTGGCGCTCTTAAGCACTAAAATGGCGACTCTCCAACGGGAACATTCCACCTTTTATCTCTAGAATAAATTGTATATATAGACAATTCAAAAGACTAATTATTTTATTTTTCAAATCTCAGGTACATTACATTCTTCAATCAAATACTAGCAATGGCTTGCTCAGCTCACAAGATAGTTTTCAATTTCTTGCCGAAGGGAGGATTTACCGTCTCCTACAATAATCAAGATACGAGAAGTAAATACCAAACGAAAATGACTTGAAATGGGACAACTAAAGCAAATGCTATGGTGATTTTCGCTTCACCCATCGTTGTAGACTATGAGAATAGATGGGTAACAGTGCAGCCGAAAAGAAAAAGGACATCATTCAAAGTTTCCGCCAAAACTGCAGCCAAAGAACCTCACTCTCGAACTTATCAGAGGCCCATTACACAAAGTATAGCTAAACGAATCCCAGTTATGGCTCCTCCATCCTTATATTCGGGAGAGACAGCGATATCCTTCGCCGAGAAAGATTTCCCTACGCTCCCTGCCTCCCTTGCTACGCAAAGACAAAAAAGTCAAATTCTTATGCCATATCAACTCTCTCCAACAGAAGGCTCAATGATAGATTTAGCTGAAACCACACCAATAAGGACCAAACATGTTGATTCTGTTGACTCCTCGCGATGTAACAATCGCGAGTTGAGAAGAAACTCAATATCCCTCAACCCTTTGACTACCGCTTCATTCACGTCATCAGGGTCAAAAACGTCAAGAAAAAGAGCCTCTATCCTTATAGCTGGAACCAGTCAAGCCGGACAATCGACAAAAATGCGTCTCAAAGAAATGGCACGAACATAAACAATCCTGATGGAGGAATGTAGAAATATGCTAGAGGCTTCATCCATGATAGCCCACATAGTGTCCCAAAATGCTGCTCTGCAAAATATGGCCCCTACTAAAAATATTGAAGATCTCGCCAAAGGGTCATAGCCGCCGCAGACCATATCACACGGGTCTATCCCGATATCAAACCCCAGAGTAGCAATAGATGAAATACGATAAATTATTTCCAAAACCTTCCGGTCAGAAGGAGAAAGAATAAATAAGGAAAGATTCTGGTATCAAATGTCATATCCAAGAGAAGTCGTTGATATCCCTTTTCCAGTTGGCTTCAAATGCCCAGAATTTCAGAAATTCAATAGGGAGAGGTCACCAGAAGAACATATGATGGACTTCATAACCACAATGGGGAGTTACACAACTGTATCACAATATTGCCTATGGCTGTTTGGTATCACCCTGACCAGCAAAGCCTTTAAATGGTACGTGACTCTTGCTCCAGGATCAATACGCACTTGGGAACAAATGCAAGAGGCGTTCTTGATTAATTTCTTTTCTACCGAAAGAGAAGTAAGTTTGACAGAATTAGCGGCTTTACGACAGAGAGAGTTGGAATCCGTCGATAAATTTATCACACGATGGAGAGCTCTGAGTGCGTCATGCAAATACCTCTTAGGGGAAGCTGAACAAGTAGAAATGTGTATCGAGTGCAAGGAACCAGAAGTTGCTTTTGTACTTATGGGAGAAAAAAATACGCACATTCCGTGAACTGGCAACAACAGCTCACACTTTGGAAAGAATGATTAAACAAGTGCCTGCATTTTGCACAGAGTCTACGCGACGAACTTCCAACAGGTCTTTAGCTAATGTTACAGATAAAGGAAAGAGTAAGGAAGAATTTCATAATAAATCAAAGGACAACAGGAGAGAAAGGCAAAACTACTCTATCAACAGACCTGCTGATAAAATATATTGATGATTTAGCCACCAAGAAGAGTATTCTTTCACGACCGAAGATATCGTCCCAATTATGAATTAATTAGTTGCGGTAGGAATGATCAAATAGCCACAATTAAAATGGCATGAAGAACCAGACAAAACAGAGGATAAAGATTATTGCCACTATCACCGCATGATAGGACATCCTACTGTTCGCTCGCCTCAAGTGCAAGGCTGTGATGTAGTAATAATCTCGGTAAGACCGAGGTCGATCCACAGGGAAGGAAGTAAACAATTCTAACTATCCTAATAACTAGAATCAAAGAGGTTTGTGAAATTGGTTTTGAACATAAAATAGAAAATCTGATAATGGAAAGATAACTAGAGCATCAAGGATCCACTTATAGCTTTCCTTAGATGCATAATTCGCTATGGTTTCTCATTCTCTCAACTAGAATCGATATTCAAATCTATCTAGTCGGATGATAAAGCTGTTAAACCAAACAGTCTGTAATATGTAAGTTCCATGCATCAAATTCACTCAATGTAGGCTGATCTGAGCATGCTCAATTGCATAGGTCATTCCTCTTTTCTATAAGTCCAGTTCACAATCATAACCATCCTCAAGTCCTCTCACAAGACAAGGCTAGATCAGGATTTAAACTGGATTCAAATTACATGCACAGTCATTACATATTCCAGAAAATCAACAAAAATAGAACTTTGGTAGGAAGTCCCTTCATGAAGAGCTTAGTACTAGAGCGCACTCCGATTCCTCGGATCATACAGGTCTAGACCGTTGCAAACGAATTAAGAAACTAAGTAATTCATCCAAACATCCATGAGTCATCACAAGACTAAGAAAAATTACTTAAAAACTCGTATAAACTTCAAACCAGAGTTCATAATCATGAATTCCATACTTAAAACCAATAAAACGAATTAAACAATCTAAGAAAACTATAAGGTTCACCTCTTAGCTCTAGCTAAGAGATTAGCTAATAAAAAGCATATTAAAAACTAGAACTAGAACTAAGAAAAGGAAGAAAAACTAGCTGGAGGAGGCTAGGAAGCCTCCTATGACTTGAACTCCTTGCTCCCCACGTCCTTGGTTGCCCTGGAATAGAATAGAGCACCCCCTTTTATAGTGCAGCACTAGTACAGCAACATAGCAGAATTTGTTTCGCTTGGTACGGCTTAACCAATGGTCGGATTGCCTTCAAATTTGATTTGTAGCTTCCTTGTAATGTGATCTTCCTCATAGATGATTTAGATTTCCAATATTATCCTCTGAATGGGCCCACCAATCACATCACCGACCGCCTCTCAAAATCGCGCACTTCGGGTACCTTCAGAACCAGTCATCTTGCTTTCAATGCTCCGGAGTGTACAGAGGTCGGATTGATCTCAAATTTTGAACATTAGTAGAAAACTTCCTCCTCTACATGATAGATGGATTAGATTGTCCAAAAAGATCTCAGAATGTGGTCCAAAAATTAGAACAATTAGGGCTTTTATAAACTCTGCGCAGTTGGAGCTTTCTGAATGGTCCATCTTTCTTCAACCGGTACGATCAAACCACACACCCTTTTGATCTGAAACTTTTGTGGTTATTCATATATGGATGTGGTCTAAAAGATGGTCAGAGTAGATTTTTCATATCCTCAATGATGGGACACCTGGACCGGCCCAGAGTGGAACAGCGAAATCTGGAACTTTCTGGACAGTTCGTATTGTTTTGGCCACCACGATCAATCCGTAGCTCCGATCGACACGAAACCACTTGGGTTAGTTCGGCGTTGAGCTCCTATTCGACATGGATGTATTGGATTTCCAAATATCATCAAGATCTGGTCCGAAAAACTGGTCCGAAAAACCAGGTGCGGGAATACATTGCTGTTTTAGAATCTGGAATCTGAAACTTGCATGGCCGACCGGTCACGACCGGTCAGGCCCTCTTTGGCATTACTCCAGCAAGCATGGCCGACCGGTCAAGACCGGTCGGGCTTCCTTGGCCGACCGCCGTCAAGACCGGTCGGTCTCTTTTTCTTCTTGTTTTCTTTCTTCTTCTTTTCTTTCTTCTATTTTCTTCTTTCTTTGCTTCTTTCTTTGCTTCCTTCTTCCTTCAGCCCTCCTTGGGTCTTCATCCAAGGTTCTAAATCAGCTCTTTTGGTCATCAATTGGGCAAAGTAACTCTCATTCCTACAACCACAAAACATGTATTTGATTAGTCTTTAAATTATGAAAACCATGCATAATGAGTGATGAATTGGGGTTAAAATATGCACAATTAAGAGCTCAACACCTACTAACAAATGTTATACCATCAAAGCTATTCTCCAAAGAATGATTGATAGAGGAGAAATATTTATTGAAAAGGAAAAAGACAAAGGAAAGAAAGCAATCACAAACGTCATGTCCGCAAAAAGCACTGGATATCAGCAGAATTTATCTTCAATACTCCTTCCAGAACGATTCAGTCCAGGAGTTGAGGAACAAGAAACGCAGAATGTGCAAAGCATGACAATGTCTGTCACTCCAGGAGAAAGCTAAAGACAAAAAAGGATCAATGCTGTATTAAAGGCCAAAGCCCGCCATCAATCTAAACGTAGCAGGTCACGTAAGACCTCAAATAGTGAAATGATGTTATTCTCGGTACATGAGTCTCTTCTTGATCATTTACTCCAATACGAAAAATATTGCAATCACCAAAGGGTCAGTAGGGAACAAATGGTAAGACAATTTTAAGAAACATTAACAGGGCCAGCCAAAGAATGGTATGAATCAAGAACCCCGCAAGAGGTGACAACCTAGGAACAGCTCCGCGAATTATTCATACTGAGATTTTGGGTGCTTAGAAGAGCAATTCCTCTAACAGAATTGGTAAGATGGGAAATCACTCCAGGAGAATGTTCGTATCAGTATATTATGAAATGGAGAAATGCAATAACAAGCTCGTATAAGTCACTTGAACACACGGAGATAAAAATAGCCGGGTCATGTGCAGAGGTATGTGAATGAAGGCCATAGACAGATATAAACCATACACCATGTTTAGTCTGATGAAAGAAACCACAATGATGGGACCCGAAATAAACCGAGAACGAGAAGTTATACATTTCTTCAGTAATATACATGTCGATAGGGTGAAACAGATGCTCAATTCTTCTCTGACCATCTCACTTGAAACGAATGAATTCTCGAAAAGAAGAATGAATCCCAGAATTCTCCAAGTTCATACTTTTCAGAGGAGCCCAATCGTCTATAGAACATTTGGTGACATACGAAAAGGCTGCCCATTTCAGGAGAAATGTCTCCCAGGAATATTTGTTGACAAATTTTCTATATTCGCTGGCCACTTCAAGCAGTGCCATGGCTTGGTATTTTCACTCTTCCGGAAGGAACCATTACAAGTTGGCAAGATATGAAAGAAATATTCATAATGCGGTTTTACGAATACAATGTGAGAATATCAAGGGAATTAGTTTGACAAATTGTTCAACATTTGGGAGAAGATTTACTGGATTTCGTACGTCAATGGTGGAATATACAAGCTTGTAGTTACACATTACCTCTGACCATAGACATTATGGTAAAAGAATGTGTTTAAGCAACCATACTCAAAGAACAGCTAATACCAAGGAACCAAGGAATCCCTCGAAGCTTCTAGCAGCTGTTAAAAGTGTTAGTGCTTTAGTTTCATGAATTGTGTGATGCTACAATAGTCCAAGCTACAGAAAGATCAGAAAATTCGAACAACTCATTCGATGACAGAGGAATGGAAAGTAATATAATAACATTAAGATCAGGAAAAGCTACACCAGGAACCACAAAAGGTATTGCAAAAAGATATTCCCGATCAAACACCTAGTTAGGAAATGGCTGATGAAAGAATTGATAGATCCTCATGGCCAGAAGATCCGTTAACATCAAGTGTTATGTATAATGTGATCAGCCATCTGAAAAGAATTCCAGCAAGATTAAGCGTTTATGATGCCCTAAAATTATCCAAGAATTTTCAAGAGTGTCTAATGCAGGCCTTATTAGACGATAATGTATGAGAGGCCTTGATAACAGAAAAGGAAATAGCAGACGATGGAAAAGATAAAGACAAAAGCTGGAATGTAATGTCAGAAAGAGCCGAAGCAGCTTATTGCATGTCGATAATAACCTTCATTGACGATGACCTAATGCTAGGTGATAAAGAACACAATCGGCCTCTCATGGTTACAGGCTACATCAACGACAAACAGATAAAGCACATCATGATCGATAATGGGTCCACTGTGAATCCAATGCCATTAATATGCTATCGAAGCTGGGATATAAACGACAGCATCTGCGGGCCAGCAATATGATGATATAGGGATTCAATTAGGATGGACAAAAAGCGCTGGGCACAATCACCATGATGTTGAAAATTGAAAATCCGGTTACCAAGGTAACTTGTCTTGTGATCAATGCAGTAACAACGTACAATCTATTGCTAGGAAGGCCTGTGGATACACAGATATGAAATTGTTTCTTCCACTTTACACCAGTGCTTCAAATATTGTCAGAAAGGTGTGTAACACAGAATTACAGCTGATGAAAAACCGTACACGATTGCAGAATCGTTCTTTGCAGATGCACGGTATTATGATACATTCGCTAGTGAAGAACAAAGAGATGAAGGGAATCCACAAACAATGGGAGTTCAGTAAGAAAGGGCAAAAGATTCTAAAGAAAAAAGATTTTATTTCGTGCCAAAAACATGCGACAACCAGGACAACCCCCGCTACTGTTATTTTCGACAAAGCATGCAGAAACTCTATAGGCCAATTTTACTATGCCAACACCAAGGATAAAAAGAATCAAACATTTCTCGAAAGGACCTCAGGAATTCCAAGTGTCAGGAATGCAGAACACACTCCAATATTGTTTTACTCAGCAGGAGTAAAAATGACCGAAGAACTAGAATGAGGCATTGATATAGGCAAGTAAACCTATAAAACTAGACCCAAAAAAACTTGGGCGGTATAGTCCAGTGAGTAGAAAGATAATGCAGTCAATGGGTTTCGATTGTGAAGAACCAACCAGCTTGAACGATGGTAAAGGGATATCAATGCCAATATATATTCAGAAACGTGAAAAACTTTTAGGACTGGGGGCATCTTCAGAGGCTATTCAAGTAAATATGATCAGTGAAATTCCTCAAATCAGCCCTTCAGAATAGCAAGCAGGTTTACTATCTAAAAAAGAAATATCCCAGCCAGAAAAGGCCCCTGTACAGTTGGAAGATGGGGGTCAACTGACGATTGATCAATTACGTGAAATAAATCTAGTCATAGTAGAAGAAAGGCGAGTTACTTATATTAGTACAGGTCTAACCGAGGAAGAGGCTAAACGATATTGTCATGTATTTGTTAAAACTGGAAAATACGCAAGGCAGTTTTCTTGTGTTTCATTATTCTGGGATGAGCCTAAGTAATGGAGACATTCATAGACAATCACAAGCATTCACAAAGTACATACGAGAAAGCATCACAATGCAAATTTTATTCTAGAGATTCTGAGATTTTGTATATTTCAGGCTGTGAACTAGTCACGAACACTTAATTACATCAATGGATGATCACCCTTGATTAAAAGGCAAAAGTAAATGTATACATGCATGCATCATAGATAAATTAAATAAAGCGTTAACAGAGCATAAACATGAATAAAACACACAACAAACAACACGAGAATTTTTATGTGGAAACCCTTGCGAGAGAAAATCACGGCACAAAGCAACAAAATTTCATTATGAATGATAGTTGTACAATAGATTAAGTGTTCGGGAAGAGGCCCGGATAGATCAAGCAGGTAAGCAAGCCATCGGGAACTATGATCTTTAAGTTCATGGTCGTAGAGATCAAGTTTCGAGTTTCTTATGGACTGAGCCATCGTTTAGACAAGTTAAATACTTATCCCATGTTCTTTCGAGTGTTCCTAGTTGAGAAACAGATAGGATTTTAATCGAGTCATGTATCATAGTGCCAATAACTGTCACGAGGATGAGTGCTGTAGGAAGACATGTCATGATTCACATGTAGTGCAACACAGTGCTAGTGACCGTCGCTGCGGACAGATGACCACCGGAAGACATACCATGGTTGTCATGCTCAACACAGTACCAGTAACCATCGTTGCGGAGGGGTGACCACCGGAAAGCATATTACGGCTGCCATATGATACAATACAGTGTCATTAACCGTTGTTGCAGATGGGTGACCATAGGAAGATACATCATGGCTGCTAAATGGTACAACACAGTACCAATGACCGTCATTGCGGACGGGTGACCACAGGAAGACACATCATAGCTGCCAAATAGTACGAAATAGTGCTAGTGACCATCGTTGCAAACGGGTGACCACATGAAGACACATTATGACTGTTGGGTGGTACAACACATTGCCATTGACCGTCGCTGCGGATGGGTGACCACAGGAAGACACAACGCAACTACCTGAGCTGCTCAAATGACAGACCCCGCTTTGGATGGGAAGTACAACAACTAATTTTAGTGATAGTAGTTCACAATGAAGTATTTTAGATGTTTTGGAACTCTTTGATTACAGTTTTTTATGATAACCATAGTCCATTTGATTTAGTTGCATACCTCAATCTGGGATGAATAGAGTTTATATAATGGATACGAGGAGCGCAAACTAAATATACTTAATTCTTATTGCATGCTCGATAGAGGATTGCACTATGGTTGATGTTTAGTGCATTGGGTGAATTATGCACTTGATTTGGTTAATCTACTTTATGCATGTCTTTAATTCAACCACATTATTGTTAATGATCAATACTTTAAGAGATTGGATCACTCGGATAGGCTATGTCGAGCTATATTTCTTTAAAAAGTTCAAGTTTGATGAGCTAGATCGCACAGTTCTGGGCTTAAAAAATGGTTGAGTATCGGGGCTGATATATGCCTGTTTATGTCGATAATCGATAAACGATGGGGATTAGTGTCCCACAAGTGCTTGATTTAGTTTCCTTATGATAGGAGGATGTTAAATCCGGCTTAGCGTCAGTGAGATTGCGCCTAATTTTATTTGACATTTGTCGATCTTCGAGCCAACATGGCACTTTTCAGGGCTGAAAATGACTAAGTATTAGGCTTATTTATTGCTTAATTAGTGTATCTAGCAAATACCAATGAAGATTATCTCTGAATGGTGCTGAATTATGTTCGCTAGGGTTGTAATAATGTTAGATCCACTTTTGCATCAATCAGAGTTCGCTTAATTCTACTTCGTGTCAGTCGATCTTCGAGCCAACAGGGCATTTCCCAGGGGTGAAAATGACTAAGTACTGGGCCCATTTAATGCTTAATTAGCATATTTAGATATTAGGATGGTGATTAATGTCGATGTAATGCATTATTATGTTGTTTCAGATCATGGAGAAACTAAGTCTCCCTCTTGGCATCGGTCTAATTCCGCTTAGTTTTACTTGGTTTCGATCGATTTGTGCTCCTTCAAGGGGGATTTCAGACTTGCAAATTTCGCTAAGTGTTGGTCATTTTTTATTAAATCACTTATTCAGGCTGTTTAACGTCGACTGTTGAAAGATCTGATCCGAGGGATGGATGGAGCTTGGTGATGTGTGTCTAGGAGGCATACTACGACGGAGAGGCGGGCCACATCAACGACTTTTCGATTGGCATAACCATCCGGGTGCATGTAACTTAGGAGGTGGGCGGATGTCCCCTCCCCTAGTCGCATGTGGAGAGAGAGAGTGAAAAGAGAGAGAGAGAGTTTTCTCCTCAAGCGCATGTAATGAAATGGTGGGCGCATGTCCTATGGGGACTTAGTCAATTTCGTTCACCCCATGGGTGGGCGCATGTCCCAACACTAAGCATTTTCCATCTATTTCTCCTCTCTCTCTCTACACTTTTCTCTGGTGGGAGAAATTTCAGTGAGGGATTCCGTCGATGAAAACCCCTTCCAATGAGGGATTCCGGTGAGGGAATTCGAAGCGAGCGGATGTTACCTTGCGTCGCTTTATCATCTCTCTGCAGGTGAATTCTTTATATGCCGTCAGGTGAGTACGCTATTTATAGTAAGCTAATTGGGTCTCGAGTCCAAGCAAATGGAAAATGGAGATCGCGTGTATTTGGAGGAGAGTTTTCAAGCGCATGTTGTTAGAGTGTGGGCGCATGTTCCCCTTATGGTGGGCGATGTGCCCATACTTACTGTTTTTTTTTTTTTAGTTTTAATATTTGGAAGAAGGGGAGTTAAGCTCCCAGGCGCATGTGGTAGGGGCATGGGTGCATGTCTCTCCTCTTGTGCGCATGTGTCCTTTGTGGTGTACGCATGTAGTCCCATACTTAGAATATTTTTCAAATTTCAACTCAACTATCTGCTCCAATGACAGGTACATTTTCGGAGGCCAAAGTCACTAACATCAAAGCACTTTAAGCCTCTCTTCGGGCTATTGAATGAACATGTCAGGGTACGGATGATCAACTGTTGTGAATTTTGGTAGTTCCTTCTCAATTTGAACCCTCCCGATCAACTCTAGATAGGGGCAGAATATGCTTCGAGGTGCGCAGGTGAAAATATTCATCGTACGACATTCAAATTCAGATTTTAAGGGTTTTTCAGCATTCTGGATCATTTTTCCACAATACGCATGTCCGGATCGGCTCTTAAATAACAGTGATGGGTTTCGGTCACTCATGATCAGCTCCAAACATGGGTAGAATGCATTTCGGGGCGCACTGATAAAAGTATGCATCGCGCGACATTCAAATTCGGATGTTAAGGGTTTTTTTGGCGTTCTAGATCATTTGGCAGTAATACACATGTCCAGTTATACTCTGAAATAGTATTTGTAGGTTTCGGACCCTTCCGGCAAGCTCTAGACAAGGGTAGAACGCATTTCAGGGCGCACAGATAAAAGTATACATCGCGCAACATTCAAATTCAGGTGTTGAAGGTTTTTTGGCGTTCTAAATCATTTGGCAGCAATACGCATGTCCAGTTCCACTTTAAAATAGCATTTGTAGGTTTCAGACCAGATTGCGTGGTCCAATTAGGGTTAGGGCTATACTGACGTCCAGTCGCATTTTTCGGGTGTTTTTCGGGTTTGGAATCGATCCGGATTGTCGCAGATGAACCCTCATGCGTCGTTTTATCATGGGTGAGATTTTGAGCCCACAAGTGCCCCCCGATACGCTGCACTAGATGCTCACGTCATACTAGTGTGGTGCACTGGTTCCCAGGCTCAAGTATAAATAAGGGACTCACTGAGTCATTTCTTCATTTCTGAGTTAAGAGCTGAAAACTTTTAAGGTAAGAGAGCTTCTCCATGGGTAGTGGGCGCATGTGGCTGTTCTCTCACCTCAAGTGCAAGGCTGTGATGTAGTAATAATCTCGATAAGACCGAGGTTAATCCACAGAGAATTAGGGTATACCAATTCATACTATTATAGCAACTTCAAATTCAATATAATTTAGAAGTTTGAATTTATAAACTAAGCAAGAACAATAACTTTGTAAAAATCTGTAATTAATGGAATTAAGGCCTCAAGGATCCACTTGTAGCAGTCCCATGTGAATTCATTCATCTAAGCATAAACACAACTAGATTTGAAGTTCTATCACTCTTCTAGTTGGAAGATTTAGCATTCAAACACATACAACCCCACTTAAGTCAGAAAATAAGATTCTAGTTCTAATGAAGCATATAGAATTCAAATATGTAGCCTTCGAAGTAACAACCATGCCAAGAGACTATGACATGCTCTAGGGTTACTACAATTCGAATCTAATTAATCTAAACATGATAATATCAAAGAATTGCAAGGAATCCATGTCCAAAGCACATGAACTCTCATAAAACATTCAAAAATACCAACTATATTCAAATTAAAACTTAAAAATCCAAACTTTAAGTAAAGTACTTGAATCAAACGAATACTACATGATAATTAACTACAAGCTTCACCTCTTAGCCTTAACTAAGAGGTTCTAGCCGAGCATCATCATGCTACAACTAAAAATAATGGAAAACAACTAGAAAACATGAAAAACCGAGTTTGGGAGAGTTGTAGACGGTCCATGACGATCTTCATCACCTCCCACGAAGTCCCAAGCCTTCTATGATGCCTTAAGAACGAACCCTAGGTGTCCTTTTATAATGGAGAGGCCCCACCGATTCAGAAACTTCCAGAATTGCGTAGCCACTTATGCAGCGCATGAAAATAGGAGCTTGTAAAACAAGCTTGCTGAAAAATCTCCAATTTGCACTTGGCCGACCGGTCTTGATCGGTCGGACCCGTCTGGTGAAGGTCCAGAGAGTATAGGAGAGGGGGCTTGCTTCTGGCCGACTGGTCATGACCGGTCGGACCTGTCTGGTCCTTGTTCCAGCAAGTTAAGAGGGAGGGTAGCTTGGTGGCCGACCGGGACCCGTCGTGGCTTCTTGGCCGACCAGTCAAGACCGGTCAAGCCTCATTTTCTTCCTTTCTTTCTCTCTCTTTTCTCCTTCTTTCTTCTTTCTTCTTTAGCCCACCTTTGGTCATCATTAAAGGGCTTCTAAATGTGATATTTTAGTCATCAATCAGGTGAAGTCCCTCTCTCATTCCTACGACCACAAAACATGCATTAGATGGTCTTCTAAACAAAGAAATCATGCATAAGATGTAATGTAATGGGTTAGAATAAGTATAAATTAGGAGCTCAACACACACCCCAACCAGTTTTTCTAGTCCCGAGCAAAACATGCGTGAAAGAATTCTCTTCTCTAAAAACTCAACTTTATCTTGGAAACTATACTTTTATAAACTTTAAGACACATAAGTGCAAAATTCAGAAGAATTGTGTGATAAGAATTTGAAGTCCTAAGCTCTACAAACATAATAAGCGTTCTCATAGAATCCCCACCAATTTATCAAAAATAGAAGAATCCGAACATGTATGGTCTAGTGTGCATTGTGCATATTCATCTTATGAATTTTCAGGATTACCTTCTTCATAAATTGATGAAACAAAAGATCTAAAAGTGTATAGATTAACTAATTGCCTATAACAAGAATTTGCCTTACCGTTCCTTCGACGGCTTTCACATTACTTCCCATTTCCAGCTTTGGTTACGAGTAGACCATCCCCTGGTTGGTAATAGGTAGCCCTTTTCGGAATTTCACAAATATTCAATGAATACTATATCCTCATTCTCTTTTTCATAAACATTAAATAGGATTTTTAGAAATCCATATCTTTCATTCTTTTCTCTTTTTGCACATGAGCAAGGATGGACAAAGTTCCCCAGCTTGGTTCCTAAACACTTTAAATCTTTAGTCTAACCATTCTAAAAATCTACTAATCCCTTTAAATCATGAGAATCGTGTAATGTGAACTAGACTGAAAAACGTTAAAATTTTCTATCAATCAACTCATTGGGGGAATTCATATAGAAAACCATTACATTTGAAATAATTCATAAATCTTAAAATCTCAATCAATTAATCTCTCATCCTTTCATACTTATAGCATCCCAAGTGCATAGAAACAAGGTTTTCCAAAAGAGTTTTAATGTTTAAGAAAAATTAAAAATTTTATACAAGACATTGCTTAAAATGTCACAATTTGCTAGATTCTAAGAATCTCACCCCCAACCAAATCTTGCATTGTCCTCAATGTAAAAGATATAGAGTCAACATGAACATGAGAGCAATGATAAAAAATAAAAGAGAATGAGTATGAGAGTACCTGAGTGAGTCGATCATGGGAATCTACCTCCGGCATCTAAATCTATTAAAGTAGTAAAACTAAAATAGAAAAACAAACTAAACATAATCTACTTTATACCCCCTTCAGACTAGGAGATCAATCATCCCGATAAACAGGATCTTTCCGAGAAAAAGGCATATCTTCTGAATCAAAGTTCTCGACAAATGGTTTAAGGCATTGTCCATTCACTTTGAAACAATTACCATTCGCTACATTCTCTATCTCGATAGCTCCATGAGGAAAAACTTCTTTAACAATATATGGGCAGGTCCATCGAGATCTCAATTTTCTTGGAAAAAGATGAAGTCGGGAATTATACAAGAGCACTTTCTGGCCTTCTTGGAAAGATTTCCAGCAGATGTGTTTGTCATGAAAGGCCGTCATCCTGCTCTTGTAAATCCTCAAGTTCTCGTAAGCATCGTTCCGGATCTCGTTAAGCTCATTCAATTGGAGTTTGCGAAGCGAGCTAGCCTTGTCAATATTGAAGGTCAATGCCTAAATAGCCCAATGGGCTTTGTGTTCAAGTTCCATGGGCAAGTGATAAGCTTTCCCATAGACAAGTCTATAGGGAGACATTCTAATGGGGGTCTTATAAGCGGTACGGTGAGCCCAAAGAGCATCGACTAATCTCAGCGACCAATCTTTGCGATCCGGCCTCACCGTCTTCTCCAAAATCTGTTTAATTTCCCGATTGGAAATTTCAGCTTGTCCACTTGTCTGTGGGTGGTATGGGGTACTCACTTTATGCAAAATGTCATATTTCTTCATTAAGGCTTCGAAGGGCCTATTGCAAAAGTGAGAACCTCCATCACTTATGATGGCGCGAGGTGTTCCAAATATTGAAAGTATGTTTTCTTTGAGGAACTTTAAAACTGTACGATGATTGTTAGTTCTACATGGAATGGCATCTATCCACTTAGACACATAGTCTACGGTAAACAATATGTAGACATGTCCAAAAGATGAGGGGAATGGTCCCATGAAATTGATGCCCCAACAATCGAAGACTTCGAGATGTTGAATTAGGGTTGAGAGGCATCATATTTCGACGAGATAATCCTCCTAGCTTTTGACAGCGCTCACATGCTTTGCAAAACTCGTGGGTATTTCTAAATAAAGTAGGCCAATAAAAACCACACTATAGAATTCTTGCAGTAGTTTTCTTGGTGGAAAAATGACCTCCACATGCTTGACTATGACAAAAGGAGATGAAAAAATTTTGTTCATCATCAGGGACACATCTCCTAATTATTTGATCTGGGCAATATTTGAAAAGTAATAGTTCATCCTAGAAAAACCTGCGCACTTCCTTTATAAATTTTCGTTTATCCTGCGCAGTCCAATGAGTCGCATCGCACCTGTGGAAAGATTATTTGCAATATCATTGTACCATGGAGGATGCATAGAAACAAAGAGTTGCTCATCAAGGAATGAGTCCTCAATAGGCGACTCGTCAATGGAATCAGGTAAACTAGGCAGGATAGATGATCCGCCACCACATTCTCTACTCCCTTCTTATCCTTGATCTCTAAGTCGAATTCTTGAAGGAGTAGGATCCATTTAAGCAAACGGGGCTTAGCATCCTTCTTAGAAAGAAGGTGTTTCAGCGCCGCATGATCCGTGTAAATTATGACCTTGGATCCTATCAAGTAAGACCTGAATTTATCCAAGGCAAAAATAATAGTTAGGAGCTCTTTCTCTGTAGTTAAGTAATTAACTTAAACAGGATTCAAGGTCCTACTTGCATAGTAGATAACGTGGGGCTTCTTATCCTTCTTTTAGCCTAGCACTGCCCTAATAGCATAATCGCTTACATCGTACATCAACTCAAAAGCAACGGACCAATCCGGTGGTTGCATGATAAGAGCGATTGTCAACATATCCTTTAGCTTTGAAAAAGCTAATTGACATTCGGCACTCCACTCGAATTGGTTCTCCTTTTGAAGAAGGTTACATAAAGGCCTAGAGATATGACTGAAATCCTTTATGAACCTTTTTATAAAAATCGACGTGTCTAAGAAAGGACCGCACATCGCATATGCTTTTGGGTGGTGGTAGATTGGCAATGATATCGATTTTTTCCCGGTCTACGTCTATTCCATTGGACGAGATGATATGTCCAAGGATTATTCCTCTCTGTACCATAAAATGACACTTCTCCTAATTTAATACTAGGTTCTTCTCCTCACACCTTGTTAAAACTAACTTCAAGTGATTGAGACACTCATCGGATGTACAACAAAAACAGAAAATTCATCCATGAATACTTCAAGAAACTCACCTACCATGTCCGAAAAAATACTAAACATGCATCATTGGAATGTGGCAGGTGCATTACATAGTCCAAATGGCATCTTTCGATATGCGAAGGTGCCAAACGGGCATGTAAATGTAGTCTTCTCTTGGTCTTCCGGGGCTATCTCAATTTCGTTGTAGCCGGAATAGCCATCGATGAAGCAATAATAGGAGTGACCCGCTAACCTCTCCAAAATTTGATTCATGAATGGGAGAGGGAAGTGATCCTTCCTAGTGACTGTGTTTAGCTTCCGATAATCTATGCACATACGCCAACCGGTGGTTATTCTAATCGGTATAAGCTCGTTGTTGGCATTCTCTACAATGGTAATACTGGACTTCTTAGGGACAACTTGGGTAAGACTCACCCATTGGCTATCCAAGATGGGGTAGATGATACCCACATCTAGTAGTTTTAACACCTCGGCCTTGACAACCTCCATCATATTTGGATTTAATCTTCTTTGAGGTTGTCTAGTCATTTTTTCATTCTCTTCGAGGTATATACGGTGAGTGCACATCGAAGAGTCTATCCCCTTGAGGTCCACTATTGTCCATCCTATGGCTCCCATATGTTCTTTGAGTAGCTCAATCAACTTGAGCTCTTGGTCTTTTCCTAGGTGAGAGGCTACGACAACCGAAAATGTTTCCTCTTGATCCAAACATACATATTTAAGCTCGGATGGCAAAGGTTTAAGGTCAAGCTTCGGTGGTTTGATATTAGACGGTAGAAGCTTTGATGTGGTTGGCGGCAATCTTTCAAAATGAGGGCTCCACCGGCTAGTATCAACTACCGATTTCTCATTACTCAATGCTTGCACATTATCACACAAAATGGAATCTTTAGAATTTTCAAATTTTGCCAAGCATGTCTCCAAATTTTCTAGTGCTTCAAGTTGGAGGAGTTCCTCTTCTTCAAAAGATTCGAGCACGTTTACCTCGAAGAGCTCGTCATCGTCTTCATTCCTTTGCTTTTTACACATATGGAACATGTTCACCTCCAATGTCATGTTCCCAAAGGACAATTGCATCACCCCATTCCGACAATTTATAATTGCATTTGATGTAGCCAAGAATGGGCAGCATAAAATCACCGGTATTTGAGTGCTTGTATCCATAACCGATTGCGTGTCTAAGATGATAAAATCCACCGGGTAGTAGAATTTGTCGACTTAAACTAATACATCCTCAACCATCCCTCTCAGTACATGGATAGATCTATCAGTGAGTTGCAATGTGGTTTTGGTGGGTTTTAATTCACCAAGACCCAATTACTCGTATACCAAGTATGGGATCAAGTTTACGCTTGCCCCTAAGTCTAGTAAAGCACGCTCAATCCGGTAGTCACCAATGATACATGAGATTGTAGGACTACCGGGATCCTTGTATTTTGGGGGGACTTTTTAGGGTGAGAATGGCACTTACTTTCTATTTAAGGAAGGCCTTTTGTTGCACATTGTATTTGCGTTTGGTTGTGCATAGGTCCTTCAAAAACTTGGCATAAGAGGGGATTTGTTTAATGGCATCAAGCAGAGAAATGTTGATCTTGACTTGTTTGAAAACCTCTAGAATGTTATGAGAGTTTGGGAGAGGTTTTGGAGCAACCAATCTCAAAGGGAATGGTGCTACGGGCTTGTAAACGCATTCCGTTTCTTGTGAGGCTGAGTTAGATCCATCCTCATTCTCAAAATTTACCGAATCATTAGGCTTGTCAGCCTTCACCGGAATAAATTTGTCAATTTTCTTACCACTTCTAAGAGTGGTGATGGATTTTGCTTACTCCACATGTTGGTTAGGGAGGTCAGGGGCGTTTATTTCATGTGCTTATCTAGGATTGGGTTGAGATTGGGCTGGAAAGGTTCCTTCCCTAGCATTCAAGCGTCCCTTAATCTTATCAACTGACGTTTTTAGCTCTTGGAACATTTGCTGATTTGATTGATTGATTTGCATTTGCCCTTACATAAATGCCTTTAAAGTATACTCCATTGAGAATTGAGGTGGGGCCATGTTTTTCATGGGTGGCCCTCCTTGAGAGTTGGTAGGATTGACCGTGAGACCATTCCTCCAACTGAAATTTGGATGGTTCTTCCAAGTAGAGTTGTACATGTTACCTATCGGTCCATATGAAAGGCCGTTGATACCCATATGTGGCGTTTCCTTGCTCTTGTAACACATCTTGAAATGCGGGAATTGTAGGACAATCCAAATTTTGCTCACATTATCAATGGCTTCCGTGGACTTAGAAACTCCATTTTTACTTAGTTCCATAGCCTCCACTTTTCTTGTGAGGTTGGCTATCCTTGCGTTTACTTCCTCCTTAAGGATGCAAATCCCTCCTTTCTCTTTTTGTTGAGGAAGCTTGAGGTTACTAGACTTGTCCGAGGTATCTCATGATTGGGCATTTTGTTCGCTCACCTCAAGTGCAAGGCTGCGATGTAGTAATAATTCTTGGTAAGACCGACGTCAATCCATAGGGAAAAAAGTAAACAATTCCAACTACTCTAATAACTAGAATCTAAGAAGTTTAGGAAAAATAGTTTTTCATATATAATAGGAAAATCTGAAAATAAGAAGAACTAGAGCATCAACAATCCACTTGTAGTAGTTCAATACTAATCCATTTATCCAAGCACAAGACAATTAAAATCAAATTCCTATCTCTCATTTAATTGGAGGATATAACATTCAAGCACAAACAGTCCCACTTAAATCTGGAAATCAGATTTCTAGTTCTAATGAAGCACATAGAACTTGAACTTGTAGCCTTCGGAGTAACAGCCATGCCAAGAGACTATGACATGTTCAAGGGTTACTACAATTCGAATTCAAACAACCTAATCATGATAATCTCAGAGAATTGCAAGGAACTCATGTTCGGAGTACACAAACTCTCACAAGACTTTTACAAATCCAAACTTTATTCAAAATAGAACTTGAAAATCGACAATTAAAGTAAAGGGTACTTGAAGAACTAAATTAAAGCATTGAAACAAACTACAAACTTCACCTCTTAGCTCTAGCTAAGAGGTTAGCTAAAAGAAAGCATTAAAAATTAGAAACTAGAACAACAACAAGAAAAAAACTAGTTGTAGGAGTTTAGGAAGCCTCCTAGGTCTTGATCGCTTTGCTCCCCAGGTTGCTAGATGCCTTAGGAAGGGAGTGGAGGTGCCCTTTCATAGAATAGGGCAGAAGATTCCAGATTGCACAAGGAATCACGGAGTTGCGCAGAGAAAATCAGAGCTTGTAGGACAAGCTCTGTTACACAACCGACCAGTCGAACGACCGGTTGAGCTCATGGACGACCGGTCGCACGACCGGTCATAAAACGGCAAAATTAGTCCAAAGAGTTTTCTGGAATCCCCCTGCTCTGTTGAGTGCGCAACCATTCTGACGACCGGTTTGAGCTATGTGCAACCGATCTGACAACCGGTCTATCTTGGTTGAGGGGTCTCTGTTGAAGTACTGACCGGTCAGACGACCCGTTGTGTGCCTTGGCAGACCGGTCAGACGACCGATCTTCGGAGCAGTGAGTTGCACTTCTTTCTTCTTTCTTCTTTTCTCTCTTGCTTCTTTCTTCCATACTTTAGCACTTGGTTCTCTAATCTTCAATGTACATAAAGTGTTCTTTTTAGCCTTAAATCAGTGAAATCTTCGCCTCGCTCCTACAATCACAATCACGCATTAGAGTAGTCTATTAATCATGCAAACCATACATAATATGTGACAAATTGAGGTTAGATATGTATAAATTGGAAGCTCAACACACCCCCCAACCAGAATTTTGCTAGTCCCAAGCAAAACATGCGTGAAACAAGTTCAATTCTCTAAAATCCAACTCTCCTTTAGAAACTATACTTTCATTCATTCCAAGACACACAAGTGCAAAAATTAAAGAAACTGGGTGATAGAAGTTACAACCTTGAACTCTCAAACATAATAAGTGTTCATATAGATTTCTCGTTGATTGATTGATAAATAGAAGAGCTTTGAACAAATTCAACCTAATGTGCATAGTGATGGCTCATCTCATGAATTTACGAGATCATCTTCTTCATAGATCAACTAAACTATGGATCTCAAGGTGTACAGATCAACAACAAGCCTATGATAGGAATTTGCCTTACCGTCCTTCCGACGGCTTTCACTACATCCCATTTCTGGCTTTGGTTATGGGTAGACCATCCCCCGGTTGGTAATAGGTAGCCCTTTTTGAAACTTTCCACCATATGCTCAATCATTCCCATATTTTCATCATTCCTTTCTGTTTTTTATATATTAGATAGTTTTTTTAGAAATCCATATCTTTCGTTATTTTCCCATGGACAAAGATGGACAAAGTACCTCAGTTTAGTTCCTCAACACCTCAAATCTAAGTTTAGCCAATCCACAAATCTACATGATCCTTTCAAACCATGAAAATTGTGTAATGTGAACTAGGTGTAAAAGTGTTCAAATTTTCTATCAATCATATAAATAAGGGAATTCACATATAAAACCATTATATTAAAGGTAGTTCAAGTCTTGCAACATCACTCACTTCGTATCTCCTTTTCTTATAGTCGTATCATCTCGAACGCATAGAAACAAGGTTTTCCAAAAGAGTTTTGAATTTTCAGAAAATTTGAAAATTTTCTACATAATTGCTCGAAATGTCACAAGAGCTAGTAGATTCATCTTAGGAATCTCACCCCCCAACCAAAATCTTACATTGTCCTTAGTGTAACAAGATATGCAATAAGCGTGACATAAGAGTAATGACATAAAATAAAGAAGAGTGAGAACGAGAGTACCTAGGGTAGCAAGTTGATCAATTCTAGCATCTTCCATTGTCTCGATGAGACTTATTCAATCCTAATTGCAGAAAAATAAATCCTAACCTACCTACCTACCTTTGATTAGTTCGATCAACTACATGATCAATTTGAGCAGGATCTTCAGGAATTTCAACAAATTTCTAATGAGGACCATCCAAAGTCCTGCTCGACAGTAATCATGGATGTTTTTCTTCATTGAAGTCCAATCGTATTGTGCACCACATGCATGAAAGGATAAGATAAGAGCAACAAAAAGATATCTCCTCAAATTCTGATATAAGTTATAATTGATTAAAAACGGGTCCTCCAACTCAGAATTTTCAATGGGCTGAAGGACCCATAATGGTGGAGAGACATTCATCAAGTTTTCATTGGTTAAAGTTGTCTCCTCCAGAATTTCAGAATTGCATGGTGCTTCCACAAACAATGGTAAAGAGTGTAAATCAGTGGAATGGTGTTCTTCAGGCATCGACACCATGTCTAACAAACTATCCAACTCCTTAATCATCTCATCATCAAGATCATAAGAGTGGGCCAAGCATTCCTCTAGGAAATCGAGATAGTCGGATGTTGAACCTCCAATTTATTCATTGCATAACCCATTACATCACATTATATGCATGTTTTGAATGTTTAAAAGGCCCATCTTATGCATGTTTTGTGATTATAAGAATGAGAGCGGACTTCACCCAATTGGAGACCAAAAAGGGTCCATTTAGAACCATTGAATGAAGATTGAAGGACCAAAGAAAGAAAAAATCAAGTAGAAGAGAGAAGATGAAAGAAAGGAAGAAAAAGTGGAGAAATAACAAGGGTCGACCGGTCCTGACCGGTCGGCCGACCTGTCGGCTAGCTTGAAGAACACTGGACAAACAACCAGTCTGGTCCGACCGGTCAAGACCGGTCGGCCAGTAGGTCGGACACCACCTTGGAAGCACGGTGGACCTAGGAACGTCCTGGTCCGACCAGTCAGGACCCGTCAGCCAATGGGTCAGCCACCTCTGAGCACTCCTTGGACTTAAAACACCGAAGCACGACCGGTCATGACCGGTCGGCCAGCCCAGTCCGACTGGTCCCGACCGGTTGGCCATGTGAAAACAGCAAGCCTTCTAAATCTAAACTCCGAAAAATTCTGCTCAGTACGTATCCTTACGCAATTTCTGGAAGATTCCTACGTAAGAGAGCTTCCCCACTATAAAAAGACACCTAGGGTCTCTTCCTAGCGCATCATAGAAGCTAAGGAACTTCGTGGGAGAGGAAGGAAGCCGTCGTGGAGCGTTTGCAACCCTCAAAACTCCGGGTTTTTATGTTTTCTAGTTTTCTTTTATGAGTTCTAGTTGTAGTAAGACAATGCTTGGCTAGAATCTCTCAGCTAAGGCTGAGAGGTGAAGCTTGTAGCCAATTCCATCTTTGATTCAGTTTAATTCAAGTAGCTTTACTTCAAGTTTGAATTTTGAATGTTCTAGTTCTTAAAGTTGATATTTTTAGATGTTTTATGAGAGCTCTTGTGCTCCGGACATGGATTCCTTGCAATTCTCTAAGATTATCATGTGTTGATTGATTAGATTTGAATTGTGGTAACCCTTGAGCATGCCATAGTCCATAGGCATGGCTGTTACTTCGAAGGCTATGAATTTGAATTCTATATGTGTTGAATGGGACTAGAACTTGGAAGTTCAACTTGAGTGGATTGGATGTGTGTAATGCTTTATCTTCCAACTGGATGAGAGATAGGACTTCAAATTTAGTTGTGTATCATGCTTGGATTGATTGGATTGACATGGGATTACTACAAGTGGATCCTTAAAAGCCTTAGTACCTTAAATTGCTATTTTTCATTAAGTTACTATTTTAATACAAATCTCTCAATTGAATCTCTTATTTATTACAACTTGAGTTGCTGGAATTGTTTAGAATTCATTCTCTAATTCCTTGTGGATCGACCTCGGTCTTACCGAGATTTATTACTACATCGCAGCCTTGCACTTGAGGCAAGCGAACAAGTTTTTGGCGCCGTTGCCGAGGAATTTAGATAACGGTTCTAGATTGTTTTAGTGGCTATAGAAGTAGAAGTAGATAGGCTTTTCTGATTTCTTAGAACTAACAAATTGTTTTATTTTGTAGGATTTCTTCTCTAGTTCAAGTGAATCGGGTAATATTCTTCTAACTTAGTGCTTTTCACAGATTTTTAATTTTTAGATTAATTTCATATTTTAGGACTTAGGATTAGTTTAGTTGATAGTTGAGTGGTTTATGTCCTGTTGGGAACGAGACCACAACAATCGTCTCCAATCCGAAGGTGGTTTAGTTGGACCACTCTCTGTTCATAGACGAATCTGAAAATATGTAGAACATTGTGATAATTTGGGGAGTATGGAACAAACACCTTAAAGGAATCCTACCCCCCTACTCCAACTACAAACGCAAATCAAGAGGGAGTAGGAGAGAATGAGGTACACAACGTTCCTCCAATGAGATCACTATGGAACTACCTACAACCAGCTCGTGCAACTGCACCCTCTTGCGTGGTTTTACCACCAACCGGGGGAAACATTGATATAAAGCCGGGTGTAATTCAACTAATACCAAAGTTTCATGGGCTAGACTTTGACAGCCCATATTTGCACTTAAAGGATTTGAAGAAGTGATGGCTACCTTGCAATACACTAATGTTTCGAAAGACACCATTAAACTTAAACTCTTTCCCTTTTCATTGAAAGAAAGGGCCAAGACTTGGCTTCACTCTCTTAGACCACACTCGATAGGGTCATGGAACGAGATGACCCGGGAATTCTTGAAAAAGTTCTTACCTGCTCATAAAACAAACACCCTTCGAAGAGCCATAATGAATTTTTCGGCTAAAGAGGGTGAATCTTTCTTCCAATGTTGGGAAAGGTTTAAGGACCTCCTACTTTCTTGTCAACATCATGGCTACGAAAGTTGGCAAATCATAAATTTCTTCAACGATGGATTAAGTTCCAATATGCGCCAATTCATAGAGATGATGTGCAACGGCGAGTTCATGAGCAAAAATCCAGACGAAGCTTGGAGTTATTTGGATATATTGGTCGAGAATGCCCAATCTTGGGATACCTCGGACAAATCTAATAACCTCAAACCTACTCAAGAGAAAGAGAAAGGAGGGATCTATATCCTCAAGGAGGAAGACAATATGAGTGCAAGGATAGGCAACCTCACAAGGAAGATTGAGGCTATGGAACTTAGTAAAAGTGGAGTTTCAAAGTCCAATGAAGCTATTGAGACTATATGTGGGATTTGTTTCACCAATCTACACGCTACGCAAGATTGTCCTACAATTCCTGCATTTCAAGAGGTGTTACATGAACACGCAAATGCCACATATGGTTATCAACGACCTTTCAATGGACCGGTGGGTAATACGTACAATTCTACTTGGAAGAACCACCCAAATTTTAGTTGGAAGAATGCTCCCTGTTGTAGAATAAAGTTGGTCGTCGAAAGATGTGATCAAAAAGTGATTGAGAGAAGTCATTATCAGATTGTTCGATGGCGAGCCTCCTCCGTTTATAGTTCATCTCAGATCCCCGAGCAATGCCATCCGATCAACATGCGAGCAGCTCAGCTCGTGAGCAACTCCCGTCATGAGCACTCCGGACATATGACCACTCTCGCCATGAGCACTCCCGAATATGACCACTCTCGCCATGAGCACTCCCGAATATGGCCACTCTCGTCATGAGCACTCCCGACATATGACCACTCCCGAATATGGCCACTCTCGTCATGAGCACTCCGGACATATGACCACTCTCGTCATGAGCACTCCCGACATATGACAACTCCCGACATATGACCACTCTCGTCATGAGCATTCCTGACATGCGAGCAGCCCTGCTCTCTGCGCTCTGGTCTCTGGTCATGTAAGCAGCCCTGCTCTCTGCTCTCTGGTCTCTGATCATGCGAGCAGCTTGTCTCGCGAGCATCTTTCGACGTGCGAGCAGCTTTAACTACTGATTATCAGCGATGACATCCCTTAGCCTATAGTACCAGCAGCACGTATAGGCCGATTTTGGGCTTATCTTCGACTACGGCTCCGTGTCTCAAGGGATCGCTATCAAGGAACGTAATTGACCTGATGAGTAATTGGATTAGGTTATTCCTTTATCTGAGGATAAGCAGGATAAGCACCTTATCCCATGAAATCAGTAGATGATCTCGGTATCTTACGTAACAGAATAAGACATTCAGATCTATATAAATAGATGGTTTCATCAATGAGAAGGTACACAATCTCTAAGCCTACATTTCACACTTCATCTTACTATCACAGTACCCGTACTGACTTTGCCATCGGAGGGCCATAAGCCGGGCCAACCGGCGGTGGTCCTAACCTTTCTTGGTGATTGCAGGTTCCCCAATCTACACCATTCATCTCCGATTGGAGGTCAGACGATGAAGAATCAAAGTTGGTCTCTGACCAACATCTGTTAGCCAATTTTTGGCGTTAACAGATTGGCGCCGTCTGTGGGAACGACTAAATTGTTCTCTCCTATTTCTTCCTTCGTCGTTCAATCATCTTTCCCCTTTTACCTAATCAATGGTTAGCATCATCTACCACACATGCTCAACCAAGAGTTGGTGGATCATTTCACATGTGCATCTCCACCAGTCTCATCTTCCTCTCCAGCACTCCAACGTCAGGAGGGGCCCACATCTCCACCAAGCCGCTCAATCGTCCATCAGTTGAGGACGTCGCACCCATCATCGATGGCCTTCATCTTGCATGTACATCCCGTCTTCCAGAGACCAGGGCATCATAAGTGTACAACCCCTCATCCAAAGTTCCTGATTCCACGCCACCTAGCCTTCATAAGTGTAAACATCCAACCTAATGGTGGACATCATCAACGCCCAACAGGTGGGCCATCTTCAATCATCAACACCTGATCAACCAACGATGCAGATGGGCGTCCATCATCTCTGTCCAACGGGATTTGCATTCACATGTCATGCAACCATCACATCTTCTCAGCTCCGACATTCCGCAGCTGTCTGGAACGTGCAACCCCCTCAAAGCCAGCCGTTGATCACACCTCATAGATCTGCCCCGTTCATCAGCATGAGAAACCTCAGCCATAAAGTTGCCTCATCCAGAACCTTGTCACAGACTTTGATCTGCCAAAATTGATAAACGACTTGGATTTCTCATAAGACTCCTCGGTGGATCCCACCTAACGTCCATAGCAAAATCACGCTCCTGCATCTGTTTCGAGAGTATCCGTCATAGTGGGACTCGCTCCTCACCAGCGGCAATGTCGCACACATCTCCCGCTGGTAGTCCGTGCAGAACCCCACCAATTCAATCATTCTTAAGCATATCCGGATCTCACGGACCAACTTCACCATCCAACTGTCCATCAGAGCCAGCAAGCTACAACGTCTCCAGCAAATAAAAACCCAGCCGTTATAGTACATGAAGCTCTTCCCAGCAACCGCTCATCCATCTCATGTGGTCAACCACACCTCCAACTCCATGCTAAGGACACCGTCAACCAACAATGGAGCTTGCATCATCTAACATCCAGCATGGATAATCCATCCTCTTTAACTATCCACTCCAGCAGCTGGGACGCCTCCTTCATTCATGAACCAGCACACGCACCACCAGCGACATCTAAACCTTCTATAGTAATGGAACTCATGTTCCTGATCCAAACCATCCATTCGATCCAAGCTCTTGGAAAACTTTGATCGTCCAAAGCTTTTTCATTATTTCCTGTTATGCGGCCCGCCAGAGTTCAAGACCTGCTTCGTATTTGAGTTCACAGATCATCTGAATCTCGCAAAACTAATCAATGACTTGGATTTCCTCATCTTACCTCGTAATGGATCACCATTCGTCATCACATGTGGGGCCAGCAACCATCAACGCCGCCCAGCTGGTCTTCATCATCCAGCTAGCGGTCATCCACTCCATCCATTGCAAGTGGTTCGGCTTGTGGAGGAGATTCCCAAGTCTCAGGAAAAGCATATACTCGAAAGGCATGCCAGAAGCCTTAGCATATTTATTGGGTGGAGAAATCATCCAGCACGTTAAGTTTGGAGCCATTATCCAATCTCTCTCTCTCACGAAGATGCTAAAGGAATCCATTTCCCTCATAAGGATTCCATCGTTGTAGCGTTAAAGCTCTCGTGCCTCAACGAAACGGAATATGAAGCCTTAATTGTCGGCCTCAAATTAGCAAATATACACGCAATAAGGAACCTACTCATTCACAACGACTCTCAGCTCGTTGTATATCAAGTGCTCAACGAATTCGAGGCAAATGAGGAGCGGATGGCTTCGTACAAATCTCAGGTACTCATCTTGCTCGCTCAAATTGAACAAATATAAAATAAGTCATATTCCTCGAGAGGAGAACAAGCTCGCAGGTTCTTTGGCAAAATTATCTTCTGCACCTGAGTCCGATCTGACGCAAGCTGTTCTTATCGAGCATCTATCTACCCCGAGTGTCGATCAAGTTGCTCCTGAGCAGCTCGCACATTACTTTTATCTTCCTGTTGGATGGACCCCATCATCCTTTACTCCAAAGCGGATGACTCGCGGATGATAAAAATCAGCCCGACAATTCGTTATCGTGCTCCCAGGTACATCTTACAAAATGAAAAATTATTACGTAAAAGTTTTACTTTACTGTATTTAAAGTGTCTCCATCCAGAAGAAGCACACCGTGTTCTAGATGAAATACACCAGGGGGCATGCAGTAATCATCCCAAAGGACGGTCTCTAGCAAACAAAGCAATGAGACAATGATACTATTGGCCCACTATGAAGGCGGATGCTATCGAATTCTCAAAGAAATGTGACAAATATCAGCGATATTCTCCGTTCCCTCATTTACCGTCTGAGTAAATGACACCGATGGACGGTTCTTGGCCTTTCGCTCAATGGAGATTCGATATAATCAGACCACTACCTATGGGAAAAGGACGTGGCAGTCGATTACTTCACCTCAATCTCCTAGAAGAGAAAATGAACATATCTTGTCTTCGAGTAGTGGCTTATCAACAACGTATAGCCCGTTGTCATAATTCAAAGGTCAAATTCAGGGTTTTTTAGCTCGACAACTTGGTGCTCAGGCAAAACATCGAAATAGCCACTCGGTCATTGCATCTTAATTGGGAAGGCCCGTATCGAGTCATCGAGATTGCTCGACCAGGTACATATTATCTAGAAGACATGCGAGGAAGACCCCTACGTCACCCTTGGCACATGGAACATTTATGCCGATATTTTTCATAAAGCATGTGAATATTGGATCATTCCTAAATAAAGACGATCTCTCTCATTCCAGCTGTTCAGCTATGGAATCTATAACTTGGTCGCTACTCCATTTTTGGACCCGAATAGCCCCGAAGGGAATACATACATTCTCTTGGCCAATCTTCTGCCCTTGGTAGAATCAAAGCCTCAATCGATGGATCAGTTTATCTCTATGCGGACATGGTCGCCAAGACCTCCCAGATTGAGCCCAACTCATTTTCATGAGTTGAGTAAAACATTATAGCATGAAGTGACTAAGTTATCTGCTCACCGCAGGGCCAAAGACTCAATTGATAGGCTAGCTGATCTCTATGCAGAAAGCTGGCACTTATAAATGCATGCTCAATCATGTACGGCTTCTCCTCCGAAAATAGGCGGTTACATATACATACAAGTCCTTCGCGTAGCTCCTCAACACTAAGGACTTGGGGGGCATCTGTTGTAGAATAAAGTTGGTCGTCGAAAGATGTGATCAAAAAGTGATTGAGAGAAGTCATTATCAGATTGTTCGATGGCGAGCCTCCTCCGTTTATAGTTCATCTCAGATCCCCGAGCAATGCCATCCGATCAACATGCGAGCAGCTCAGCTCGTGAGCAACTCCCGTCATGAGCACTCCGGACATATGACCACTCTCGCCATGAGCACTCCCGAATATGACCACTCTCGCCATGAGCACTCCCGAATATGGCCACTCTCGTCATGAGCACTCCCGACATATGACCACTCCCGAATATGGCCACTCTCGTCATGAGCACTCCGGACATATGACCACTCTCGTCATGAGCACTCCCGACATATGACAACTCCCGACATATGACCACTCTCGTCATGAGCACTCCTGACATGCGAGCAGCCCTGCTCTCTGCGCTCTGGTCTCTGGTCATGCAAGCAGCCCTGCTCTCTGCTCTCTGGTCTCTGGTCATGCGAGCAGCTTGTCTCGCGAGCATCTTTCGACGTGCGAGCAGCTTTAACTACTGATTATCAGCGATGACATCCCTTAGCCTATAGTACCAGCAGCACGTATAGGCCGATTTTGGGCTTATCTTCGACTACGGCTCCGTGTCTCAAGGGATCGCTATCAAGGAACGTAATTGACCTGATGAGTAATTGGATTAGGTTATTCCTTTATCTGAGGATAAGCAGGATAAGCACCTTATCCCATGAAATCAGTAGATGATCTCGGTATCTTACGTAACAGAATAAGACATTCAGATCTATATAAATAGATGGTTTCATCAATGAGAAGGTACACAATCTCTAAGCCTACATTTCACACTTCATCTTACTATCACAGTACCCGTACTGACTTTGCCATCGGAGGGCCATAAGCCGGGCCAACCGGCGGTGGTCCTAACCTTTCTTGGTGATTGCAGGTTCCCCAATCTACACCATTCATCTCCGATTGGAGGTCAGACGATGAAGAATCAAAGTTGGTCTCTGACCAACATCTGTTAGCCAATTTTTGGCGTTAACAGATTGGCGCCGTCTGTGGGAACGACTAAATTGTTCTCTCCTATTTCTTCCTTCGTCGTTCAATCATCTTTCCCCTTTTACCTAATCAATGGTTAGCATCATCTACCACACATGCTCAACCAAGAGTTGGTGGATCATTTCACATGTGCATCTCCACCAGTCTCATCTTCCTCTCCAGCACTCCAACGTCAGGAGGGGCCCACATCTCCACCAAGCCGCTCAATCGTCCATCAGTTGAGGACGTCGCACCCATCATCGATGGCCTTCATCTTGCATGTACATCCCGTCTTCCAGAGACCAGGGCATCATAAGTGTACAACCCCTCATCCAAAGTTCCTGATTCCACGCCACCTAGCCTTCATAAGTGTAAACATCCAACCTAATGGTGGACATCATCAACGCCCAACAGGTGGGCCATCTTCAATCATCAACACCTGATCAACCAACGATGCAGATGGGCGTCCATCATCTCTGTCCAACGGGATTTGCATTCACATGTCATGCAACCATCACATCTTCTCAGCTCCGACATTCCGCAGCTGTCTGGAACGTGCAACCCCCTCAAAGCCAGCCGTTGATCACACCTCATAGATCTGCCCCGTTCATCAGCATGAGAAACCTCAGCCATAAAGTTGCCTCATCCAGAACCTTGTCACAGACTTTGATCTGCCAAAATTGATAAACGACTTGGATTTCTCATAAGACTCCTCGGTGGATCCCACCTAACGTCCATAGCAAAATCACGCTCCTGCATCTGTTTCGAGAGTATCCGTCATAGTGGGACTCGCTCCTCACCAGCGGCAATGTCGCACACATCTCCCGCTGGTAGTCCGTGCAGAACCCCACCAATTCAATCATTCTTAAGCATATCCGGATCTCACGGACCAACTTCACCATCCAACTGTCCATCAGAGCCAGCAAGCTACAACGTCTCCAGCAAATAAAAACCCAGCCGTTATAGTACATGAAGCTCTTCCCAGCAACCGCTCATCCATCTCATGTGGTCAACCACACCTCCAACTCCATGCTAAGGACACCGTCAACCAACAATGGAGCTTGCATCATCTAACATCCAGCATGGATAATCCATCCTCTTTAACTATCCACTCCAGCAGCTGGGACGCCTCCTTCATTCATGAACCAGCACACGCACCACCAGCGACATCTAAACCTTCTATAGTAATGGAACTCATGTTCCTGATCCAAACCATCCATTCGATCCAAGCTCTTGGAAAACTTTGATCGTCCAAAGCTTTTTCATTATTTCCTGTTATGCGGCCCGCCAGAGTTCAAGACCTGCTTCGTATTTGAGTTCACAGATCATCTGAATCTCGCAAAACTAATCAATGACTTGGATTTCCTCATCTTACCTCGTAATGGATCACCATTCGTCATCACATGTGGGGCCAGCAACCATCAACGCCGCCCAGCTGGTCTTCATCATCCAGCTAGCGGTCATCCACTCCATCCATTGCAAGTGGTTCGGCTTGTGGAGGAGATTCCCAAGTCTCAGGAAAAGCATATACTCGAAAGGCATGCCAGAAGCCTTAGCATATTTATTGGGTGGAGAAATCATCCAGCACGTTAAGTTTGGAGCCATTATCCAATCTCTCTCTCTCACGAAGATGCTAAAGGAATCCATTTCCCTCATAAGGATTCCATCGTTGTAGCGTTAAAGCTCTCGTGCCTCAACGAAACGGAATATGAAGCCTTAATTGTCGGCCTCAAATTAGCAAATATACACGCAATAAGGAACCTACTCATTCACAACGACTCTCAGCTCGTTGTATATCAAGTGCTCAACGAATTCGAGGCAAATGAGGAGCGGATGGCTTCGTACAAATCTCAGGTACTCATCTTGCTCGCTCAAATTGAACAAATATAAAATAAGTCATATTCCTCGAGAGGAGAACAAGCTCGCAGGTTCTTTGGCAAAATTATCTTCTGCACCTGAGTCCGATCTGACGCAAGCTGTTCTTATCGAGCATCTATCTACCCCGAGTGTCGATCAAGTTGCTCCTGAGCAGCTCGCACATTACTTTTATCTTCCTGTTGGATGGACCCCATCATCCTTTACTCCAAAGCGGATGACTCGCGGATGATAAAAATCAGCCTGACAATTCGTTATCGTGCTCCCAGGTACATCTTACAAAATGAAAAATTATTACGTAAAAGTTTTACTTTACTGTATTTAAAGTGTCTCCATCCAGAAGAAGCACACCGTGTTCTAGATGAAATACACCAGGGGGCATGCAGTAATCATCCCAAAGGACGGTCTCTAGCAAACAAAGCAATGAGACAATGATACTATTGGCCCACTATGAAGGCGGATGCTATCGAATTCTCAAAGAAATGTGACAAATATCAGCGATATTCTCCGTTCCCCTCATTTACCGTCTGAGTAAATGACACCGATGGACGGTTCTTGGCCTTTCGCTCAATGGAGATTCGATATAATCAGACCACTACCTATGGGAAAAGGACGTGGCAGTCGATTACTTCACCTCAATCTCCTAGAAGAGAAAATGAACATATCTTGTCTTCGAGTAGTGGCTTATCAACAACGTATAGCCCGTTGTCATAATTCAAAGGTCAAATTCAGGGTTTTTTAGCTCGACAACTTGGTGCTCAGGCAAAACATCGAAATAGCCACTCGGTCATTGCATCTTAATTGGGAAGGCCCGTATCGAGTCATCGAGATTGCTCGACCAGGTACATATTATCTAGAAGACATGCGAGGAAGACCCCTACGTCACCCTTGGCACATGGAACATTTATGCCGATATTTTTCATAAAGCATGTGAATATTGGATCATTCCTAAATAAAGACGATCTCTCTCATTCCAGCTGTTCAGCTATGGAATCTATAACTTGGTCGCTACTTCCATTTTTGGACCCGAATAGCCCCGAAGGGAATACATACATTCTCTTGGCCAATCTTCTGCCCTTGGTAGAATCAAAGCCTCAATCGATGGATCAGTTTATCTCTATGCGGACATGGTCGCCAAGACCTCCCAGATTGAGCCCAACTCATTTTCATGAGTTGAGTAAAACATTATAGCATGAAGTGACTAAGTTATCTGCTCACCGCAGGGCCAAAGACTCAATTGATAGGCTAGCTGATCTCTATGCAGAAAGCTGGCACTTATAAATGCATGCTCAATCATGTACGGCTTCTCCTCCGAAAATAGGCGGTTACATATACATACAAGTCCTTCGCGTAGCTCCTCAACACTAAGGACTTGGGGGGCATCTGTTGTAGAATAAAGTTGGTCGTCGAAAGATGTGATCAAAAAGTGATTGAGAGAAGTCATTATCAGATTGTTCGATGGCGAGCCTCCTCCGTTTATAGTTCATCTCAGATCCCCGAGCAATGCCATCCGATCAACATGCGAGCAGCTCAGCTCGTGAGCAACTCCCGTCATGAGCACTCCGGACATATGACCACTCTCGCCATGAGCACTCCCGAATATGACCACTCTCGCCATGAGCACTCCCGAATATGGCCACTCTCGTCATGAGCACTCCCGACATATGACCACTCCCGAATATGGCCACTCTCGTCATGAGCACTCCGGACATATGACCACTCTCGTCATGAGCACTCCCGACATATGACAACTCCCGACATATGACCACTCTCGTCATGAGCACTCCTGACATGCGAGCAGCCCTGCTCTCTGCGCTCTGGTCTCTGGTCATGCAAGCAGCCCTGCTCTCTGCTCTCTGGTCTCTGGTCATGCGAGCAGCTTGTCTCGCGAGCATCTTTCGACGTGCGAGCAGCTTTAACTACTGATTATCAGCGATGACATCCCTTAGCCTATAGTACCAGCAGCACGTATAGGCCGATTTTGGGCTTATCTTCGACTACGGCTCCGTGTCTCAAGGGATCGCTATCAAGGAACGTAATTGACCTGATGAGTAATTGGATTAGGTTATTCCTTTATCTGAGGATAAGCAGGATAAGCACCTTATCCCATGAAATCAGTAGATGATCTCGGTATCTTACGTAACAGAATAAGACATTCAGATCTATATAAATAGATGGTTTCATCAATGAGAAGGTACACAATCTCTAAGCCTACATTTCACACTTCATCTTACTATCACAGTACCCGTACTGACTTTGCCATCGGAGGGCCATAAGCCGGGCCAACCGGCGGTGGTCCTAACCTTTCTTGGTGATTGCAGGTTCCCCAATCTACACCATTCATCTCCGATTGGAGGTCAGACGATGAAGAATCAAAGTTGGTCTCTGACCAACATCTGTTAGCCAATTTTTGGCGTTAACACTCCCACGGGCAATCCAACCAACTCTCAAGGAGGGCCACCCATGCAAAATATGGCCCCACCTCAATTCTCAATGGAGGATACTTTAAAAGCATTTATACAAGGGCAAACGCAAATTAACCAAACGAATCATCAAATGTTCCAAGAGCTTAAAGTCTCGGTTGATGAGATTAAGGGACGCTTGAATGCTAGGGAAGGGACCTTTCCGGCCTAACCTCAGCCCAATCCAAAGCAAGTACATGAAGTAAGCATCCCTGATACCTTCAACTAACATATGGAGCAAGCCAAATCCGTCACCACTCTTAGAGGTGGTAAACAAATTGCAAATCTATTCCGGTGAAGGCTGACAAGCCTAATGATCCGATAAATTCTGAGGATGAGGATGGATCCAACTTAGCCCAACAAGAAAAGGAACGCATTTATAAGCCCGTAGCACCATTCCCTTCGAGATTGGTTGCTCCAAAATCTCTTCCAAACTCTCATGATATTTTAGAGATTTTCAGACAAGTTAAGATAAATATTCCCTTGCTTGATGCCATCAAACAAATCCCCTCTTATGCCAAGTTTTTAAAGGACCTATGCACAACTAAACGCAAATATAATGTGCAACAAAAGGCCTTCTTAAATGAGCAAGTGAGTGCCATTCTCACTCAAAAGAGCCCCCTAAAATTCAAAGATCCCGGTAGTCCCACAATCTCATGCATCATTGGAGACTACCGGATTGAGCGTGCATTGCTAGATTTGGGGGCAAGCGTAAACTCGATCCCGTACTCGATATATGAGCAATTGGGTCTTGGTGAATTAAAACCCACCAAAACCACGTTGCAACTCGCTGATAGATCCATCCGTGTACCGAGAGGGATGTTGAGGATGTTCTAGTCCAAGTTGACAAACTCTACTACCCGGTAGATTTTATCGTCTTGGACACACAACCGGTTCTAGATGCTAGCACTCAAATACCGGTGATCTTAGGGCCGCCCGTTCCTTGCAACATCAAATGCAATCATCAATTGTCGGAATGGGGTGATGCAATTATCCTTTGGGAACATGACATTAGAGGTGAATGTGTTCCACTTGGGAAAAAGGCACAGGGATGTTAATGATGACAAGCTCTTCAAGGTAAACATGCTTGAATCTTTTGAAGAAGAAGAGCTCCTCCAACTTGAACCATTAGAAAGCTTGGAGACATGCTGGGCACATTTTGTGGATTCCAAAGACCCCATCATTAGTGAAATTGTGCAAGCATTAAATATTGAGAGACCGATAGTTGGTACTAGCCGTTGGAGGCCCCATTTTGAAAAATTGCCACCAACCACATCAAGGCCTCTACCGTCTAACATCAAACCACCAAAGCTTGACCTTAAACTATTATCATCCGAGCTTAAATATGTATACTTGGGTCAAGAAGAAACATTCCCGGTTGTCATTGCTTCTCACCTAGGGAAAGACCAAGAGCTCAAGTTGATTGAGCTACTCAAGGAACATAGGGGAGCCATAGGTTGGACGATAGCAGATTTTAAAGGGATAGATTCTTCGGTTTGTACTCACCGTATACACCTCGAAGAAAATGCAAAAATGACTAGACAACCTCAAAGAAAGCTAAATCCAAACATGATGGAGGTTGTCAAAGCCGAGATGTTAAAGCTACTAGATGTGGGTATCATCTACCCCATCTCGGATAGCCAATGGGTGATACCTACCCAAGTTGTCCCCAAGAAATCCGGTATTACCATCGTAGAAAACGTCAACAACGAGTTTATACTGACTAGAGTAACCACCGGTTGGCGTATGTGAATTGATTATTGGAAACTCAACGCAGTCACTAGGAAGGACCACTTCCCTCTCCCATTCATGGATCAAATTTTGGAGAGGTTAGCGGGTCATTCCTATTATTGCTTCCTAGATGGCTATTCCGGCTACAAACAAATTGAGATAGCCCCAGAGGACCAAGAGAAAACCACATTTACATGCCCGTTTGGTACCTTTACATACCGAAGAATGTCATTCGGGCCATGTAATACACCCGCCACATTCCAACGATGCATGTTGAGTATTTTCTCAGACATGGTGGGTGAATTTCTTGAGGTATTCATGGATGATTTTTATATTTTTTGTTGTACTTTTGATGAGTGCCTCAATCACTTGAAGTTGATCTTGATGAGGTGTGAAGAGAAAAACCTCGTTTTAAACTGGAAAAAGTGTTATTTCATGGTACAAAGAGGAATAGTTTTTGGACATATCATCTCGTCCAATGAAATAGAGGTAGATCGGGCAAAATTGACATAATTTTCAATCTACCACCACCCAAAAGCATACACGATGTGCGGTCCTTCCTTGGACACACCGATTTTTATAGAAGGTTCATAAAGGACTTTAGTCATATCTCTAGGCCCTTATGTAACCTTCTCCAAAAGGAGAACCAATTTGAGTAGAGTGTCGAATGTCAATTAGCTTTTCTAAAGCTAAAAGACATGTTGACAACCGCTCCTATCATGCAACCATCGGATTGGTCCATACCTTTTGAGTTGATGTGCGACATAAGCGATTATGCTATTAGGGCGGTGTTAGGCCAAAAGAAGGATAAGAAGCCCCATGTTATCTACTACGCAAGTAGGACCTTGAATCCCGCCCAAGTTAATTACTCGACTACAGAGAAAGAGCTCCTAGCCGTCATCTTTGCCTTGGACAAATTCAGGCCTTACTTAATAGGATCCAAGGTCATCGTTTACACAGATCATGCGGCGCTGAAACACCTTCCTTCTAAGAAGGATGTCAAGCCCCGTTTGCTTAGATGGATCCTACTCCTTCAAGAATTCGATTTGGAGATCAAGGACAAGAAGGGAGTAGAAAATGTGGTGGCGGATCATCTATCCCACCTAGTCCTACCTAATTCCATTGACGAGTCACCTATTGAGGACTCATTTCCTGATGAGCAACTCTTTGTTGCTATGCATCTACCATGGTACGCTGACATAGTCAATTATCTTTCCACATGGTGCGATGCCGATTCATTGGACTGCGCAAGACAAACGTAAATTTTTAAGGGAAGTGCGCAGATTTTTCTGGGATGAACATTTACTAGTTTAAATATTGCCCAGACCAAATTATAAGGAGATGTGTCCCTAATGATGAACATAATTCAATCATCTCCTTTTGGCATGATCAAGCATGTGGGGGTCATTTTTTCGCCAAGAAAACCATTGCAAAAATTCTACAGTGTGGTTTTTATTGGCCTACGCTATTTAAGGACACCCACGAGTTTTGCAAAGCATGCGAGCATTGCCAAAAGTTAGGAGGATTATCCCGTCGAAATATGATGCCTCTTACCCCAATTCAACATCTTGAAGTCTTTGACTGTTCGGGCATCGATTTCATGGGACCATTCCCCTCATCTTTTGGACATGTCTATATATTGCTTGTCGTAGACTATGTGTCTAAATGGATAAAGACTATTCCATGTAGAACCAACGATCATCGTACGGTTCTAAAGTTCCTCAAAGAAAACATACTTTCCAGATTTGGGACGCCTCGACCCATCATTAGTGATGGTGGTTCTCACTTTTGCAATAGGCCTTTTGAAGCCTTAATGAAGAAATATGGCATTAGGCATAAAGTGAGTACCCCATACCACCCACAGACAAGTGAGCAAGCTGAAATTTCCAATAAGAAAATCAAACAGATTTTGAAAAAGACGGTGAGGCTGGATCACAAAGATTGGTCACTAAGATTAGATGATGCGCTTTGGGCTCACCGTACTGCTTACAAGACCCCCATTGAAATGTCCCCTTATAGACTTGTCTATGGGAAAGCTTGCCACTTGCCCGTGGAGATTGACACAAAGCCTATTGGGCAATTCGGGCATTAAATTTTGACATTGACAAGGCTAGCTCGCTTCGCAAACTCCAATTAAATGAGCTTGATGAGATCTGGAACGATGCTTATGAGAACTCGAGAATTTACAAGAGTAGGATGAAGGCCTTTCATGACAAGCACATCTTCAGGAAATCTTTCCATGAAGGTTAGAAAGTGCTCTTGTACAATTCCCGACTTCATCTTTTTTCAGGAAAAATTGCGATCTCGATGAATCGGTCCCGTACATTATTAAAGAAGTTTTTCCTCATGGGGCTGTAGAGATAGAAAATGCCCACAAATGGTAATTATTTTAAAGTGAATGGACAACACCTTAAACCATTTGTTGAGAAATTTGATTCAGAGGACATGTCCATCACTCTGAATGATTCTGTGTATCAGGATGATTGATCTCCTAGTCTGACGGAGGTATAGCATAGGTAGGTTTAGTCGTTAGTTTTGCTTGCTTAGTAGCTTTAGTTGTTGGGTTGTAGACTTCCATGATCGACTCTCTCAGGTATTATTGTTCTCACTCTCTTATATTTCACCATTGCTCTCATGTTCATGCTCATTGCATATCTTTTTACATTGAGGACAATGCAAGATTTGGTTGGGGGGTGAGATGAGATTCTTCATCTAGCAGTTTGCAACATTTCGAGCCTCATATGCTCAAATTTTTTTGAATTTTCTAAAAAATCAAAACTCTTTTAGAAAACCTTATTTCTATGCATTCGAGATGATACGAATATAAGAAGAGGAGATACGAAGTGTGTGATGTTGTAAGTCTTGAACTTCTCTTAATATAATGGTTTTATATGTGAATTCCCCTATTTATGTGATTGATGGAAAATTTGAACACTCTTACACCTAGTTCACATTACACGATTTTCACGGTTGAAAGGATTATGTGATTTGTGGATTGGCTAGACTTAGATTTGAGGTGTTGAGGAACCAAGCCGGGGTACTTTGTCCATCCTTGTCCATGGGAAAATAACGAAAGATATGGATTTCTAAAAATCCTATCTAATTTAAAAGAAAAAAGAAAAGGAAGGATGAAATTGGGAGATGATGGAAAAAATGGTGGAAAATTCTGAAAATGGCTACCTATTACCAACCGGGGGATGGTCTACCTGTAACCAAAGCCGAAAATGGGACGTAGTGTGACAGCCGTCGGAAGGACGGTAAGGCAAATTCCTATCATTGACTTGTTGTTTCTCTGTGCACCTTGAGATCTATAGTTCAGTTGATCTATAAAGAAGATAATCCCAGAAACTCATGAGATGAACTTTCACTATGCACACTGGTTGAATTTTGTTCGAGTTCTTTTATTTGTCAATCAATCAACGAGAATTTCATATGGACACTTATTATGTTTTGAGAGTTTAAGGTTTTAACGTCTATCACCTAATTTTTCCAAATTTTATACTTGTGTGTCTTGAAATGGATAGAAACATAGTTTCTGAAGGGGAGTTGGTTTTGGAGGTTTGAGCTTATTTCACGCATGTTTTGCTCGGGACTAGCAAAAAGCTGGTTGGGGTGTGTGTTGAACCTCCAATTTATACAATACATAACCCATTACATCACATTATATGCATGTTTTGCATGTTTAAAAGGCTCATCTTATGCATGTTTTGTGATTATAGGAATGAGAGCGGACTTCACCCAATTGGAGACCAAAAAGGGTCCATTTAGAACCATTGAATGAAGATTGAAGGAGGACCAAAGAAAGAAGAAATCAAGTAGAAAAGAGAACATGAAAGAAAACAAGCAAAAGTGGAGAAATAACAAGGGTCGACCGGTCGGCCGACCTGCCGGCTAGCTTGAAGAACACTGGACAAACAACCAGTCTGGTCCGACCGGTCAAGACCGGTTGGCCAGCAAGGTCGGACACCACCTTGGAAGCACGCTGGACCTAGGAATGTCCTGGTCCGACCGATCAGGACCTGTCGGCTAATGGGTCGGCCACCTCTGAGCACTCGCTGGACTTAAAACACACAAGCACGACCTGGTCAAGACCGGTCGGCCAGCCCAGTCCGACCGGTCCCGACCGGTTGGCCATGTGAAAACAGCAAGCCTTCTAAATCTGAACTCCGAAAAATTCTGCACAGTGCGTATCCTTACGCAATTTCTGGAAGATTCCTACGCAAGAGAGCTTCCCCACTATAAAAGGATACCTAGGGTCTCTTCCTAGGGCATCATAGAAGCTAAGAGAACTTCGTGGGAGAGGAAGGAAGCCATCGTGGAGCATTTGCAACCCTCCAAACTCCGGGTTTTTATGTTTTCTAGTTTTCTTTTATGAGTTCTAGTTGTAGTATGATAATGCTTGGCTCGAATCTCTCAGCTAAGGCTGAGAGGTGAAGCTTGTAAGCCAATTCCATGTTTGATTCAGTTTAATTCAAGTAGCTTTACTTCAAGTTTGAATTTTGAATGTTCTAGTTCTTAAAGTTGATATTTTTATATGTTGATAGTTCCAACTAGATGAGAGATAGGACTTCAAATCTAGTTGTGTATCATGCTTGGATTGATTGAATTGACATGGGATTACTACAAGTGGATCCTTGAAAGCCTTAGTACCTTAAATTATTGTTTTTCATTAAGTTACTGTTTTAATACAAATCTCTCAATTGAATCTCTTATTTATCGCAACTTGAGCTTGCTAGAATTGTTTGGAATTCGTTCTCTAATTCCCTGTGGATCGACCTCGGTCTTACAGAGATTTATTACTACATCGTAGCCTTGCACTTGAGGCAAGCGAACATCGGAATGAAGGGTCCTCGTCCTCCCTTAATGATTAAAGAAATTTTGTTTCAATGACAAGGAATTCCTCCTCTGTAGAGAGGAGGTCTACCAAGGAAAATTCTTCAGATTTAGTGGTAAGCACATCATCTAGCATTGGTTGATCTTTTGAAATTTCAGATTGTGCCACCCCATTATCTAAAAAAATAGAATTTTCAGTCAAAGGGAGGTCGTCCACAATAGAATTTGTTATATGTTGTTAGTGGAAGGACTCAAAAAGTTTGACTTCGGCCATCTCTTTAGCATGCATATCCTTTAGAGACTCATAATCATTATGCTCTTGGGAAAAAGAAGCCATAGGTTCATAAGCATCCACCGAACCCTCATTGTAAGTAACCCCACTATCGCTTTCAAAATTTATGGATTCCTTGGGCTCGTCAACCGTCATTGAAATCTCTTCATCATTAAGTTCAAAGCATCCAAAAGAGATAGTGGACTCACCATAATTGATGATGACATCGGGATCATCAAGATCAATCTCCTCTAAAAGTCCATTCATTAAATCCGAAGAAGGTGAGACTTGGATAGCCCCGTCCTTCTCACTAGAAGATATTGATTTGATGCCCCCAAATTCGGGCTCAATGTCTTCATAAGATGGCGAGTAAGCTTGATTTGATTGTTCATCTACATACTTTTTCCATATTTCCTCAAGTATTTGTGTATACATGTCATCACAAGAGGAAGATGTTTTAGAGTGATTGTTAATAACCACGGTTGATTCTTCCCTTGAATAAGGAGAATGATTGTTTCCCCAATTAAGACCTGTACGCATTGTAGGATGAAGAGTTATATGATGGTTCATAGGCATATCCTTACAAGTGATCATGCATTGTCTTAACCGGTTGGCCACTACTTACTCGTTCCTTTTGTTGTTGCACACCTCCTACCAACTCGATGGAACACTCATGTTATTTTCAATATAGTAATCACGTAATGTTTTCCCCGGATGATCATTATTTGATTTTGCTTCATTTCAGGTGTTCCCCCATCGTCTTACGTCGTGTCTCAATATGTGTGTTGCTTTCATTAATGTAATCACGCATCATCTTACGTGGGAGGATAGTGGAGGTCCTTTAAATCTCAGAAAAATACTCATGCTTGGCGGGATCCCGATAATAATGAGTTTGGGTCCTCCAATCCGACTTCTCATCCTCCAAAAGGTACTTGTATGCACCATTTGTCCAATCATAAATGATTGAAATTTTAAGGAATTGGAAACTACCCTAATCTAGGAAAAATAAAAATAAAAAGGGAGATGGGGAGATGTTACCCATAAAGGTGAGAAGTATGTCAGCAACAATGTCCTACAAAAACAAAAAAAATTGTTAGTAAAAAAAATCAGAAAATCTACTTCTATAAAAACTGAAAATCCTACCTAACTAAAACTACTCTCTAGCTACTAGAACAATTAGAATCGTTAAACCTTTTTCTCAGCAATGGCGCCAAAAACTTGTTCGCTCGCCTTAAGTGCAATGTTGCAATGTAATAATAATTCTCGGTAAGACCGAGGTCGATCCATAGGGAAAGAAGTAAACAATTCCAACTACTCTAATAACTAGAATCTAAGAAGTTTAGGGAAATAATTTTTCACATATAATAGGAAAATCAGAAAATAAGAAACTAGAGCATCAATGATCCACTTGTAGTAGTTTAATACCAATCCATTCATCCAAGCACAACACAATTAGAATCAAATTCCTATCTCTCATCTAATTGGAGGATATAACATTCAAGCACAAACAGTCCCACTTAAATCTAGAAATCAGATTTCTAGTTCTAATAAAGCATATAGAACTTGAACTTGTAACCTTCGGAGTAACAGTCATGCCAAGAGACTATGGCATACTCAAGGGTTACTACAATTCGAATTCAAATAACCTAATCATGGTAATCTCAGAGAATTGCAAGGAACTCATGTCCGGAGTACACAAACTCTCACAAAACTTCTACAAAAAATACAAATCCAAACTTTATTAAACTAGAACTTGAAAATCCACAATTAAAGGGTACTTGAAGAACCGAATTAAAGCATTAAAACAAACTACAAACTTCACCTCTTAGCTTTAGCTAAGAGGTTAGCTAAAAGAAAGCATTAAAAACTAGAAACTAGAACAACAAGAAGAAGAAAATTAGTTGTAGGAGGCTAGCCTCCTAGGTCTTGATCTCTTTGCTCCCCACGTTGCTAGATGCCTTAGGAAGGGAGTAGGATGTGCCCTTTTATAGAATAGTGTGGAAGATTCCAGATTGCGCAAGGAATCACGGAGTTGCGCAGAGAAAATTGGAGCTTGTAGGACAAGCTTTGTTATGAAGCCGATCGATCGGATGACCGGTCTGAGCTCATGGACGACCGGTCGTAAAATGGAAAAATTAGTCCAGAGAGTTTCTAGAATCCCCCCCCCCCCCCCCCCCCCCCCCCCCCCCCCCCCCCCCTCTGCTCTGTTGAGTGCGCGACCAGTCTGACGACCGGTCTAAGCTATGTGCGACCAGTCTGACGATCGGTCTGTCTTGGTTGAGGGGTCTCTGTTGAAGTACTGACCGATCAGGATGACCAGTCGTGTGCCCTGGCAGACCGTCGGACGACCGGTCTTCAGTGCAGTGAGTTGCACTTCTTTCTTCCTTTTCTCTCTTGCTTCTTTCTTCCATACTTTAGCACTTGGTTCTCTAATCTTCAATGTATATAAAGTGTTCTTGTTAGCCTTAAATCAGTGAAATCTCCGCCTCGCTCTTACAATCACAAATCACGAATTAAAGTAGTCTATTAATCATGCAAACCATACATAATATGTGATGAATTGGGCTTAGATATGTATAAATTGAAAGCTCAACACATTCTCGGCCAACATGTCTAAGTAACTCCATGCCTCATCTGGATTTTTACTCATGAACTCTCCATTGCACATTATCTCTACAAACTGGCGCATGTTGGAATTCAATCCATCATAAAAGAAGTTTATAATTAGCCAACTTTCGTATCCATGATGTGGGCAAGTAAGTAAGAGTTCCTTAAACCTTTCCCAACTTTAAAAGAACGACTCACCCTTTTTTCCCATAAAGTTTATTATAAATCTTTGAAGGGTGCTAGTTTTATTAGTCGGGAAGAACTTTTTCAAGAATTCCCGGGTCATCTCTATCCATGTCCCTATCGAATGTGTTCTAAGAGAGTGGAGCCTACCTTTGGCTCTTTCTTTCAATGAGAAGGGAAACAATCTAAGTGTGATGACATCCTCTAACACAATGTTGTATTGCAAGGTAGTAACAACCTCATCAAACTCTTTTAAGTGTAGATATGGGCTCTCAGAATCTAGCTCATGGAACTTAGTTAAAAGTTGAATTACCCTCGACTTTATATCAATGTTCCCCCCGATAGTTGGTAAAACCACATAAGAGGGTGTAGTCGTACGAACTGGTTGTAAGCAGTCACGTAAAGCTCTCATTGGAGGAGCATTGTGCACCTCATTCTCTCCCTACTCCCTCTTGAATTGCGTTTGTAGTTGGAGTAGGAGGGAGAGGATTCCTTAATGGTGTTCGATCCATACTCCCCGAACTTTCACAATGTTCTATATATTTTCTAACTCGTCTATGGACGGAGAGTGGTCCAACTAAACCACCTTCGATTTGGAGATGACTTCTGTGGTCACGTACCCAATGGGACATAAACCACACAAGCAAAATCTGAACTAAAAACTAAACCTAAGTTCAAAAACACAAATCTATAAACTAGAATAAAATTCTGAAAAAACTAAAAATTGAAAACTGAAATAGAAAAAGCTCTAAGTTAGAAAGATGTTATTAGATTCGCTTGAACTAAAAGAAATCCCTACAAAACAAAACAAAGTTGTTAGTTCTAGAAATCGAAAAATATCCCTAGAAAAACAAAAAAAACCTAACTAATTCTAATTCTATAGCTACTAAAACAATTTAGAATCGTTTAACCTAGATTCCCCGGCAACGGCGCCAAAACTTATTTGCTCGCTTCAAGTGCAAGGATGCGATGTAGTAATAATCTCGGTAAGACCGAGGTCGATACACGGGGAATTAGGGTAAACTAATTCAAACTATTATAGCAACTTTAAATTCAATAATTTAGAAGTTTGAATTTATAAACTAAGAAAAAACAGTAACTTTGTAAAAATCTATAATTAATGGAACTAAGGCCTCAAGGATCCACTTGTAGTAGTCCCATGTGAATTCATTCATCCAAGCATAAACACAACTAGATTCAAAGTTCTATCTCTCTTCTAGTTGGAAGATTTAACATTCAAACACATACAACCCCACTTAAGTCAAAAATAAGATTCTAGTTCTAATGAAGCATATAGAATTCAAATATGTACCCTTCGAAGTAACAGCCATTCCAAGAGACTATGGCATGCTCTAGGGTTACTACAATTTGCATCTAATCAATCCAAACATAATAATCTCAGAGAATTGCAAGGAACCCATGTCCGAATCACATGAACTCTCAAAAAACATCCAAAAATACCACCTTTATTCAAACTATAACTTAAAAATTCATACTTTAAGTAAAGTACTTGAATTAAATGAATTCTACATGATAATTAACTACAGGCTTCACCTCTTAGCCTTAGCTAGGAGGTTCTAGCCGAGCATCATCATGTTACAACTAAAAATAATGGAAAGTAACTAGAAAACATGAAAAACCGAATTTGGGAGAGTTGTAGACACTACATGACGATCCTCTTCACCTCCCATGAAGTCCCAAGCCTTCTATGATGCCTTAGGAATGAATCCTAGGTGTCTTTTTATAATGGAGAGGCCCCACCGACTCAGAAACTTTCATAATTGCGTAGCCACTTACGCAGCGCATGAAAATCGGAGCTTGTAGAACAAGCTTGCTGAAAAATATCTAATTTGTACTTGGCCAACCGGTCTTAATCGGTCGGACCTGTCTGGTGAAGGTCCAGAGAGTGTAGGAGAGGGGTCCTGCTTCTGGTCCTTGTTTCAGCAAGTTGAGAGGGAGGGTAGCTTGGTGGCCGACCGGTCAAGCCTCATTTTCTTCCTTTCTTTCTCTCTCTTTTCTCCTTCTTTCTTCTTCTTCTTTGGCCCACTTTTGGTCATCATTAAAGGGATTATAAATGCGATCTTTTAGTCATCAATTAGGTGAAGTCCCTCTCTTATTCCTACAACCACAAAACATACATTAGATGATCTTCTAAATATGGAAATTATGCATAAGATGTGATGTAATGGGTTAGAATATATATAAAATAGGAGCTCAACAATGGCCTAGGCATGGGCACATGTTACCCTTCCAAATGGCAGTGGGGCGCATGTAGCCCAAGTATGGACGCATATGCCCCTTTGAATAGTGATGGGCACATGGGACTTTGCTCCCAAGTGCATGTAGAAAAATGCCCATAGAGTATGGGCGCATGTGGAAGGGAGACATGCGCTTGGCCCCTTAGCTAAAGCTTCATCTTTTCATCAATTGTTTGATGGGCGCATGTGAGAGGGTACATGCGCCTGGGGTATCGCCTTGGGCGCATGTGTTCGCTTCCCCCAAGTGTAGGGTTGCGATGTAGTAATAATTCGGTAGAGACCGAGATCGTTCTCAGGGACTTGTTTAGGAATTCACAAAACTACTTCTAAATTCTCTAATTGAGATCAAACTAAACAGATTTTAGAATTTAAATGTAGAGAAGTATTCTTAAACCAAAAGTGATTATAATTAATATAAAAGAACACTAGGGATTCAAGGATCCACTTGTAGTAATCCTTGATGCATAATTCGCTGTAATTTCCCAATTACACAACTAGAATCAAAATCAAATCCTATCTAGCCGTATGATAGAGCGGTTAATTCATCAAAACAGTCCAATTCATGTGTTGTTCATAAACATGATTCCCTCAATTCAAGTTAGGACTTGAGCACACTCAATTGCATAGGTCAATCCTAGTTCCAATAGGTTAAGATCACAACCATAATAATCATCAAACTCTGTCACAAAGCTTAACTATATCATGATTTGAACTTCATTCAAATCACATGCATAAGCAACACCTAAATCAGACTTTAGAACAAGAGGTAGAACTTTGGTTTGAAGTTCCCATATGAGGATCCAAGTCTAGAGCGTCTTGAATCCGATTCCTCGAAGTGTACAGGTCTAGATCCATGCAAAACAATTAAGAACTAAAACAATTCTTATAAACATCCATGAGCCATCATAAGATTAAGAAAAACTACTTAGAACTTTATTTAAACTTCAATAAACCATTGTTTTTCAATAAAAATTCAAACTTGGAATCATATAAACAAATTAAAGCATCTTAGATTCACTACAAGCTTCACCTCTTAGCCCTAGCTAAGAGGTGTTTAGCTAATCATGATCCAAGGAAACATGAAATCAGCTAAAAACATGAACTAGAAAGCAAACTAAAGAAGGGAGCTGTAGAACTCCGAATTCGTCTTCCTTCGCCTCCCACCTTCGTAGATCTCTTCTTGGATACCCTAGGAACAAGGTAGAGGGGCCCTTTTATAGATCTCAAGCCTCGGTTAGCACAAAATCTTCGAGAAAACGCAAAAATAACGTTTTGCACAGTAAATTTCGGAGCTTTTAGAACAAGCTCTATTACGCAGACGACCCGTCGGACGACCGGTCTGAGCCCATGGTCGACTGGTTTGACTGACCGGTCAGTAAAAGGCCAAAATCAGTCTAGTGAGTTTTCGAAAAATTGATCCTTGGCTTTTGAATTAATCGACCAGTCTGACGATCGGTCTGAGTAGTGGACAACTGGTCGGACGACCGGTCATGATTGGTCCAGCAAGGTTTGGCAGTAGGGGTCTTCCTGTTAAGTGTTCGGACCGGTCGGACTGACCGGTCCTAGGCTATGGCCGACCGATCGGACGACGAGTCTACAGTGCAATCTTCTGCACTTCTTCCTTCTTTCCTTCTCTTTCTCCCTTGCTTCTTTCTTCCACCCTTTGGCACTTGGTCTTTTGATTTTCAATGTGTATAGAGTGACCTTTTAATCATTGAATTGGTGAAGTCCCATTCTCGTTCTTACAATCACAAAACATGCATTAGAATAGTCTTTAAACATGTGAATCATGCATAATTAGTAATGTAATGGGGTTAGAATATACACATTTAAGAGCTCAACACACCCCCCAACCAGCATTTTACTAGTCCCGAGCAAAACTTGCGTGAAACAAGTTCCATTCTCCAAAACTCAACTCTCCTTTAGGAACTGTTAGTGCACTTTTCTGTGGCATACTAGTGCACCTTGTTTGTCAATTACTTAGGTCAGTGAGTCTAGTGTCGGTTGAGCTTAATGAAGACGAAGAACGAAGACTCAAGACGGACCTGGCTTCATCAAGGAAGAAGAAACAGGTAAAAGTGATGCCTTGGTGTGCCTTGCCTTGACCAAAACCTAACCCATAACCTCTTAGATGACTTGCATCAACTAGGTATACCTTTAGTCATCATCATTAGTCTTAGAACTCCATGAAAAACATGATAAATTAGACTAATTAAAGAGGTGGAAGCTGCTGTAATCAAATAGGCTCAAACAGCAGTTTTCGATAGGACTCCGATCAATCGGACAGGTGCTCCGATAGGACTCCGATCGATCGAACAGAAACTCCGATCAATCGGAAATTGTCCCAGAAAAAATTGAAAACTCACTGGACATATTTCCGATCAATCGGACAGTCTTCCGATCCATCGGAAGGGGCCGTCCGATCAATCGGACAGTGTTCCAATCAATCGGAATTTCTTGTAGAGACTTCTCTGGATAGATTTCCGATCAATCGGACTTGTCTCCGATCAATCGGACTGGGCTCCGATCAATCGGACACTTTTTTCGATCAATCGGAGATGCACGAATCTGCCCGTTTTTTTACCGTTGGAAGAAAATCTATTTAAAAGGGGGATTCATTTTTTGAGCTAAGAGAGGGGATTTTGAGGAGATAGAAGCCACCATTGCTAGAGATCATTAGAGGCTCTATCCCAAACCTAAAGCAAGTCATTCTCCTTGTATTTTCATCACAAGCTTGGGCCATTCAATGGCATCTTGAGAATGGACTTGTTCCCTCTTGATTCCTAGGGTTTAGACACCTTGATGATAGTTAAATCCTTTGTCTAAACACTACCTAGGAGTCCATTTAGGTGCATTCCTCTAGGAAACCCATTTCCTACCATTTGTAGAGGTTTCACCATTCCCTAGCACCTTGGGCATCTCCAATGGAGCATCACATGCAAGGTAGCTGATCTTGGAGCTGAAGCCTTGGCAAAGCAACGGCGTCAACGATCGGGGGAGCACAAGGGGAGCTAATTCAAGCACAAGAGAGCGAGAAGAAGCAACCCGAAGCGGCGCTGAACAAGGGGCTCAATCCGACAAGTAGGTTGTCTTGTTAAGAGTCCATCCACTCAATTCCCTGTGGGAGTTGAGTGTAGAGTTTGTTTGACAAACTCGACCCGGGGTCGTTAGCCGATCCTTGGCCTATTAGTTGGGCCTAAAATCTAGGGACAGTCAGCCGTTCCTTGGCACGTTAGTTGGGCCTAAAACAAAGTCTCCAAGGGGGAGCCACCAACGCGGGTGCAAACGTGTAGGTTGGGAGGAACCTGTACACTCCCCGGTTGGGTGGATCTGAGTTAAAACACCTTGGTTGGGAGGAACCAGATTTAAACTCCCCAGTGAATGCCGGTGTGCTCAAAGGGGTTGAGTACTTGAACCGGGAGTGGAGTAGACAAGTAGTCGAACCACTATACATCGTTGTGTTTGTGATTGATTCTTGAGCACATTTCTCTTTATGCATTATGTTTAATTGATTAATTATGAATGCTTAGTTAGAAATGTATGCTAGGCACTTGATAGGCACATCCACACTCACAAGATGTACTTTCACTACCTCATGTTGACTTGAGCATTTCTTGATCCATCCTCTCTAGTCCACATGAGTCACTTAGACTAGGTTACTTATTGCTCTTATCTCTTGCTAGTCTTTTAATTTGACCCACTTAGGCTTGGAAGCCGAAGTGTTAATCGCGTAGTATTTTAATTTGCTGATTTGTTAAAGTTAGCGAAAAGATTTTTTAAAAGGTCCTTATACCCCCCTCCTATAGGTTCAGCCATAATTCTAGTTGCTTCTCAAGCTTGCGCACGTGTATGCGTAGGGTGTCGTGTTAGGCTACCTGACGCAATTTAAGGAACTATGCTTTTATACACTCCAGGACGTGCATGTGCAAAAATCGGAAAAACTTAGTGATAAAAGTTGGGTCCTTAACCTTCTCAAAACATAACCAGTGTTCGTATAGAATTCCCGTTGATTGATTGATAAATAGAAGAATCCAAACAAATTTAACCTAGTGTGCATAGTGAATGTTTAGCTCATGAATATCCGGGACTAGCTTCTTCATGAATAAGCTAGATTAGGGATTTGAAGGCGTACAGATCAACAACAAGCCTATGACAGGAATTTGCCTTACCGTCCTTCCAACGGCTTTCACATTACTTCCCATTCCCAGCTTTGGTTACGGGTAGACCATCCCCCGGTTGGTAATAGGTAGCCCTTTTCGAAAATTTCCACCATATATTCAATCATTCCTGTATTTTCTTCCTTCCTTTCCTTTTCATATATACATTAGATAGGATTCTTAGAAATCCATACCTTTCGTTCTTTTCCCATGGACAAGGATGGACAAAGTACCCCGACTTGGTTTCTCAACACCTTAAATCTAAGCCCAGTCAATCCACAAATTTACATAATCCCTTCAAATCATAAGAATCGTGTAACATGAATTAGGTGTAAAAGTGCTTTAATTTTCTATCAATCATATAAATAGGGGAATTCACATAAAAAACCATTATTTTAGAGATATATTAAGATGCTCAACATCTCTCACTTCGTATCGCTTTTTCTTATACTCGTATCATCCCAAATGTATAGAACCGAAGTTTTCCAAAGGAGTTTTGAATTTTCAGTAAAATTGAAAAAATTTCTACATACCATTGCTCGAAATGTTACAAAACACTAGCTTCCTCTAGAAGTCTCACCCCCAACCAAATCTTGCATTGTCCTTAATGTAAATGATATGCAATGAGCAAAATATGAGAACAATGATAAAATTAAGAGGAGAGAGGACTGAGAATACCTGAGAGAATAAGAGTTGGAATTCTACCTCCTTCTAACAAACCTATGAAAAAAATAAAACAAAAAGCAACAAAATCCTAGTCCTAAACTACATTATACCTCCATCAGACTATGAGATTAAATATCCTGATATACAGGATCAATCAGAGGTATGGACATACCTTCTGAGGGAAATTTTTCAAAGAACGGCTTTAAACGCTGACCATTTTCTTTAAAGATGTTGTCGTTCCTTGGATTCAACAACTCGACAGTCCCATAAGGATAAACAGTTTTCACAATGAAGGGATTGGTCCATCAAGACTTCAATTTCCCCAGAAATAAATATAGCCGAGAATTATACATAAGGACCTTTTGATTAATCGTGAAGGTCTTACGAAGGATGTTCTTATCATGGAACACCTTCGTCTTGTCCTTGTAAATTCTCGCATTTTCATATGCCTCGTTCCGGAGTTTCGCAAGTTCATTCAATTAAAGTTTGTGCAACGAGCTTGCTTTGTTAGAATCAAAATTCATTTTCTGTATCGCCCAATATGCCCTATGTTCCAATTCCATAAGTGATAAGTTTTCCCATAGACAAATCTATAGGGAGACATTCCAATGGGGGTCTTGAAAGCTGTACTGTAAGCCCAGAGCGCATCTGTAAGTCGAAGTGACCAATCCTTACAATCGGGGTTTACTGTTTTCTCTAAGATATGTTTGATTTCCCTGTTAGATATCTTAGCTTGTCCACTTGTTTGTGGGTGATAAGGAGTGCTCACTTTATTATTGACACCGTATTTCTTCATTAAAGCTTCAAATGGGCGCTTACAGAAGTGAGACCCTCCATCACTGTTAATGACTCGAGGAGTTCTAAATCGGGAAAGAATGTTTTCTTTTAAGAATCTAATGACTATTTTATGGTCATTATTCTGGCATGGAATCGCCTTGACCCATTTTGAAACATAATCGATGGTAAGCAAAATATATAAATTTCTAAAAGAAGATGGGAATGGACCCATGAAATTGATGCCCCAACAATAAAAAATTTTGATTGGTAAGATGGGATTGAGTGGCATCATATTTTTACAGGATATTCCTTCCAATTTCTGACAAGGCTCACACGTTTTACAAAACGCATGGGTATCTTTAAACATGGTGGGCCAATAAAACTCATATTGCAGAATTTTGATTGTGGTCTTCTTAGCCGAAAAATGGCCACCACACACTTAAGAATGGCAAAAGGAGATGATACTCTGTTGCTCATCATCTGGCACACATCTCCTTATAATTTGATCAGGGATAGAACTTGAATAAGTACAGGTTGTCCCATAGGAATTTTCTTACCTCGTTGAAGAACTTATCCTTATCTTGCTTTTTTCAATACGTCGGAATTATACTTGTAGCAAGATAGTTAGTAATGTCCGCATACCATGGTAATTAGGAGACTTTAAAAGGTTGTTCATCAGGGAACATGTCATTGATCGCAGTCGTCTCAGAAGAATTGGTGAGAACAAGTTGTGAGAGATGGTCAGCCACTACGTTTTCTACTCCCTTCTTATCTCGTATTTCTATGTTGAATTCTTGGAGTAAGAGGATCCATCTCAACAAGCGCGGTTTAGCATCCTTCTTAGAGAGAAGGTACTTAAGCGTGGCATGATCGATAAATATGATGATCTTGGATCCGATTAAGGAGGACCGAAACTTGTCCTAAGCAAATACTACGATTAAGAGTTTCTTTTCCCTAGTGGTATAATTTGCTTGAGCCGAGTTTAGAGTTCTACTTGCATAGTATATGACATATGACTTCTTCTCTTTTCTTTGGCCTAACACTACCCCAATAGCGTAGTCGCTCGCATCGCACAGAATTTTAAAAGGAAGGCTCCAATCAGGTGGTTACATTATAGGAGCACTTGTCAACATACCTTTAAATTTTATAAAGGCATTTTAACAATCCTCATTCCGCTCGAATGAGTTTTCCTTTTGAAGGAGGTTATATAAAGGATGAGAGAGTGAACTAAAGTCCTTTATGAACCTTCTATAAAATCCAGCATGTCCCAAAAAGGACCTCACATCTCGTACGCTCTTGGGTGGTGGAAGGTTAAAGATAAGATTGATTTTAGCCTTGTCCACCTCGATTCCTTTTTCTGAGATGATGTGACCAAGGACTATTCCTTTTTGAACCATGAAATGACATTTCTCCCAATTCAAAACAAGGTTCTTTTCTTCACATCTTTTTAAAACAGTTTTTAAATGCATAAGGCACTCATCAAAATTACAATCAAATACCGAGAGATCATCCATGAAGACTTCGATAATCGATCCCACCATATCAGAAAAAATGCTCAACATACAATGCTGAAACATGGCAGGGGCATTGCACAGTCCAAACGGCATCCTTCTATAGGCAAAAGTGCCGAATAGGCATGTGAATGTTGTCTTCTCTTGGTCCTCTAGGGCGGTCTCTATTTGGTTATATCCTGAATATCCATCAAGGAAGCAAAAGTGGGAATGACCCGCCTAACTTTCTAAAATTTGATCAATAAATGGTAAGGGAAGTGGTCTTTCCTCGTAACTGTGTTTAGCTTCCGGTAGTTAATGCACATCCTCCAACCGGTAGTAACTCTGGTTGGCATGAATTCATTGTTGGCATTGGCTACGATGGTTATTCCGAATTTCTTAGGCACCACTTGTGTTGGACTCACCCATTGACTATCGAATATTTGGTAGATGATACCCACATCCAATAGTTTCAACACCTCGGCTTTAACCACCTCCTTGATGTTTGGATTGAGGCGTCTTTGTGGTTGCCTAGATGTCTTCGCATTCTTCTCAAGGTATATGCGATGAGTATAAATCAGGGGGTTTATGCCTTTGAGATCAGCAATTGACCACCCAATAGCGTTCTTATGCTTTTTTAGAGTGACTATCAGCCTACTCTCTTGTTCTTCATGCAAGTGGGAAGAAATCACCACTGGATATGTCTCATCTCGACCTAAGTATATATATTTCAAATCAGTAAGCAAGGGTTTTAGGTCGAGCTTCGGAGCTTTGATACTAGATGGAAGAGGCTTATTTTCAGTTAGAGGCAAAGGCTCAAATGGTGTCTTTCATCTTTTATTATCAAGTACCGGCATAGAATCCAAAATGGCAACCATCTCTCTTATCATGTCATCATCAATCTCATGAGAGTGGGCCAAGCATGCCTCCAAGGGATTAGAATAGAATGTTAAGAGGGATGTGTCTTCCACGAATGATTCAATCAGATTTATTTCATAGACCTCGTCATCAACTTCCCGTGGTTGTTTGCATAAATCGAAAATATTCAGCTCGAGTGTCATATTTCTGAAGGACATTTGTACCAACCCGTTTCTACAATTGATAATCGAATTTGAAGTGGCTAAGAAAGAGAGGTCCAAGTATGACAGGAATATGAGCACCGGCTCCCATCACAGGATGTGTATCCAAGATAATAAAATCCACTGGATAGTAGAATTTATCGACTTGGACAAGGACATCTTCAATCATCTCTCTCGGTATACGAATAGATCTATTAGCAAGTTGAAGTGTGGTTTTAGTGGGTTTTAATTCACCTAACCCAAGTTGTTTATAGACGGAATATGTGATGAGGTTAACACTTGCCCCAAGATCGAGTAAAGCTTGTTTGATCCGGTAGTCACCTATGATGCATGAGATGGTAGGACTACCCGAATCCTTATATTTTTGGGGTACCTCTTGTTTGATGATAGCGCTTAAATTCTCAGTCAAAAGTACTTTGTTGTGTACATTGTGCTTCCTTTTGACTGTACATAATTCCTTAAGAAATTTGGCATATGATGGTATTTGTTTTATGGCATCCAACAACGGAATGTTGATCTTCACTTGCTTAAAAACCTCTAGGATTTTCAGATTTTTATCTAAAGGCTTTGGGCAAAATCAACCTTTGGGGAAACGGTGCAACCAGCTTATATTGCCTTTTTAGGTTCTTTCTCATGTAAAGTGTTATTCGAGATATCATCTTTATTGGCAATTTTTGGATCATTAGGCTTTGGGACCTTCACCGGATTGGATTTATAAATTGTTTTATCACTCCTCAAAGTGGTGATAGCTTGAACATGCTCCTTATTTTGGGAGGATGAGTTGAGATCTTGTATCTCAAATTGGGTTCTTGGGTTAGGAGAGGTTGGGCAGGAAGTGTGCCTTTCTCCCTAATACTAAGATGAGATTCAACTCTAGAAATTGAAGTTTTCAAATCATTGATGGCTTGAGATGAATTTTGATTGAATTTTAATTGTTCTTACATGAACCCATCGATTTTCTGAGAATTAGTCTTGTTGTAATCAGGTTGGGCCGAGACGAATGTACCCAATATCTCCTCGAGCGTAACTTTTGGGTTATTATTTGCATTCTTTGATGGCCCATTCCTCCAACTAAAGTTGGGATAGTTCTTTCAACTAAAATTATACGTGTTCGAGTTTGGATTACTAAATGGTCATTGATAATTATTTATGGCATTTGATTGTTCTTGTAAAACTTCTTGAAACACAGAGATTATAGGACAATCTTGTGTTGCATGTTGGTTACCGGAACAAATTCCACAAATATGCTCAACTTCCTTAGTCTTTTCCGCCTTCCCTAATTCCATGGCCTCAACTTTTCTTGTAAGGCTAGCCACATATGCATTTATGTTGTCTTCTTCGGAGAGGACATAGATTCCTCATTTTCTCTTTGCTGGCTTATCTTGGGATTTGCTGGTTTAGTTGTATCCCAAGATTGTGCATTCTCGACTAAGATATCAAAGTAGTCCCATGCTTCCTCGGCTTTCTTATTCATGAACGCTCCATTGCACATCATCTATACGAATTGACGCATGGGCAAAGTCAGTCCTTCATAGAAAAAAGTTTATTACCCGTCAAATTTCATAGTAATAATGTGGGCATATGTTTAATAAGTCTTTGAACCTCTCCCAACATTAGAAGAAGGTCTCATCCTCTTTTTGAGCAAAATTTATGATTACGCGCCTCAACATGTTCGTTTTATGAATAGGAAAAAAACTTTTTAATGAACTCCTTAGTCATCTCAGTCCTGTGCCAATTGATCTTGACCTTAATGCATGAAGCCAAGCCTTAACCTTATCTTTCAGAGAAAAAGGAAATAACCTAAGTCGCATGACATCGTCAAATACATTGGCAAAGTGCAATGTGGCTATCACCTCATCGAATTCCTTAAGATGTTGATATGCGATTTCACTATCTAATCCAAGGAACTTGGGAAAAAGTTAGATTACTCCTGGTTTTAGATCAATATTCCCTGCATTGTATGGAAAAATTATGCATGACGGAGTACTCGCTCTTGCTGGTTGCAAGTAATCAAGGTAAATTTCTCGGTCGAGGAACATTCTAAACTTCATTCTCTCCTGTTTCAGTTTGGTTTTGGCCTAGATTTTGATTGGGCCTTGGGTCGGGTTGATTTTCAGTCATACTTTCAGAAAAAAAAATTGAGAATCTAAACGTTTCTTAGCACGAGGTTCCTTATCAATCCCCTCAACAATCCCTCCTTCACTAATTAGTCGGTTATTAGAATCCCGAACCCAATGTGGCATGCAAATCTTAGAAAAGTAAAAGATTAAAAAGAGTTATAAAAACCTGATTGAAGTGACTACTTCGACTCCTAGAATCCCTGCAAAAACAAAACAAAGTAAAATAAACTAAGTTAGTAAGGACTTCTAAAAATCTCAAATAGAAACTATTTTTAGAAATTTTATGAAGAACCGTAAAAAGTCCCCGGCAATGGCGCCAAAAACTTATTCGCTTCCCCAAGTGTAGGGTTGCGATGTAGTAATAATTCGGTAGAGACCGAGATCATTCTCAGGGACTTGTTTAGGAATTCACAAAACTACTTCTAATATTCTCTAATTGAGATCAAACTAAACAGATTTTATAATTTGAATGTAGAGAAGTATTCTTAAACTAAAAGTGATTGTAATTAATATAAAAGAGCACTAGGGATTCAAGGATACACTTATAGCAATCCTTGAATGCATAATCCGCTGTAATTTCCCTATTATACAACTAGAATCAAAATCAAATCATATCTAGGCGGATGATAGAGCGGTTAATTCATCAAAACAGTCAAATTCATGTGTTGTTAATAAACATGATTCCCTCAATTCAAGTTAGGACTTGAGCACACTCAATTGCATAGGTCAATCCTAGTTACAATAGGTTAAGATCACAACCATAATGATCATCAAACCCTATCACAAACTTAACTATATCATGATTTGAACTTCATTCAAATCACATGCATAAATAACACCTAAATCGTACTTTAGAACAAAAGGTAGAACTTTAGTTTGAAGTTCCCATATGAGATCCAAGTCTAGAGCGTCTTAAATCCGATTCCTCGGAGCGTACAGGTCTAGATCCATGCAAAATAATTAAGAACTAAAGCAATTCTTCTAAACATCTATAAGCCATCATAAGATTAAGAAAAACTACTTAGAACTTTATTCAAACTTCAATAAACCATTGTTCTTCAATAAAAATTCAAACTTGGAATCATATAAACGAATTAAAGCATCTTAGATTCACTACAAGCTTCACCTCTTAGCCCTAGTTGAGAGGTTTAGCAAATCATGATCCAGGGAAATATGAAATTAACTAAAAACATGAACTAGAACGCAAACTAGAGAAGGGAGTTATAGAACTCTGAATCCGTTTTTATTCGCCTCCCACTTTTGTAGATCTCTTCTAGGATACTCTAGGAATAAGGTAGAGGAGCCCTTTTATAGATCTCGGCCTCGATTCACACAAAATCTTTGAGAAAACGTAAAAATAGCGTTTTGCGCAGCAAATTTCAAAGCTTGTAGAACAAGCTCTGTTACGCAGACGACCAGTCTGACGATTGGTCATAAAAGGCCAAAATCAGTCCAGTGAGTTTTCAAAAAATTCATCCTGGCTTTTGAATTAATCGATCGGTCTGATGACCGGTATGAGTAGTGGACAACCGGTCGTGATTGGTCCAGCAAGGTTTGGCACCAGGGGTCTTCTTGTTGAGTGTTCGGACCGGTCGGACGACCAGTCCTGGGCTATGGCCGATCGGTCGGACGACCAGTCTACAGTGCAATCTTTGCACTTCTTCCTTCTTTCCTTCTCTTTCTCTCTTGCTTCTTTCTTCCATCCTTTGGCATTTGGTCTTTTAATCTTCAATGTGTACAAAGTGACCTTTTAAGCATTGAATTGGTGAAGTCCCATTCTCATTCCTACAATCACAAAACATGCATTAGAATAGTCTTTAAACATGTGAATCATGCATAATTAGTGGTGTAATGGGGTTAGAATGTACACATTTAAGAGCTCAACAGCATGTTAGCCCGATACTTAGTCAATTTTCTAAAATTTGGCATCCCTTTTGCCTATGTTAAAGAGTGCATGAGCTCGGCTCTATACTTAGCTAAATCTGATGTCATTCGCGGCCATCATGGTTGGTGTTCGAACATGATTGTAACTTAGCATTTTAAGCTCATGATATACTGCATATCTTGGTCTTTGAAGGTTTATAATCATTTGTTTCAGATCGATTTACAGTGTGCATTTTCGAGCGAGTGCATATGTGTGACTTAGGGTTAGTGTGAATTTGCAAGCGCTCTGAACGTATATGTGGGATTGTCATTATATTTGTTGTGCTTATAATATGTGCAAGCTTGTTCGTCGGATGTGCGCTTGAATTTCGCTGCTCCCACGCTCCTGTGGGTCATGATGTTGTGCATGTGTTTATTTGTGTGATTTGTTTGTATGTGTGATTATATTTAAATGGTGCAATCTTTCCTTTCATATTGCGTACCTTATCATGTTGCCTGTCACGTGTAATGGAGCTTTTCCTGACGTTTTCTCGTTTGTGTACTGCAGTGAATCATGACGACAACGACAAGATCTTCTGTTGAAGCTTCCGGGTCACAAGTTTCTGCTCCCTCATCTGCACAACGCGGGAAGAAGAGGGTGGCTGAAGATACTGTCGATCCATCTTCAGCAAAGTGTCGTTTGCGCTTCTTTGCGACAGTCGAACCTGAAGTGAAGGATTTCTCCGATCGTATTAAGCAGATTCCCCAAGAGGTATTGTTGATAAGACCGCGTCCGAGCCTTCGACACAAGAAACGGAACAGGAATGGTCTACTTGGTATTGTCAGCTTACTGGTGCTCCGAACATCGTTGAAGCGGGTCCTTCTAATTTGCCTGTCCAACATCAAGAAGGTCAGAAAAATAAGAAGAAAATGAATTGAGGTAAGCAACCAACTATGGAAGTTGGCCAAGTGGAGCAATTGACACAGCTTGTCGATCTGAAGTATGACCGGATGAAGATTGGCTGGGATAAAAATAAGATCGTCGCGACGTGCAGTTTCTTCATTGTAAATCCCTACAACGACCGAGTCATTACATATGAAAAATCTTTTATGAGGCACAAGCCTCTCCCGAGCATCGAGTCATCCGATGTTCAAGGCCCTTTTCAGTTCTATGGGGTTGAAAGGTGGATGTCTACTCCGAAGCAGCTGTTGACTACCTTATTGGTTAATGATGGGAGAGAGAAGGAGATAGGTAACCCAAGAGAAATGGTTTTCCTTTTCTTTTTATTACTTTTGTTGTTTTCAACACTTTATTACTAGGCTCTGCTTTGACAATCACGTAAAGTATGCTCTACAGTTGCGTCTTTTGAGGATCTTCTGTATCATAAAACGTGATTTAAGGGAGTAACCAAAAGTCTAGTGTTCTTTTCTTTCAATTCTTTCGTTAAAAGCTTTAATTTCTTTCATTTTTGTTTCTTTTGTTTCCATTTCGATTTCAGTTTATTTAAGAGTTGATAGACTATCTTTTTCATATACGTAGATTTAGTATTTTACTAGAAGTTTTCTTGAATCCCATTTGAAAGCGTACAACTTAGCAAAATAGAGACCGTGTTTCACACATGCAGTAAAAGGATGCCAAACTTCTTCTTTTTCTTTAACTAAGGCCCTTACTGAGAATCTATGGTGCAGGACAAACCAGGAGTCACTCGAGTCAAGAATTCTTTGGTTTTCCTGATTTTTATGTAATTCCATGAATTCTAGCTGACCATGGATTCTTGAGCCTTTCTTTGGCTAGTGGCGACTCCATAACGTGCTCAAGCAAACCGTTCTGTGAAACCTTGTAAAGGTATTGCGCAATCAAGGAAACCAAACTGAGCCAATTATTTCAATCACACCTCCCTCTGGGGATCAACGTCTAAGGATACAAGAAAGTTGCAAGGGGTGTTACGGGCGGCACGAGCATAAACGTCATTACTTTCTCTTCTCAACCCCTCCATGAGGTTGGGCATGAATTTCTTAGCTCTGGGTTCAACTGGATTTGGAACTTTCAGATCTAGGCCTAATGGCTAATAATGGCCAGTGTCAACTTAGCATACATGCATTTGCATTTTAGATTTGTGAAGGACGTATGCTTTGTGACTAGCCGGAACTTCGGATCATATTACATAGAAATCTGAGTAAATTTTAGTCCTGTATTTATTACTCTATGTATAAATATCCATCCGCTTTACTAGATGTAACCATCAGATAGTCCGAAACATTTGGATGCGTGTCCGAAAGGGGAACCCACCCTTAAGTATTTACAAATACATACATCAACATATGCCTGACAATAAGGATCATTTTAGGCCCATTGCTTTTCATGATGTGGTCTACTTGGGCTTTGGATTTGCCTCATTTTTGGGTTTGCCCTAAAATGATTTCGCAAAATGGATGAAGGGGTGGGTATAGCACATATATCATGGTGGTCCACTTGGGCTTTTGATCTGCCTCATTTGTTGGGCTCGTGCCCTAAAATGATCTCGAAAAAGGATGGCGTGGATATAACACGTACCTCATGGAGTCAAACATAACTTTGTCGAGAGCGGATTAGGTACTACCCGAGCTTGTCCCGAGCTCAAGACAGGCCCGACATGGCAGATACGTGTCACATTTGTAATGGGGAAGGGCACGTTGTCAGAGGAGACCTGCCACGTCAACACGCCTGACACAGTCATGTCACACCTCCTCTCCCCCAATGCCCACACGCCATGTACTAGCTTGTCTTGAGCTCGGGACCGGCTCGGGTAGTACCTAATCCGCTCCCAACTTTGCCATGTCAATACCCCACTGAACACACGGGCGCGGATTCCTGCGAAAGCCTTGTGCAGGAAGTTCCTACGCTGGAAAACAAGGCGGGGCCCAAAGTGATGTTTTTTGATAAATCCACCCCGTCCATCCGTCTTCGGAGCTCATTTTAGGACATGAGAACAAAAATGAACCGGATCCAAGATCGATTGAACGTCCACATTTGAAATATTTGTGGAGCCACAGGAGTTTCGACTCAGGATAATATTTGTGTTTCCAGTTCATCCCAATTGTAGTGACGTTATGAACGGTATGGATGTCATATAAACATCATTGTAGACCCAGGGAGGTTTCAACAGTAGTAATTTACCTACCCACCTTTTCCTTTAGTTTCGGCCCACTTGAATCTTGGATGCTTTTCATTTTTGTTCTCATGTCCTAAAATGAGCCCCCAAAACGGATGGACGGGGTGGATTTATAAAAAAAACATCACTTTGGCCCACCTTGGCAGGAACTTCCTGCGCAAGCTTTCGGAGGAAATCCGCGCCCCGAGCACACCACTAAATCGGCGCGGATTGCTTGCGAAAGCCTTTCGCAGGCATCTCCTGCGCAAGGAATTTGGGTGGGGCCCACTGTGAGGTTTGTAAGAAATCTATGCCGTCCAACCGTTTTGTGAGATCATTTTAGGCGTTGCGACCAAAAATGAACGGTATCCAAAGCTCAAGTGGGCCGCACTAAAGCAAAAGGTGTGTAGGGAAATTCTTACCGTTGAAACCTCTATGGGGTCCATAGTGATTTTTATATGCCATCCATACCGTTCATAATGTCATTCCTACTGAGATGAACTGAAAACACAAATATTATCCTGATTCGAAACTTCTGTGGCCCCACGAATATTTCAACTATGGAAGTTCAATCGTCATGTTTTCGGCCCACTTAAGTCTTTGATCCCGTTCAATTTTGGTCGCAACGCCTAAAATGATCTCAAAAAACGGTTGGACGGCATAGATTTCTCACAAACCTTACGGTGGGTCCCACCCAGATTCCTTGCGCAGGAGATGCCTGCGAAAGGCTTTCGCAGGCAATCCGCGCCCACGAAATCCGCCTCGGGTGCGTTCGTGGACGCGAGCAAGGAATGGTCGTACTAGATGAGCAAGAAAAAAGGTGAAAGCGGACAGATGGGAGTCTTTTTACTCTCTGAAAAAGCGACGTTTATGCCTACCAAATTTCAACGATTAATTTTAGCAATTTATCATCTCTAAACAGAGGACCATCAATAATGCAAAGTTTGGATTGACTTGTTATTTACCTTCTCTTTCTTTTCTGTAATCCTCTCTGATTCTCCTCCTCCTCCTCCTCCTCCTCCTCCTCCTTCAATGGATCATCTGATGGGCCTTCTGAGAGTTCGAGTGGTGAAAGGGATAAATCTGGCCATCCGTGACGTCAGGACCAGCGATCCTTATGTTGTTCTCAAGATGGGAAAACAGGTCATCCTTTTCCTTCTCCTCCTCTTTGTCAATCTTTAATTTACGCATTTTATTTTCCCCGCTTCTTCTTTTTGGGACAAGGAATGGTCCCCACACTGACGAATGGCCTGCCAATGCATGTGGCACTTGGCTGTCATACTAGGCCTGATTCTACATACGAATATGTTTGGGTGGCCAATGGATATATATGCAACGGTTAATAAATTGAAATGAAAAAAAAAAAGAAGTCAAAATTCGATCCCCGATGATTTTCGGTATATCTTTGAGTCCATGTAGCATCTTCATCGTGGTATATCCCAACTAAATGAACGGTTTATATTGCTGGAGGCTACAATTGTAGGCAGACATACTGTAGATATTTCGGGGTAACCATTGTATGTTCTCTCTCAGAGCAGAAAATGAAACAGAGTTGTGAGTTTGGGAGGTTTGCTAGTTGCACACGTATCTCATTTGTGAAACATGTGCCAACTTTGCCTTGTAGATAATCATCATCATTATCATCACAGCCTTCTCCAAGCTACTTGGTTGCAATTTAGCTAAATGCTAATTAAATTACATTGTTTGGATGAGTCAATAACATTGATTCGAAATACCATATAAGGACCTTAAAACTGCAATTTAAAAAGTGGATGGGATTCACACATGTTTGACTAATTAGGATCCTCGAATGAAAGTTGGTTCTTTTGAGGTGTAGTGATGTCCTCTGCATTTATCAAATTGCCTTCTCCAAGCTACTTGGTTGCTAAGAAATTTATCAAATCGCCTCTGCATTTCCGTGTGTTCTGCGGGGTTCACTCGGTAAGGGGGAAAGCTTGACAGAATGGACCTAGTGACAAGATTGATTGCGTGTTGAATGTCTCGCTTGGATGGAAGTTTGCCCCATAAGTCATCCATCATTGGATCCACACTAGTCTCCCTTTCAATTTCACTCGTGTTCACTATGGTAAGAGACTTAGATTGGGACTCTCCATCATTCAAGTTACACATGACATCTGGAAGTGGTGCGGTCTCAATCTCTTCCACCTTTTCATCACTAGCACACACTCCTTCATGCCTAACAATGGTGAGTGATGCCTCAATTTCTTCTTCTTCATCATTATCGATTTTAGGCACGTACTCAACCTCTTCATACGCAACTTGTTTGTACCCTTCCAACTTGCCATTTACTAAGGCAATATCTTGCTCCCAGGGAAATATAATTGGTGGCAAACACTCTTCAAATTGCTTAGAAGCTGAGATTTCCTTAATAAAGGGTTGTACCACTTTACAAGAAGGTGACCATATTGTTTCCCTTTTTGGACATGAAGGTGGGACGATTCTTTCTTGAGCTAAAGGCCTTTGATGATAGGAGATGGGAAGATACTTTTCTTTTAAACGCTTTTTATCTCATCTCATTGTGAGATCGGGGCTCCACCTCTACGCCTAATTTTTTGCTCCAAGTCCGTCCAAAACGACTTGGCTTGATGTACCAATTTCAACTTGGCGAACCTCACTTGACGGCTCTCCGACATATCATACCAATCAAAATAATAGCCCAAGTCTTCAAGCCAATCAAGGAATGTCTGTGGGTCTATGCGACCATTAAAATATGTCAAATCATCGGAGTTTGGCTTTCCATTGGGTCTCGAAGGCCACACGACAACACTTAATGGCCTTGAGGATCTCAAGCGCCTAAACTCTATTCATTATGGGTAGACTCTACAACTCGATGGACTGATTAACTCAAAACATGAATGAGATGAACCTAAATCTACCATGGTGTGCAAGCCTTGAAAATTTTAGATTTGATGCTGACTAGGATGTGAATCTGAAAAGTTCAGATTTGGATCCAAAGAGATTCAAACCTAGAAAATTCAGATCTAGATCCAACAGGTTGTAAGAATCTGAACCATTAAGATGTGAAATTTTGAATGCAAAATGAATCCGAAAATTTTAGATTTAGGTCTTTAAGAGACGCAAAACTCGAAAATTCAGGATTTTGTATTAAAATATGAAATTTCAGATTTAGGTCGAACAAGGATTGCAAATCTGAAAATTCAGACTTAGAATCAACGTTAGACGCAAATTTGAAAATTTCCAGATTAATCTAGACCCATGCAATTCAAAAAATATAAATCCTAGACTTTGGATAACTCGATCTACGATGAACCATGCAAGAGCTTAAGCTTTGATACCAAAATTTGACGCAGGACGGCCTATTCTAATCATGTATGCATGTGAAACATATGAACGTAGCGGAATCATGTAAACAAATCAATTTAACATTTAGCGAACATCATCATAACTAAGAAATCCATTAGAGAACATGTAATAAAAGGGGCCATCATCCTATACACGTTGTACTGGGTTCAGATTCATGCGTGGATTGGATCTGGCGAGGAATAGAACCCTCGATCTTTTATGGTTATGTCCAATCACTTAAGGGAATTCTTTAGTCCAGGAAATTAGATGATTTCTAGGTTAGGAAATCACAAAATCTGAAGAAACGAGTGTAGGCTTGAAATCTCAAGTTTTAGGTTGATGGAGAAGGTGAAAGAAAGAAGTAGAAGAAGAAAGAAGAAAGAAGATTTATCTTGTAGAAGAAGAAAGAAGAAAGAATATCTTGTAGAAGAAGAAGAATCAGAGAAAAGAGGAAGAAAAGATGAGATGAGGGAGATTATGTAATGGTACGGATATGGCCAGAGCAGTTGCCTTAGGGTGTCGCCAGAAAATTACAAGCGCGCAGTACTGGAACATTCGAAGTCTTGCGAAAAATTGGGTCCAATGCGTATGGGGTAGACCTTCCACCCAACATGAGAATCAATCCAACAATTAATGTGGAAGATCTAGTCCCTTGTCCAAACCCTCATATAAACCATACTCCCCATGCTTGGCCATATTTAGAATTTTCTTCTTAGCCTATTCCACCTATCCCAACTTTACCTGAAAACTTTACCTGAACAAAGAGAAGAAATTGAAGGGATTGTGGATGAAGAGATTGTATCCACAAGAGATGGAGGCTTCCAAAGATACCTGGTTAAATAGAAGAACAGGCCACCATTCGATTGTACATGGCTTACGGAAGCAGAATTATAGAGACTTGATCTAGATTTGTTGGAGAGGTACAAGAGTTTTATCTCGCCGGAATTGAGCTCTTCTCAGCCGAGGGGAGTTGATGAGGACATCAGGCCCTTTCGAGTGTATCAGCGCAGGAGATGAGCTATGCGCGCGTCCATATGGTTTGATGATGAGCCTGGATCGAGTCCAAGTTCCTAGATCGTGGTGATGACCTTACATGTGTTTGTGACATGTTTAAGTTGCTTGGAGGAGATGATTGGACCATTGAATCGTGAGGACGGTGTGATCGGACTGTTGGTTCATCGTGACTCACCTTCATTGCACCATCATCGGAACCCATCGGACATCTTATATATGACTTTATCTTCTGCACTTTTACTTATTTAAATTTTGAGTCAGTGTGCGCATGTTTTTTTACGCTAATGTCTTGTTTTTGAAATTTTTTAAGTAGGGGTATTTTGGTAATTATGCTTAATTCTGAATTTTATAAGGGTGTTGCCCTAAAGCTTTCTCATTATTATTTTATGTTGATGAAAGAAAAGAAAACACTTTTGGTAGCTCCTCTCCTCTCTTGTGGATCTCCTCTCCTCTTCTACTTCTTTCTTTCACCTTCTCCATCAACCTACAACTTGAGATTTCAAGCCTACACTCGTTTCTTCAGATTTTGTGATTTCCTAACCCAGAAATCATTTGATTTCCTAGACTAAAGAATTCCTTTAAGTGATTGGACATAACCATGCAAGATCGAGGTTCTATTCTTCGCCGGATCTAATCCACGCATGAATTTGAACCTAGTACAGCGTGTATGTGATGATGGCCCCGTCTATTACATGTTCTCTTATGGATTTCTTAGTTATGATGATGTTCGCTTAATGTTAAATTGATTTGTTTACATGATTCTGCTACGTTCATATGTTTCACATGTATACATGATTAGAATAGGCCGTCCTGCATCATGTAGGCAACCAAACATGGGGTCCATACAATGGAAGGTGGAAATGCTACCTTAGGGCATAGGAAATCAAACATGGGCCCATGTGATAGATAGTGCAAAAACTACCTCAATGTGAACTAGCGACTTTATTGGCTATTGATCTGACAGTTTGGATTATCCAATCCAAGTGATTGTTTAGAGGCATGGGCAATTAAAGGTGAAACATATGCAATAAAGGATCAAGATCTATAATCATAACCTTTCTAGTATTAATTAATATGGGCCATTTATTTTAGTGACCATGATCTAATGGCTAAAATCACCAATGAAAGTGATTCTTAAACTCTGTGTGTGTGTGTGTGTGTGTGTGTGTGTGTGTGTGTGTGTGTGTGTTCAATCAATTGTGAGATTTGCATGATAGATCATGTAGGTCAATGAACAATTCTTTTTTCTTAGTCATATTGTTCAGATGGTAATAATTATCCAATCAAAGCATTTCTTGAAAATTATGGTTAATCAAAGGGGATCTATATGATTGACGGTCTAGATCAATGATAAGATCTCTACTATAACCAGTTTAGACCGTCAATTTTCATAGCCACTGATTAGATGGTTATAATCAATAAACAAAGTGATTATTTCGAGCTTTAATCTTTTTTTTTTTTTTTCAATATAATTGTCCATACCGTTCATTTTCCTATCCGTTGATTGGATGGTCAGAATCACCTGATCAACATGATTTATGAGAGCTATTCTCAGCCAAGGTCAAGGTGGGCCTACGAGATTCACGGTCCAGATCATGATTAGATACTTTTTGGCACAGTCAATCTACATCATCTATTTTCTTGACCATTGATCAAATTATTATGATCATTGGGTTAAAGCGATTCTTGAGATTTTATGGTCAATCAAATGCAATGTGTACATGATAGACAGTTTAAATCAGTTATCAACAATAAGGCCCGCTTGTTTTGCTAATTACCCCAGTAATGTAAAGGAAATGTGTCATCATTACCATTTTATCACTGCCAAATCAAACATGGGAAATGTAAGTCAAATGTAGATCTATGTAGGAGACGGTTAAAGGAATTTGTAATCATTGCACTTTTTCATGGCATTATTGTGAAATTCTTGAATCCAAATAGCAACATTGGTGTAATTTAGTGATGATTTGACGTTAAAGTAGTGTAAAAATGCTATCATTACGATTTTACCTTCGAAACCAAATACAAGAATTGACAGTCATGTGTAGATGTTGTCAGGAGATAGGTAAAGTAATTTGTAATCATTTTACATTTCCTTTTCATTATCATGGTAATTGATGTGAAACAAACATGCCTATTGTAATCAATCTAGACCATCCATTTTCCTAGCCATTAATTAGGTGTTTAGAATCGCTTGTCAAAGTGAATCTGTAAAGTTTTCTCAATCTAGGGTGGGGCCTACATAATAAATAGTCAAGATCAATATAGACCCTTTTTAGTGTAATCAATATGGACCATCCATTTTCTTGGCCATTGACTGGATACTTAGCACCAATTGATCAAAGTGGTTCTTGAGACTTATGGTCGAGTAAAAGTGGGCTACATTATAGATAGTGATGCGGACATCAAGCCCTTTAGAGTGTACCAGCATAGGAGACGAGCCATGCCCGTGTCCATATGGTTCGATGACGGGCCTGGATCGTTCGTGACGATTGAGGAGCATTGAAGACCTTATACATTTGGTTCGAGACATTTGAGAAGACCCCACCTTGGGAAGATGTGTAAGTTGATTGGAGGAGATGATTGGACCGTTGGATCGCGAGGATGGTGTGATCGGGCCGTTGGTTTGTCATGGCTTACTTTCATTGTGCCATCATCGGAGGCCATCGGGCATCTTAGATTTGATTTGATTTTATGCACTTTCACTTATTTGAATTTTGGGTCAGTGTGCGAACGTTTTTTCGTGCGAATGTCTTTTTTTGAAATTTTGTTAGTAGGGGTATTTTGGTAATTATGTTAATTCTGAATTTTATAAGGGTGTTGCCTAACCTTGGTTCTCATTATGCTGTTGATTATTGAAAGGAAAAAAACCCTTTGATGGCTCCTCCTCTCTTGGTGGATCTCTCTCTTTCTCTCCAATTCTCGAGTTATCAACCTAGGGTTGTGTCTTTTTTTTTTTTTTTTTTTTTAGGGTTTCACTTTAGGCCAGTTTTAGAAATTTTTCAGATTTAGAAAGTTTCCAAAAATAGAAACTTTCCATTTTTAGAAAGTTTCCAGATTTGAAAAGTTTCTAGATTTAGGTTGTAGTGTCTAGATTTAGTGCTTTCCAGACTCAGAAAGTCTGATTTTCGAAATTTGCTATTTTTAGAAATTTTCCATTTTTGGAAAGTTTTCAAATTTAGGAAATTTCCTGAATTAGAAAATTCTGGTTTGGTGAGTCTAGGGTTAGGAAGTTCGTCAGTTCATGCATCTTCATAGGATTAGAGTCATATCATTCACATTGTGAGTCATCCAGTTCATAGAGTCGAGTTTAGGAAGAACTTAAGACAAGTCCGTTGTGTGCCCATTCGTTCTGGTCATGGTTTTGGATTACACGTCACTACCATGAATCAGGATCAGATTCTGGAGGCTTTGGCTGCTCTATCTCGATGTCTGGATAACTTTGAGGACCAGTCTAGAAAATCCTTTCAGAATCTCATTAACCAATTGGAGGCATCCAACCAGGCTAGCCTCGGCTATGAAAAAGATGATCAATATAATGCCTTGGTGAATAACAAGTTGGAAGGGTCCAAACAGGTTATTTATGAAATGGAAGAGTATGTGCCTGACATCGTTAGTGATGAAATAGAAGAAATTAAGGCATTGCTCATCATCGTTGAGAATGATGAAGTGTGTGTTAGTGATGAAAAGGTCGAAGAAATTGAGACCGCACCACTTCCAGATGTCATGTGTAACTTAAGTGATGTAAAGTCCTAATCTAAGTCTCTTACCATAATGAACACGAATGAGTTTGAAAAAGAGACTAGCGAGGATATGATGGTAGACACCCACATGACTTGTGATATCCCAACAGATGATTTATGGGATGAATTTTCACTCAAACGGGACACTCAACACACAATCGATCTTATCCCTGAGTCTATTCTGTCAAGCTTTCCTCAATACCAAGTAAACCTCGCAAAACATGCAGAAATGCAGCGTTAATTTGATAAACTACTCGGGGAAGTATTCAATTAGGAAAGTTTGAGTTGGAGTTTTGTTCTGTGTGCCATGCCTACCCTTTTTACTTCCAAGAACAATGGCATGTGGCGCATGTGTGGGCACATTCTGGCCGTCCACAAAATCTCAGTGCGATGTATTCACGGCATGATGGATGTGATGGTCAGAGCCCCCATCTCGCATCTTGATGACACGTTGAGCATAATGGCCAATGTCAAGATCTGTTCAAAACTTGGCATCAAAAGTATGTGTTCTCAAGATTGGGATACCTGAACATCATCCTTGTTTATAACACTTATAATGAGAAATTATGTGTCACTCACGAGAAGAGTCCTTTTGATAGGGTTGTTTATTTCCATAGGGTTGTTTATTTTGAGTCCATTGCTTTGCCAGAGAGTCTTTTAGTTTCATTTATGTTTGTCTCCCAAAGATCTTCAGAGTCAGCCGATGCATTTGCCCGTCACATTCATGATTTGCATTCATACATTAAACAACAGATAAATATAAGCAATGAAAGTTACAAACAATTACCTGACTTGCATCGTAAACTTCAAGAATTCCATGAGGGAGATTATGTAATGGTACAGATAAGGCCAGAGCAGTTTCCTTAGGGTACCGCCAGAAAATAACAAGCGCTGCAGTGCTGGACCATTCAATGTCTTGCGGAAAATTGGGTCCAATGCGTACAGGATAGACCTTCCACCAAACATGGGAATCAATCTGACAATCAATGTGGAAGATCTAGTCCTTTGTCTAAACCCTTCTCTAGACCATTCTCCCCATACATGGCCATATTTTGAGTTTCTTCCTAGCTTATTCCACCTATCCCAACCTTAGTTGAACAAAAAAGAAGAAATTGAAGGGATTGTGGATGAGGAGATCTTATCCACTCAAGATGGAGGCTTCCAGCGATATCTTGTTAAATGGAAGAACATGCCACCATCTGATTGTACGTGGCTTACAGAAGCAGAGTTACAGAGACCTGGTCCAGATTTGTTGGAGATGGATCAGAGCTTTATCTTGCCAGAGTCGAGCTCTTCTCAGCCAAGGAGAATGATGCGGATATCAAGCCCTTTAGAGTGTACCAGCGTAGGAGACGAGCCATGCCTGTGTCCATATGGTTTCGATGACGGGCCTGGATCATTCTTGACGATTTGAGGAGCATCGAAGACCTTACACATGTGGTTCGAAACATTTGAGAAGACCCCACTTTGGGAAGACGTGTAAGTTGCTTGGAGGAGATAATTGGACCGTTGGATCGCGAGGATGGAGTGATTGGACCGTTGGTTCATCGTGACCCACTTTCATTGTGCCATCATTGGAGGCCATCGGGCATCTTAGATTTGATTTGATTTTATGCACTTTTACTTATTTGAGTTTTGGGTAAGTGTGCGCACGTTTTTTCGTGCGAATGTCTTTTTTTGAAATTTTGTTAGTAGGGGTATTTTGGTAATTATGTTAATTCCGAATTTTATAAGGGTGTTGCCCTAACCTTGGTTCTCATTATGCTATTGATTATTGAAAGAAAAAAAAAACCCTTTGTTGTCTCCTTCTTCTCTCTTGGTGGATCTCTCTCTTCCTCTCTAATTCTCTTCTTCTTTTCTTCTTCCTTCTTCCAAACTTTCTTCTTCCAAGCTATTCTCTTCATCTCTCTCTTTCTTCTTACCTTTCTTTTCACTTCTTCATAATTCTATAATCTGGAAATTTGATCCTACACTACTTTTTTCGACTTTTAAGATTCCCTAACCCAGAAATCCTTTGATTTCCTGGACTAGTGAATCCTATGGGTTGTTTGAATGAAACCATGCAAGATCGGGAGGTTCTATCCCTCACCGGATCTAATCCACGCATGATTTGAACCTAGTATTGCGTGATTTGTGATGATGGCCATTCTATTGCATGTTTCCCTTGTGATTTTCTAATTTATGATGATGAAAGGTGGATGTTTACTTGATTTGCTACATGATTCCGCTGAATTTTACATGTTTCAAATGTATATGTTTAGATTAGGCCATTGTCCTACATCAGATAATCTAGATCAACTTTTGGAATTTTATTGTAATCAATCTAGACCATCCATTTTCTTGGCCATTGATCGAATGGTTAGCATCACTTGGTTGAAGTGGTTCTTGAGAGTTATCGTCAGTGTGGGGCTTACTTGATAGACGTTGTAGATCAATGATCAGGCATTTTCTATTAAAATAATTTTGTACTGTCTATTTTTATTGTCCACTGATTGGATGGTCAAAGTGATTCTTGAGGTTTATAGTCAACCAAAGGTGGAACGTATATGATGGGTGGTCTATACCAATGATCAAACCTTTCTTAACATAATTAGTTTGGACCATTCACGCCTTAATTTATAGCAGTGTTTTAAATAGCGAATAGCGTGTAGCGTAGCCTTCAGCCCTCTGAAGCGTGAGGCGTAAGCTACATAGCGTGTAGCGTAAGCTACACACTACTTAGATTTTTAATCAAGGTCGCACTTGGTTGCACCAAATTAGATGATTAATGATAAAATTTAACAAACTTTTATGATATTTGGTGCGAACCAAATGCAACCTAAAGTAATAGAAATCGGTAATGATTAAGTATAAAAGTGAAGAAAGAGACTGATTTTAATGTTACAGTCAAAAGTGACTTGTAATGTGAGCTATGTAGCGTGTAGCGTATCCAAATTAATCATGTAGCGTACGCTACACGCAACTTAAGCTATTTTCATGAGCTACGTAGCGTTTAGGCTAAGCTACGCTACGTACGGTAAGCTACACGCTACATAGCGTAGCTATTTAAAACACTGATTTATAGTGTCATTTTGAAGCTGAAAAACGTATGTGTGTGCTAGCGCACAACGGCTTTTCAGCCATTGCTTGCTTCAAAACTGAGGCATGATAGCGCTTCAATTTATAGTCGTTTTGAAGCTGTAGAATGTATGTGTGCTCTAATGCGCAACGTCTTTGCAGCCGTTGCTCGCTTGCTAACATACCAAAAATAGTCGGACACTAATTCCTACTTTTCCCATCCATAGATCATCCAATTGAAGTGATTCTTAAATACATTTCATTGGCCATTGATTGGATGGTTAGGATGAATCGTGTGACTCTATATGTCATGTGCATCTTATGCTACTTGACTCTTAAGAAAATGTCAAACCAAATTACTTGTGTCCGCCAATGATGCACAAAGACCAAATTGCAATTTGGTGATGCGCTAGCCAAATACACTAAGTGCACTTAGCAGTTAACTTCTGATTATAAAGTTGCTGAATATTTTTTTGAAGCTCAAATATTATTTAGTAAAGTTGTTTTGAAATGCTACCTAAGAATTATGTTCGGTCATGTTCCATGGAACAGTTCTTGTGGTTGCATCAAAATTTTCCATGATTGCTGCCCAACTTACAAACCCTTTTTGCCTAGGCTGGCACACTGCTAGCAGGTGGAGAATACTTGTGGCCTACCAAATAGTTGACTGGTCTCATTCTTTGGCCAGACGATTTACATGGTCCCACCTGATACAAAATTGGGATGTCCTACATAGTTCAACTGGGCACTTGTGTTCATTGTAGATGTGTTTGAGCTTAGCAAAGTTGGCATTTGTGATTAATAGGAACACACCCATATTATTCATTGATTTATATATGGTTTACTGATCCAAACTATTGCTCTGAAGCCTCCTAGTCAATGGATGATGTGCTATAGCCTCCCCAATCCTCCATTTTCAATTGTTGACCCATAACTAGATGGGTAAGGAAAGCTACACCAACATTCCACATTCAATGAATATGGGCCACCGTATCCCATTGCTAGGATCTTTTAGAGATTTTTAGGGTAAATCCACATATGGGGGCATTAGATCCATTATCTTGACCACAATTCTAAAGCTCACTCGAAACTCGTCTAAGTCTACTTGACTTGGTGACACCTTGAGCTGCGTCACTAGGAAACTTGCTTCTAAGTGAGTGTGACTCAATCTCAACTTGACAAGATCTATCACGTCAGCTAGCTCACTAAATGCTACTCAAGCCAAATTATTTTCTTGTGAAGAATGGGCTAGGAATGCTAAGTTAAGGATCGTCCAATTTCAGAGATTTTTATGGCATGGTTGATTCATGTTGGGGCATGAGATCAATGACCTGGATTATAGTTCTCATACCGGGCGGGGTGACTTGACTTGAAATTCGTCCAAGTCAAATCAACTCAGATTTCGAGCCCAGTCAGCAGGAAGCTCGCTTTTGAGCATCTCTCGATCTCGACAAGAAAAGATTTTTCAAGCTGGAGCTGAATCACTCAGCTTGTGAATAGTTTAAATGTAAAACACAAATACTGAGATCCAAACCTTCGACAATGGGTTAGCAAGAAAATACCTCTAAACAAAGGATCATGACCGTTGTTTTCATTACATTTGGCTAGTTTTTATATTTTATCCTTACAATAAATACTTCTAATATTTAATGCACTATAACCCTGCTAAATTTTAATTATCATATATCGAGTCAAGTAAAGACTCAGTCAAGTCTTTCAGTTGATTTGACCCAGCTTGAGATTGAGTTGAGTTCTTTGGTTTTTGTACTATGACCTACATCATAAAACATGAGTCCCACATGTATAAGCTTCGTGCATAAAGGGAAGAATATCCCTTTTGGTTAGTAATATAACTCCACCTCTTGGAAAATTCACGGTTGTCAACCTTCGGCTTCAAATTGTCATCTTGTTATGTTATTCAATTTGTACTGTTAATGAAAGTGATATGTCTCCAGTTAGATGGGTTATTTTGGTCTAGGACATAAAGAGTATTTTTGCTTTTGTTGTTAGTAGCATTTATGTAATTATGAAAATTTCTTTTTTTTTGGGGGGGGGGGGGGGGGGGGGGTTGAACCCTAATTTCAATATATCTCCTCTCCTTCTTCTTCTCTATTCGATCTCTCTTTCCACTATTTTACATGGTATTAGAGATTTATCATTTCTTATCATTCTTCTTCTTCTTCTCTAAATCTTCTTATTTCTTTGTTTCTTTTATCCCTTGGTATGCAGATTTTTTTTTTTTTTTTTAAAAGAAACCCGTGGTTTCTTTTTTCTTTTTTCTTTTGTGTGCTAGGCCTTTTTTAATGGTCCATGTGTGCGTGAGGGTATGCAAGTGTCGACTTCTTATCATATCACCTCACGTGTGATCTTTGCAAAAGTTTGGACCGTTTACCCATGTTGGATACTGTGTTCGTGACTATATTTCTTTGTGGCTGGTTGGAATTAGTGGATGTGTGTGCTGATTCTTCTATTTAAGGTGACGTGGCATCGTGTGAAGAGTTCAAGTGTGATGCTTATCGATTGTACTACTGCTAGGTCAATTCGCATTTGTGTTTGTGAGGTACTCATCTTTTATTTGTTATGGAGATAAAAAGTGACCTAATCTAGATTTGTAAATCCATCTGATTTTTAAGGGTCTAGATAATGGGACAAATTATTTACAGTGGTCTATGTCAATCCTAGTTGTTTTTTTTTCACAACCAAGGGAAAATTGAGATATCAACCGTAGAGATGAAGAATCCAATACTTATGACCAAATTATGACCGGGTTATGGAATAGTATGGAATCCTTTAGAAGTGCAAATGTCATGTTTTTGGATACGGTTAAGGAAGTATTGGATGCTCTATGGTAGAGATGTATTCATCTAATAAAAAGGTCTCTTGTACTTATTGGTTATAAGAAGAAATATTCAAGCTCCACAATGTGATAAATCGTTAGGAGAATACTATCCCAAACTCCAAGGAAGGTGGGAAGAGCTGAATGTGTATCATCCCTTGACTATCGATTTGGAGCAATTATTAAGCAACGTGAAGAGTTTTGAGTGGTCAAGTTCTTATTTGGGTTGAAACGTGAATATAAACTGGTTCATGCACAAATTTTAGGTGGCAAAGATATGCCATCTTTAAACAAGGTGTATGCATGCCTCCAACGTGTATCTTTTGGTTTTACAAGTGGGCCAATAACAACTCAACCCGCATCGCCGTGACCGCGATGAAAGAGATGGTCGTTGTGACATGGGAGGTGGCCGTGGTAGAGGTTGTAGACCCAGGAAGTGCATACATATTGGGCTCTTCAATCAATCTGTTGAAAAATGCTGGGACCTCCACGGGAAGCCTGTGGGTTAATCAAGCTTACCACAATGGAGAGAGCAATAGGCCTCCTCTAGCTAATTCTAGATCTACCACTCGATGGGCATGTACTGACTAGTGACATAGTTACTCTAACTCAAGAAAAATATTCCAAGTTGCGGGACAATTTACAGAATCACTTTGTTTCTACAACTTCTGTAGCTACTTCTACCTCTATGGATATATTCGTGACCTTAGGTATGACTTTTTTAGGATCCAAGTCTCATACTTCATGGGTAATTGACTCTAGAGCGTTTGATCATATGATAAGTCAGTTTAGTGGGTTTTCATCTATTGATGGCTCATTAATCGGCTCTTCTGTCACTCTAGCAGACAATACCGAACCCAAAGTATGTAGAATGAGTACTGTTCATACAAGTCCTCTTTCATTATCCTTTGTTTTGTTTGTTTCAAAATTTCCTTAAAGCCTTCTATCTATTAGTAAACTTACAAAATCCCTTAATTGTTGCGTCACTTTTTATCCTTTACATTGTGTTTTCCAGGACCTAAAGATGAAGAGGAAGATTGGTAGAGGATATGAGCATGACGGGCTGTACTATCTTGATCATGATGTTGTGAGCACAACAACATAAAAAGACGTCTAGGCTTAGCAGTGGCAGTGTTGTCTCAGTCATCTGTCATTGAAGATTCTTAAGAGTGTCATTCCTTCTTTGTTGTCGATGTCATGTTTGGAGTGACGTGTGTGAGTTGAGTAAGCATTACCATGCTTTTTTTTTTTCACCCCATATTGAGAAGCGTCAGTTTAGTTTCCTTTTTTTTTTTTAGTTTATTCAAATGTTTGGGGTCCAGTTAATTTAGTTAGTTTGGGTTTAAGTATTTTGTTATATTTGTTGATGATTGTTCACAAATGACTTGGCTTTATTTAATGAAAGATATATTTGAATTATTTTATATTTTTTAAGACTTTCTAAATGAAAGTGCAAAATCAGTTTAATTTGGAAGTGTCTATATTTCGATTTAATAATGCCAAGAAGTACATGTCCCAAGCTTTCAGTTAGTTTTTATTTTTTATTTTTTTATTCTCTTTTCTTGAAATAAGAATTCTACATTAGACATTATGCGCACACATTCCGCAACCAAACGGGGTTGAGAATAGAAAAATTGTCACCTCCATGAGGTAACTCGTGCTCTCTTAATTCACATAAATGTTCAGAAGAGTGTTTTGAGTGATGTAGACTGCAGTACTCAGAACGTGTTTTTTGATAAATGGATGCCTTTATTTTTTTTAAAGGGTTAATCATCTCATCAAGTTTTATTTCCGGATACTCCGTTATTTCCTCTACTTCGTAAAGTTTTTGGATGTGTTTGTTTTGTCTAATGGTTGGAATCTGTCCATGATAAGTTTAATCCTTGAGCATTTAAATATATTTTTCTCGGTTCTTCTCGTACATAGAGGGGTATACTCAAACACTTGGTGTTGATTACAGTGAAACCTTCTCTCTGGTGGTCAAGTTGAAATTCATTCAGGCTATATGGTTGGTCCGTCTTCCAACTTGACGTAAAAAATGCCTTCCTTCATGGTGATCTTACAAAAGAAGTTTATATGGAGCAACCTCCTAGATTTGTTGCTAAGTGGGAGTGGAAAAGTGTGTAAACTGCAATTTATGGGTTAAAACAGTTTCCATGTGTATGGCTTGACATTTCAAAAAGGTTATGTTATACTATTGCTTTGTTCGAAGTCATGCTGATCATTCTGTTTTTGTACGGAAGGGAATCTTTGGTTTCACTGTGCTTGTAATATATGTGGATGATATTGTTGTTATTGGAAGTGACAACAAGGTGATTGAAGAGCTAAAGAAGTATTTTCAATAACATTTTCTTACGAAAGATCTAGGTCATCTTCGATACTTGATATAAAAGTAACTAGATTCAAAGGAGTTAATCTATCCCAATGGAAATATGTTCTGGATTTACTCATGGAGACGGGTCTTCTTGGGACCAAGCCAGTTGACACTCCAATGGATCTAAATCACAAGCTTGTAAGTGATCAAGGAGATATAGTGGAGGATCCGGGAAGGTACAAAAAATTAGCTGGAAAACTTATTTACTCTATTACTCGACTAAACATATCCTATGAGTGAGTTTGGTAAGCTAATTCATGAGTTCTCTAGACTACCTCACATGAAAGCAGTTATTCGAATTTTGCTTTCCCAGAAAGGAACACCCGATTAAGAAATTTTGTATAAACGGAATGGTCATCTTCCAGTCACAGTACTTTCGATGTTGATTGGGTAGTTTTTTAACAAATAGACGATACACCATTGGATATTGTATACTTATGGGAGGAAATTTAGTCACATGGAAGAGCAAGAAGCAGAGTGTGGTGGCCTAATTTAGTGCCAAAGCCGAGTACTGAGCAATGGCTCATACCAGCTCATTCCTCCTATGAGTTGATGTAGATTAAGAAATTGTTGTAAGAAATGGAATTTACAGTACACCTATCTATACAATTATTTTGTGACAAGTAGGTTGCTTCACATACAACAAACAATTCGGTCTATCATGAAAGAACTAAACACATCGAAACTGACCGTTACTTCATACATGAGAAAGTTTCCAATGGCGAAATATCTACTCCATTTGTTCGATCTCAGCACCAATTCGCTGACTGTGTTCACCGAGGCTCTTCGTTCTGTTCGCTCGCCTCAAGCGCAAGGACTGCGATGTAGTAATAACTCTCGGTAAGACTGATGTCGATCCACAGGGAATTAGAAAACCAATTCTAAAATATTTTAGCAACTTCAAATTCAATCAATTTAGAACTTCAATTCATAAGCTAACTCAAAAACAATAAGGTTGTAAAATCTATAATTAATGGAACTAAGGCTTTCAAAGATTCACTTGTAGCAATCCCATGTCAATCCAATTAATCCAAGCATAAAACACAACTAGATTTGAAGTCCTATCTCTCATCTAGTCGAAAGATAAACCCTTGAAGCTTAATAACCCCATTCAAGTTAGAAATTTAAGTTCTAGTTCTAATCAAGCACATAGCATTCAAATATGTAGCCTTCGGAGTAACAGCCATGCCAATGGACTATGGCTTGCTCAAGGATTACTACAATTCGAATCTAATCAAACAACATGACAATTTCAGAGAATTGCAAGGAATCCATGTCCGGAGTACATGAACTCTCATAAAACTTCTAAAAATATCAACTTTCATTCAAACTAGAACAATAAAAATCCGAACTTGAAGTAAAGGTACTTGAATCAAACTGAATTAAACATGAAATTGGCTACAAGCTTCACCTCTCAGCCCTAGCTGAGAGATTCCAGCCGAGCATTATCATACTACAATTAGAACTCAATGAAAAAGATATAAAAACTAGAAAAACCGGAATCGACGGACTTGTGGACGCTCCACGGTGCTCTCCTTCACTTCCCACAACCTCCAATCTCTTCTAGGATGCCTTTAGACGAAGCCCTAGGTCCCCTTTTATAGAATAGTGCGGAAGATTCCAGATTGCGCAAGAAATCACGGAGCTGCGCAGAGAAATTCGGAGCTTGTAGAACAAGCTCTGTTACGCAGACGACCGGTCTGAGCTCTTGGACGATCGGTCGTAAAACAGCAAAAACAGTCTAGTGACTTTCCTAAATTTCCTCCCCCTCGCTGTTGAGTGCTCGATCGGTCTGACGACCGGTCTGAGTGCTGGCCGACCGGTCTGACGACCGGTCTAGCTTGGTCTAGTAATATATCAGCAAAGGGGGGTCCCTGTTGAATTATAGACTGGTCGGACGACCGGTCCTATGCCTTGGCAGACCAGTCGGACGACCGGTCTTCAGCGCTGTTTATTCTGCACTTCTTCTTCATTCTTTTTCTTTCTCCCTTGCTTCTTTCTTCCATCCTTTCGCACTTGGTTCATTGATCTTCAATGTACCTACAATGACCTTTTTAGCCTTGAATTGATGAAATCTATGTCTCGCTCCTACAATCACAAATCACGCATTAGATGGGTCTTTTAAACATGCAAACCATGCATATAATATGATGTAATGGGCTAAATCATGTATAAATTGGAGGCTCAACACGTTCCACTTAGGCTACGCATATATTTCAAGCTTGACATAGATAATATCTATGCTCCAACTAAAGCTACACATATATTCCAAGCTTGACATAGATAATATCTATGCTCCAACTTGAGGGAGAATGTTAATGAATGTGATATGGGCCTATGTTATCTATGCTCCAACTTGAGGGAGAATGTTAATGAATGTGATAGGAGCCTACATAGGCCCATTTAGATGGGTTGTTTTGGTGTAGGGCATGGACGGGTTTTTTTTCTTTTGTTTTTAATGGTATTTCTATAATTGTGAAACTTCCATAATATAAAAGGAGAGGAGGGGTGTGAACCCGAACTTTAGCCCATTCTCCTCTCTACATTCTCTTCTTTTCTCTCTTTTTCTTCTTCTCTATTCCATCTTTCGTTCCACCATTTTACAGTTACAATCCAGTATAGGAGCTGTAAAAAAACCACAGCTTTTAGTTCTAAAATGCTTTTATAAGGGAATTTTAACCTTGCCAAAGTTTGAAACTGCTGTGTTCTAAGGTTGCTTGCATGTCCTTATGAATTTTCCCAAGCCTTTTCCGAATTGAAAGGTTAAGAAATACTTGAATGTGTGAAACTCATGATATTTTGCATAAAGCCCTTTGAGCTGAAGGGCCAAAAAAAGTACTAGAACTTTAAGAACTCAAAAAAATTGAAGGGCAAAACATAAATAAAAAATGGAATCTTATGAGGCACAATAGCAGATCTCCCAGATAGAACAATGCTTACCTTTTAAGGTTGAGACAGCTAAGAAAAAAGTACATAAAAGAGTTGATGTTCGACAGAAAAAATCCCGACATTGGTGGTAATGATCCTTCAATCTTGGAGATGTTTGGGGCATGGGCCATCTGCCATGGGATCCAACAGACCAACGGTTTGGAATCCTGATCACAAAGCAATCAATCACTCTTGCATAGTCTGAAACCTGATGTAATGTGCATATTTTAGGTTTAGGATCAAATAAATTTTTTTTTTTTGTTAGAATGGCTTCCATTGAGTTGTGCCCTCGAACCCGTAATAGTAACCACTCAGATAACCATTATGTCGTATTGAGGATTCCCATAATTCATCAATACTTCCAACGAAAAGGTTAACAAAGATGGTTTCTTCATGAACTAGTTTTTAACTAGCTGGAGAACTTCAGTAAATATTATTTGTGTGAAATTTAAATACACTTTTATTTGCTGGCCTTTATTTTATTTGTTATCTAGTTTTCCTCAAACAGAATGTTATGTGCTGCCTGATCAAATTTCTTGCTAGTGTAAGTTTCATGGGGAGGTTTGTTTTCTGTATTCTTTTTGCAGCGTGCCACTTGTATTCTTTGCCTTTGGGCTTTCTTCTAATAAAATTATTGTCTTAAAAAAAAAAGGATAAAAAATGGGTTGCGTATGATTTTATTGGGTTTGGAACCAATGGAAAAATGGAAAGCTTGCCCATTTTAAAAGCTCATGGTCTGCCTCGGTAGCAAACACTCGGTCAAGCAGGTGCTTGTCATTTCTTCTACCAAGCATGTTCATTCACTCTTCATACAATTTATGGATGCTGCTTTTGGAGTTCACAATAGCTTCTTGCTTTTATAGATGTTAGGATTAGTCTTTACCATGTTTTTGTGTCAGATACTTCGCCTTTAAATGGACTCATCCCATCACTTTATTTGTAAATATCACTTGCCCATACGATCATTGTTAATATTATACCTTTTGTTATTAGGTTGATTTGGCTTGTCCTTGGATGTGACACTAAATGCACATTTGGTGCTCTTTACTCCGAAATACTTTTTGTTTGTGGAAGTGTGGAAACTCCATTCTGAAGTCTACTCACTAAGAAAGTCCATCAAACAAATACTTTTCTCAAGTGAGCGTAATTCGGCTAGTGGCTAAATTTAAGCTCATGGTCATTGAGCAAAATGCAAATACAGCAACATCCAAAACACACCCTTAAATGCTAAAAAAAAAAAAGCTAGCATAACTTGCATATGTACGTGGGTGTGCCTACCACTAACATGGGTGTAACAGCGTTATGTGCATGATCCACCTGTCCTGTCAAGGGTGCCACCCCATCTTTGGCCTTGATCCCAAAAATCAGGAAAATCCAAAACTCACGTGTTTATGCTTGCTAACAGTGTGCATTTGAAATAGACTCCCACTCCTACACTCAAATATCACACTGATCAGACACTCTTGACCATCTGATTTTAACTGTTTAAGTTGGACATCAACCATTTTCCTTTTGTATGTCAATCTGATAGTCATCAATTCGATGGTTAATCACTTCGATTTTACAGGCTGTCCTCTATCCACAGTTGGTCTTACGATTTGTAGATTCTGGATTTATATACTTTTGGGCCACATATACGGTGCAGAAGTTTTCGCTATTCAATAATTAGTGGCAATCATGCACCTTGGTTGGTTCTGACCTTCATGCAGAACATTCTTACATCAGTAAGCATGAGTGAGACTTAACAAGATTGAAGTCTATGGAAATCATAGCGAATGACAACAAGATGTCACTGTAGGTCTGTAAAGAAGCCACATGTGGACCAAAAGTGCACCCAAACCAGCAGAATTAGAAAAGGAAGACTGAGTTTTTTTTTGTTTGTTTGTTTTTGAAAGGTGAATCTTTATTCTGTTAGTCATGCAACGCACCCACACGGCAGTCACACAATGCACCCACTGGTGCAGTTGGTATGTCTCGAAAAGGAAGACCGAGTTGTCATTTTAGTTTTAGTAATTTTGGAGTTGATGATTATGGTCTATAATTACAAAATAACTTTGGAGGGATAATTAAAAGTACTAGAAGGTTGAACCTGGTTTCTCAAGAGCTCATTGGCTGTCAGTTCACTTGTTCAAGAAAGTTGTTGAAAAAATTTAATTAGGAAAGGTATGGAATCAAAGTTCATTGCTCAAAAAATAACTGGTTAGGTTGCTTAGGATTGATGTCTAGGATCAGTGCACATACCATTGAGGAAAATTCTCAGTGAGATATTTCATCTTGGAAGTTAATAATACTAGGTGTGATTGTCAATTTGCATGTTCGAATGCTATGCTTTTGCAAGGTCTGATGCTTAATATATAATTAGTATGGCCATAATCAACACAAATTAGGAAGTTTGCTTTGTTATCTGCCAGATTCTTTTTTGAAGATTGAGTTACTTGATTAGTTTGAATTGATTATAAGTTGGTAAAATGATATCTACAGTACTAGTTAGAATATTTCTGCTTTTGTGTTTATTTATTATTTATTTATTATTTATTTATTTCCGTTGATGTCCCTTGACAAAATCATTATATGCTTTCACTTTATTGAGCGAGCATGAAATAGGGATATATAAGGCCCTTACCAAGGTAGGACCTTAGAGAAGAATGGGTGGCTATCGAGGATTTGCGAAGCTGGTCATGAATGACTGTCACAAGGCTATGCTGATGATGATTATAATTGTTTGGTTGTAGCCATTTATTTAAAAACCACTTCCTGCTAATGCTATTGCAATGCAGTTCAGCATGATCATCATCTATTGCAATGCAATTCAACAGAATAAAACCTAAATTCAGTTCTTTGATCTTCTTGTAGTTGTATTCCACATAAATGTGATTTATTATTATTATTTTTTGTTGCAGAAACTGAAAACCCGTGTCATGAAAAAGAATGTCAATCCTGAGTGGAATGAAGATTTAACTTTCTCGATTGCAGACTCTACTTTACCAATCAAGCTTGTACGTGTTACCCTACCTCCGCTTATTTTATTATTGAGGTGTGGTGTCTATTTGGGTGACAATGTTGATAACTTTTGGCTCCATTACTGGCAGTAAGTGGTAAAGTAATTCTGTTCACCATGATAGATACATGCAAATGCAATTGGACTGGTAAATGAGAAATAGTAAGTTTCTGCAAGGGGATCGCAGTTTGATGATATTCATGAAGTCATCTTTAAAAGTTTTACATATGCGGTGTTATTATTTGGCCTTGAAGAGGCATACGATAAAAAAAGGTAGTATTCTTGTGATTTTAGTGCTAATCAACCTATTAAATGTTTGATTATATCTAATACACATGAAGGACTAAAACATGTTTCCCTCTAGGTATGTAAATGAAATTACGCATTTTGGATCAACACACTTGTATGGGCGTATGCGTGCGGAAACTTGAGAAGCAACTAGTATTATGGCTAAGTCCTTGGAGGGGGGGGATTAGGATCTTTTAAAATCTTTTCACCTACTTATGCAATTTAACAATTTAAACTAAGTAAGCACTAACACTTAGCTTCCAAGCTTAAGTGGGTCCAATCACAAGGCTATCATATTATAAGCAATTAAACAACCTAGCCTAAGCAAGCATAGATTATCAAATGATTAACTAATCAAGCTCCTAATCTATGCAATCTATGTAGACTATGAGAATGGATCAATGAGCTCGAGTTTACACTACTTAGTGAAAGTACATCTTGTGTGTGGATGTGCGTATCTAGTGTCTAACATAGATTCCTATCAAGCATTCATAATTAACAATTAAACATACAATGCTAAGATAACAATGTGCTTAATTCAATTACAAATATAAGCATGTATAGTGATTCAACTTTGGGTCTACTCTACTCCCGGTTCAAGTACTCAACCCATTGAACACATTGGCATTCACTATACGAAGTTTTTAAATGAGGTTCATCTTTCAACCTTTACACGGAGGTTTTACCGGTTCACCTCTCAACCACAATGGAGTTTTGGACAAGGGCTAACTCTCAACCCGACGCACGTTCTCTCCCATGTCGGAGGCTCCCCCTTGGAGACTTTGTTTAGGCCCGACAAACGAGCTAAGGAGCGCCAAATGCCCCTAGTTTTTAGGCCCGACTAACGTGCCAAGGAACGACCAACGTCCCTAGAGATTTAGGCTCAACTAACAAGCCAATGATCGACAAATGGCCCTGATCGAGTTTGACAAATAAACTCTATGCTCAATTCCCACAGGGAAAAGAGTGGATGGACTCTTAACAAATTGACAACCTTACTTTTCGGATGAGCCCCTTGTTCAGCGCTGATTCGGGTTACTTGATCTCTGTTCTCCCATGCTTCAATCAGCTCTCCTTTGCTCCCCCAATCGTGTTGCCATTTCATCGCCAATGCCTCAGCTACACTTAATCAATCACCTTGCATATGATGCATTTGAGATGTCCAAGGTGATAAGAGGGTAGGTTTGAGATCTCTACAACTAATGAGAATGGGTTGCTTAGAGTATCTCACCTACAAGGATCTCATCTTAGAGCTTTGGATAAGGATATGACGATCAAGATTGATCCAAACTCTAGAGATCAAAGAGGGTGAAGGTCATCTTTTTCACGAGCTTGGAATGCTCCATTCTTGTGTTAAATCATAAGGAAGATGCCTTGCTAGGGTTAGGATATGAGCCTCAAATGGTCTCCAATTATGGTGGCTTTAATCCTCTCAAAATCCCCCTTCTTATCCCAAAAATCGAGCCTAGCTCTTTTATAAAAGAATTCACAACGGATCTATAACGGGCAAAAACGGCTTCTATTCTGACCAGTTGGACCCCTCAACGACCGGTCGAACTGGGGTCATCGACTGGTCGAATTACAGGCCTGGGAGCGAAATGGTTACTGTCCCTATTTGATCGGTCGCCGACTGGTCGAATTAAGCCCCAGAGACAGAATTTTCAGTATGGTCGCTGTCTAATTTGGGCCTTCTGCCGACCGGTCGGGTGACCAGTCTTGGCATGATTTCTACTGTTTTATCATTGGTGTTTTGCAGCAGTTCATGCAACCTCTTTGCCATCTTTTAGGTGATCTTTTGGGACACCTAAGGCCAATCTAGGATGACTAAGGATATGCCTAATGGTCACGGTCATCTAGATGTTATGGTTTTGGTTAGGTTCAAGGTTAAGGCTCACCAAGGCATCTCTTTTACCTGATTCTTCTTCCTTGATGTAGCAAGTCCGTCTTGAGTCTTCGGTCTTCGTCTTCATTAAGCTCAACCGGCACTAGACTCACTGACCTAAGTAATTAACAAATAAGGTGCACTAGTATGCCACAGAAAAATGCACTAACAATCTCCCCCTTTGTCAATTACTTATAAAAACCTAACCTACCAAAACTAAATACATGTACAAGAGATTACAATGATATTGAAATAAATACAGGACTCTTACCATGCCTAACTAAGCAGCTCCTCTTCAGTTTGCTCCCCCACAACCTGCCAATCTCTGCATCACAAAGCATAGCAAACTAGTTTTGGTGAGACTTGATCTTTCTCCCCCTTTTTTGTCAGCAATTGACAAACTATTCTCTCTCCCTTAATGATATATCAATTAAGGTTAAGGTAAGTGTAGATAGTATGTTGCAGTTATAACTATAAGCACATGCTAACAAGGAGAGTATAGGGTGCATGAACTTTAAAACATGGAGCATGCAATGGAACATGATTAACAAGAAAATGTAACTATCTAAGCATAGTTAATCATGCATAATTGGTCATCTAAGATATACATTAAGCAATAAGTGCACAGGGCTTGTAGCCCAATCAACCAACCTCCCCTAATTATGTACATCATGACCAAATTGATACGCGGAGCTCGACAGCTGGGGTCCCAAACCTTTCAGTTTTGAAGTAGCTTGGTTGGAGGTGAACAGATTTGTTGGGTTTGTTAAAGACTAGTGGTGGTCCTTTTAGTTGAACTATAAAAATGTGGATCTAGACTACAACATAAACTCAAACTTTTGAAGGACGAGCTCAAGACATGGTGCAATGTTTATGGGGAAAGGGAAGTTGAAATCTTGACTATCTTGGATGAGCTCCACTCCCTCGTTTTGAAGGAAGAAGTGATTGTTTTGGCAGAGGAGGAGGATGCACACAGAAGGGAGCTATTGTTGGAATACTCAAAGTGTCTTAAGAAAGAAGAAATCAAATGGCGTCAACGCTCTAGGGCAATGTGGTTAAAAGAAGGTGATAAAAATATACGCTTCTTCAACAACATTGCTTCAACAAGGGCAAGGAATAACATAATTTTGGTTATAATAGTGGATGGCGGAAGAGTAGAAGAAAAGTCACAGGTATGTGAAGCGATCGATGGCTTCTATGAAAAACTACCGTCGAAGGATGCATGGGCTAGACCTCAGTTAGACATTTTGGACTTTGACGCATTCTCAAAAGAGCAAGCTGAGTCTCTAAAAAATCATTGTTCAGAATTGGAAGTTAAGGAGGCAATGGACAGCTTAGCGAGAGACAAAGCTCCGAGCCCAGATGGCTACCCCATGGCATTCTTTCAAGTATTATGAAATGTTGTGAAGTTATCAATGACTACTTTGCCAAAGGCTTTCTCTGGCTGGAATATGGTGCGTCCTTTATAGCACTAATTCCCAAAGTGGAGGGAGTTGAAAACATGCAAGACTTTCTACCAATCAGCTTAATTAGGGGCCTGTACAAGATCCTTGTCAAGATTCTAGGCACTTTTCCATGCGGTGATAGGGGATGTGATTTCGTATAATCAAGGCGCGTTTATGGGAGGGCGTCAAATCCTCGTACCGCGCTCATCGCTCACGAATGCTTAGATTCCAAATTCAAACAAAAGAAATCGGGGATTATATGCAAACTCGACATTGAGAAAGCGTATGATCATGTTGAATGGGACTCCCTCGATTATATGTTGCTAAGAATGGGTTGTGGTGCTCAATGGAGAAGATGGATTTAAGCTTGTGCTGGATCCCATCCCTTTCAGTTCTCATCAATATATCCCCCGAAAGGCTTTTTCAAACCTACCAAGGGTCTTCAACAGGGAGACCCGCTATCGCCTTTCCTCTTTCTCTTTGTCGCGGAAGCTTTCAGTAGGATGCTATATAGAGCTCAAGAGTCCAAGCTAATTTTTGGATTTCAGGTGTCTAAGCTGGGGGAGCATATTTCTCGTCTTTAGTTCGTCGACGACAGCATCATCTTCTATGATGCCGATTCTTTCATGCTCGAGAACCTTCTCAAGACTATAGTGTGTTTTGAGGCAGTTTTAGGCTTAAAGATCAATATGGACAATAATGAGATATTGGGCATTCATCTATCTAAAGAAGAAGTATTGGGTCTTGCAACCACCTTCGGTTGTAAGTCCGAGTCTCTCCCCTCTTATTACTTGGGCCTCCCTTTGTACATTGGCAAGCTTGTTGTGCACTTGTGGGACAAGGTGGTAGAGCGAATTGAAAGGAAACTCTCAAAATGGAAGAGCTGGTACTTATCCCTGGGCAGTTGTCTAACACTGCTCGAAGCAGCTTTTGCCAACATGGCTCTTTACTATATGTCGATCTTCAAATGTCCGCTTGTTGTTCTGGAAAGATTGGATAGGCTAAGAAGGGTCTTCTTGTGAAGGGGATCTCAAGAAGGCAATAGGTTCCATCTATTGAAGTGGGATGACATCTGCAAGCCAAAAAAGGAGGGAGGTGCTAGTTTAAGGGATCTCCAAAAAATGAACATGGCTCTTCTCAATAAATGGTTATGGCCAGTGTTCGAAATATCGGTATCGCGTTATGTATCGCAATCTTAGGATACGGATACGTATTGTTGTTGTTGGAAACATGGGAAAACATTAGGAAATTGGTTGAATTTTTCAATGAAACTTCAGTGATTGTTAAAAAAGACATCAATAGACACTTATAAATCAAAACACTACAAAAAAAAAAGTGCACATAATTGGTTTTCTTTGTACTGTGGTCCTAATCTATGTGCTCTCTAATTGAATTGATGCAAGTATATTCAAAGTCGATTCATATAATTTAAAATGTAAGAAGACATGTGGAAACATAAGCAATACATTCAAAAGAAAAAGAAGAATCACTAGATTAGGTTACATACATGTTTGATTTTATGTTTGGACACAAAGATTGCAACCGATTTGCGAGAAATTGGAAAATTTTGATTTTTTTTTTTTCAATTTTCCGCAACTTGGCCCATCTCCACCAAATCTCGAAATTAAAGCTTTCAATTCATGATTTTCCATGCAAAGTATGAAAAATCATGGATTTGTAACAATTTGACACCGATTTAACATGATTTACAAGAAAAAAAAGATCGAAAATTGAAAATGCTCACCGGATCGAACATGTGGGATACATCGCACTACTTGTGCGTTTCGTATCGCACAGGTGGGATACAAGATATATCGTGGGATATATTGGCCAATATCGTCGATACTTAAAACACTAGTTGGCACATCATCATTCCAAATCACCATCACCTCTTTGGAAACATCAACCACACCAATTCAATTCCACCATCTTTCTTGATATTGCCCTTCTCGCATTCAATACATATCCAAGCATCTCAACAGCCTAACAGTTTCTCTAAAAAAAAAATTGATTTTTTTTTTTTCAATTTTCCGCAACTTGGCCCATCTCCACCAAATCTCGAAATTAAAGCTTTCAATTCATGATTTTCCATGCAAAGTATGAAAAATCATGGATTTGTAACACTTTGACACCGATTTAACATGATTTACAAGAAAAAAAAGATCGAAAATTGAAAATGCTCACCGGATCGAACATGTGGGATATATCGCACTACTTGTGCGTTTCGTATCGCACAGATACAAGATATATCGTGGGATATATCGGCCAATATCGTCAATACTTAAAACACTGGTTATGGCATGTCGGATCAGATGAAGTCTTTGGAAAGAAGTTGTTGATAGCAAGTATGGAATGAAGGACGGGGGATGGGACTTAAAAGATTCCTCGTTATATAGGGCCTCCAATATTTGGAAGTCAATCATGTCCATAAAGTCGGAGTTCAAGAAAGCTGTATCCTATTTGATTGGTGACGACACAAGAATTAGATTTTGGGAAGATGTGTGGTGCGGCGATTTGCCCCTATCTTAAATCTACCCCAACTAGGCTCAGGTGGCATCTTCCAAAGACACATTAAAGTTGCAGAATGCTTTTCCTTTGATGGGCTAGAAATTTTTTGGAACTCTTCCTGTAGAAGGAATTTGACGGAAGTTGAGGAGGAAGAGTTGATATCCCTCCTTGGTTGGCTTTGTTTTGTCATTCGTCCTAGTGGAGGGGATGCTATGGTTTGGAAAGGCAACAGCTCGGGGATTTTTTCAGTTAGGTCCTTTGATAACATGATTCAGCCTCCTAATTTGAGAAACAAGGGAAACTATGCTTTACATTTATGGTATGGTGCCCCTCCCAAGATCCACGATCTTTGTATGGTTGGCGGGTAGGAAGAAAGTTCTAACAATCAATAACTTGCAAAAGTGATCTATGATTATCCTGAATATGTGCTCCCTTTGCAAGCAAGCGGTGGAGTCAATAGACCACTTGTTCATTCATTGTGTCTTCACATCTAAGGAGTGGTCTTCCTTCATTTCTTCCCTTCGCACATCGTGGACCATGCCTTGTTCTGTGTCGGATCTTCTGTAGGCTTGGCATGGGGGAGGATCGAGAGGCAAGGAAGGAGCTATATATGGAAGTTGGTTCTCTTGGCTGTTTGGTGGGCGACGTGGTTAGATAGGAACAATCGGTGCTTTTGCAAACTGTCATGTCCAGCAAAGGCTGTGGTGGCCAAGGCTTCCACAATGGTTTCCGAGTGGGCCTTGATGTCGAAAGTGTTTGAATGCCAATAATCTATTTCTAGTAGTCGCAGGTGTTTTCTGGGGCTTTTCTCTTTTCTCTTCTTTGTATTCTTTTCCTGCTGGTTTTTGCCTGCAGGTTTTGCTTAATAAAATTTCCTTTACTCTTCCCAAAAAAGTAAAAATAAAAAAAATAAAATGAAGCTATTACAAAATGAGTTCATATCACTCAAATACCATACAATGCAAGTAATAAAACATAAGCAATACATCCACCGAAAAAAATAAATAAATTGCCTCAAACCTACATGGAATTATGAGGTGGCTCAAAATCATCTCTATACCCACTGCATACACACATGATGCATCCACGCATCCATCCATACATGCATCAATCTTTCCATCCATCCATCTTTCCATCAACCATACATACATTTGTACATAAATTCATACATTGCATACATCATACATCAATACATGAATACATGAATAACACATCCATTAATCAACGCATCCATCCGCATCTACATGCATACATAATTAGGAAACAACATAATTTTTTTAAATAAACATATTTTAGTTTATTTTTCTTAATTTTTAATCATTCAACGTTATCCACTATATTGATGGTAATATTGGTGATAATATCGACAATACCATCGATACAAGTAAATATTTGCAATCGCAGGTCAATGATATATCTATGATATCAATAATATCAGTGACATTTCGGTGATACAAGCAACATTATCGCCAACGAAAGTTAAATTTTAACCCCAGCATCTGTATCAACCACCTACGATATCAATAATATTGCCAATATTATTGATAACATTGGCGATATTTGGATTGCCTAGAAGGAATGTGAAGGTGTTTAATTACTGAGAATAGGTGCTTAGAACAGATTGTGAAAATATGATTCAGAAAGTCTACACAAATAGTCAGGACAAGGCTGTAATGACTTTGATGATGAATCAAACTTTTCTTAAACCACTTCACTAAAAAGTAAAATACTAAATTTATACCCATGTCCATGTACATTGAGATTTGGGGGCTGATCAATTTCAACCACATGCATACCCATAGCTAGCAGCCACAAATATACCTAACACCATACTCATACTAAGTAACACAAGCGACGGAGACTAGTCGTCGGTTCAACCGATCATTTCTCTAACATACATGAGAAAGGATTCAATTTCACTGTTTAGTGTAACGGAGGAATTGCACTGCCATCCTACATCCCAAGCTAAGGCTACAAAATAACCTATAGACAAATTTGCGATGTGATAATAGTATCAAGCATCTGGTCCATTGCTCACAATCATTTTACCACCCAACGTCATTCGTAGGTCATACTAGTAGAGAATGAACTAACTGGAAAGATTTGAAGCTGGGTCAATCGGACCATAGACTGAGGTTGGAACCCAGGCATCCTTGCCTATAGTAGGTTGGAGTAATAACGAGATGGACCACCTACCTAGGAAAGAGTCCAACTTCTTGAGGGTATTTGAATCCCAATTTAATGACCAACATCCACCCAGCCCCGCCTACTGACTGAATTTTGATGCACTCACAATGAGCCGATGCCCATAAATCTCTGATCTCAATTGGCTGAAAGCTAGATTTCCTAGTTTCCTGAATAATTATAAAATCCACTTGTTGGATCTTCACAGTTCTTTGATCACCAATCTTTTCTCATCCCCCTGGTACATTGAGTATTCCAAGACCACACCTTCATTTGGGACCCACTTAAGAAAATGGGCCCTTCCTCTGTTGGCAGAATGTAAATAGGCCTTTTGTCGTAGTTGACGGACTATTTATGGTTTCAGAGTTCTTGACTTCCTCTGGGAGACTTTGACAATGATCTGACTGGGGCGTTGATCTCACCTCTGGCTGCTTCAATGTGACTTAAAATATCTTTGAAATTATTCTCCTCACCTAACATTCTGATTCCAATAATCTGGACTATAACTCTCTTCACCTAGGGAGAAACTGAGGGAGAGGATTGATAAATAGGGGGGATTCTCAGAACTACAGAAGCTTGAGTCCCAAGCTTTGATTCCTCCATGCATGGAAGAGCATGCCCCGCAAAAGCAGACTCTCCATTTATAGTTGTAGGAGCTCCAAGGAATGACATAACGATGTTGGACTGGATATCAGGGGTATGTGATTTGGAAGAGATGATATTCCATTGACTAGCAAGCTTGAAGCTCACTGAATCAATGCAAGCTTACTCTCTTCCTGAAGAGCAGAGATTGAAGACTGGGGAGGGACCTTGGCGCCAAGAGACCTGGGAAATGTATAACTGGGCCTGGGAGAGAGACGGTAGTAGTGTAACCCTCAGCATATATGGTTAAAGAAGGATTAGGTGGGATGAATAAGCAACTCTAATAACACATGAAGAGGGGACTGCCTAAAAAGGAGCGTCGACTGCTATCTACTCCTGGGCATTCATGTTCTGGGCCACTTTTGGAGGACTAAGGTTGCAGCCCCATTGAGGAATCTGGAACTGCCACACTGCATGGGTGCACTGCTGGAAAAACACTGTGAGACTCCACAGATCGCCATGTGACCCAGAGCATCACAAAGGAAAGGGGGCTGAAGAACCACATGGGCAGAGATCCAGAGACCCCTTGCCCCGAGGGTGCATTCATACCAGTTGGCATGCTAGGCAATGAATGTGGATTCTGCGGAGCTATGAATCAGGGAGAAAATATCAAACCCTGAGATATGACATCAGCAATGCCAGGCTGGCACTCAAGGGTGGAACCTTGAGAGAGATCCAATTTAGTGCCAGCTGGTAGTGGGCGTAGACATAAGAACAGGAACGTGCCATAGAAGCCCTAACAATTACAGTGCCAGCCGTGACCACCATGGGAACTGTAGTCCTTTTACATGGTCAGGATTAGCCAGTTATTGTGATTTTAATATATGGTCCGGTTATGGAGCTTTTGCATGAATGAACAGTTTGGATCATCATATACACACCATGTGTATATCTATGGTCCATTTATGCAGCTTTGTGATGAATGAATGGTTTGGATCAATCATAAACATACCATATGTTTGTTATAGAGAGTAGCGCAAGTGGCTAGGTCACCATTCTGTTATTTTATGTACGCTAGATGCTTTTAAATATAACGGTGTTACATAAGATATTATGACGGTGTTTGTTGTAAAAACAACTGCTACTTAACTGAGATTTATTTACTAGAGACCAATGTTTTAAATATTGACTATATCGGCTAATATATCCCACAATATATCTTGTATCCCACCTATGCGATATGAAACGCATAGGTAGTGCCGATATATCCCACATGTTCGATCCGGTAAGCATTTTCATTTTCCGATCCCTTTTTTGGTTGAAATTATGTTAAATTAGTGTCAAATGGTTACAAATTCATTGGTTCTTCATGTTTTGCATGAAAAATTGTAGCGTTAGAGCTTTGATTTCGATATCCATTAGTTCTTTATTTTCTCCATTTTTTCTCTCGAAATTTTCCTTCAACCAGCTGTCAGTTAAGACTAATTTCGAAGTATGTAGGAGTATTTGATGAAATGATCATCACATACACTCTAATTTCGAAACTTTAGTGTAGGTGGTCTGATTTGGGGAAATTTTGGGAAAAATTGAAATTTCCCCATTTCTCCCAAATTGCTTGCAAGGTTGCACTCCAAACATGAAATCAAGCATGTATGAGGACTGATCTACTGATTTGTTAAGTCCTTGTCAATTGTAGGAAAACAAAATCATTTTTAATTAAAAAATATTAAAATATTAAATTTTTTTCTTCGAAATTTTCCTTCAACTAGCTCCCAATTGAGACTAATTTCGAAGTATTTAGGAGTGTTTGATGAAATGATCATCATATACACTCTAAATGTTATGCATTCAATTTGAATATAGTTGCATTAGTTCAGTCAACAATGCATAGCTTAAGACCCTATACAAAGGAAACCTATTATGTGCACTTCTTTTTTGAGATGTTATGATTTAAAAGTGTGTATTAAGGTCTTTTTTAACAATCCCTGAAGTTTTATTGAAAAATTCAACCATTTTCCCAATGTTTCCCTATGTTTCCCAAAAAGTGCGATAAATTATCCGATACAAATGATATATCCCGTGCAATAACTGATACGTATCTGTATCCCAAGAATGTGATACCGATATTTTGAACACTGGTAGAGAATTATATATAAGATATAATAGTAATTTAAACAACTTAAATTGTTAAAAGAATCAATTTTGATTTCTGTAAGCTTTGCAGATTCCTTTCCTTATAGAAAGATTCCTTGTTTCATAGCAGCTGTTATTGTAATTTATTACCTTAAAGTCATATTGTACTTGTTGAATGTGAGGTCATATTTCCATGATTTGAACTGTTTTTATGATGGGCTCAATGCAATCATGGATGCCTACCTCTGATCGTTTGACTCCTTTCCTTTGAATATGGACTCTCTTTCAAAATTTCTTTTGTGGGCCATCTGTAGGTCCTTCAAATCTTGAGCATTGTTCGCTTATCAACCATCCACTGTGTGGCATATCATATAAATGGTGCAGATCATTGTCAAATCCAAGGGCTACAATCTTGAAATGAAAAATTGCTTTACATTGGGATGCATTTTTGAGGGCCAACTCAGCCTTCTTGCATTTAAGCTGATTGGGTAAAATCTTCGCCATCTCATCTCTTTCACAGTGTTAGGCACAATCCCAACCACGCGTTGAAAACCAATCAAATGTAAGTTTTGCCCCCAGTTGCTCGTGTTATATATAATAGAGAACATATTAGAGTTGGCATGTGCAGAGATGAAATGGTATGCAATTTTTGGGAGAGAGGAGAGGTTATGGAAGTTGTAAAATTAGTTTCTCGTACGAGCATTCACCACCATTTCGAATGGTGGTGAATCTTCAACTGCACACGTGATATAGTTTAATGCAATCCAAACCATCCAACCGAACTTCGGATGGAGAACAACCTAATATTTACATTGAGAATGTTGATATTTACCATGGGAACTTGGTGATGGAATTTATACCACTTACTATTTTTCTTCTAAAAATCTATTTGACAGCCACCAATTGGATGGTTAGAACTGTTTGGTAGTTGTGGTTTTAAAGAGATGCTCCATCTATGGTGTAATCCACAATTCAGGTGTAGATGAGCATGAGCCCCCAATGTGAGGAGATGAGTCGTGACATTTTTAAGATGATGGTGAATGGTCAATTCCCTACATGCCCTTAATTAAGAACCCTTCAGATATCATTTCATAACACACAGTTTTAGCAAGTCAAAGAAGTAATTACTGGGAAAGTTTGGCCATGATTACTCACGTTATATATGGTAGAGATAAGTTATTGGCAATGGCTGTCATAAGGTCTTAATGTAGTTTCTTCAAACATTGTTTGCAGACAGTGTATGACAAGGACACATTCAGTCAAGATGATAAAATGGGAGAAGTCGAGTTCTCCATTCAGCCATTCGTGGATGCAGTAAGGATGAATTTGGAAAGTAACCCAAGTGGTACAATAATAAGGACAATGGAGCCGACTCCTGAGAACTGCCTTTGTGGAGAGAGCCACATTATGTGGTTGGATGGTAAGGTAGTTCAAGACCTTTGTCTCCGGCTCAGAAATGTGGAATGTGGTGAAGTGGAACTGCAATTGCAGTGGATCAGCCTCCCTGGCTCCAGGAGCTGGTAGAGAAGAAAACACTCATCCCTACTATGGTGGCAGTTTTCAATATTCACTCTTGTATGAAAGTACTTAATAGGATGGCGTGTTCATGGATGTCTATATTGAAACTCCACTAAGCATATGTTCCTGCAAGTACTGCTGTCTGTCATAGCTTAAAATACTGGCTACTTAAGTGTGATGTGTTTTTTTTTTTTTTGGCAGCGGAAATACTGGATGTTGTGGTGTGGCAGTTATCCTTGTTTACTGGATAACACTGACAATTATCTGTAATTTTGATATTATACAATCATATTTCTGCTCAACTGAGTCTCAATTCCCCACTTCCGCTTTCCTTAACCAATTTGTGAAATTCTTATAGAAGTTTGTAGCAAGGTTCAAACTACCCTAGGATCAAGTGTATTTTACTCATGTGACTTGATCTAATTTTGATTCAGTAGAGTTATTGATAATATGTATTGATTATTGCCTCACAGCTCAATTGTAGTGTTGGTTAGAGCATGTAGGCTTCGACTGGGTTGGAATCCCTGAGGATGTTTTCCTAGCTTTTAGTGATGCAGACAGCCCTGAATCGCTACCAAAAAACAGATGTTGATTATTCACTTGGTATGGCAATTGAAGGGAGGCGATGAATTAGTCCTGAAAGCATTGTACGGTTGACCATGAGATGGAGGATTTGCTTGCTGTTCCAAATCTTATGCAAGTTGGAACTGGAGTAGAAGTTCCATTAATGGCCCACAAATGAATGGTCGAAGTAGAAAGTAAAACTCAAATTTTCTTCTTATTTTTCAAAATCAAGTTTTTCCGTTTTATTTTTTTAAATCAAGATTTTATGTTTCCAAGCATCTCACATTTTGGTATTTTTGTTGCCTACTCCAACATAACAAGTTCTAAACGTTGGCACTTCGTTTTGTCACATGCCTGGCATCTACATCATGAGGTCAAGTTCTCTGCTTGTGACTAATATGGAACTTTCTTATTATGCATGGAGTTTATTCTTCTGGGGTCCATGCTTTTATAAATGTTTGTATGTGTGCGCACGCATGGGGTGTTGCGTGCGGATCATTCATCTTGTGGCTTCAGGTCCAAGCCAGGCATTGCTACATAGCTCCCAGGCCGTAATGCCCTGTTTCCTCCCAAATTTCATTCTAAAAGGGTTTTAGAGGCATTAATATCCCTTTGCCATTCTAAAAGTCATGACCCCTTCTTTCATGATTTTTTTTTTGGCAATAGGCTCATAGTTTCCGAAGCTTGGCTTTCCCTCTCTTCATATTTCTTCAACTTATATACCTGAAGGAGGATGACGGAACACCTCTACAACAGGCTTTGAAGAGGACTTATTGCTGTAGGGGCAGCTGTATGAGAAGCAGCCACCACTTTTTCCTCAACTAATTAATATTGATAGTGTACTACTTTGCTTTGGAGCTTGTGACACAATGTGATGCAGAGGCCACAACATGCTTTGCCTTGACTTGGATGACTTGTTCAGCCTGTTTAACCCAAGGGCTGTGTGTTTCTTTTGCTTTGTACACTAGCTTGGTATGCTTCTACTCCTTGAATGCACTATACACCTTAGCTTTGCTTGCGTCTATTGGACCAAAAGGCTATCATGAACCCAAGGCTTTCTGAGCAGAAGGTTGTACGAGTTTTTGGAGTCCATCACAGAGCAAGTAATTTCTGCACATAACTCTTCCCCCCCCCCCACCCACCCTTTTTTTCCCAATGGATCTTTGAGAATCCACACTGTACGCTTGGATGGTCACCCTGGCTTGACTGACATGATTTGTTGAGATCCCAAGAATATGCCTAAGCCTGAAATGGCATCACATTCACCACTGACAGTGGGTCCACTTGAATGCAAGGTATCCTTGGATCTCTGACCTAGCATGTTAGGTTGAATGCCTGGTTATGCTTAAGATCTCCCAAGATAAAAGAAAGTGATGTTTGTAGGCTTTAGTTACCTTCATTGGGAGGCATTTCAAGCACTGTTTTGGTTTGACTTCCCATCGAGGTACATGAGGCATGCACTTTATATATATATATATATATATGATGAGCAAAATCTTTTTACTTCCAAAAGACTTAACTTCCAAGAATACACTGGAAGAAAGAGAACAAAAAAGCTCAACCCAAACCTAGGAAAGGGCAAGAAGAAAAAACAAAAGAACCCACATCCTGGGCCAGGCCAGGAAGTAGAAGAGAAATGGGAGCACTAACAAGCCAGAGAATGAAGTCTAATGGCAGGGACGAGAGCCCACACAAAGCCAAGGAGAGAAACAAGCTTAATAGAGAGGGCCACACCACCCAAGCGGAAGGCCTCACCCAACAACTAAGAAGAAGGGACAAGCTCGAGAGCACTTGAGCATTAGAGCAGGAATCTGGAAGCAACCAAGCTTAGAAAAAATCCGTTGATGCCTCCCAGAGTCCAATCCCACCGAAACCTTTAACCTCGTAACGCAACCGGAAATAAATCTAGTCAAATGCTGCATCTGCTAGGTAGAGAAAGAAGGCTCTTATATAGCTTTAACGGATTGATTGTTGGCCACCTCAAGAGATATTCCTGAAATATTAGCAGAACGTGATTTAGAAAGGCCAAATTAAAGAATCCTAAAGCATCTATCGGGAGGCTCCTTGTCAGGGTCAAGAAGGATGAGTCCCCAACACGTTACTCGGCAATAAGGAGAAAAACAACGGGGAGACAAAGTTTCTAGAAACTTAAAAACAGACAAGTTTTCATTTCCCCTCGAAGATAAAAAGTAAGAGAGAGAAACATAGGAGGGCCAGAAAGATGGGCTCTTTTGGACACTACCGTGAAAAGATCCAAAGAGCCGAGATAGAACTGGAGACATCTAACAATATGGAAGAACTCAAAACAAATATCTCTAGATCTGACATCCTCAAGTATAGATAGAGGATATGAACTCCTAAAAGATAGACTAGTCTAAAAAAATCCTTGAATTCCTCTTCCTCTAAATATGCCAAGCTTAAGTAGGAAAGACTAGCCTCGAGAGCTCGTCACAACTGGGAGGCTACCAATAAGATGCCTGATGGTATTAAAAGGGAGTCCCACGGGAGGAGACCCAAGCCCGAATTTAGACTATATCTGAACCAAAACTAGAACACAAAAGATCAACTAAAGAGAAGATGGTTGATAGACTCAGCTTGAGCAGAACAAAAAAAAAAAAGAAAAAATAAATAAAATACAAGTGGCATTAACCTGGGTACTACACTTAATTATCCAATCCTCGGTTTTGAGTTTTCTAAGGAAAATCATCCACGCAATGATTGAGTGCTTGTGGTTGTGGATATGACCCTTGAACCACACTACCAAGGAACTTCTTGGGAACTTATCCTGCCGGTCTTTATAAAGGAATTAAATGAAGGCCGCCCACAAGGATCCAAGGTCCAAACAATTTTATCTTCCACGTGAAAGATGGGAGCATTACGAATTTCATAAAAAATAAATAAAAATCCATAAGGTCCATGAAAATTGGGGTGGGAAGGGACCAAGATCCATTGAGAATAAACTCATTGACCCTAAGGTTCCTTCCATCCCCAAGATCATAAATAGTAATATTCCCAAGAAATTGATAAAGCTATCCTCGCCAAGCAAGGGATCCAACCAAAACAAAGTAGAACACCAATTGCCAATAAGATGGTCCATGAGTACGTTGGAGAGGGACCTCTTGTTTTCTAGAGACTATATGAGCAAATCATTGTTTGAGAGGCTGACATGTGTGAGAACTTAATTCCAACAGGTCCTAATCCACAGGCTCTATCTTTTGAGTCTTGGGAACTTAATTTCTAGTTGTTTCAAGGGAAAGCTTGTTTGGCATAATTTCAAGTGTCAACAATGAAGAGTTAAATCTCCATGTCTCGAATCTCTTTAGACGCCCCATTTTTCCTGTATATGGATAATATTCCTGGTCTTATCAGGTGGTACTCATTGAATCACATCCCACTTATCGCAAGTTGCGTTCCCCCTACATCTAGAAACTAGTCTATATATATATGATAGATATCGAACAGTAAGATTTCTTTTTGCAAACAATGCAAGACTGGATACCTTACTGGGCACTCAGCAAAATGCCCATTCTTTCGAACGCTTCCTTTTTTTTTTTTTTACTTGTGCTTGAGTTTGTCTTTGGGCTTTAACTGATTTTGCCCATTTTCAAGTGCAAAGGTGCACTTTCTACACCACCCCCTTTTCCTCCCAACTTTCTCTTGGACTTGCCCTTGAGAGGCTCAATGATGGCCACAGTTGCGAAAGCTATGGTAGCATGCCTCTTCACTACTCTCTCTGAATAATGTGTCTGATTGCTGAGTCTTAACACAATTTTTATGGAAGAGTATGTCCTTCATTGATTCTCATGAATCTAGTAGTGTCCTGAGTATTCCTTGAATCTTTTGGTCGCAGTGAATAATTGCTTCGCTTCCACCAAATTGAGACCATTTATATGACCTTAATTAGACGGTCATTCATTGATGCGTTTCTAGTTATACAATATACTTTCAGTTGCATCCCAAAGTACCAAAGCCACCAAGTTGATACACTGGCAAATTTCTCCATAATAGCATCATCAATAGTTTGGTGCCTATCTTATTAAATGGCCCAATGAGGTTATCTTGCATGGCGCTATATTATACCCAGCCAGAGTATCCTCCTATGTCAACTTTTCATAAGCAACCATTGTACATGCAGCAGCATCAATTGTTCCCTCAGCTAGTTTCAACGCTTCTCTCAAAACATTATGAATGTTTTGCTTCAACCTCGTCAAAACACCAAGGACTTTGAAGTTTTACCTACTTTTGTTACCAAACATGTCCAAGATCTAAGTAGGGTTTGGCAAGTAGTAACCTATAGCTATGATAATTCACCTAAAATAACCGAGTAGGGCCTAACAATTCAGAAAGACACATGAATGGAGCTCAAGGAAACAATTCTAAGGGTGTAAGCCTGCAAAACTAAGCCTAAATAAGGGGGTTCACGGGGTTACCAAGCTAAGGAACTAGGATAGCGCAAAATCTGAAACACAGGACCAAAAAGCACTCCCGAAATTTTATCTCTTAATTCCGATGTCAGTTACTTCTGAAATTTGAAACATAATTCACTAGTTAGGTGGGTAATATCTATAAATTTTTACAGACCTAAATCCACAAGATAGCTTAGGGTTCTGCTCCACTCAAGGTCGAAAAATGCCTTAGGTCAACACAGTTTTATACAGAAATTCAAACATTGTCAGAATTTTGCTGATTTATCTATTCGTCCGTCTGAAAATTTACATGGGTTCTAAGAGTCAGATCAAAGGCCTCAAATTTTTTTTTTTTATATAAAAATTCAATTCTTTTTGGGTATTTTCCAGTAGAGTCTCTACAGATAGGTCTAAATTTTGTCCTACAACGGAAAAATTAAGGAAATTTGGGATACTAAGGTTTCCGTCTAGTGTACCCTATTCTACACAGCAGGAACATTGACCTAAACATGGGAAATAGATAAGAGCCTTGAAATAGCAATTTAAATGAAAATTTCCTTCTCAAAACCCTAAAATCAAGTTTCTACATTCAACGATTGTCTTAGAATTTTAGGGGGAATAACTTAGATGTGGGTTTCTATGTTCAAGTAACATATACAACAAAATTTACGGACATACCGAGGTGTATTTGTTACTAATTTAGGGACCTAAACTCTAAAATGAGTTCATTATACAATAGGTTGGGTATACACTCAGAGTCCCATATTTAGCTCTGATACCATTTGTAATCGTCTGAGATTCTCGACTCTCGTGGACAACACGAAATGCCAAAATTAAGGGTACTAGTTTAAGTATGTTAGAATATAGGTACTCCACATATTCCTTGCAATCATATAAATTCTTATTTTCATGGTAATCACGACATAAATGACGGAAAAACTTAAATCTTATTTCATTAAAATAAATATTCTAAGTTTCATTCACAACCATAAAAATATAGCACATGCTTGGTCCTTTCATGAGACTTATTGCAAATTAAAAAATCTAAGTAATTACTATTAAGAAAGCAATATAAAGAAAAGAAACAAAATCTCTTCTAAAGTCATCTTGGCATCATCATCCGCCATCTATTGCCACGAAGCATCATAGTCCTCACTTTAAAACTCTGGTTCATTCATTAAATTGTCACATGCAAAATCTACGGTTGTTTTTCCAAGGAGAGGTATGAGTTGCCTAGGTTCAACTCAGTGAGGACATTCCTCCAAGATTATTACAATAATAGCACATTCATAATATGGTTAATCCAAGCAAAACATCCATGAGAAGAATCTTGATTAATACAATGCATGACATGCATGCTCTGATGAAGTCACCTTAACTATGTAAGACGGTGAAGTAGGAGTCCTTGTTACCATTCACATGCACTTACTAGCCACTAGTCACCAGAGTTATGTGAAGCGGGAGTCCCCGTTACCCTTCACATGTAAAGCGGGAATTCCTATTACCCTTCACATCTCAACAGACTCATTTGAGGTAAACGAGAGTCCCCATTACCCTTCCATTAGATAGTGTACAACTGGAAGCGGGAATCCCTATTATCCTTCCATTGTAACACCTAAGGGGTTAATTCACTAAGTCGGATCCCAGTGAATGCATGATTAGTTTCACCTTTAATTAATTCATTTTCACATCTAGCTGGTTTAACAATGCCCACAGTCAATAGGTTGCTCGCTACCCCAATCCAAGGTCCACCACACCCTAGAGTAGTCATTACCCTCCCACGATGGCCAATCATGGAGGGACGTCCATACTCAAGTCATGATGCTACATGAGACTCATACTTCACATCAGTTATTCATGGATCCACCATAGGTAACCAATCCAATAATTGGATCCTCCATGATTCACATGAATAATAGACGTGGTATCCTTATCAATTCATATTCCATAGCCCCAAGTATAAGGCTGTGATGTAGTAATAACTCGATGAGACCGAGGTCGATCCACGGGGAAGGAATATAGAAAAACTAGATCTAAACACTCTAAGGTTATCTAATTTCTAGAACTAAACTAATCTGGATTTGGTTTTAAAATAAGATAATTCTAAGTTAGAAGAAAAATAATCTAAAACAAACACTAGAGCATTAAAGATCTACTTCTAGTTATTAACCATGCTCAATTCGATGATTCGATCCAATACTCGACTAGAATTGAAGTCCCGTCTCTATCCAACTGGAAGATATGGCAATTAAATCACAATAAACAACCTAAAACAGATGTTTGTACATTTATTTGGTTCTCTCAATAATGCTCAAGCATGCCTGGGCACACTCAATCGTATAGGCCAATCCTTTATCCAATCTAGTTGAGATCAAAACCATAGCCTTCATCAAATCTTCTCACTAGGAACTCTAATTAAACTAATATCAACAAGCAACAACACCTATCTTAGATCTACACATAAAAGATACACGAACTTTTCATCAATTAGTTCTAATAGAAATCCAACTATTTTTATTCATGGGGAACTCGAAGCATTTGCCATATCTGAAAATCACGACGAATCAAAGGCTTCCATCAATCAAAATCCCATATAACAATCTGATTAATCTCAGAAAGCCAACAAGAACTCATGTACATGGCACACAAGATCCCTGAATTCTCTAAAACTATCAACTTTATTCAAACATTAATGAATTGTTCAACAATTAAAGCATAATTCAAAATCAAAGAAAAAAACATGATTAATAAACTAAAAGTTTCACCTATCAGCTCTAGTTGAGAGTTAGCTAAAATAAAACATATAAAAACCTAGAACTAGAACTAGAAAAGAAAGAAAAACTAGTTGTAAAAGGCTAGGAAGCCTCTTAGGACTTGATCTCCTTGCTCCCCACGTCCTATGATGCCTTTGGAAGAGAATAGATGTGCCCTTTTATAGAGAAAATCCGTCAACACCTTGAATTTGCGTAAGAATTTACGCAGCTCTCGTCGGTTTCGATAGATACTTCGATATATCGGAACTGTTTCGATAGGTACTTCGATATATCGAAATTATTTCGATATATCAAAGTTTTTGTCCAGTGAATTACACCCTTTCCTGCCCATTTTTTGATAGGATTTCGATATATCGAAGTCCTATCCTTCAATATATCGAAATTTTAGTTTCGATAGATCAAAATTTCACTCAAGCAATCTTTCAAGGCCATTTTCTGAACTTTCTGCATCTTGCTTTTCTCTAAGACTTTTTCTTTACTTCTTTGGCTCATCAAAGCTTGGTCTTCTAATCACTCTAAATCCTTCAAATTAACATTAAATCCATGACATCTCTCTCTTTTACCTACAAACACAAAAATAAACCTAAGTCCTTAACTTTAACAACATAAACTATGCAATTATGCTATGAATTGAGGTTTAGATATGCACAATTCATGGCTTAACACACCCCCTAACCAGCATTTTGTTAGTCCCGAGCAAAACTAGTAAAAAATAATTTAAAATTCTCAGTCTTAACTCTCTTTTAGAAAACCTACTCAGAGATACTTAGTAGCATGATACTGACAAAACTATCTTCTAATAACGTAGTGAATGTTCTGTTCGCTCGCCTCAAGTGCAAGGCTGCGATGTAGTAATAATTCTCGGTAAGACCAAGGTCGATCCACAGGAAATTAGAAAACCAATTTTAAATTATTCTAGCAACTTCAAATTCAATCGATTTAGATATTCAAATCATAAACTAACTCAAAAACAGTAAGGTTGTAAAATCTATAATTAATGGAACTAAGGCTTTCAAGGATTCACTTGTAGCAATCCCATGTCAATCCAATCAATCCAAGCATAAAAAACAACTAGATTCGAAGTTCTATCTCTCATCTAGTTGGAAGATAAAGCATTGAAACACATTCAATCCCACTTAAGTTAAACTTTCAAGTTCTAGTCCTATTCAATCATATAGCATTCAAAATCATAGCCTTCGGAGTAACAGCCATGTCTATGGACTATGGCATGCTCAAGGGTTACTATAATTCAAATCTAATCAAGCCAAATATGATAATCTCAGAGAATTGCAAGGAATCCATGTCCGAAGCACATGAACTCTCATAAGACTTCTAAAAATATCAACTTTATTCGAACTAGAACATTCAAAATCCAAACTTAAGTGAAAGTACATGAATCAAACTGAATTAAACATGAAATTGTCTACAAGCTTCAACTCTCAGCCCTAACTGACAGATTCTAGCCGAGCATTGTCATACTATAACTAGAACTCAATAAAGAAAACATAAAAACTAGAAAAATCAAAATCGATGGAGTTGTGAACGCTCCACGGTGCTCTCCTTCACTTCCCATGACCTCCAATCTCTTCTAGGATACCTTTAGACAAAGCCCTAGGTCCCCTTTTATAGAATAGTGCGGAAGATTCCAAATTGCGCAAGAAATTACAGAGCTGTGCAGAGAAAATCGGAGCTTGTAGGACAAGCTTTGTTACGTAGACCACCGGTCGGACGACCGGTCTGAGCTCCTGGATGACCGGTCTGAGGACCGGTTGTAAAACAGCAAAAAAAAAAAAAATCCAGTGACTTTTTGGATTTTTCACTCCCCTTCTGTTGAGTGCTCGACCGTTCTGAGCAATGTGCGACCGGTCTGACGACCGGTCTAGCTTGGTCCAGTGCAAGGGGGGTCTCTGCTGAATTGCAGACCAGTCGAACAATCGGTCCTGTGCCTTAGCAGACCTGGTCAGACGTCCGGTCCTCAGTGCAAAGAGTTGCACTTCTTTCTTCTTTCTTCTATATCCCTCTTGTTTCTTTCTCCCATCCTTTGGCACTTGGTTCTTTGATCTTCAATGTGTATAAAGTATTCTTTTTAACCTTAAATCAGTGAAATATCCGCCTCGCTCTTACAGTCACAAATCACGCATTAGATGGTCCTTTTAAGCATGCAAACTGTGCATATAATGTGATGTAATGGGTTAGTGAATGTATAAATTGGAGGCTCAACATGTTCATACTAAGTTTCAACTAATTAATTGACAAATAGAGCAATTCAAACAGCCATGGTGATCTTAATGTGCTCGGTCAAAATCTACTCCTCATCTTTCAGAATTACCCTTCTTTACAACGGATCAATTAAACCACAAGTCTAGAAGTGTACAGATCAACAACAAACCTATGACAGGATTTTGCCATACTGTTCCATCGATGACTTTCACACTACTTCCCATTACCATCTTGGGTTATTCGCCCTCCCCTGGTTAGTGATAGGTAGCCGTTTTCGATATTCTTTATTAGTTTTTTTTTTCAATTCAATTCTTTTTCTTCTTTCTTCCATATCACAACATAAGATAGGATTTTTAGAAATCCATACCTTAGTTTCCTTTTTTCTGAACGTGATTGACAAAAATTCCCAGCTTAGTTTCTTAACACTTTATATCATAATCTAACTAATCTACTTATTCGTTATAATCCTTAAGAATGAGAGTGATTTGTGTACTGTATATTTAGACGACAATAATATTTAAAATTTTCTATTTATTAAATAATCAAATGAAATTAAGTAGAAAACCACTAAATCAAATTATTTAAGTTTTTCAAAATCAGATTACTTCCTATCTTAAGATCTCATATTTTCATAACTCAAATTCATAGAATTCAAACCTTCTAAGAGAGTTTTAAAATAATAAAAAACTCAGAATTTTTTTTTTGAAAATTTGCTCAAAATATTGCAAAAATACTAGATTAAGTAAGAATCTCACCCCCAATCTAACGTTTACATTGTTCTCAATGTAAGAAACATATGTAATAGCAACAACATGAGAGCAATGACAAAATAAAGGAGAGTGAGAAAGAGAGTACCTGAGATAGCAAGTTAATCAAGTCTAGCTTCTTTCATATCTTCATGAGACTTATTCAATCCTAAATGCAAAAAAAAAAAAAAAAAAAAACTGACCTACCTACTCTACATTAATCAGATCAACTACATGATCAAATTTGAGCAGGATCTTCATAAATTTCAAGAGATTTCTCATGAGGACCATCCAAAGTCCTGCTCGATGATATACATGGGTGCGTGTCATCAATGAAGTCCAAGGGTATCGTGCGCCACATGCACGAGAAGAGGAGATGTGGTTAGTGAAAATGTATCTCCTTAAATTCTGAACTGGGTAATGATTATGTAAATACGGCTCCCCCCAGTCAGAATTTTCAATGGGTTGAAAAACCCAACGTGGTGGAGAGACATTCATCAAGTTTTCTTCATTTAAAATTGTCTCTTCCACAATTTCAGAATCATACAGTGCTTCCACAATCAATAGTGATAAGTTCAAAACAGTGGAAGAGGGCTCTTCAAGCACCGACACCATGTCTAACAAAATATCTAATTCCTTAATAATCTCATCATTAAGATCATCGAGCATTCCTCTAGAAAATTAAGATATTCGGATGATGGGTCATCGTCCTCCCTTAGTGATTGAAGAAATTCTGTTTCAATAGTAAGGAATTCCTCCTTTATAGAGAGGAGGTCTTCCAAAGAAAGTTCTTCGGTTTTAGTGGTAGGCACAACACCTTTCATAAGTTGTTCATTTAAAGTTTTAGATTGCGCCACCCCATCATCCAAAGAAACAAAAATTTCAGCCCAAGGGGGGTTTTCCACAATAAGATTTGGCATTTTATGTTGGTGGAAAGACTAAAAAAGATAAACTTCGGCTAGCTCTCTAGCAAAAATATCATCTAGAGACTCATACACATTCTGCCCTTGGGAAGAAAAAATTATAGGCTCATAGGCAATCTCTGAACCTTAATTGTAGTAAATTACACTATCACTTTCAGATTTTGTAGATTCCTCAGGTTCGTGAACTTCCATTGGAATCTCTTCATGGTTAATGTCAAGACATCTAAAAAAGATAGTGGATTCACCATATGTACATGGGTTAATGGGAAAACAAAAATATTAGTTTGATTCAAAATGCTTGGGGCCCATTTGGGTGCTACGCTCTATGGGTCCCACCACGATGTATCTGTTTTATGTATGCCGCCCATCTGTTTTTCTATATTATTTTAGGGCCGGGGGCCCTCATAATGAGGTAAATACAAACCTCAAGTGGACCACATTGTAGGAAACCGTGGCCATTGATGCCCACCTTTGAAACCTTCCTTGGGGCCATTGTAATGTTTATTTTTCCATCTAACCAAAGGTGATGGGGCCCAACTTTGGGTCCCACCTTGATGAATGTTGAGTATATCGTGTCGTTCTTCTTGGCAGGGGTGTGGGCCCAGTTTTAGGTGGGCCACACGTAGAAAATAAGGGTGATTGAATGCCTACCATTGGAAACTTTACAGGACCCATCTGTTATGTTTATTTGCCATCCTTCCTGTTCATAAGTCACCCAGCCATGGGTGGGGTTCCACACGTGTGGTGTGCGGGCCCCACCATGGTGTTTGTTTGCCATCTCACTTGATTAGTGGGAAAGCACAAATATGGAGTTGATCCCAAACTGTTGGGGCCCATTAATGTATGTGGCTTCCCCACTCCTTTGTGCGGTCATCCCCAACCACGGGTCCATCTTGTTATGCATGTGTTCTATCCACGTCAGCCATTGGCCTCCATGGTGCGATATGTATGTCGGCCATCCATAAGGACCGCCTTAATTTTTGTGCTTGATCCAAACCATCCGAATGAATGGACCCTAGCATGTTATGTACAGGATGGCCCTTGGGACCACCTTAGCGTGCGTGTTCGAATGACCGCGTTGTCCATCCTGTGGATCCACCTTGATGATTAGTTGTGTAAACCCTTCTTGAAAGGTCATATAGATCTGGATGCATGGGAATCCCTAAAGTTTGCTCGATCCAAGTCACAGGGCTACCTGCTTAAACTCACCCTGTTGAACCGTCTTTTCAACTCACCTTGTTAACTCACTATGTTGACCCGCCTTGTCAACCTGCCTTATTGACCCACCTTGTTGACTCACCATGTTGACTCAGCATGTTGATTGATCTTGGTAACTCAGCTTGTATACTCATATGACTCACCCCTTCTACCCTTGTACCCAAAGACCACCATATCGTGTATATCTCATCCACACCGTCCGTTTACCTTTAGGGCGAGTGTGGGGCTCATCCTCGACGTTCGTATGTCATCTAAGCCATCCATTATATGGAGCCTATCTTGTAGTATGAGGTTAAACCTGTTGTCCCTTTTTGGACCTCATTGTATTGACCATCTATCGTAGATTACCCTACTATTTATAATCCTCTGTCATGACATGTCTATCTTGCAACCCCCTTCTATGACATTCCTTTTACGAACCATTATTGTGTTCATCTCTACTGTACTACAGGATTATGGGTCTCGGCATGATTTTGAGTATTCCACTCTTGCCGCTCAAGTAGGTTCTACCTTTGATGTGTCGGTAGTATATTCGATCATTTTCTTTCCATTTGGGTTATCTAAATATTGAAGGTTAATCCACACCGTTCAGTTGTTGGAACGTCTGTGTTGTTGTATACCATCCATTTAGAGTCTTATCTCTTTATGTTTGCTTGTATTATAAGTGAATTATCTTTTTATGCTATTTTTGATATGTCTGTTGCCACACGTAGTGTTGTTAGAATACTCATATATGATCTTTATACTATATGCTTCGACGATCACCATGCATGTGTAATGAGTATGCATCCCGAATCACCATTGTTAGTTGGGGACCACTAGGGCATAAACGCATTCATAAAGCATTCGAGATGTAGTTGCGCAAATGTAATTCATGTGCTCTCTATCGCAAACCTCTCCAATAGGTATGGGACTATTCGAGGACAGGAATCTATCATCCTGACTTACACTGTATGGTAGGAATAGCTTAGCATACCTTGTAGCCCTTGGTGCGAGATTCCCTGGCTAGCGACATCCCGCACTATGACTCGATCATTCATATGTGTCCCCTCATCTTAATGATATCTCAAATAGGTTGGACTAGATTGATTTATTGCCATCGTGGTAGATGGGCTACTTGTTGGCACTCATACTGTATACTTGACTCATGCATCATGAATGCTTGGCTCATCTGATTGTCTTGTATCAACCGGCCATATCGGTCGTGATTGTCGTGCAGTTCATTACCAGCTGACGGTGACATTGTGTTTGAGACCTTATAGTTTTATGGTGCTCCTTGGGAGACTTGCACGGGTATGTCGTCCCACGTTTGTATGCATGGTTGCATTTCGCACCGTCTGCTTGTGCCGCATATAGCATGGTTACTACGTTGCAACCACAGCTCCATCGTGGTTTGCAGGAACACCGGAAATATGTTATCTTTAAACTGGATGCCAAAGATGTCCCTGGGTGAAAGTCCCTGATCCCGTTGGTACCAAGGTGGGTGCTCCATTCAAGGACCGGGTGGTTTAATCATACACCAGTATGCCGAATACTAAACGGCGGTGTTTTCCACTGCACGTGGTCAGTTTGGAAGGAGGTCTGACCTAACCTGCCGGAAGAGTGTTGGCAAAGGGGGTTGAATTTGACCAGCTGTGAGTAGGTCCGCTATTGCACCAGATAGGCTTTGGCATTCTACTGGTGAGTAGTGAGGTCTGTGAGACCCCGGTGATGTTCTGTTTCAGAGATGGTATTGGTATCACTGTATGGTGTTGGACGGTCCTGATGTGGGCGGGTGTGATGTGGGCGGGGCTGTAAGCCTGGGCGAGCTACCACACTGGGCGAGCTACCAGTTCCGAGTCCTGCATTGCTTACGTGATCGCGTTATGACTGTTCGTATCTGGACCACTGTACTGAGATGTGGTGATTTACATACATGCATTGGATCATTGTATGTGACATTAGGCCCTGTAGGCCATTGCACAGTATGACTATATAGCCTTGGTAGGTTGGTTACCTGTATTGCATGCTTGCATAGCCATGGTAGGCTAGTTATCTGTATTGCATGCTTGCATAGCCGTGGTAGGCTAGTTATTCATATCACATGATCGTATAGCCTAATTAGGCTAAGTTTTGGTTTAGTCTTCTCATCATGCTTTACTGCTTACTCTGATATTTATCATGCTTGTCATACGCATTGTGCACGCACACACGCACTCACAAAGCTTCGTTCGAAGCTTATGCGTGTTTGTTACGCTGCAGGTTATACCAGAGTGTATCAGCAACGTTGAGTTGGAATTGGGAGTGCAGTAGCAGAAGGTGCCGGATTGTGCACAGTTTTTATATTTACGCATTGTGTATTTACTTTTCAGTACTGTATATAAACGAAAAGATTTAGTGGAAATATTGTGTTTTGTCTTTGATGGTACTCATATGGTGATGCTCATGTTAAAAAAAGAAAAATTCAGACCCTAAAATCCTCCTTGTGGTATCCCAGGATCGGAACCTGGCGTGTGGGGTTAGGATCCGAGATCGGGGTACTACGGAGGCTGCCACCTCTGAATTCGGGTTATAGCGAATGGACGTCGAGAACCGAATTTGGGGCGTGACACGTGACGTCCGCGCGGTCGCCAGGGTACAAGTCTCGGGTCGTGGCGGTACTAAAATAGGGTGTCTGATCGAAACTCGCCGGTTTGGACTGTTCCTAGTATGCCGTGCTTGAAAACGAGGCGTACGGAGGTTAATTAGGGTACGGGTGTTACAACACAAGATCCATGAATTTTCTAAAACTATCAAATTTATTCAAACTATTAATGAATTGTTCAACAATTAAAGCAAATTCAAAATCAAAGAAATAAAACATGATTAATAGACTAGAAGTTTCACCTCTCAGCTTTAGCTGAGAGTTAGATAAAAAAAAAAACATAGAAAAACCTAAAATTAAAACTAAAAAAGAAAGAAAACTAGTTGTACGATGCTAGGAAGCTTCCTAGGACTTGATCTCCTTGCTCCTCACGTCCTATGATACCTTTGAAAGATAATAGAGGTGCGCTTTTATATAGAAAATCCGCCATCGCCTCAGATTTACGTAAGAATTTGCACATCTCTCGTTGGTTTCAATAGAAACTTCAATATATCGGAACTGTTTCGATAGGTACTTCGATAGATCAGAACGGTTTCGATATATTGGAGTTTTTGTTCAGCGAGTTGCAACCTTTTTTCCCCATTTTTTGATAGGATTTTGATATATCGAAGCTTTTTTCGATATGACTTTGATGTATCGAAATGCTAGTTTCAATATATCAAAATTTCACTCCAGTGTTCTTTTAGGGTCATTTTCTGAACTTTCTGTATCTTGCTTTTCTAGTCCTGCAACTCTGCAATTTGATTTTTCTGGCCATTCCAGGCCTTTAACTTGATTTCTTTAAGACTTTTTCTTCACTTCTTTGGCTCATCAAAGCTTGGTCTTCTAATCACTATAAATCCTTCAAATTAGCACTAAATCCATGATATCTCTCTCTTTTACCTGCAAACACAAAAACAAGCATAAGTGCTTAATTTTAACAATTTAAACTATGTAATTATGCTATGAATTGGGGTTCGGATATGTACAATTCATTGCTCGACAATTCATCAACATACACTTATGGGTTTCCTCTTTTTCAAATCATATTTCCACATATGGGGTAAGGGGCTTCTTTTAACATGACATTCACAATATATGTCCATATCCAATCATAAAATGGGTGTGCCATGTCTATCATCATAACATAATATCCATTAAACAAGCATAGCTTCTGTAACACCCCGAGATTTCAGCTCCCAGTGTACATCACGACGGTCGAATTCCCAAGGTTATTTGGAATGTGTGAGGGTTATACCCCTTACATGATTTTCACTACAAACATGCACATTTCACACTATTTGAAAACTATGAGCAAAACGGTGGAACCAAACATATATATTATTTCATTAACTAAACTAAATCATCAAACCATGTAACCGTCATTCAATCAATCACCATGTTCATAACTACGTCCTCCCACTGGGACTTATTACAATTTCAAATACTTAATAAATACTAAAACTATGAATGACTATGCGGTCTCGTCTTTCACCATCTGCTCCCAAGAGCCATCATAATCGTTTCCTTGAGGCTCGAGCTCCTGAGGATTGTTACCTACATGTTCTAAATTATTTTCCATAAAAACATTGTTAAAAGCGGCATAGTGAAGAACTACTTTAAGGTTAGAATAATAATCGCATAAAAATCATAACGAAACATCCATTACTCTTACTTAATGCAATGCATGATAATGCATGACCCAGCGTAGGAATCCTTAGACACGCCAGGGGTTTTAGGACACGCAAGCCCATAGTTTTGCCTGACCATGTGAGAAACTGGGACGCTCATAGCCCAAATGTACACGTGACAGTGTATGGGAGAAGTAGGACACTATAGCCTATTCTCAATTCCATACACCCACATGAAGCCACGTACATGCATGAGTTAACCACTCTTTATTATTATTACCAATTTATACCAAGCCACTTAACGTATAACCAACCTTTGGTACTACCACATCCTTCCTCATGGTTCGTCACTCATCAAAACAGTCCTAACCGACGCATCACATCCCAGGATGGCGGCCCGTACTACTAAGGTTCATAACAACCATGCTCAACTATAGTCTTATGGAGATCCTTAACAACTTGAGGAATAATAATAATGATAGTAAATATAATAATAATAATAATAATAATAATAATAATAATAATAAATGGATTTAACAACTACTTAATCGGGTGATCTTGATACCACCACCACAGATCAGGGTGGCCACTTAACCAGACAAGCTAAAGCACCGTCTCAGGTTAGGGCAACCTCTTAACTGCGTGTTCGGATATTCATCACTACAGATCAGGGTCCATCCACATATATAAAAGGAATACAACATAATAAGGATCTCCATTAGACAAGCACAATTATTCTTTATATAATATGAAAGGAAAGGTGGTCCCCTTAAAGATGGTTACACAAATCTCATATGTGCAACAAACATTCTATTCCTTATTGATTCTCTAAGTCCAATGAATGTCCTCATCACCATGAGATGGAAAAATGGTATCTAAAAGCATTCATATATAGCTTACTAAGGAGAGAACAAAGAAACACATGTAAACAAAAGCACATAAGAATCATCAACTTTCAAAACAAGAGATTATTAACCCAATTTTAAAGGAGTTCTCACCTTATGATCTTCGGCTTATTAGAAATATATGATGACGAAAGAATAACAAGATGACGCTCCTCTCTTTTCTCCCTTTCTTTCTTCTCTCTCTCTCTCTCTCTCTCTCTCTCTCTCTCAAATTCATGGGTGAGGATCACCTCTGGCTAAGAGAGGCCCTATATATAGAGGTAGGGTCGGAATTATGGTTTTAGGGAAGCTACACCATCTTCAAATGAACGGTTGCGGTTTAAAGTAGAAATACATCATCTTTCGAGTCGTTTTGAAAAGTGTACACAATATGGTTTGAGGAGGGATTCCATATATTTGTTACGTCAAGTATGGGCTACAAAATGGTCGTGACAGATTTTGGAATGAAGCCCACTAAGTGATGAGCGGTCCATGAGAAGAAAATAGGAAATAATGAGTTTGGAATTAAAAACTTTTGAACGGGCAGTTTATCTGACAATCGGACACCTAGGGTGGGTTTAGATGGGTCCAATGAGGCAGGTAGGGTCCACAAACTAAGGGTCCACAGCTGTTTGATAGGATTTTAGCGCAAGAGGAAGTTCTAGAGAATTTCTACACAAGGTGGGAGAAACTTCCGCTTTTGAGGTGATTCTTCACGTTGATTAGTTAGAAAGGATCCTTAGGATCCTTTAAAAAAAAATTAAGTTCTCATGCGAAGAGATTTTCCGGATTGGAAGATCTAAGTTTCCAACGGTTGGAAGGGAAGAGGAGATCGGGTTGGATTCGCGATGGAATGAGATGAAACTCAATAGGAGTGGGTTTTGTTGGTCTAGAAAGACAATGGACGGTTCAGATCTTCAAACCCCCCCCCCCCCCCCCCCCCCCCCCCAAAAGGATGGCTTAGACGACCAGCAGCAGCAGCGGACGCATAGCGTATGTGCCGTAAAAAACTCTGCCGGGCCCGACGCTGGCCGGTCGGCCCGGACAGCGAGTTTGGCCACGATGGGTCCCACTGTGATGTATATATAAAATCCACTCCAACCAACAAGTTGGCAGCGCAGTTTTAAGGGGTGACACAAAAAATTGGCCAGATTCGAGATCGGATGGCCCACTTATAGACTGATTTCTGATTTACCTATTTGTACGATGATTGGAGGGCTGAAATTCGACGTGTACTGTTAAAATATGCCCAAACGCTTATATCTAGGGTTTTACGTCTTAATAATTGCTAGAAACTAGCATACTTAAAATGGTAGGTTAACTTAAGTTTAACTAATGGCATTTTTGTAATTTTCACAAATATTCAAGTTTAGCAAAATCTAACTTTTCTACGTTGTTAATGAGGTTATTCTAAGAAACTTTAATAAAGGGTACTCTATCTGATCTCATACGGATGACTCGTTATTCAAATTTTAATATCAATGATCGGTATTTAATATAAAAAATAGAAATAAATTTCAGAAAATTTTAAAATAAATATGGTAAATTCGGGGCGTTCCAACTCCTCCCACCTTAAAACTAAACTTCATCCTCGAAGTTACCTGAATGTACGACGAAAATATGTGGATAAGCTTTCTTCATTTCTTCTTCGGTCTCCCAAGTTGCTTCCTCTTCTCCGTGAAACGACCGTACAACTTTTACTAGTGGAATGACTTTCCTTCATAGTACGTGCTCTTTTCGATCCACGATACGCAGTGGTTCTTCGATGTATGACCCATCACTATGTACTTCGATCTTTTCCCATTCGATCACGTGAGTGTTGTCTCTGTTATACTTCCTCAACATCGATATGTGAAAAACATTATGGACGTTTGCTAGCTGCTAGGGCAAGGCCAGATGATAGGCTACTTCACCAACTCGTTGGAGAATCTGGAATGGTCCGATGAAATGCGGACCTAACTTTCCCTTCTATCTGAATCTCAACATTCCTTTCATAGGCGATATCTTTAAAAATACATGATCCCCTTCTTTGAACTCTAGATCCCGTCGTCAATTATCTGCATAACTCTTTTGCCTGCTTTGAACTACTTTTAGGCGCTTTCGAATGATGTCAATCTTTTCTGAAGTAATTTGAATAATTTTCGGCCCAATCAAGCCTCGATCTCTTACTTCGGCCCAACATTGAGGTGTGCGACAAGGGCGGGTCATACAGTGCTTCAAATGGTGCCATACCTATACTTGCCTGAAAGCTATTGTTATAGGCAAACTCTGCCAGAGGTAGGTAATTTTTCCAACTTCCCTTAAAGTCCAACCACATGCTCGCAACAGATCTTCTAAGATCTGGTTCACACGTTCTGTTTGACCATCCGTTTGTGGGTGGTAGGCTGTACTATACTTGAGCGACGTTCCCACAGCTTGTTGCATCTTTGACCATAATGATGATGTATAGCGTGAATCTTTGTCTGATATAATCAATATCGGTACCCCGACCTTCGATGTGAATCTGACCATGTATTTTTTGAGGGACTCATCTGATTTTTGTTTGATGGTGGCTAGGTGGGCGGATGGCTTCTTCAATTTCTTGCTCTCCATAAACTGCAATAGAAACAAGGTACATAATTGGGGAAAGGAATTGATTGACTGCGACTTCAGGTTCTAGAACTAAGTCTATTCAGCGTCTTTGAGGGGGATGGAAAACTCAAGGCTTTCTCCCTTAAGCTCCATGAGGGACCTATAGGTCTCAAGATCTTCCATGGGGTCACCTAACCCTATATACGATGTCATGACAGGCATGTGGAACCTCATGGATCGTCATGCTTCCATGATCTCGTCTATGAATGACGACTCTATTTGTGCCACCATGGCCTGAACCGTTGCAGGCACATTCGTGCGATCTTGTTGTCCCATGTTCACGAACTTATCTTCGATATCTTTCAATCCTTTTTCTTATGCCATCGTATGATTGGTACTGGACACTTCGACGGCGTTGTCCTGACGCTGACGTCTAGCATCGAGCATATGGTGTAAATCTCTTGCAGTGAGATGGCTCCCTGCTGGTTGAGCAGTTGTTCGAACAGGAGGTCCGACCTAACTCATGGCTGAGCGATTCGTTGCATGATCGTTCTACCCATGCTGTTCCACTCATGGAGGAGAGTGAATGAAATGTGTTGGTGCGTTTGGAGGCGGACGAGGAGCAATGAGAGAGAGGAATTGGTCCCATTGTCTAGCCTGAAATTGTGGTTTTACCGCTTATAGAGATACTCGGAGATATGCCTAATGTCCTAGAGGGGGTGAATAGGACTTTTTGAATATCCAATTACAATTTAAAACTAAATCAAGTCAATCTTATCAACCAAGATTATCACACGAACATTCAAGGCAATTATATGATTAATTTGCAAGAAAAGACTATCATAGGCATTTCATCAAACAGTTAGCATTCATGATTGACTAAACCATTCAACACATAGCAATCATTCAATCTCACAATGCACAACGATTTATAGTGGTTCGGTTTTCCTACTCCACTCTCGGTTCACGATCTCAACCTATGAGACCACCGAATTTCACTATAGTCGTGGTTTTAAATCAGATTAACCATCAACCTTAATATCCTTTGATCTAGGACCGCGTTTACCATCCACCGATGGCCCAATCCAGGGACTTGACGAGTTTGGATCTCAAACTCTCACCAATCCTAATCCAAGGACGGTCACGTACACTCCCGCCAGAGTTTCCCAATCTAGGGAATAGTGATTCAATAAATGGACTCTCAAATACTAGACATACCTAGACGATTGAGCCCCGATTCAATGCCTTTGATGAGTAGCTTCATCTCCACGTGCTTAGCTAGGGCTCTCAATGGGTCGGATCTGGATCGGATCCAGTTAGATCCGGCTCCAAGTCCGTATATCTGTAGACGGATTCGGATCGGATTCGGATCCAAAGGGTGATATCCATATCCGATCCATTTATAAATTGTTAGATCCATTTCCGATCCAAAATCCATATAACCATCTGATTCTGGTCAGATCTAGGTCCGAATCCACCCCCATTACAAATCTAAAAAAATATATGATATAAAATATATAATATAATATATTTAATTTAGTAGAAAAATGATGCAAATCCCACTATTTACTATGGTATGGTTGACATGGCCTAAAATAATTTGTAAAACAGATGGCCATCATGAATATAACATATACAGTAAGGTGACAATGAGTCGGATCTTAATCAGATTCGGATCGAACTCGGATATGTTCCTATGAATCCATATCCGCTCCATTTAAGTAATCGGACTTATTTTAAGATCCAAATCCGGTCCATTTAACTAATCGAACCTATTTTAAGATCCAAATCCGCATTATACGGATTCGGAGCGAATCGGATCTCGGATCTGACCCGCTCCATTGAGAGCCCTGGCTTTAGCTTCTCTTTGTGCTCCCAAGATCAGCTACCGATGCAAATGATGTGTGTATGATTATGCCGGGTAGTTGGGAGAGAGATGGTCAAGTTCCTCTTGCCTATTCAATGCAATGGTTATGAGGGAACTACCAAACTTCAGCATTTAATGGCTATAAACGACCTCATAAAGACATTTCGAAGGTAGGTCAGCCATGAATGTATATCTTGAGTTCATACTTCAAACCGAGCTTTGAATACTCAATGACAAGCCATTAATGGCTAGGTTTGAATGATGAACTCAAAGGAGTTAAGAGCAAGGAGGGTAGGAAGATGTGAGTAAAGACTCTCTCACTTAGCTCTTGATGGGTGTTGAATGCATACCAAGAAAGACCACAAGATATGGCTATATAGAACCCCAAATGATGGCCCCAACGGATAAAAAATGGTCACATCCGACCTGTCAGAGAGAGGCCTCAATCGGTCGGACAGACCGATAGTATTTCAAACTGCTGGACCTCATCTGGGTCTGTCCGACCGGTCAAGACCGGTCGGATGAGCTCACGGGACAGAATATGAAATGTAGTCCAACTGGTCAAGACCGGTCGGCTGAGCTTGCTGGACATATACAAAAATGCAGACCGACCGGTCAAGACTGGTAGGCTGCCTTCCTGGATTAATGCAGCATAGCTGCTGGACAGATTTTAGAATTGCGGGCTGACCGGTCAAGACCGGTCGGCTGCCTTCCTGGATTAATGCAGCATAGCTACTGGATAGATTTTAGAATTGTTGGCCGACCGGTCAAGACCGGTCGGCTGTCCAGCTGAATATATCACAGCAGGGTTGCTGCCTATGTTGATGAGCCTGGCCGACCGGTCAAGGCCGGTCGGCTGTCTAGACCTCTTTATCACAGCAAGGTTCCTAGACTAAGGTGAAGGGTTAGTCCGACCGGTCATGACCGGTCAGCTGCCTTGAGGTCTTTCAACACAGCGGCGGAACACTTCAATGATGAAGTATGAAGTGATTTGGTGCATGGAGTCCAATGTTTGGACATATTTTCAATTACGATTAGCACCTGCCATGGACATACAAGCTTGATCAACTTGTGCTAGGGTCGAGAAGGAATGGGATAAGTTAGGTTGGTAATTATGCCATTCATTGATGTTTTGGGTTTCCTAAGGTCGATCTATATGCAACTTACCTGAGATCTTATTTCAGCTTGAGCTTGAGCAATGGAAGGAGCATAATTTTCAAGTCTTGAGCTTCAAATCTTCGACCGGGGCTCACACAACAAGACACGACCAACCAACACGACAATTGACAAAATAAAGTGTACTAACAATCTCCCCCTTTGTCAATTGCGTGACAAAACATCTAACCTAGACATATCATGACTTCCTTATCATGATGGACCCTTAAACAGAAAGAAACATACACCCAATTACATGTCTATATAGATATTCAAAATGGTCTTTACAAAAGGACATGTACAGACTCGATTTTCTTCAAAATCTCCCCCTCAATGCTTGCACCTACAAAGTCCTACAAAAAGATATAATCGGACCTTCTAGGTGGGATGATTCTCCCCCTTTTTATTAGTAATCGACAAGGGTTAGCCAGCAAAAAAGATATGCCTAAGAAAGCTGCAAGACTAACGCCGAAAAGATGTCAATCACATAAAACAGGGAAGAAATATAGAAATTGAAGCCCTGAGGAGATTTAAAGAACTAAACATGCTAGATATACAAGTAATCATGAAAGCATAGAGGGCTTATAGCACAATCAACCAACCACCCCTCCAGATGTATATCTAGACACATAAAGAACACAAATCATGAGCTAATTAGGGCGAATATGCCCGAACCATCCAACCTCCCACAGATATGCAATAAGGATCAAAAGCTCATAAAGAGAAAAAGATATGACGATAGCGAACAGAAATAGCATCCATACATACACCAAAATGGGCAAGCAGCCCAATGTAGATATGCGTCAATCCGCGCAAAATATACAATCAAACCCATAGAAAAATAGTACATGAAATCCAGACGATGTCATTGGTCATACAAAAAGGGAATTGTGACCAAGACATGAGACTAGTAATTTGATCAATCTCCCAGATAGGGAGGTGGAACGTCTCCACGTGTCGCGCGCTCCCACATCTTTATCCGCTTCTCCAACTGTGCGAGGTGAGTCACAAGGGTCTCCTGCTGTACAAGAATAGTGGCCTGTCCCTGCAAAAGCTGCTGCTCGCTCTGCTCGATCCCGTCGAGTCGCTGAAATAAACGCTCCTGAAGCTGGCGAAGCTCAGCAATATATGATGGAGGATCCACGGAAGGGGATAGACGTCGAGAGAAAGCTCGAGGAGGAGTACTGAATCGACTCGGAGCAGATCGAGGATCGAGGGAAGGATCAGAGGAAGGAACTGAAGGTGAAGTCTGGGAAGAGCCACTGGAGACAGGTGGAGCCTCAGGCTAGGATGGCTCTGCCGGATCATGCTGCTGATCCTGCAAACGACGATTTTGTATGGCTTCCTAGGTAAGCTCCATAAGAGCAATGATGGTGCGATTTATAATGATGGGCTTGTGAACTTTATCGGAACTAACAATGTCAATCGCATCAGCAAATTTGCATATGAGATGCCCAAAAGGAAGACTGGAGGAGTTTCTATCGTCACGCAAGATAACCTGGTGAATGATGGACATGATCCGGGATGGTAGGCAAAGTGGATGACCCTGGCCAACGCGATAGAGAAGACGAAACATGGTTTCAGTGACATTCGCCTTGTTGCTCTTCCTGGGATACACATTGCGGAAAAATAGGTTGTGAATAATACGGTAATCCCATAACATGGAGGACGCCCGAAGCGCACCTCCGACCCATTTGGGTGTCCCATCACCACATAGAAATTTGGTAATAACGTCGTTAGGTTTGGGACCCAGAGAGGAAAAATCAAAAGGAGGCTTCTCAACGATCGGAACTCCGCCGAATTGAGAGATGGAGTTCAAAGTAAAGACGCACACCCGTTCACCAACCTCAACTTTAAAAGAGGGGGGAGAGGCGGTGACATGAACGCAGGAGGAATAGAACCTTCGAAGGATCTCAAACTGGACAGGGCCCCCCATGTGGAGTACGGGAGCCCAATTGATGGTGTTCAACATGGAAGCGACATTATATTTGGCCAGGTCATTCAAATTTCTGAACTTTTCACACACCACCTCTTTGTCCTTGAAGTCACCCCAATGGGTGAGATGGGATGAGACATTTTTACCCAAGGATTGAGATTGAGGAGGGGGAACGAAAGATGAGGCAGCTCCTTACCCTTTTGATAGGGTTTTCTTTAATTTTAAAGGGCGATGAGGAGGTTTAGCTTTTGCCTTGGACTGACCACTCTGAAATTGCGGTTTTACCACCTATAGAGATACTTGGAGATATGCCTAAAGTCCTAGAGGGGGGGTGAATAGGACTTTTTAAATTCCAATTACAATTAAAAACTAACCAAGTCAATCTTATCAAATAAGATAATCACAATAGCATTCAAGACATTTATATGAGCAGTTTGTAAGCAAGGATTATCATAGGCATTTCATCAAACAGTTAGCATTCAGGATTGACTAAACCATTCAACACATAGCAATCATTCAATCTCACAATGCACAGCAATTTATAGTGGTTCGGTTTCCCTACTCCACTCCCGGTTCACGATCTCAACCTATGAGACCACCGGATTTCACTATAGTCTTGGTTTTAAATCAGGTTAACCATCAACCTTGACATCCTTTGATCTAGGACCGCGTTTACCATCTGCCGATGGCCCAATCCAGGGACTTGACAAGTTTGGATCTCAAACTCTCACCAATCCTAATCCAAGGATGGTCACGTACCCTCCTGCCGGAGTTTCCCAATCCAGGGAATAGTGAATGAATAGATGGACTCTCAAAAACTAGACATACCTAGACGATTGAGCCCCGATTCGATGCCTTTGATGAGTAGCTTCAGCTCCACATGCTTCAGCTTCTCTTTGTGCTCCCAAGATCAGATACCAATGCAAATGATGAGGATATGTTAATGCCGGGTAGTTGGGAGAGAGTTGGTTTAGTTCCTCTTGCCTATTCAATGCAATGGTAATGAGGGAACTACCAAACTTCAAGCATTCAATGGCTATAAATGACCTAATAGATATATTCCGAAGGTAGGTCAGCCATGAATGAAGGTCTTGAGTTCATACTTCAAACCGAGCTTTGAATACTCAGTGAAAAGCCATTAATGGCTAGGTTTGAATGATGAACTCAAGGGGAACAAGAGCAAAGAGGGTAGGAGGATGTGATTAAAGGCTCTCTCTCTTAGCTCTTGAAGGGTGTTGAATGCATACATTGAAAAAGCACAAGACATGGCTATATAGAGCCCCAAATGATAGCCCCAACGGATCTAAAACGGTCACGACAGACCTGTCAGAGAAGTATCTCAACCGGTCGGACGGACCGGTCGTCATTTGAAAAACAAGGCCTCATTTGGGACTGGCCGACCGGTTAAGACCGGTCGGATCCCCTTGCTGGAGGGAGTTCAGAATATAGGCCGACTGGTCAAGACCGGTCGGACCCACTTGCTGGAGTAGATGGAAGATGAAGGCCTACCGGTCAAGACCGGTCGGACCTCCTTGCTGTAAGATTTCCATACTACAGGCCGACCGGTCATGACCGGTCGGCAATGCTTGCTGGACCAAGAAAAATGAGAAGGCTGACCGGTCTTGACCGGTCGGCTACCATTCTGAATCATGCAGCAAAGCTGCTGGAGAGTTAATGTTTAGCTTGGCCGACCGGTCAAGATCGGTCGGCTCTCCGTATAAAGTCCATCCAGCAAGGTATCTTGTTAACCTTGAATGCCTGGCCGATCGGTCAAGACCGGTCGGCTGTCCATCCACTTTCTTCATAGCAAGTTAGCTGATGAGTTGAGAAGCTTGGCCGCTTTCTGAACTTGTCACAGCGGGTTAGCTGGACCAAGTTCTCAACACAGCAACGGATCACTTCAAGTGATGAGGTGCATAGGGTCCAATGTATGGACATATCTTCAAAACGTTTCGCACCAGCCATGGACCACAAGTTTGATCAACTTGTGCAAGGGTTAAGAGGGTAAAATGTGTGAGTCTTTAACGCCATTCTTTGATGTTTTGGGTTTCCTATGGTCGATCTATATGCAACTTACCTGGGATCTTGTTTCAACATGAGCTTGAGCAATGGATGAAGCGAAATCTTCAAGTCTTGATTCTTCAATTCTTCGACCGGGGCTCACACAACACGACGCGACCAAACAACACGCCAATTGACAACAAAAGATGTACTAACAATCTCCCCCTTTGTCAATTGCGTGACAAAACATCTAACCTAGACTAATCATGACTCCTTATCATGATTGACCCTTAAACAGAAAGTAATATACACCCATTTACATGTCAATATAGATATACAACATAATCTTTACAAAAGGACATGTACAGACTCGATTTTCTTCAAAATCTCCCCCTCAATGCTTGCACCTACAAAGTCCTGCAAAAAGATATAATCGGACCTTCTAGGTGGGATGATTCTCCCCCTTTTTGTTAGTAATTGACAAGGGTTAGCCAGTAAAAAGATATGCCTAATAAAGCTGCAAGGCTAGCGCCGAAAATATGTCAATCACATAAGATAAGGAAGAGATATACAAGTTTAAGTCCTGAGGAGATTTAAAGAACAACACATGCCAGATATAGAAGAAAACATGAAAGCACAGACGGCTTATAGCCCAATCAACCAACCACCCCTCCAGATGTATATCCAGACACAAAAGAGAACACAAAGCATGAGCTAAAAGGGGGCAAAGATGCCCAAACCATCCAACCTCCCAAGGATATTCAATAAAAGAACAAGAAGCTCATATAAAAAGATATAACTGTAGCATCCACATATATACCAAAATGGGCAAGCAGCCCAATGTAAAGATGTATCAATCCAAAATATACAGACAATCATAGAATGATATAACATGAAATCCAGACAATGTCGTTGGTCATACAAAAAGTAACTATGACCAAGACATGAGACTAATAATCCGTGCCATCGCCCAGATCAGGGGGTAGAACGTCCCCACGAGCCGCACTCTCCCATCGCTCTATCTGCCTCTCTATCTGCGCCTAACGAGTGACTAGGGCCTCCTGCTGTACCAATATGGTGGCCTGACCCTGCAAGATCTGTTCCCCGGTCTACTCAAGCCTACCAAGCCGCTGAAATATATCCGCTCGAAGCTGGTGAAGCTCCGCAATGTAGGAAGGGGGATCCACGGAAGGAGAGTGCCGACGAGAAAAAGCTCGAGGCGGCGTGCTGAATCGTCCTGGAGCGTCGCGAGGATCGAGGGATGGATCTGATGACGGAGCTGAAGTGTGTGAAGGGCCAGTAGAGATAGGTGGTGCCTCAAGGTAGGACGGCTTTGCCTGCTCCTGTTGCTGCTCCTGCAGACGACGCTGGATAACATCTCTGGTAAGCTCCATACGAGCAATGATGGTACGGTTGATAATGACCGGTTTGTGAATTTTATCGGTACCAATAATGCCAATATGCTCAGCCATTTTGCATATGAGATGCCCAAATGGCAGACTAGTGAAGTTCCCATCGTCGCGCACAATAACTTGGTGAATGATATTCATGATCTGAGTGGGGACGCAGAGCGGATGACCTTTACCAACCCGATACAGCAACCGAAACATAGTTTCGGTGACATCCGCTTTGTTACTCATCCGCGGGTAGACATTGCGGAAGAAGAGATTATGCAAAAGGCGAAAATCCCAGGTCATTGAGGATGCTCGAAGTGCACCTCCCACCCATTTGGGTGCCCCCTCACCACAGAGGAATTGAGCGATAACTAGGTTGGGTTTGGGACCCAAGGATGAAAAATCGAAAGAAGGCTCCTCAACCCTTGGAACGCCAACAAATTCTGATATGGACTTCAAAGTAAACAGGCAATCCCGATCACCAACCTCGACATTGAAGGAGGGGGGAGAAGACGTGACATGAACACAGGATGCATAGAATTTCCTAACAACATCAAATTGGACCGGGCCCCCCATGTGGAGTACGGGGCCCCAATTGATGGCATCCAACATGGAACGCAAGTTGTAGTCAGACAAGTCACCCAAATTGACGGATTTTTCACAGACGACCTCCTTATCCTTGAAATCATCCCAATGGGTGGAATGGGATGAGACTTTTGTCCCCAAAGATTTAGATTTAACAGGAGGAACCGAAGAGGAGGCAGCCCCTTTCCCTTTGGAAGCTGCTTTCTTGGACTTTAAAGGGCGAGGAGGAGGAGGCTTAGATTTTGCCTTGGGACGATCGCTCCTCCTCAAAGGGAGCTCATCCTCGCTCTCTTGGGATGACATGGAAGCACCAAGAAGATCTCTAGAACACTCCAAGAGATGAAGGAAAGGGATGAACCAAAGAAGATAGAGAGTGAAGAGAAGGAATCCCTTACCAAAAGAGTGAAAGAGAAGTGGAGTGAAGAAGAGGAGGTTAGAACCTCGAATCTTGCAACGAATCAGCGAGAGATCAGCTTGGAGAGCAAGAGGGGGAGCTGGAGCAGCAAGAGGAGGTGAAAAGAATGGAAGGAACTGACCTAAAATGAGCTCTAACTCGTTTAACCCCCCCCCCCCCCCCATCCGGTCGGCTCACGCGCGGGCAGCTGATTTTGGAGATGCACGACCGGTCGTGACCGGTCGTGGGACGCAAACTGGACGACTAGCAACGGATTCTTCACAGGCCGACCGGTCTTGACCGGTCGGCTGGCATTACTGAATGAGCCCAGCTGTTTTGACTGAAGGCCGACCGGACCGATCGGCAGGCACGGTTTTAGCATACGTGATGAGTCCAGACAGGTTTTTACTGAAGGCCGACTGGTCCTGACCGGTCGGCTAGCAACATTTTAGCATAGCAGAGAATTTCTGCTCTTTAGACAGACCATTTCTGCAATTTCTTGGAGAAGAAAGTCTGTCCTTTGGACAGACCATTTTCTTTTAAACACAGGTACCCTTCCAAGGATACAACACCCATGGTCATGGTGTACCAAGGTACACCTTAACACAAAATGAGGGACCCTTAAGGTCCAGATTTATCGATAAAGGGCAAGAATATGGGACTATGATCCCGGATATTCGTGGAAAGCAATGAAAAGAGGCAAAGATCCTCAGATATACCTATAAAGATCAGAAAGAGAGGCTTAATCCTCAGATATTTCCTGCAAAACATATACTTGTTAGATAGACTAGATACATCCAATACCGATGGACTTCTGGGGGTTTGCAAAGCGAACCGAGTCCAAAGGTTTTGTTAGGATGTCAGCTAGCTGATTCTCGGTAGGCACATGTTCGAGAGATATTATTTGATCTTCAACCAATTCTCGAATAAAATGGTGCCTAATTTCTATGTGCTTAGTGCGAGAGTGCTGAACAAGATTTTTCGATATATTTATGGCACTCGTATTGTCGCAAAATAAAGTCATTGTGCCTTGTTTGATCCCATAATCGGTCAAGGTTTGTTTCATCCATAATAACTGGACACAACAACTACCAGCAGCAATGTATTCTGCTTCGGCTGTGGATAAAGAGATAGAGTTTTGTTTCTTACCGTGCCATGCCACAAGGCAATTTCCAACATAGAAACACCCACCGCTGGTTGATTTACGATCATCCATGTTACTAGCCCAATCGGCATCTGAATACCCTGCAATATCTGTAGAGGAATCAAAAGGGTACCAAAGACCGTATTCGGTGGTGCTTCCAACAAATCGAATGATCCGCTTAACAGCGGTAAGGTGAGATTCTTTGGGATCAGCCTGAAACGGAGCACAAGCACCTACACTAAAAGAAATATCTGGTCTACTAGCAGTGAGATAAAGAAGACTACCAATCATGCTTCTATAAAGATGTTGATCTAGACTTTTCCCTGCAAGGTCTTTTGATAATTTAACAGTGGTGCTCATAGGTGTAGTGTAGGAACGACCAGAGTCTAAGCCAAATCTCTTAACAAGGTCTTTAGCATATTTGGCTTGAGTAATGAATATACCTGAAGCGAGTTGTTTTACTTGAAGCCCTAGAAACATGTTCAGTTCTCCTACCATACTCATCTCAAATTCAGATGTCATTAATTCAGCAAAGGAGATGGACATTTTCTCACAAGTGAATCCAAAAACAATGTCAGCCACATAAATCTGGGCAATCAACATAGAATTCTCAGCTTCTCTAATAAATAGAGTTTTGTCAACGCTCCCCCTAACAAAATCATGGTCAATAAGAAAATGAGTTAAGCGTTCATACCATGCACGGGGTGCTTGCTTGAGTCCGTAAAGTGCCTTTTTCAACCGGTACACTTTGTGAGGATACTTAGGATCAATGAATCCTTTTGGTTGTTCAACATACACTTCCTCATCAAGAATACCATTCAAGAAGGCGCTCTTTACATCCATTTGAAATAGTTTGAACTTTAACGCACAAGCAACAGCCATAAGAATTCTAATAGACTCGAGTTTGGCTACAGGGGCAAATGTTTCATCAAAATCAATGCCTTCAATTTGTGAATAACCCTGAGCCACTAACCGAGCCTTATTTCGTATCACATTCCCAGATTCATCGGATTTATTCTTGAAAATCCATTTGGTTCCAATAACATTTTTCCTTTCCGGCCTGTCGACTAGATACCATACTTCATTTCTAATGAATTGTTGAAGCTCTTCCTGCATTGCAAGGATCCAAAATTCATCATTTAGAGCTTCATTAGCATTTTTTGGTTCTATTTTTGATGTGAAACACAGGTGACTGTTGACTGCCTCCAACTGTCTCCTGGTTTTGACACCAATGCTAGGATCCCCAATGATTTGATTGAGGGGGTGATCCTTGACGATTTGTACATCACCAGGAGCAGTGGGGGCATTTGGAGATGAGGGTGGTTTATCAGATTTACCTATCTCGCATATGCCCTCATCTTCTTCTTCATCACCTGGAGACAGGTTTATCCAAGCTATCGTCCACAGTCACATTGATTGACTCTTGGACTGATGAGGTTCGAGGGTTGTAAACACGAAAAGCTCTACTATTTAATGTGTATCCCAAGAAGATACCCTCATCACTTTTGGATTCAAATTTTCCCAAATTTTCTCGGTCTCTCAGAATATAGCATGTACTACCAAAGACCTTAAATATTTAACATTCGGTGTTTTTCCACACCACAGTTCATAATCTGTTTTGTTTAGACCTGCCCTTAAATAAACTCGATTAATAATATAACAGGCAGTGTTAATAGCTTCGGCCCACAGATTTTGAGCAAGTTTTTTATTATTAAGCATAGCTATGGCCATATCCAACAACACTCTGTTTTTCCTTTCAGCAACCCCATTTTGTTGAGGTGTTTTGGGTGCTGAGAACTCATGACGAATGCCCAATTCATCGCATAATGCCGTGAAGCGATGATCTTCAAATTCACCGCCGTGATCACTCCTGATTCTTGCTACCATGTATCCTTTCTCATTTTGAAGTCGCTTCACTAGTTTTTTTAATTCCTCAAAAGTGTCAAATTTTTCTCTTAGGAAGGCGACCCATGTGAATCTGGAGTAATCATCAACGACTACAAAGAAGTATCGTTTTCCACCTTGGCTAAGTACCCTGGTAGGACCAACTAGGTCCATGTGTAGCATTTCAAATGGTTTTGATGTGACCAGGATAGAGGTTCTCTTGTGTGCAACCTTAATTTGTTTACCTTTTTGGCATGCGGCGCACACAGTATTTGGTCTTTTACCCATCTTGGGTAGACCTCTCACTAAATTTTTCTGACTCAGTTTAAACAGATTTCTATAATGTACATGACCGAGTTGATGGTGCCATAATTCTGTTTCATCCTGAACGGCCACGTGACACATGGTGGAGGAGCTTGAATTGTTGTGATTTTCAATGACATAGCAGTTGTCTCCTGTGCGTAGACCTTTCATGACTAATTTTCCTATGGAGTTCAAGATCTTGCACATATCTTTGGAGAACCTTACTGAGTGCTCTTCATCACAAATATGTGAGATACTCAGTAAGTTGTGTTTGAGGCCATCAACATACAGTATATTTTCAATTTCGGGCAAACCTGGCCCTGTGATGGTTCCTTTACCAATGATTTTAGCTGTGCTCCCATCACCAAATGTGACAGACCCACCATCAAATTCGTCATATGCACAAATTTGAGATCTATCACCTGTCATGTGTCTAGAGCAACCACTATTCAAGTACCATCTAGGGGTATTCCCAGCTTTTAAGGCAGTATGAATGACCAAGCACTTGTTCTTGACAACCCATTTAGTTGTTGTCCTTTTATGAGAGGTGTTCTTCTGGTGGGATTCTCTAGTTTTCTTGGGAGAATCAGATTTTTCTTTTTCACGCAAAAGAAGAGCAGTTTTCAAATTCAGCATTTTAACTTGCTCCAATAGTTCATCCATCCTCTTGTCCTTCCTAGGAAGAGCAGGATAATTCTTTCGAATGTTTCCCCTCTTTGGTGAAGAATGCATGGGAGGATTCCAATTAGCTTGGACATTTTTCCCGGTCGGTACAAATTTACCTTTCAAGTTTCTGACCGGATTTTTGAATACCAAGCACTCAAATTTTAAGTGGCCAATGTCTCCACAAGCATGGCAGACAGGAGATGCTCTAGTTTTACTCCCTGATACACCATGATCTTTTCTTACAATTGGATGGACTGAGGTAGTTTTTGAAGTGTGACTATCATAGCCCAAACCTCTTTTGTCCCTTGGTGATCTTACAACACCTAGGAGTTTTTCAAGGTTTTCTTCTCCTTGGGCGAACCGTCTTCTAGAGTCAACGACTTGACACTTAAGACGATCAATTTCAGTGTTCGCCTCTTTGAGTTCTTTCTCAAGTCTAGCATGCTTGTCTAGAGATTCACCACTTATGAGCTTTTTCTTTTCTTGTTCAAGCTCATCATTCTTCTTTTTCAGCTCTTCTAAATCTTGACTCATCTTTTGATTCTCTATTTTTAATCCGTCAAGATTTTTCATCAGTTTGTCATTTTCAGCCTTCATTTGGCCCAACTTGTTGATGGTATTTATATTTTCAATGTATAGTTGGTTGTAAACCTCCTGAAGGCCTTCCTCCTCATTCTCATCATCACTCAAGGAATCATTTTCTGTGTTGGAGGATTCATGATCATCAATGTCTCCGGTGATCTTTGCAATGGGCTCAATTTGAGGCACAATATCAATAATGGAGGCCATTAAAATTCTGATTGAACCTTGCTCCTCCTCACTTTGGTATAGGACTGATTCTGATTCAAATTCTTCAGTCTCATCCCATGTAGCCGCCATTGCCTTTTTCTTGGCTTTGTTATTGGTGCACTCGGATGCAATGTGACCAAATCCTCTACACTTGTAGCATTGAGGGTCTTTTGACTTAACAAATTTTCCTTTGTTGTTCTTAGAATCAAAAGGTTTACCCTTCTGGTAGGGTTTCCTTCTAGAAGTATTTCCCTTAGTTTTGAAGAATTTTTTAAATTTCTTGGCCATCAGTGCCATTTCTTCTAAGTCTGGATCTTCCTCACTTCCACATTCAGATTCTTGTTTTTTGTGAGAAGATTTCAGGGCAGTACTTTTGGATTTGGAGGGAGTTTTGAAACCTAGCTCATAGGTTTGAAGGGACCCGAGAATTTCTTCAACTTTCATGGTATTTAGGTCCCTACATTCTTCGATGGTAGTAACTTTGGAAGAGAACCGTTCCGGTAGGGATCTCAGAATTTTCCTACATAGTCTATGCTCCGGAACGGGATCCCCCAAGCCCCACATTTCATTTGTAATCTTGTTCAGCTTGGTATAGAAGTCAGTAAATGTTTCATGCTCCTCCATAGTAATATTTTCAAATTATGTGGAGAGGCGCTGAAGTTTTGAGTTTTTAACAATGCTTGTTCCTTTATGAGTAACTTCAAGGATGTCCCATGCCTGCTTACTGGTTGTGCAATTTTGAATCCGGCCAAATTCATCTTTAAACACTAAACAAAAGATGGCATTCAGCCCTTTGGCATTACAGACCCGTTGAGCTTTATCATAATCGGTCCACATCGCCTTTTCTTTTGGCTTGAGGACATCCGGTTCACCTTCCTTACATATAGTGACCATTGGGGGTTTATATCCAATATTAATCATATCCCTAACGTCCGAATCAATAGATTCCAAAAAGATGCGCATTCGGGCTTTCCAATATGGATAGTTAGACCCATCAAAGAAGGGAGGTTTAGTAACGGATGAAGAGTCCTCTCTAGACATATTTTCAAGCTCTCTTAGGATCTCACTCCAGGTTTTTAAACCTGAACGGAGGAACCCGCTCTGATACCAATTGAAATTGCGGTTTTACCGCCTATAGAGATACTTGGAGATATGCCTAAAGTCTTAGAGGGGGGTGAATAGGACTTTTTAAATTCCAATTACAATTAAAAACTAACCAAGTCAATTTTATCAAATAAGATAATCACAATAGCATTCAAGACATTTATATGAGCAGTTTGTAAGTAAGGATTATCATAGGCATTTCATCAAACAGTTAGGATTCAGGATTGATTAAACCATTCAACACATAGCAATCATTCAATCTCACAATGCACAGCAATTTATAGTGGTTCGGTTTCCCTACTCCACTCCCGGTTCACGATCTCAACCTATGAGACCACCGGGTCTTGGTTTTAAATCAGGTTAACCATCAACCTTGACATCCTTTGATCTAGGACCGCGTTTACCATCCGCCGATGGCCCAATCCAGGGACTTGACAAGTTTGGATCTCAAACTCTCACCAATCCTAATCCAAGGATGGTCACGTACCCTCCCGCCGGAGTTTTCCAATCCAGGGAATAGTGAATGAATAGATGGACTCTCAAAAACTAGACATACCTAGACGATTGAGCCCCGATTCGATGCCTTTGATGAGTAGCTTCAGCTCCACGTGCTTCAGCTTCTCTTTGTGCTCCCAAGATCAGCTACCAATGCAAATGATGAGGATATGTTGATGCCGGGTAGTTGGGAGAGAGTTGGTTTAGTTCCTCTTGCCTCTTCAATGCAATGGTAATGAGGGAACTACCAAACTTCAAGCATTCAATGGCTATAAATGACCTGATAGATATATTCCGAAGGTAGGTCAGCCATAAATGAAGGTCTTGAGTTCATACTTCAAACCGAGCTTTGAATACTCAGTGAAAAGCCATTAATGGCTAGGTTTGAATGATGAACTTAAGGGGAACAAGAGCAAAGAGGGTAGGAGGATGTGATTAAAGGCTCTCTCTCTTAGCTCTTGAAGGATGTTGAATGCATACATTGAAAGAGCACAAGACATGGCTATATAGAGCCCCAAATGATAGCCCCAACGGATCTAAAACGGTCACGACAGACCTGTCAGAGAAGTATCTCAACCGGTCGGACGGACCGGTCGTCATTTGAAAAACAAGGCCTCATTTGGGACTGGCCGACCGGTCAAGACCGGTCGGATCCCCTTGCTGGAGGGAGTTCAAAATATAGGCCGACCGGTCAAGACCGGTCGGACCCCCTTGCTGGAGTAGATGGAAGATGAAGGCCGACCGGTCAAGACTGGTCGGACCTCCTTGCTGTAAGATTTCCATACTAGAGGCCGACCGGTCATGACCGGTCGGCAATGCTTGCTGGACCAAGAAAAATGAGAAGGCCGACCGGTCTTGACCGGTCGGCTACCATTCTGAATCATGCAGCAAAGCTGCTGGAGAGTTAATGTTTAGCTTGGCCGATCGGTCAAGACCGGTCGGCTGTCTGTATGAAGTCCATCTAGCAAGGTATCTTGTTAACCTTGAATGCCTGGCCGATCGGTCAAGACCGGTTGGCTGTCCATCCGCTTTCTTCACAACAAGTTAGCTAATGAGTTGAGAAGCCTGGCCGCTTTCTGAACTTGTCACAGCGGGTTAGCTGGACCAAGTTCTCAACACAGCAACGGATCACTTCAAGTGATGAGGTGCATAGGGTCCAATGTATGGACATATCTTCAAAACGTTTCGCACCAGCCATGGACCACAAGTCTGATCAACTTGTGCAAGGGTCAAGAGGGTAAAATGTGTGAGTCTTTAACGCCATTCTTTGATGTTTTGGGTTTCCTATGGTCGATCTATATGCAACTTACCTGGGATCTTGTTTCAACATGAGCTTGAGCAATGGATGAAGCGAAATCTTCAGGTCTTAATTCTTCAATTCTTCGACCGAAGCTCACACAACACGACGCGACCAAACAACACGCCAATTGACAACAAAAGATGTACTAACACACTCCGCCTCAAGGGGAGCTCATCTTCACTCTCTTGGGAAGACATTGAAGACACAACAAAGCACCCTAAAACACTCCTAGATATGAAAGAAAAGGATTTAACAAAGAAGGATAGGAGTGAATCCCTTACCTATGGAATGAGAGTGGAGAAGAGCAATGTAGAGGAGGTTAGAAACTTTAATCTTGGTAAAAATCACCTTGTAATCACCTTGGAATGCAAGAGGAGGAGCTGGAGTAGCAAGTAGAGGTGAGAAATGGAGGAATGGGTGACTCAAATGAGCTCTATATGCTTATAAAGACCCCCCCACGGACGGACAGTCGTACAGGCTGACCGGTCTAGGGTTGCACGATCGGTCTTGACCGATCGTATGTAATGAAAGGGGGGCGTCCAGACCTGTTTGTTGGAAGCCCGACCGGTCTTGACCGGTCGGATGGGTTGAAAAAGTGACTCCAGATAGGTCTCGTTGAAGCCCGACCGGTCAGTCGACCAGCGATTTTAGCAGAAACATATGATTTTGACAGGGTAGAAGGCCTGTCCTTTGGTCAGACTAGAAGCTTTTAAAATTGAATACCCTTACTAAGGATACAACACCCATGGTCATGGTGTACCAAAATGACTACCCAACACAAAATGAGGGACCCTTAAAGGTCCAGATTTATCGATACAAGACAGAAAATGGGACTATGTTCCTGGATATTCTTAAAGAGCAATGAGAATAGAGGCAAAGGTCCTCAAATATACCTATAAAGATCAGATAGAGAGGCTTAATCTCAGATATTACCTACAAAATATACACTTTGTTAGATGAACTAGACACACCCAACACCAATGGACTTCTGGAGGTTCGCAAAACGAACTGAGTCCAAGGGTTTCATCAGGATGTCGGCTAGCTGATTCTCGGTAGGCACATGTTTGAGAGATACTATGTGATCGTCAACCAATTCTCGAATAAAGTGGTGCCTAATATCGATGTGCTTAGTGCGCGAGTGCTGTACTGAATTTTTTGAAATATTTATGGCACTAGTATTGTCGCAAAATAGGGTCATTGTGCCTTGGTTAATTCCATAATCGGTCAAGGTTTGTTTCATCCATAATAATTGTGCACAACAACTTCCGGCAGCAATATACTCTGCTTCGGCTGTGGATAAGGAAATGGAGTTTTGTTTCTTATTATGCCACGCCACAAGGCAATTTCCAACATAGAAGCACCCACCACTGGTTGATTTACGATCATTCATGTTACCAGCCCAATCGGCATCTGAATACCCCGCAATATCTGTAGATGAATCAAAGGGGTACCAAAGACCGTATTCAGTAGTGCATCCTACAAATCGGATGATTCGCTTAACAGCAATGAGGTGAGATTCTTTGGGATCAATCTGAAACCGATCATATGCACCTACACTAATTGCAATATCTGGTCTACTAGCAGTGAGATAAAGAAGACTACCAATCATGCTTCTATAAAGATGTTGATTTACACTTTTTCCTACAAGGTCTTTCAATAGTTTAACAGTGGTGCTCATAGGTGTAGTGTATGATCGACCAGAATCTAAGCCAAATCTCTTAACAAGATCTTTAGCATATTTGGCTTGGGTAATGAATATTTCTGATGCAAGTTGTTTTACTTGTAGCCCTAAAAACATGTTAAGTTCTCCTACCATACTCATTTCAAATTCTGATGTCACTAATGCAGCAAAGGAGATGGACATTTTCTCACAAGTGGATCCAAAAACAATGTCATCCACATAAATCTGGGCAATCAACATGGAATTCTCGGCTTGTCTTATAAAGAGAGTTTTGTCAATGCTCCCCTTAGTAAAATCATGGTCTATAAGAAAGTGAGTTAGGCATTCATACCATGCACGAGGAGCTTGCTTGAGTCCGTAAAGAGCCTTTTTCAATCGGTATACTTTGTGAGGATATTTAGGATCAATAAATCCTTTTGGTTGTTCAACATACACTTCCTCATCAAGAGTACCATTCAAGAAAGCGCTTTTTATATCCATTTGAAATAATTTGAACTTTAACGCATAAGCAATAGCCATAAGAATTCTAATAGACTCGAGTCTAGCTACAGAGGCAAATGTTTCATCAAAATCAATACCTTCAATTTGTGAATATCCCTGAGCAACTAACCGAGCCTTATTTCGTATTACATTCCCAGATTCATCGGATTTATTCTTGAAAATCCATTTGGTTCCAATAACATTTTTCCTTTTAGGGCTGTCGACCAGATACCAAACCTCATTTCTAATGAATTGTTGAAGCTCTTCTTGCATCGCAAGGATCCAGAATTCATCGTTTAGAGCTTCATCAATATTTTTTTGTTCTATTTTAGAAGTGAAACACAGGTGACTGTTGACTACCTCCAACTGTCTCCTGATTTTGACACCATCGTTAGGATCCCCAATGATTTGATTGAGGGGGTGATCCTTGACAACTTGCACATCACCAGGAGTAGTGGGGGCATTTGGAGATGAGGGTTGTTTATCAGATTTGCCTATCTCGCATATACCCTCACCTTCTTCTTCATCACCTGAAGATACTAATTTATCCAAGTTATCATCTACAGTCACATTGATTGACTCTTGAACTGATGAGGTTTGAATGTTGTAGACACGAAAGGCTCTACTATTTAATGAATACCCTAAGAAGATACCCTCATCACTCTTGGAGTTAAACTTTTCCAAATTTTCACGGTCTCTTAGAATATAATATGTACTACCAAAGACCTTAAAGTATTTCACATTTGGTGTCTTTCCACAGCACAGTTCATAAGCAGTTTTGTTTAAGCCTGCCCTCAAATAAACTCGATTTATAATATAACAGGTAGTGTTTACTGCTTCGGCCCATAGATTTTGCTCAAGATTCTTATTATTAAGCATAAATGTGGCCATATCCAACAATACTCGATTTTTTCTTTCAGCAACCCCATTTTGTTGAGGTGTTTTAGGTGCTGAGAACTCATGGCGAATACCCAGTTCATCATACAATTCCTTCAAATGATGATCTTCAAATTCACCTCCGTGATCACTCATGATTCTCGCTACCATGTATCTTTTCTCATTGTGAAGTCACTTCACTAGTTTTTGAAATTCTTCAAATGTATCAGATTTTTCTCTTAGGAAGGCGACCCATGTGAATCTGGAGTAATCATCAACGACTACAAAGAAGTATCGTTTTCCACCTTGGCTAAGTACCCTGGTAGGACCAACTAGGTCCATGTGTAGTAGTTCAAATGGTTTTGATGTGACCAGGATAGAGGTTCTCTTGTGTGCAACCTTGATTTGTTTACCTTTTTGGCAAGCGATGCACACAGCATTAGGTCTTTTACTTATCTTAGGTAGACCTCTCACCAAATTTTTCTGAATCAGTTTAAATAGATTTCTATAATGAACATAACCGAGTCGATGGTGCCATTGTTATGTTTCATCCTTAATGGCTACGTGACACATGGTGGAGGAGCTTGGATTGTTGTGATTTTCAATGACATAATAGTTGTCTCCTGTGCGTAGACCTTTCATAACTAATTTTCCTGTGGAGTTCAGGATCTTACACATATCTTTGGAGAAGCTTACTGAGTGCTCTTCATCACAAATTTGTGAGATACTCAGTAGGTTGTGTTTAAGACCATCAACATAAAGCACATTTTCGATTTCAGGCAAACCCGGCCCCGTGATGGTTCCTTTACCAATGATTTTAACCATGCTCCCATCACCAAATGCGACAGACCCACCATCAAATTCGTCATATGCACAAAATTGAGATCTATCACCTGTCATGTGTTTAGAGCAACCACTATCCAAGTACCATCTAGGGGTATTCCCAACTTTTAGGGCAGTATGAATGACCAAACACTTGTTCTTAACTACCCATTTAGTTGTTATCCTTTTATGAGGGGTATTCTTATGATGAGATTCTCTAGTTTTCTTGGGAGAATCAGATTTTCCTTTTTCACGCAAGAGAAGAGCAATTTTCAAATTCAGCATTTTAACTTGCTCCAATAGTTCATCCATCCTCTTGTCCTTCCTAGGAAGTGTAGGATAATTCTTTCGAATGTTTCCTCTTTTTGGTGAAGTATGCATAGGAGGATTCCAATTAGCTTGCACATTTTTCCCGGTCGGTACAAATTTACCTTTCAAGTTTCTGACCGGATTTTAGAATACCATGCATTCAAACTTTAGGTGGCCAATGTCACCACAAGCATGGCAAATAAGAGATGCTTTGGTTTTACTCCCCGATGCACCATGATCTTTTCTTACCATTAGATGGACTGAGGTAGTTTTTGAAGTGTGACTGTCATAGCCCAAACCTCTTCTGTCCATTGGTGATCTTATAACACCTAGGAGTTTTTCAAGGTTTTCTTCTCCTTGGGTAAAACGTCTTCTGGAGTCAACGACTTGACACTTAAGACGGTCAATTTCAGTGTTTGCCTCTTTGAGTTCTTTCTCAAGTCTAGCATGCTTGTCTAGAGATTCACCACTTATGAACTTTTTCTTTTCTTGTTCAAGCTCATCATTCTTCCTTTTCAGTTCTTCTAGATCTTGACACATCTTTTGATTCTCAATTTTCAATTCGTCAAGACTTTTTGTCAATTTATCATTTTCAGCCTTCATTTGGCCCAACTTTTTAATGGTATTCATATTTTCAATGTATAGTTGGTTATATACCTCCTGAAGGCCTTCATCCTCATCCTCATCATCACTCAAGGAATCAGTTTTAGTGTTAGAGGATTCATGATCATCAATGTCTCCGGTGATCTTTGCAATGGGCTCAATTTGAGGCACAATATCAGTGATGGAAGCCATTAAAATTTTGATTGAACCTTTTCCTCATCACTTTGGTATATGTTTGATTCTGATTTAGATTCTTCAATATCATCCCATGTAACCGCCATTGCCTTTTTCTTGGTCTTTTTATTAGTGCACTCGGATGCAATATGACCAAATCCTCTACACTTGTAACATTAAGTATCTTTTGACTTAAAAAATCTTCCTTTGTTGTTCTTAGAGTCAAAAGGTTTACCCTTCTGCTAGGGTTTCCTTCTAGAAGTATTTCCCCTAGTTTTGAAGAATTTTTGAAATTTCTTGGCCATAAGTGTCATTTTTTCTATGTCTGGATCTTCCTCACTTCCATATTCAGAATCTTATTTCTTGCGAGAAGATTTCAGGGCTGTACTTTTGGATTTGGAGGGAGTTTTAAAATGTAACTCATGGGTTTGAAGGGACCCTAGTAATTCTTCAACTTTCATGGTATCTAGGTCCCGACATTCTTTTAAAGTGATAACTTTGGTAAAGAACCGTTCCGATAGGGATCTCAGAATTTTCCTACACAGTCTATTCTCCGGAACAGGTTCCCCCAAGCCCCACATTTCATTTGTGATCTTGTTCAGTTTGGTATAGAAGTCTGTAAAAGTTTCATGCTCCTCCATTGTTGTGTTTTCGAATTGTGTAGTGAGGCGCTGAAGTTTTGAGCGTTTGACAACGCTTGTTCCTTCATGTGTAACTTCAAGAATATCCCATGCCTGCTTACTGTTTGTGCAATTTTGAATCTGACCAAATTCATCTTTAGACACTGAACAAAAAATGGCATTCAGGCCTTTGGCATTATGAACACGTTGAGCTTTATCATAATCGGTCCACATAGCCTTCTCTCTTGGCCTGAGGACATCTGGTTCACCTTCCTTACATATAATGTCCATTGGGGGTTTATATCCAATATCAACCATGTCTCTAACGTCTGAATCAATGGATTCTAAAAAGATGCGCATTGGGGCTTTCCAATATTGATAGTTTGACCCATCAAAGAAGGGAGGTTTAGTAACGGATGTAGAGTCCTCTCTAGACATATTTTCAAGTTCTCTTAGGATCTTACTTCGAGTTTTTAAACCTGAGCGGAGGAACCTGCTCTGATACCAATTGAAATTACGGTTTTACCGCTTGTAGAGATACTCGGAGATATGCCTAATGTCCTAGAGGGGGGTGAATAGGACTTTTTGAATATCCAATTACAATTTAAAACTAAATCAAGTCAATCTTATTAACCAAGATTATCACAAGAACATTCAAGGCAATTATATGATTAATTTGCAAGAAAAGACTATCATAGGCATTTCATCAAACAGTTAGCATTCATGATTGACTAAACCATTCAACACATAGCAATCATTCAATCTCACAATGCACAACGATTTATAGTGGTTCGGTTTGCCTACTCCACTCCCGGTTCACGATCTCAACCTATGAGACCACCGGATTTCACCATAGTTGTGGTTTTAAATCAGGTTAACCATCAACCTTAACATCCTTTGATCTAGGACCGCGTTTACCATCCGTCGATGGCCCAATCCAGGTACTTGACGAGTTTGGATCTCAAACTCTCACCAATCCTAATCCAAGGACGGTCACGTACACTCCTACCGGGGTCTCCCAATCCAGGGAATAGTGATTCAATAAATGGACTCTCAAATACTAGACATATCTAGACGATTGAGCCCCGATTCAATGCCTTTGATGAGTAGCTTCAGCTCCACATGCTTCAGCTTCTCTTTGTACTCCCAAGATCAGCTACCGATGCAAATGATGTGTGTATGATTATGTCGGGTAGTTGGGAGAGAGATGGTCAAGTTCCTCTTGCCTATTCAATGCAATGGTTATAAGGGAACTACCAAACTTCAGCATTCAATGGCTATAAACGACCTCATAAAGACATTTCGAAGGTAGGTCAGTCATGAATGTATATCTTGAGTTCATACTTCAAACCGAGCTTTGAATACTCAATGACAAGCCATTAATGGCTAAGTTTGAATGATGAACTCAAGGGAGTTAAGAGCAAGGAGGGTAGGAAGATGTGAGTAAAGACTCTCTCACTTAGCTCTTGATGGGTGTTGAATGCATACCAAGAAAGACCACAAGATATGGCTATATAGAACCCCAAATGATGGCCCCAACGGATCGAAAATGGTCACCTCCGACCTGTCAGAGAGAGGCCTCAACCAGTCGGACAGACCGGTCGTATTTCAAACTGCTGGACCTCATATGGGTCTGTCCGACCGGTCAAGACCGGTCGAATGAGCTCGCTGGACAGAATATGAAATGTAGTCCGACCGGTCAAGACCGGTCGACTGAGCTTGCTGGACATATACAAAAATGTAGACCGACCGGTCAAGACCAGTCGACTGCCTTCCTGGATTAATGCAGCATAGCCGCTGGACAGATTTTAGAATTGTTGGTCGACCGGTCAAGACCGGTCGGCAATCCAGCCCAATTTATCCCAGCAAGGCTACTGGACATATGATGCACTTTTAAGCCGACCGGTCAAGACCGGTCGGCTGTCCAGCTGAATATATCACAGCAGGGTTGCTGCCTATGTTGATGAGCCTGGCCGACCGCTCAAGGCCGGTCGGATGTCTAGACCTCTTTATCACAGCAAGGTTGCTGGACTAAGGTGAAGGGTCAGTCCGACCGGTCATGACCGGTCGGTTGCCTTGAGGTCTTTCAACACAGCGGCTGAACACTTCAATGATGACATATGAAGTGATTTGGTGCATGGAGTCCAATGTTTGGACATATTTTCAATTACGATTAGCACCTGCCATGGACATACAAGCCTGATCAACTTGTGCTAGGGTCGAGAAGGAATGGGATAAGTTAGGTTGGTAATTACGCCATTCATTGATGTTTTGGGTTTCCTAAGGTCGATCTATATGTAACTTACCTGAGATCTTGTTTCAGCTTGAGCTTGAGTAATGGAAGGAGCATAATCTTCAAGTCTTGAGCTTCAAATCTTCGACCGGGGCTCACACGACAAGACGCGACCAACCAACACGACAATTGACAAAATAAAGTGTACTAACATCGCCATATGGGCAAATTGGGCATGCATTGTAAGCAGATTACGTTCAATGATGTCAAGTCTGGTAATGTCATTGGCTGGATCCGTAGGTCGCGGTAACGGCAACGGATCTTGATGCAGCGTTTGTAGAGGAGCTTGTTCTCCTTGGGTAAGGGATTTATTCTCCAGTGGGTTATGAGAGCCCAACGGGGCTGACATCCGGGTAGCGGTGGATCCACCAGCCACATCACCTCTGCGAATTTTCTTGGGAGGTATCATAAAAAAAGGCAGGAGTGATTCGAACGACGATGTATAAAGGAGTGAGAACGATCTAGTAGTTTCCCACAGGCAGCGCCAATCTGTTAACGTCCAAAATCAGAGTAGCAGATGTTGATCAAGGATCAATGATTAGATCTTCGTCGCTTGATATGAATATGGACAGACTGTGGAGATCTTGAGACCTGCAAGTACAAAGAAATCATGAGGGGGTGCCAGTCGTGCCGGCAGGAGACCCTCCGATGCTTAAGTCAATAATGGCGATGATTGAGCACAGGAGCTTTAGATTATTGCGTAATGTATTTGTGCATGTGATTAAATACCTTCGAGAGATGCGAAGGGGTCCTTTTATAGTGGATGATCCATGACCAAGGGCGGTGGATGTCATAGATTCCATTTACGATACGTTTCCCTTGTTAGGAGATACTTGCCCATTTTGTATAGGATACATCACTAGAGCGGGAGATACGGTTTTTATTGTGTCTGGATTCTACACATCCCAATCATCATTGTTATTTTCGTGTGGCGGTGCGCAACTGCTTAGGTCTGAGGACAATGGATGTCCTTAGTAGAGTTGCCTTGCCCTCGGTCACTGATGATGACGGAGGCTGAGCCTGAGGGCTCAATCATATATATATATCTCTAGAGGCCTGAGCTTTCACTATCTGAGGATGAGGCAAGATTCTCGGGAGTTTGTCTAATATTTGAGGCCAAGCCAGAAGGTTCAGACTATATTCATGGTTATAGGCTGGCACGAGGATTCCATTACTTGTTTAGTGAGACATGGTCAGTGGACCACGTATCTACAGCCACGTATCTTCCATGTCATAATTAGGGACACCACCAGATCAACCCATAGGTCATAACAGGGCGCGACTTGGGTGAGACCTCGGAGCCAGCGATGTGGGTGGGACCCTGAACCTAGGGCCCACCTGGATGTATTCATTACATATCCATGCCGTCCATCTGTTTCTTCATATTACTATAGGATACTGTTCCAAAAATGAAGCAGATGCCAATTTTAGGTGGACCACACCATAGGAAACGGTGCTCACTAAACACCTACCATTAAAAACTTCCTGGCGTCCACCGTAATGTTTACTGACCATCCAATCTGTTGATAAGGACAGGCAGACCAGGATGAAATGAAAAAACAAATATCAGGTTCATAGAAAACTTTTGTGGCTCACAAAAGGTTTTTAATGGTCATTAACCAGTGTTTCTTATATTGTGGTCCACCTGAAATTTGCATATGCTTCAATTTTTCTACCTTGGCATCAAATAAGCCGGAAAAGCAGATGAACGGAATGGATATATAATTCATGCATCCAGGTGGGCTCCTACGGTCAGGGTCCCACCCACATAGCTGGTTCCGGGGTTCGTCTGGTGAGTGGTTGCTCCACCCAGGTTAAGGAGTAAAACGCTTCGTCTCTGTGGCAACCTGTACAAGGATGAGAACCGGTGATCTGGGGTCCAAAATGCGTATAGGTAATAAGCCAAATTTCGTGTTGATTTGACAATTCTAACCATCTCATTATTACGGATTATCCGTTCAACCTGGACTGTCAACCGTTTTCCATGGCTTTTTATTATTGATACTGAGTTTGAGATATTGACTAAAAGTCCCAACATTCAATTTACCAGGCGAGAATTGGGTACTACACCACCGGAACGTAGCTAGAGACGGATGATCATGTTAGGGGCTATATGGGACCCACAGTGATCTATATATTTAATCCACGCGGATCATCTATTTTTAAAGACCATTTTAGGGAATGAGCCCAAAACAGAGTCAGATGGATGGCTCAAGTGGACCACACTACAGGAAGCAGTGGGGATTGAATTCCCACTGTTGAAAACTTTCTAGGGCCACCTTGATGTATATTTTCCATTCAATCTTTTCATAAGGTCACATAGTTCTGTATGAATGGAAACCATAAATATCAGCTTGACCCAAAACTTATTTGGCCCCTAAGAAAATTTCAACGGTGGGATTTCAATCATTACTACTTCTTGTAGTGTGTTCCACTTGATCCTATAAGACTCCATTAGGTGGGCCATACATGATCATCGGTTTAGATCATGACTGTTGGATTATTCAGATTAAGCGATTCAGTGGGCCCCACTATAGTTGTAATCATTGAAATAGGTTTGGGGCGGGACGCTTGAACCGTGGTCCCTATTCGCGGTTATTAAGCCAGATATGGAAACCTACGGTGTGGAGACCCTAGAGGAGAGAAGTGTGATGGGTAAGCTTCTCTGGCCCTCTTTCCTATAAATATATGTCTTGGTCCCCTCACCAACACATAAGAGAAAACCCTAGTCCCATTGAGTGATTCTCCTAAAGGTGTAAGGTGCGGAAGACCAAGAGTTCCTCTCGGCAATACGACAGCGTCGGGAATGTCTTCCCAATCAGGTATGGCTTTAAGATTACAGTATGGAATCTCCATCGTTGATGCATAGACGATCCGATTATTCCGCATATAGTTTAAGTTTCACAGTTGGTATCAGAGCACGCAATGCATTAATATTGGGGATTCCTAATCAGGAGATCCAATTTATGCCTCTCCAAGCTCGATTTGGATGCCGGATTCCAATGGGTGCCGATTTGGCCCCATATGTATTAAGAAATCTGTTTTAGGCATACGATCCATGAAATCGTGACATACTGTCATCGATTGAGTTTTGCATACAAAGTTTTTGAGACGGCAGTCACCTCCGCAACCCTGTATGTACAAAACCCCATTGCAGATCTTCTCTATTTATAAAAATAAAATAACTGCAGCATCGCCTATCCGCCACCCTTTACTACCGGTCGACGGCCTGCTGGAAATCCATGGCCGCCATATCCATTCCAAGTTGGTGACGATCACGGCCACCGATCCTGGCGTTGTTCCGTCGGCCGTAAAACCCCTGCCCATCACCTTTGACATCTGGTCTAAAGTGCGCACCTAATTCTGTTTAGACAACGTCACTGCTGGCAATCATGGCCCGATTTAGATGATCGCAGCCATGGATTCCAGTGCTGATTCAGGGACATCCAGATCGGCATCTCCATGCTGCCGTGCCGCTGCTGTTTCCATTATCAGGTTGGATTTGACAGCGGTCGGTCCGTCAGTGGCCATCGTCTCCAGCTGCAACCAATTTTTGGTGTCGATGGAGATCGGACGACAGCGGCGGACGACAGTGGCTAATGGCGAACGCAACAGTGGACGGCGGGCAGTGGTGACGGCGGCCAGGGTCTCCACCCTGTAACAGAGCAGGTAGGGTTTCTGTTTTTGGGGATGGGTTTCCTGTTGGGGCCGCTGTTTTGGGAAGTTGGGGCTGCTGTTTTGGGAAAATAGCTCATTGCTGTTGGGATTGTATGGGATTGGGCTACGAGCTGGGCCTTTGGCCCAGTCCAGTGGACAGGCCCGAAAGGCACATTCCAGTAGGCTAGGCCCACCAGGCCCAGTCTAGTCGGACAGGCCTAATCAGCCCAGCCCAAGCCCAATTTTCAGTTGTCTCTTTAATGCCCATGTTGGGCCCATTTTCAGCGGATCACACCCTAGTTTTAGTGCCCCATAGTAGACCATATTGGGCCTTGTGATGGAACTGGTGTTGGCCTTCTTGAAAGATTGAAATGGCCCTGGATATGGATATGTTTTGAGCGTAACATCCTACCTCAGCAGGCTTATTTGTGGGCCAGTTTAAAGGCCATATTTTTTTGGACCCTGATATGAGCTGTTTGATGCTAATCATGGACCCTGATCTAAACCATTGTATTTATATACTTGGGCAATAATTTAGGATCTAATAAAACCTTAATAAGTGTATTGATGGTTGGTGGATTTCACTTGTTAGATGGACCAAGTAATTTAATATATATGGTTATACCTATTGAGCTTTGATTTGGCCTTTAATAGGGCCATTACCCATATGTTTAAGGCTGATATTTAGTTGTTGACCATTAAGTATTCAATCCAACCATCACTTTAGAATATGTTTGAGCCTATAAGCAGTCAACGTCAGCCATATTTTAGGCCGAATCAAAACTTTTGCAGTATGGTCTGTTGTGGTCAAGACCATTAAGCAATCCTTGAGTCTAGGAGTGGGGATTGGAGCTTATTGTGTTAGCCACCAAAGTGACTTCAATTGGCAAAGATTTCTACTTCTAGACTTCTGTACTTAGAATTCAGTGACCCTCCTATTATAGGATTGCATTTAGTTGCGTTCATAGCCAGGCAGCGATGGTCAGAACAAAGAAGTATCATCGTTTGACTGGATGTGAGCAGGATGAAGTGATTGGTGATAGTGATATAGGTTTGAGAGATTCATTTCACCCAAAGGTGATGGGCGTCTTAGAACTATTTCACCAACATTGGTCAGCTTCATGTTCAGTAGAGCCTCCTGTATGTTACAATTTCGCCCAAAGGAGGAATTGTGATGATACGCTGGGCTCTTGCCAGATTTTGATGATTATGGCCCATCATCATTCTGGGTCATTTGATTGAAGGCCCAAATCAATCGAATGAACATACATGCATGATATTTGTGGTTTATGTTTATGTATTGTTATATGGGACTTGTTTATTAATGTGAGTTTTATGCTTTGAATGTCCAGCTATGACTGTTTCCAATATTCCAACCCAATTCAATTCCATACCTTTGCTCACTGGGTCCAATTATTCCAAATGGAAGTTGTCCGTTGAAATAGTCATAGGTTGCATGGACTTGGACCTGGCCCTGAAGGAAGTAGAGCCTCCCATTCCAACTGACTCTAGTACAGAATCAGCAAAGGCTCACTTTAAGGCCTGGACCAAGTTAAATAAGATGTGTCTCAATATCATAAAGAACTCGATTTCTAAGACCATGTAGGGTGTCATGCCCAACACTGAGAAAGCTAAAGATTTCTTGACTGAAATAGGAAAACGATTTCAGAAATCAGATAAAGCTGAGTTGAGTTCACTTTTACATAAACTGACTCAAGCCACTTATAACGATCAAGGAAATATCAGGGAGTACATTGGTGGATTGTCTGATGTGGTGGCTAAAATCCGCGAATTAGACCTTAAGATTGAGGATGAACTCTTGATATTCTTGGTTCTGAACTCCCTCCTTTCACAGTTCAGTCAATTCCAAATCAGCTATAATACTCAAAAGGAAAAGTGGACATTGAACGAACTGATATCTCAGTGCGTTCAGGAGGAAGAGAGACTCAGAAGGTCGAGCAAGACACAAAGTGCGCACCTAGTGACATCTGGTCAAGGACGAAAAGGAAATAAGAAAAGAAAGCACACTTCAGGGAAAAGTTCTATGGGTCCTGCGGGTGGCAATCAGCCTAAGTCTGGAAAGACATTTAAGAAGAAAAGGAAGGGTCCTAATGATGGCGGCTTCTTCTGCAATAAGCCTGGTCATCAAAAGAAGGATTGTGAAGGATTTAAAGCATGACTCGTTTTTAAGGGTAAAAACCATATTTTAGTCTGTTTTGAATCAAATTTAGCTGAGCTGGTGGATAGATTCTGGTGCAACTATTCACATTTGTAATTCCATGCAGGATATGCTCCAAAGCCGGACGCCAACTGATGCAGAGAGATCAGTCTATATGGGGAACGGTATTAGAGCAAACGTGGAAGCTATTGGAGTCTGTAGGCTTAGGTTATCGTCAGGACACTTTCTTGATCTAGTAGATACTATTTGTGTGCCTTCTATAAGGCGCAATTTGGTTTCCATTTCTCGTTTGAACAAATTTGGTTATGAGTTTAAATTTGCAAATAGAAAATTAAGTATTTGCTATGATTCGGTTGTGATTGGTTCTGGCACTTTAGTTGATAACCTTTATCAGCTGGATTTGGATGTTTCACATGTATACAGTATTAACTCCTCACATGGAAACACTAAAGGCGTCAAACGAAGTTTAGATTGTGAGAATTCCTCCATGCTATGGCACAGGCGATTAGGCCACATCTCTCGTGAGAGATTGGAAAGGCTTGTGCGTGAAGGAATTCTTCACTCCCTAGACTTCTCAGACTTTGGGGTTTGTATTGATTGCATTAAAGGTAAACAGACCAGAATAAGGAAAAAGGGTGCCACTAGGAGCGTAGGACTCTTAGAAGTGATTCATACAGACATCTGCGGACCGTTCCCTACAGCATCCTAGAATGGGCAGAAGTATTTTATCACTTTTATAGATGACTATTCTCGTTATGGGTACTTATACCTTATTAACGAAAAATCAGACGCCCTGGATACTTTTAAGATCTATAAGGCTGAAGTCGAGAATCAACTCGACAGGAAGATCAAAGTTGTTAGATCCGACCGTGGTGGTGAGTACTACGGAAGGTATGACGAATCTGGGCGTAATCCAGGTCCATTCGCTAGATACCTACAAGATTGTGTCATCGTCGCCCAGTACACCATGCCTAATACTTCAGAGCAGAATGATGTAGCGGAAAGGCGTAATCGCACCCTAAAGGACATGGTGCAATCTATGATTAGTAATTCTACGTTGCCAGAATCTTTGTGGGGTGATGCGTTGAAAACGGCTGTGCATATCCTTAATAGGGTCCCAAGTAAGGTTGTAATGAAAACTCCATATGGATTGTGGACAGGGCGAAAGCCTAGTCTACGATATTTTCATGTATGGGGTTGTCCTGCAGAAGCCAAACCATATAACCCGCATGAAAGAAAACTTGACCCTAGAACTGTTAGTTGCTTCTTTATTGGATACCCAGAAAGATCAAAAGGATTCAGATTTTATTGTCCATCATATTCCATGAGGGTCATTGAGACTGCGAATGCTAGATTTATTGAGAACACTGAAGATAGTGAGAGCACAAATATAAGAGATATTGTATTTGAGGAAGAGCGGATTGTGATTCCCACCACAATCATTCAGAGTAGCATGGTTGTCCGTTCAGCAGTGGACCCTGAAATCCCTATGGAAGACCATGTACAACCTCAAATACAACCAATTGATGAGGAAATGGAAAACCCAATTCAGAATAATGAGCCATTAAGACGGTCACATAGAGAGAGAGAAGATCTGCAATACCAGATGATTACATCATCTATTTGCAGGAGCATGAGTTTGATATTGGGGTTGAAAAGGATCCGTATCCCTTTCACAAGTCGAACAAAATGTAAATTCTTCTCATTAGTTCGATGCCATAAATGATGAATTGAAATTCATGAAGGACAACAAAGTCTGGGACCTTGTTGAATTGCCTGAAGGGATTAGGCTGATTGGTTGCAAATGGGTATTTAAAACCAAACGGGACTCTAAAGGCAATATTGAAAGGTATAAAGCCAGACTAGTTGCAAAGAGTTTCACTCAGCATGAGGGCATTGACTTTAAGGAGACTTTCTCACCTGTATCTAAGAAAGACCCATTTAGGATCATTATGGCTCTTGTGGCTCATATAGATTTGGAGCTACATCAAATGGACGTGAAAACTGCGTTTCTCAATGGAGATCTAATGGAGAACGTATATATGTTACAGCTAGAAGGTTTTAAAGCCAAAGGCTCAGAACATCTGGTCTGCAAACTTAAGAAGTCCATTTATGGGTTGAAATAGGCATCACGATAGTGGTACCTAAAGTTTCATGAAGTTGTTTCCTCATATGGTTTCATTGAAAACACTGCGGATGAGTGCATATATGTGAAAAATCAGTGGGAGTAAGTTTATCATTTTGGTCTTGTATGTTGACGACATTTTATTGGCCAGTAGTGATATTGGATTGTTGCGTGAGACTAAGAAATTTCTATCTCAAAAGTTTGAGATGAAAGATCTTGGTGATGCCTCCTTTGTCATCGGTATTTAGATTAGCCGGGACAGATCACATGGATTACTTAGCCTGTCGCAGATGGCCTATATTGATAGGGTTCTCGAAAGGTTTGGCATGCAAGGTTGTGATCCTGGCCAAGCACCTATTGTAAAAGGTGACAAATTTGGTCAATTTCAGTGTCCTAAGAATGACCTAGAGAAGGACAAGATGAAAGCTATTCCGTATGCGTCAGCAGTAGGGAGCATCATGTATGCTCAGGTCTGTAAGCGTCCAGATATTGCTTTTGTGGTTGGAATGTTGGGCAGGTACCTTAGCAATCTAGGAATGAATCATTGGATAGCTGTAAAGAAAGTGTTGCGCTACCTGCGAAGGACAAAGGATTTCGAACTCACATACAAGAGATCCGACCATTTGAAGTTGGTAGGATATACAGATGCAGATTTTGCTGGTTGTCTCGACAGTAAGAAGTCCACCTCGGGCTATGTATTCATGATGGTTGGTGGAGCTGTATCATGGAAGAGCGTGAAACAGTCGATTATGGCATCATCTACCATAGAAGCACAATATGTAGCTTGTCATGAAGCCACGAATCAGGCGATCTGGCTTCAGAGTTTTTTCTCTGGTTTACTGGTTGTGCAGATGATCCCGAAATTATTGAAAATCTATTGTGATAGTTCAGCTGCAGTTAACTTCTCTAACAACAACAAGCATTCATCGAGGTCAAAGTACATTGACATCAAATATCTTGTTGTGAAGGAGAGAGTTCAGAATCGTCAAGTGTCTGTGGAACTCATCGGCACAAGGCTGATGATAGCGGATCCTCTCACTAAAGGCCTTCCTATCACGCTCTTTAAAGAACATGTGACGTCTATGAGAATTGTTGATCCCAATGATGTATTTCAGTAGTGGGAGTTTTCATGTATGATCCGATTATGTCCAGACATTATTTAGAGATATCTTTTATGCATTGATGATTCTGTTTTTCAGTTTATATCTTGCTTCTCCTTCAGTGTGCACATTTATTTTTGAGTAAGCACGACTTTGGTTTGTGTCTTGGAGACACGTTCAGTAGGACCACTTGAAGATAAACACGCATGATCACATAAGACGTGTAATCTTCATACCACATCTCATATCATCGATCCATGTCGTTAAGGCTATTGGTATCTGTGATTGTGATTCGTCACACTTCGAAAGTATTAAATGTTGTGTTGACTACCATAATTCAATATCAGTGGTCTTGATGGACCGGATCTGACAAGCGTTGCTCATAATTATCCAACGGTATTGTTTTGAAATCAGTAGGGCGCCCATTAGGAACTTTTGAAACAAATGCGTTTTATAAAATTATTTTTTCACAAAATAAAATTAAATGTTTTGTTTTCCTTCAGAGATCAGTGTGGCTCAAGTGGGAGAATGTAAGACTCCATTAGGTGGGCCACACATGATCATCGGTTTAGATCATGACTGTTGGATTATTCAGATTGAGCGATTCAGTGGGCCCCACTATAGTTGTGATCATTGAAATAGGTTTGGGGCGGGACGCTTGAACCATGGTCCCTATTCACTGTTATTAAGCCAGATATGGAAGCCTACGGTGTAGAGACCCTAGAGGAGAGAAGTGTGATGGGTAAGCTTCTCTGGCCCTCTTTCCTATAAATATATGTCTTGGTCCCTTCACCAACACAAGAGAAAACCCTAGTCCCATTGAGTGATTCTCCTAAAAGTGTAAGGTGCGGAAGACCAAGAGTTCTTCTCGACAACACGACGGTGTCGGGAATGTCTTCCCAATCAGGTATGGCTTTAAGATTACAGTATGAAATCTCCATTGTTGATGCATAGACGATCCGATTATTCCGTATATAGTTTAAGTTTCACAGATCCTTCACTCTATCTCATTTTTGGGCTCATGCCCTAAAATGATATTTAAGAATAAATGGATGGTATCGATAAGACATATATATCATAATGCATCCCATAGAGCCCTTGATGGGACCGTCCATCTCCAGCCAAGTCGTGGTGGGGTAGTACCCAATCCGCGCCATCGATTTCCATGGTTTTTGTATTTGATACTGAGTTTGAGATAGTGACCAAAGGTTTGCGCAATCGAAAAATCCAAGCCGTCCAAACATTCAATTTACTGCACGCAAATTGGGTACTATCCCCACCAGGACCTAATTAGAGTGATCTATATGTTTTATCCAATGCCGTCCATCTATTTTGATTGATCATTTTAGGGCATGAGCCCAAATCGGAGGCAGATGGAAGTCTCATGTGAAGCATACCACATGAAGTAGAAGGAATTGAACTCTTGCCGATGAAACTTCCCCGGGTCCACCTTGGTGTTTATTTTCCACCCAAACTGTAGATAAGGTCATATAGACGTGAGAAGGAGAACATAAATATTAGTTTGTTTTAAAACTTATGTGGCCCATAAGAAGTTTTCCACGGTAGGCTTTAAATCTCCATTGCTTCATGTGATGTGTTGTCCACTTGAACCTTGGATCTACCTCCTTTTTGGAATCATGCCCTGAAATGATCTTTCAAAATAGATGAATGATGCAGTGAAAACATATACATGATAGTGAGCACCACAGAGTCATTAAGAGAGTGTTGATCACCAGCAGAAGCCGATTAGCTGTTACCCGGGTAACACCCACCCACCCACAAACACGTATCCACGCGTTCACAGGTTGTTTTATATTATTTTGGGATGTTATACTAAAATTTAAGAAGATTTAAATCTCTGGTGGACCACACCATTATAAAAAGTGGTGAATGGCTACTTAAAAATCCTTTTAAGGCCATAAAAGCTTCGGATCAATCTGATCTTTATATTTTCTCTTCATATGTTTGACCTTATCATTAGGTTGGATGGCAAATAACATTACCGATCTGCCGATGGTGGGCCCTAGGAAGTTTTCAATGGATGTAATTCATATGAGATTTGGATGTGCTTAATTTTTGGAATGACCAACATAAAATGGCCTGGAAAAATGAATGGACGGCGTGGATACACAAAAAAAATCATCAAGCGGTAACACCCACTAAGGTGTTACCCGGGTAACAGCTAATCCGCTCCCAATCCGCGCCCAAAAAAAAAGAAAATTAAAAAAAAAAAGTCCTGGCATCTACCTAATTCCGAAGCCTGTCGGAGGTCTCTATCTCTCACGCACGCGCAGTGCAGTGCAGTGCAGTGCAGTGGAGTGGAGTATACGAGATGAAATGAAAAGAAAAAACATCTGCTGCAAAAAAAAAAGCCTACCGAAGAGTGTGGCCATCCGATAAACATACCCATCCACAAAGCGGGTCTTATAACTGGTAATCAACTCACTACAAACCGCCCAAATGGTGGCCGACGTCTTATATTAGAAAGGTATCCCATCCTAATAACACTCCACATTTGTGTCTTTTATTTGGACAGTCCAAATTGCTCATAGCTGCCGTCCATTTCGAATGCTAAATGTGGCAGCTATCTTATACGCTCCCAACAACTGATACCACCGTTTGGAAGATTTATATCGAGTTAATATTGGCTTAACATGTACAAAAACTAGGTGAAGTTTGTGTAGATCTTCATCCTCTTGCATGTACCGGATTCCACCATATTCGAAGAATTATAGAAGACACTTTTTATATCACTGGGCAGTGCGCGCGACAAAATGCCAGAGGGGTCACAGGCTCCCAGTTGAATCAAAAGTAAATGGAATCCAGTCTGGTTTGCATAGCACCACCACTTCCCCACATGGACACGGCTTCGGTGGATCCCTGACCGTGGGGTCCACGTCGATTCATTTTTTGTATATCCACTCCGTCCGCCCATTTCCACTTCATTTTATTTCATAGGACAAAAAATTAAGCAGATCAAAATCTCAGGTGGACCACACCACAGGAAACAGTGGTCATTGAATGCCCACCATAAAAAACATCCTAGGGCCCATCGTAATATTTTTTTTTCCCATCCAACCTGTTTCTAAAGTCCTGGATGATGGGAAAACACAAATATCAGCTTGCTTCGAAACTTTTTGTGGCTCACAAGAAGTTTTTAGTGGTTGTCGTTCAATGACCACTGTTTCCTATGGTGTGGTCCACCTTACATTTGGATCGGCTTAACGTTTTGGGCCTATTCACTAAAATGAGGTGGAAAAACGGATGGACAGAGTGGATAGAAAACAAATACATCAAGGTGAGCTCTACAGTCAGGGATCCACCAAAGCCGAGCATCCACTCCCCATCTTCCCCCAAATGCTAGAAATGCCCATTATATGCGCTCTAGTATATGCGCAGGATCTTCAACCCAAGTCCGCGGATATTTACTTCTGATGAGTGGGGTCCATTTTTGGAGTAATCTAAGCGCTTGGGCTATTTCATCCAATCAAATATGAACCTTGGGAATTATCCAAAACTTTCAATTTCTGGTCTCAAAATGGACTGTTAATTAAAAAGAAATACAAAAACAGTCCCCATTCAACTGAAATATGGGCCAGCGCATTGATATCGATGATCTACGGTGGCATAAGGACTCCGTCTACGGTGCCACGAAACAGACCAATGGTCTGGATTACGAAATCTTAGGCTCCTCTTGTCCGAACTCATAACCAGAGTATATATACTGTTGGAAGACCACTACGTCTACTTATGCTTATTCCGCACACGCGTGAAAACTAAGTGCAAGTGTGTGCTAGGTCAGATCCATTTATAAGGCGATCTCAATAATTATTATTATTATTTTGTTTTTTGGCAGCTGGCATGCATAGATCGATAGATGTGGGCAACGATCTGGCCGGCCCAGTTGGCCTTAGTTTGGTTTGGCTTGTTTTTGTACCACTCTAGTTTATGGGTTAGTTCGATTAGGGTTTTGGGCCAACCTATGCAACCCGAGTTTAGTTTGCTCCAAGAAAATTTAGCTCGGGCAAAGATTGATTTGCTTGAAAGGCTCAAGTCGGTGACAACTATTTTTTCTTTTAGTAGAAAAGAATTTTAAAAGTTTAAAAAATAAACAAAAGCATATTAATATATAAGATGTTTAACAATTCTTTAAAAGAGGAGTGCAACTTCAAAATAGTTATGTAAAAGTCTTTTCTAAAAAAACGTACACAAGCATGATTTTACCGTGCAAGGAAATAGCGTGCATCATATATGCGAATTATGTATTATCCACATCATTATGTATATATATTATCTACACCGTCCATCCATTTTTACATATTATTTTAAGACATGATCCCAAAATGAAATCATATCCAAAGCTCAAGTGGATCACACCAAAAGAAATGGTGTACTTATAATCTACGAGCTGAATTTAGTCGAGCTAAATCAAACTAAGCTTTGAGCCGAGCTGAGCTGAGCCGGGCCAGTACTGTCCAAGTTTGAGCTTGATTTGTTTTTAACAAGCAAGCTTGACTTGGAGGTTTGGTTTGGTTTAAACTTACATTTAGACCAAACCAATCCAAGCTGAACTTTTTCAAACCAATCCGACTTTGCTTTTGGGCTGGCTTGGTTTGTGCCCAGCTCTATGCATAAACAATAGGCCCACACGTGTACAACATCTAAGGCCCCTCCTGATTATCAGATCCAAAACGGAGATAAGGTCGGCTGATGATCGGATCCGATCTCTCACATGTGTGCTCGTTTCGCCATATAAAACCTAAATGCATCTGCAAAGTCTACTCGACCGAGTACACAGAGCACAGCAATATTCCTCCACTATATATAGACATGTAAGCATGCCCATAACCCCATCAAAACCCCACCCAGCATCCAAAGCTATGACAACTCTCCCTTGTCTACTCCTCCCGCTACTAGCCCTGCTTAGCCTCTCTCAAGCCACCGAGCCTGCAGCCAGGTGCACCTCTTCAGAGCATCATGGTTCGACCCTCACTATCATGCACCTGTATGGTCCATGCTCCCCCTTTCGAACCTCAAAATCACCACCCACATGGGAATCGAACCTGTTGGAAATGGCCTCTAGGGATGAGGCCCGCCTGCTTTATCTGACGAGCCTGGCCACAGTGAAAAAAAGTAGTCAAAAGACGATCGTGCCCATTGCTTCGGGTAAGCAGATCATCCAGAGCACCAACTACATTGTTAGAGCCAGCGTGGGGACCCCACCTCAGCCGTTGCTCATGGCCATGGACATCAGCAATGACGCTGCATGGATACCGTGCGCCGGGTGCGTTGGATGCTCCCCTACCGTCTTCGACTCCACAAAGTCTCCCACCTACAAGACGCTTGGCTGCCAGGCTGTCCAGTGCACGCAGGTACAGTACGCACTCTCTTATTTATTTATTTATTTTTAGCCCTCCACGACAAATATCTTTTGTTGTTTACGTAAAAGAGAAAATTACCAAGTCACGGGATACATCGGAATAGGAACAATGTCCTAAATGCCTGATTTATGTAGAAATGGGGGTCCACAAGTGAGTCATTCAGATCTTTGAGTGGGATCAATAATTCTCCCGAATTACAATTACGTGCTTATGAGCTCCTCAACGTATGGTCCAAAGATATAATGGCTAGAATTTTTCATTCTGGAAAAAGGGCGGACGATCTAGATCATGCATTGATCTATTGAGTTTACTTGAAAATTGGCGCAAGGGGGACACATTTTTCAGCTCTTATGTTTCGTAACTCTATAAGTATGTACTGTACAAGTAATTACTATACACACGTGTGTGCATATAAAAGGGATTATTTATTTATTTATTTTAATCAGAACCCTGTTAAACCTGAACTTTTTCATTATCCTTTTTTTTTTTTTTTTTTTTTTAAAGATCGAGATCGAATTGAACTGAACATTTCCAGTACTATTTCTTTTGCCTGATGGCATTTTGATCAGCTCCACTTTATCTGTACATGAATTTTTTCAATTCCAATTAATCCTCAAGCAACACATGCGTCTTGAATTTAGATCATTGGTTTCATTTTTCTAGATGTATATTAATTTCTGCATTAATTTGACCACTTGATCTACGGATGGATTAGAAACATGCTAACGTGAGCCATCTTCACCCCAGGTGCCCAACCCATCGTGCACCGGTTCGGTCTGCACCTTCAACCTCACCTACGGCTCGTCCACCATCCAAGCCAACCTCTCCCAAGACACTTTCACACTCACCGCCACTGATACCGTCCCGGACTACACCTTCGGCTGCCTGCAACAAGTGACCGGCACCTCTGTCCCACCACAAGGACTCCTGGGCCTGGGTCGTGGCTCCTTCTCCCTCCCCTCCCAGACACAATCACTCTACCAGTCCACCTTCTCCTACTGCCTCCCCAGCTTCAAGTCCCTCAACTTCTCTGGCTCTCTCCGCCTTGGCACAGTGGGCCAGCCCATCAGGATAAAATCCACTCCGCTCCTCAAGAACCCCAGAAGGGCTTCTCTCTACTACGTCAACATGATTGGCATCAGTGTCGGACGAAGGCTTGTAGACATCCCTGCTGCCGCTCTAGCGTTCAACCCAAGCACCGGTGCAGGCACCATCTTCGACTCAGGCACTGCGGTGACCCGGCTGGTGGAGACCGCCTACAATGCGGTAAGGGATGAGTTCCGGAGACGTATCAACGGGACCGTGTCGACACTGGGAGGTTTCGACACATGCTATGTGGGTCCGATCATAGCGCCTACAATAACGCTGCATTTCACGGGGATGAACGTAACACTACCATTGGATAATATATTGATAATGAGTAGTTCGGGGAGTTTAACGTGCTTGGCTATGGCTGCAGCGCCTGTTAATGTGAACTCGGTATTGAATGTGATAGCTAACATGCAGCAGCAGAATCATAGGGTGCTGATCGACGTCCCCAATTCCAGGCTTGGAGTCGCACGTGAGATGTGTAGCAGCTGATCGATGAATGTCTGATGTAGTACTGTTGTTGGTTTCCCTTTTGATTTCCTCTCTAGTCTTGATGCTTCTTTCTTTTTCTTTTTTCCTTTCCTTCCTTTAATGTACCGCCATTCGATAACTGCTGGGAATTTCAACGTGCTTCTCAAAATGAGATTTCTAACATTTCCGTTTTGAAATACTTGCTCATGATATATGTGTTGGTGGATATTGATGTTGGCTTTGCTAAGCCCTTAGAGAAATGTGTGCGCAGATTGGTGGCCTAACAGGATCTGGACAGTTGGTTCGCTATACTAAGCCTGTAACCAAAACAAACACAAAGAAAGAAAGACACAACTCTTTTCAAAGAAAATACTTCTTATTGCATTACAATGCTTTCTTGCCTCTACTTGGCTCTTCTAGCTCTTCTTACTCTCACTCACTCTCCTTTTCTCATACTTACAAATGGCTCATGCCACCTTCTTTTATATATAGTGCAAACACTTAACTCTTAAGTCTCTTGGCCCTTAAGACTCTTAGCTCTTAAGTCTTTAGGTCTTAAGTCTCTTAACCTCTAAGACTCTTAACTCTTAAGTCTCTTAGCCTCTAAGACTCTTAACTCCTAAGTGTCTTAGCCACTAAGAGTCTTAGCTCTTAAGTAAAAGCTGGTTTTGTTTACATATTCCAACACTCCCCTTTAAACCAAAACCGGCTTCATTCCGAGCATCGACCTTGGTCGTCTGAATGTATCAGTCGGTAATGCCTTCGTGAAAATATCTGCCACTTGTTCAATAGTATGACAGTACTCTAATTTCACCGATTTCTGTTTCACATGATCTCTCAGAAAATGGTACCTGGTATCGATGTGTTTGCTCCTTCCATGATTGTACTGGATTTTTGGCAAGTTCAATTACAGACTTGTTATCCACGTATATGACTGTGGATTCCTCTTGCGGATGCTTCAGCTCCTTTAGCAGGTTCTTCAACCAAATTGTTTCACACACTGTGGATGATACTGCCACGTACTCAGCTTCACATGTAGATAAGGCGACGATGCTTTGCTTCTTCGAGTTCCATGTGAATGCCGTTGAACCAAGATAGAACACATACCCTGTGGTGCTTTTCCTTTCATCTTGATCACCTCCCCAATCACTGTCTGAATATCCATACAGCACTGCTTCATCATTGTATGGATAAAAGAGGCCGAATTCCACGGTTCCTTTAACATACCTAAGGATTCTTTTTACAGCGAGCCAGTGTGTTTCTTTTGATGCTTCCATGTACCTATTTAGAAGCCCAACACTGTAGACGATATCTGGCCTAGTGATTGTGAGGTATCTGAGACTTCCAATCAGACTCTTGAATAGAGTCGAGTCCACGCTTCTTCCTTCTCCTTCTTTTGTCAGCTTCAGGCCTGTTGCTACAGGCGTATTCACAGCATTGCAATTGGTCATCTTGAACTTTTCAAGAAGTTCTTTTGCATATTTCTTCTGAGATATATGGATGCCGTCAACTTGTTGCTTCACCTCGATACCCAAAAAGAAGGACATAAGTCCGCCATCGGTCATTTCGAATTCTTTGAACATGGCCATCTTGAATTCATCAAACATTGACTAGCTGTTTCCTGTAAACAACAGGTCATCCACATATAGGCATGCAATTAGTATATCTCCATGAGCATTCTTCTTGATGTAGACTGCATGCTCATATGGGCATTGGTCGAAGCCGTTTTCTTGAAGATAGTTGTTAATACGTGCATTCCAAGCACGTGGAGCCTGCTTCAACCCATAGAGAGCTTTCTTCAGTCGATACACTTTGTGTTCCTCCCCTTGCACAACAAAGCCTTCAGGTTGGTCAACATAAACCTCTTCTTCAAGTATTCCATTCAGGAATGCGGATTTCACATCCAGTTTGTAGATCATCCGACTGTGATGGGCTGCAAGGGAGATTATCATTCTCACAGTATCAAGACGGGCAACAGGAGCGAAGACTTCTTCATAGTCCACGCCATACTTTTGTTTGTAGCCTTTAGCCACGAGCCTTGCTTTATAGCGATCAATCTCTCCATCGGCCGTACGCTTGATCTTATACACCCATTTGACACCAATAGTTCTTTGGCCTTGAGGAAGCATAGTCAGCTCCCAAGTTTCATTCTTCTCAATGGCATGAATTTCTTCTTTCATGGCAATTCTCCAGCATTCTTCCTTTATAGCCTCCTGGAATGTAAGGGGCTCATGATCTGCGTACAGGCAGAAAAGATTGACTTCTTCTGTTTGCTCATAGATTCTTCTAAACTCCTCATTTTGATAGGAGTCATGGATGAGGATAAACTGGCTGAACTTTGAGCTGATGAGGTACTTCCTGGAGAGATGAAATGTCCTTCTGGACATCTGCGAACTGAAGATGTGGCCGGAGAGGGTGTTGCGGTTGTCTGCTCCTGACTTTCAAGTTTTTCTTCTTATTCTTCTACCTCGAACCAATTTTCTTTGGCAGTTTCTTCTTCATTCCATTTTCACGTATCTTCCTCGTTGAAGATCACATCTCTACTTACCACTACTTTGTTAGTTAGTGGATTGTAGAGTTTGTAAGCTTTGGATTCTTCACTGTATCTAATGAAGATGCACTTCTTGCCACAATCATCGAGCTTCTTTCTTTTCGCCTTTGGTACTTGAGCGTATGCAACACACCCAAAGATTTTTAGGTGCGCCACGCTTGGTTTGTAGCCACTCCATGCTTCCTGTGGTGTCATGTTCCTGACACTTTTCATAGGGCACCGATTGAGTAGATAGGCAGTACAAGCAACCGCCTCTGTCCAGAAATTCTTTGGCAGTCCTTTTTCTTTCAGCATGGTCCTCGTCATGTCGAGAATAGTGCGATTTTTTCTTTCTGCTATGCCATTCTGTTGTGGTGTATAGGCTGCTGTAAACTGCTGCTTGATGCCTTGTTCCCTGCAATAGTCTCTAAATGCATTTGAGGTGTACTCTCCACCTCTGTCAGATCTGAGTACTTGGATCTTGTAGCCACTTTCAACTTCAACTCGAGCTTTGAAAATTTTGAAGATAGTGAAAGCAGCAGCTTTCTCTTTGAGATAGTACACCCATAACTTTCTACTGAAATCATCAATGAAAGTAATAAAGTATTTATTACCTCCAAGAGAGGGTGTCTCTAATGGTCCACAAATGTCTGTGTGAACCAACTGTAATGGCTCTTTTGCTCTTCGTGACACTCCACTTGGGAATGAGTTTCTTTGTTGCTTGCCAAGTGTGCACGCCTCACACACATGTTTCGGAGCTTCAATGGCTGGCAAGCCATGTACCATGTTTGATGAAGATAATAGCTTTAGGCCACTGAAATGAAGATGCCCAAAGCGAAGATGCCATCTCCACGATTCATTCTTTACAAGACTATAGAGGCACTTCTCAAGTCTTGTGTTGATATGGAGCAGGAACATACGATTCTTTGCCATTTGGACTTGTGCGATAAGTCTCCCATGCGCATCTCTCAAAGAAAGATTGAAGTTCTCCATGTGTATGACATACCCCTTTCAAGGAGTTGGCCGATGCTGAGTATGTTACTTTTCATGTTGGGTACATAATACACATTGGAGATGTAATTTGGTGCGCCATTCTTTTGATAAATTTTGATTTTTTCTTTACCTTTCACAGGTACCTTTGATGAGTCACCAAAACTCACATTACCATGAACATCTTCTGTGAGTTCCACAAAAAGTTCTTTGTTGCCGCACATATGGTTGCTTGCACCAGTGTCGAGATACCATATGTCTGGTCGATCACACGCCTTTTCTTGTGCAAGAAAAAGTGTGAAGTTTTCATTTACATGGTGTGATGCTTCGGCATAGTTGGATCGTTCATCGTGATCCACTTTGCTCCAACAATCAGAGGCATAGTGGCCGATCTTGCCACAATTGTAGCATTGAACATTTCTTGTATTTCCACGACTACGCATGGATCTACCTCTACCAGTTCCTCTTCCACGGAAATTGGTATTGTTTTGTTGATTTTGTGCATGGCTTTGATGATATCCATGCCTTCCGCCTCTTGCACGATTGCTATCAGTGCGGCCACCGCGTTGAAAATTTCCACGGCCTATCTTCTGTTCATTTAGAGTCAACCTTGACTCCAATGCTTGCTCCAAAGCCATGGAACCAGTAGTCTTTTGCATTCGTTGCTCATGAACTTGCAACGATCCTATCAACTCTTCAATGGAGAGCTTTTCAAAATCCTTTGATTCTTCAATGGCCACAACCACATGTTCAAACTTGGTTGTGAGGGATCGAAGCACCTCTTCGATGACCCGAATGTCTTCGATCTTTTCACCATTTCTTTTCAAATTATTAACGACTACAAGTAATCTTGAGAAGTAGTCGAAAATGCACTCACCTTCCTTCATGTGTGCAGCCTCGAACTCGGCTCTATGAGCTTGTAGGCGAACCCGTTTCACACGATCAACGCCTTTGAAAATGGTGCTAAGGATCTCCCATGCTTGTTTGCTAGACTTCGCTTCGGCGATCTTTTCAAAGGTTGAATCATCCATCCCTTGATAGAGAATGAATAAAGCCTTCTTGTCTTTCTTCCTTTGATCTTTAAGAGCGGCCTTTTGCTCGGTGTTGTAGGCAGCTTCTTGCTCCGTAGTGGGTTCTACATACCCATCGGTGATGATCTCCCATAGATCTTGTGACCCGAACAACTCCTTCATCTGGATGCACCAATTTTCATAGTTGTCCTTTGACAACCTTGGAATCTGCGGCTGGATTGTGGTGGCCATCTTTTCACGACCAAAGCTCTGATACCAGTTTGTTGGTGGATATTGATGTTGGCTTTGCTAAGCCCTTAGAGAAATGTGTGTGCAGATTGGTGGCCTAACAGGATCTGGATAGTTGGTTGGCTATACTAAGCCTGTAACCAAAACAAACACAAAGAAAGAAAGACACAACTCTTTTCAAAGAAAATACTTCTTATTGCATTACAATGCTTTCTTGCCTCTACTTGGCTCTTCTAGCTCTTCTTGCTTTCACTCACTCTCCTTTTCTCATACTTACAAATGGCTCATGCCACCTTCTTTTATAGTGCAAACACTTAACTCTTAAGTCTCTTGGCCCTTAAGACTCTTAGCTCTTAAGTCTTTAGGTCTTAAGTCTCTTAACCTCTAAGACTCTTAACTCTTAAGTCTCTTAGCCTCTAAGACTCTTAACTCCTAAGTGTCTTAGCCACTAAGACTCTTAGCTCTTAAGTAAAAGCTGGTTTTGTTTACATATTCCAACAATATGTGTGCACTAAATCTTGTTGTGAAATGCAGGCATTGAAGCTGCGGACTTCTGTTCCGCAAAAATCAGCTCTTTTTAATGAGAAAAACTTTAATGAGTGCGATCGTCTATGTTGAAAGCACAAGAAATTCCAGTGCGGTCGCTTCTCGTTCGGCCACGTCATTTCCTTTATCTCCATCTCACAAAATATCCCGTATTTGTCTCTTCAGTTACATTGCGTGCTACATAGCACATCTTTTTAACGTATGGAACTTCACCACCCTTCACCATAACCTTTGTCTTACATTAACACTGTCTATCAATTTTTCCAAATAGATTTAGAGCATAGTTCCAAAAATAAGGTACATCCAAATCTCAAGTGGACCACACCAAAAGAAAGTAGTCAGGATTACACAAACTTTAGTTGAAACCTTCCTCGGGCCAAGCGTGAGGCTTCATCTAACATCTAACCAGTTCATAAGTCCACCCATACCTGGATGAAGGTACAACACAAATATCTGCTTGATCAAAGCCGTCTGGGCCCTAAGAAGTTTTCAACGGTAATATCAATTCCACTGTTTCCTATGGTGTGTTCCAGTTGAGCTTTGAATCTAACTTGTTTTTAGGTTTATATCCTGGAAAGATCTGAAAAATTATATGGACGGTGTGGATCTAAGAAATAAGTCATCATGGGCCGTGTAAATTTCCCACCTAAAGAAATTCCGCTCTACCGGAACAGTTGAAAGGTAGAATTACTGTGGGGTCCATCATGATGTATGTATTAGATCCACACAGTCCAATCATTTTGTTTCATACCTTTTAGTCATGAGGCCCAAGTGGGCCACACGACGGGAAAGAGTGGGAAATGAACACCTACCATTGAAAACTTCTTGCTGCAATAGACAGCTTTGATCAAGCTGATGTTTGTGCTTTCCCTGAATCAAGGTATAAGTGACCTTATGAAGGGGTTAGATGGCAAATAAACCTCAAAGTGGACCGTAGGAAGGTTTCAATGTTTCGTTCAATCCCATGCTTTCTGTTGTGTGGTCCACTTGAGCTTTGGATGTGCTTCATTTTTTATCTTATGCTTTAGAATAATCTGAAAAAATTGATGGACGGTTCTGATCTAACAGATAAATTAGGATGAGGCCCAGGGAAATTCCACACTGTAAAAGTGGGTTGGGTAGCACGCAATCCATACATGAGAGAGAAAATCGGCTGGTTTTTTAGCTGACGTCATTGGCTATGACGTGTACCAATGAGAATAGACGGCACCGAATTTTTCTGTGTTTTCAACACAGACGATCCTCACTCAACTTTAATACGATGGCGATGTGATATGGAAGATACTCAACTGCCTATAGATCACTCTAGAATTTCATCCATGGCATGTTAGTCAAATTAGACGGTCCAATTTCCCAATTTAGATGGAGCATGAACAAACTTTGGCTCATATTTAGGGTCTGTTTGTATATTATCAAATAAGTTACTTTCTAAATTATGTTAAGTAATTAAGTTACTTTTTTCACTTAAGTTAGGAGTGTTTGGCAAATCTATTAATAAGAGCTTATTTGCTTATTTAAAAAAAATAAACTCTTATTATGAAAATATACCGTTTGGTAAAAGCTTTCATTTTAGAGCTTTTATTTTTTATTTTTTAGAAACTAGAAAAAAAACTCGTAAATAATAAGTGATAGGAGGTCACTTTTTCTTTAAGAGCTTATTTTGCTTAAGCCGCTAGACATTTCTAATTAATTTTTGAACAAGTTTGTGCTTAGAATTTTTAAGTAGTTCCCATCTTGCCCTCTTCTCTTCTTTAGAATATCTCTAAGGTAGTCCCACATGATGAACAACCCATATTGAAGGTGGGTTTCCACATCAAGGTGGGCCTCACATAATGCATGGTCACATCAAAGGTAGGCCCCACATGATGAACACCCACATCAAAGGTAGGACCTACATGATGGATGGGGGACATTGAAGGTGGGATCACATGATGTAAAGTTGACATCAAAGGTAGGCCCACATGATGAACAACCCATATTGAAGGTTGGGCCCCACATGATTGACAGTGAACACAAAAGGTGGGTCCCACATGATGGATGACCCACATTAAAATGTGGCCCCGCATGATGAATGGACTATCCACATCAAGTGGGCCCCATATGATGGACAGTTCATAACAAAGGTGGGACCCACATGATGGATGGTGGGCATTGAATGTGGGACCACATGATGGAAGATTGACATTAAATGTGGGACCACATGATGAATGACCCATATTGAAGGTTGGGCCCCACATGATGGATGGTTCATAGCAAAGGTGGGACCTACATGATGGATGATGGACATCAAAGGTGGGTCCCACATGATGGACTATTCACATCAAATGGGCCCCACATGATAGATGGTCCACAACAAAGGTGGGACCCACATGATGGATGGTCCACATCAAAGGTAGGATCCAAGTGATGGATGGTGGATATTGAATGTGGGACCACATGATGGAAGGTTGACATTAAAGGTGGGCCTCCATGATGAATGACCCATATTGAAGGTTGGACCCCACATGATGGACAGTCCACATGCAAGGTGGGACCTACATGATGGATGGTGGACATCAAAGATGGCCCCCTCATAATGAATGACTTATATATTGAAGTGGGGCCCCACATCAAGGTGGGCCCACGTAATGAAAGATTCACATCAAAGGTAGGCCCAACATGATAGACTTGGACTACCATTTAAATGGGACCTACTTGATGTGCATGATCTATATAGAAGGTTCACCTCACACAATGAATGGTATATCAAAACTGGGCCCCACATGATGGACAATACACTTTAAAGGTAGGGTCCACACTATGGACACATCAAATGTCGAGTCCACGTGATGGTGATGGGTAGTGGACATTGAGGGGCAAACATAAAGATAAGTAGCATTGATGATGGGCCCCATATGATGGATGGTCCCCCCAAACAACCATTTGGATTGCTCTTATATTTAAGTTGTGGTAATCTTTAAAAATGACATCAACTACCCTTAAAAAAGCTCTTATTTGAAAGTTTTACCAAACGTGCTTATTTTAAATAAAGGCTTTTTTTTGGAGATTTTACCAAACAGGCTTATTTAAAATAAGAGCTAGAACAAAAAGAGCTTATTGAAGTAGCTCTTATTAAAAAAGCTCGTATTGAATTAGTTTGGTAGGCATCATTGTAAAAGTAATTTATGTGCTAAAACTACTTATCTTAATAAGTTATTATTATTATTTTTATTTTTATTTTAGCTTTTCTACTTTTCTCTCACGGTCCATGTCAAAGGAAACTCTCTCACGGTCCATATCAATGGAGGCCCCACATGGTGGACTATCCATATTAGAGGTGGGACTTACACAGTGGGCGATCCTCATAAAAGGTGAGTCCTACATGATGGATGACCTCATATTAATGTGAGCCCACATATTGATGGTCCACATCAAAGGTCGACCCATAACGATAAAAAGCCCACATCCAAAGCAGATTGATATGATGGACGACCCACTTCAAATGTGGGGCCTACATGATGGACGATCCACATCAAAAGTGAGCTCCACATAATGGGCAGTGGACATTGAAGTTGGGCCCCACACGATGATGGCCCATATTAAGGTGGCCCCACATAATGAACGGTCTACATCAAAGATCGGCCCCTAATGATGAATGACCCTCATCCAAGGCTAGCCCCGCATGACAGGGCAACCCACAATGAAGGTGGGGCCCACATGATGGATAATCCACATCAAAGTTGGGCTCCACATGATGGGTAATTAATAATGGTGGGCGTCACATGATGGATGATTCACATCAACATGGGCCCCACATGATGGATGGTCTACATCAAAGGACAGTTCTAATGATAAGTGGCGCATATCCAAGGTAGGCTATGCACGATGGACGACCCACATCAGATTTGGGGCCCACATGATGAACGATCCACATGATGGGCGGTGGATATTGAAAGTGGGCCCTACATGATGGATGACTAATATCAATGATGGGCCCTACATAATGAACAATACACATAATGTTAGTGCACTTTTCTGTGGCATATTAGTGCACCTTGTTTATCAATCACTTAGGTTAGTAAGTCTAATGTTGCTTGAGCTTAATGAAGATGAAAACCGAAGACTCAAGACGGACCAGCTACATTAAGGATGAAGAAACATGTAAAAGAGATGCCTTGGTGTGCCTTGCCTTGAACCTACCCAAAACCTTAACCTCTTAGATGACTTGGACCAACTATGTTTACCTTTAGTCATCATCATTAGTCTTAGAACTCCATGAAAAACATGATAAGTTAGACTAATTAAAGAGGTGGAAGCTGCTGTAATCATATCAGCTCAAACAACAGTTTTCGATTGATCTTCGATCAATCGGACATTAGCTCCGATAGGACTCCGATCCATCGGACAGAAGTTCCGATCAATAAAAAAATGTTCCAGCAACTTTGAAAAATCACTGGACATATTTCCAATCAATCGGACAATCTTCCGATCCATTGGAAGGGGTACCGATCAATCGGAATATCTTTCAAAGAATTCACTGGATAGATTTCCGATCAATCGGACAGGTCACCGATCAATCGAAGATGCGCGAATCTGCCCTTTTTTTTTATTGTTGGAAGAAAATCTATTTAAGATGGGGGATTCGTTTTTGAGCCGCGAGAGGGGATTTTAAGGAGATAGAAGCCACCATTGTTGAAAATCATTAAGAGCTCTATTCCTAACCCATACAAGTGATCTTCCTTATGATTCATCACAAGTATGGAGCATTCAAAGCTCAAGAAGAAGATGCACTTGTCCCTTTTTTGATCTCTAGAGATTGGATTGATCTTGATAGACATATTCCTATCCAATACTCTATGATGAAGTCTTTCTAGGTAAGACTCTCTAGGCAACCCATTCCCATAAGTTGTAGAGATCTCAAACCTACCCTCCTATCACCTTGGGCATATCAAAGGCATCATTTGCAAGGTGGTTGATCAAGTGTAGCTGAGGTATTGGCGACGCAGCGGCAACACGATCAGGGGAGTAAGGGAAGTTGATTGAAACACGGGAGAGTGGAGATCAAGCTACCCGAACCGGCACTGAACAAGGGGCTCATCCGGCAAATAAGGTTGTCATTATAGAGAGTCCTTCCACTCAATTTCCTGTGGGAGTTGAGTGTAGAGTTTCTTTGACAAACTCGAACTAGGGTTGTTTGCTGATCCTTGGCTTATTAGTTGAGCCTAAAACTCTAGGGACGTTGTGTCACGCCTCGAAAATAGAAACCCGAGTATGATGACCCAAAGCCTGAGTTTCAGATTGTGAATTTAAAATTCGAGCATAGATTCCTTGAGATTCCATTTCACACATCACATAACTAAAATAAATCCCAAGTATAAAGTTTCTTTTCCACTAATGTTTTATTATATTAAATTTTACAAAATAAATCGACTACGGTTGGGGCTTGAGTAGTACGTAACCATCTGAATACTCTGCTTTGCCTACGTCCTTTTCTTCTTGAAGACCTACAAGAACTGTGGTGATTTTGGTGAGCTAAAAGCCCAATGAGGTCATTTCCATCACAGGTAATATTCCAGTTAACAAGAGATAGGATTCGAATAATCAACGGGTAGAATTGTATGAAATATATGATGATGACATGATGATTAATACATTTTATAATTTATTATAAATGGAGCATGATTATCATGATGTCATGTATGTTATGATACGTGTGAGAGCTTTAAACTTCTAGGAACTCACTGCCACTGAACATTAGGAACCTGTCGTAAATCAACCATGCTCACCTAACTGGTATAGTGAGGCGGCAAATCAACCATGCACGCCAGTGGGCAAATCAACCATGCACCACTGATCCAATTGAGCAAATCAATCATGCTCAATAAGTGAAACGACCAGAACTCGCTGCCACTGAACATTAGGAACATGTCGCAAATCAACCATGCTCACCTAACCGGTACAACGAGGCGGCAAATCAACCATGCACGCCAGGAGTCAAATCAACCATGCTCCTGTTTTGTCGCAGTGTATAAATGTATGCACATGTCATGAGTTTATAGAAGCATTCATCAAGCACATAATGCAATCCATCATTCAATCAAATCACACCATGCATGCATTAACTTCGTTAGGGATCTCTTTATTCAAACTCTAGGTGAGTGTCTATTAGGAAGTGTAATGTCAATACTACATAGAATTTGTATAATACTTCAACTATCTAGGGTTGTATGTCGTTGTCGTTGTAAGTATGTAGCCTAAGTCAATCGTATTCTTAAAATTTCGACTTGCGTAACGAGAAAGAGAATGTTGAGAGAAGAAACCAAATAGGAAACAAATATTGCAAGAAGATTCTTAAGAATGGAAAGTAAAATCTGAATCCCTTACCTAGGATCAAATATACGATTCTAAGTTTAATTTGGAAAGAGATCGAGGGATGGATCGTTACCTACGAACCATGTTGAAGGATTACATGGAAATTGGAATCATACTTAGAGACAAACAAAATTAAGGAAAGAAGTGATTCCTAAGCTCCAAACAAGCCCTAACTCAAATATGAGTCAGCTCACCAAGTCGACTCGGTTAGAGAAAGAAAATTTCTTCTTCTTTCTTTCTCTTTCCTTCTTTCTTTTTCTTCCTTCTTCTTCTCTTTCTTCCTTTTCTTCTCTTTCTTCCCTTCTTCTTTCTGTCTCTTTCTTTCTTTATTTCTCCTTCTTCTTCTCTTTTTTTTTCTTTCTTTCTCTCACAACAACTCTCTCTCTCTCTCTCAAACGTTTCTCTCTCTCTCTCTCTCTCTCTCTCTCTCTCTCTCTTGTTTTTCGCTCTCTTTCCTTCTAGTATAAGGTCTACCAGGGAGAGGGGATTTTTATAACCAAACTGCAACTGACTCATCGTCGGATCAGCACACTTACAACTGCACCAGCCGCGTACAAGATCCCTCCCCACTGGTTTGATTGGTCCACAACACATTCAAAGAGCAACCAATCCGGGTGAGCTTTCACGTGTATACTAATAGGAGGTGGGTCCACTTAATGAACGTGCCGGATCACCACATCGAGCCTTCTACACCGTCAAACAGTTGTCGCTGAAACGGTAGATACCAATCGAACGACCCCTTATCTTTCTTGCACTCCAAGAAACACAAACGGACGGTTGGTCACGGTCGATTTTGTAGGAGGATTCCCACCCAAGAATCCCGAAAGAATCACTGGTCGAAGGGGTGACCAAACGTTTCTGTTTTTGGAAATACCTCCCGTGCAAGGTTTCTTGCGCTGGAGTTTATGAATGCCTAACATCGTTTCAACGGTAGTAATTTACCTGAGCCTGGTCAAAATTCTCTCCCACACCAGATGGACGGTTTGGATGTATCATATGGGGTCCACAAATGGACGGTGTGGATCACCAATGGCGGCAGCAGCAATGCTGCCGTTGGAATTGCGTCCGGAGAAGATAGAAAGCTAGTCCGCATCGCGTGAAACGCGGTCAAATTGCGATGCTGCCGTTGGAACTGCGTCCGGAGAAGACGGACGCTCGTCCGCATCGCGTGAAACGCGGTCAAATGCAGTTTGACCGCGTGCGACCGTGTGCACCGCACATGAGGGTCCCACCTAGATGTTTATATGAAATCCACTCCAACCAGAAGGTCGGCAGCGTAAATTTAGGCAGTGACACCAAAAGTAGGCCAGATTCGAGATCAGGTGGGCCATCTATAGGCCAAATTCTGATTTGGTTATTTGTAGGATGATCGGAGGGATGAAACCTGACGATTACGGCTAAAATGTGCCCCTAAACTATTATATAAAGTTTTACATGAAACTGATAATCAGAAACTAGCATACTTAAAATCGTCAGTTTAACTTAAGTTTAAGTAATGGCATTTTATAATTATTGTAAATTTATGAGTTTTGTGAAATATAATAATTCTACGTTGTTCTAATGTTTATTCTAAGCAACTTTAATAAAGGGACCATACCCTAATTCCCTACGGATTATTTAATATTAATTTATTAACATTTAAAGTTATTTAATTTATTAAATTACGATTTAAACAATTCCAAGAACTTGGTGTGTTATAAACACATCTGAATAGGTTCATAGGGCCAGGGAATAAGTGATCTAAGCATATTCTTTGTGGTGGACAAGGTGCACGGATCAGATTTATGGACAAACATGTGTACAGGACGATGTGAAGACCGTATGGCGAATTTACGTTGATCGCGTAGTTCAAAATCGAAGTGGCCGGTTAGATATTCTAGTCTAGCAACGAAAAATCATTCTAACGTTCAATCTATTAACTTAACTAATTATACTAAGTTTTTAGAGGTCTTAAAAGTTGTTGGGATACATACATGAGTGTACACGTGTGCGTATGCGTGTGAACAAAACGGCCTAGCATTTAATTTCTTACGTGTGAATACGAAATCGTGTATTTACTCATGTGTCCACATTTTTTGGGTATTACATTCTACCACCCTTATACAGAATTTCGTCCTCGAAATTCAATCCACCTACTTGTGTACTAAATTTCTGAGGTGTTACATGTTGGCCGTTCCTTGGCGCGTTTGTCGGCCTAAATACTAGGGGTTGTTTAGCACTCCTTGGCTCGTTTGTCGGCCTAAACAAAGTCTTTAAGGGGGGGCCTCCGACACAGGAGTAAACGTGTGTAGTTCTTGTGTAGGAGTAGACCTTGCGTAGGTTGAATAGGTTGGGAGGAACCTGTAAACTCCTCGGTTGGGTGGAGCCGATTTAAAACGCCTTGGTTGGGAGGAACCATATTTAAACTCCCTAGCGATGCCGGTGTGCTCAAAGGGATTGAGTACTTGAACCGGGAGTGGAGTAGACAAGTAGTAGAACCACTATACATGCTTATGTTTGTGATTGTATTTGTGCACATTTTTTTATTATGCATTGTGTTTAATTGCTTAATTATGAATGCTTAATTAAAATGTATGCTAGGCACTAAATAGGTACATTCATCCACACACAAGATGTACTTTCACTTAGTTATATAGACTTGAGCTTAATTGATCCATCCTCTAGTCTACTTAGGTTGTATAGATTAGGGGCTTGATTTGTTTAATCATTTGAGTATCTATGCATGCTTAGACTAGGTTGCTTATTGCTTACAATATGCTAGTCGTGTGATTGGACCCACTTAGGCTTGTGTTAAAACTAAAAAATGCTCATCAGCAGTTTTTCCTATGTTTCATTATTCTGGGGGAATTATGAGTATAGTGACATTCATAGACAATCATATGCAATCACAAAGTGTACGCAAGAGAGATATCACAAGGCGAATTTTATTCCAGAGATTCTGAGATCTTTTACATTCCAGGCTGTGATATTTGTCACGAGCCCTTAATTACACAATGGTTGATCACCCTTGATTAAAAGGCAAAAGTAAATGAATGCATACATTATAGATAAATTAAATAAAGCAAATGAGGAAATATCAATGTAAATCATGCACACCATAGAGAACACAGAGATTTTTTTACGTGGAAACCCTTGCGGGATAAAACCATGGCACAAAGCGACAAAGCTCCACTATGATTAATGTTTGTACAATAGATGGGGTATTCAAGAAAAGGCCCGGATAGATCGAGCAGGTGACTAAGTCATCGGGGACTATTGTCTTTGAGTCCATGGTCATAGAGACCTATTTATTTTCTTGTTATGGACTGAGCCAATTTTTCAGACAAATCGGATGTCTGTGTCCTACTTTCTTTCGGATTATCCGGGTTGAGAGACTGTCAGGATTTTATCGAGTGGTGCAACTCTAGGTCGTTGGCCTCTAGGAATACACGAGCATCGAATGTTGGTCGGCACGACCCAAGGTCCACGCCCGTATTTTTATGACGGGTGACCTTAGGAAAGCACTCCACAACTACCTCATCAGCTCAACCGACGGACCCGTTGTCGATGGGTAGGGCATCAACTGTCTTTTTCATAAAGGCAATCCATAGCAGGATGTTTTAAGATTTGTTAGAACTCTTTTGTTTGTGGTTTCTTATGATAATCATAGTCCCTTTTGGTTAGTCTTGAGCCTTAATTCGGGCTAAACCTTAATTGTGCGATGAACATAATCGATACAAAGTTCCTATAATCAGTTGTCGAGTAAGGTTGGAGTCTGTTGACTCGTCTTCAGAAGTGATCCCGACCTCGCACCTTTGTTGATAGCTAATACACAACGAGAGATAAGAAGAGAACCTGCTCACGCGTGCATAAATGTGTAGGGCATTGTAACAAGATAAGGGATCTTCAATGTACAATGAACGTAATTGAATGTATATCATATGAGATTGATTGTATGTGATGAATACAATAGAAGATATGTCATATGAGAATGAATGTATATGAGAACACAATGATATGTATGCCATGTGAAGTTGAATACATGTTGAGTTAAATAAATGCTAGATTAAGCAAAGATGAGTGCTAGATTAAGCAGAGACGAGTGCTGGATTAAACAAGATGAATGCTAGATTAAGCATGAATGAATGCTAGATTAAACAAGATGGGTGTTAATGCATGAAGCAATCAATATTATCTAGTCATAACTCCATTTCTGTACAAATTTGTACTAAAACGATATTCTGGTCATTTCGCTGCCTGAAAATTGTAAGTAAAAATCTGAATTTTTGATATATCCACAGATCGACCATAAAATATCATAAATATTTCACCAGATTTTGGTGTTTTAGCATAATTAGGGTATTTCAGATTTTTTGGACGGTTTAGATTCGAAGAAACCCCCCCCCCAATCAAAAGATGAACTTTTTAGGGAGTGTAAAAAAGTTACGATTTGTACTTCGGATGGAAAATCAAAATCTTCGTTGTTGGGAATTTATTTATTTTAGTATTTTTTATTGAATCCAAATGGAGGGTACTTCCTTATTTACATAAATAAATTAAAGTAAATGTTAAACGTTTTTATGTAAATAAGGTGTGCAGTGTGTAGTGCAGGTGCAGTGCAGACAAGTATAGTGCAGTGAAGAGCAGGTGCAGTGCAGTGCAGAGTGGGTCAGGCACATGTGTGTTACATGTAGGTGAGGCAAGGGGATGCCAGGCGCATGTGAGTGAGGTAGGGGAGTGCCAGGCGCATGTGAGATGAAGCAGGGGTGCCAGGCGCATGTGGGGCTTGAAGAGAGAGAGTGGGCGCATGTGGGGGGTGCATGTGGGGCTTGACGAGAGAGAGTGGGCACATGTATCATTGCAAGGTGGAAGGTTGGCACATGTGGCATTGTAAGATGGGAGGTTGGCACATGTAGCATTGTAAGATGGGAGGTTGGCGCATGTTGAATGGAGGAGAGAGAGTGGGCGCATGTGTCCCTTATGCTCTCTCTTTTTCTCTTCTTTCTTCAGTCTCTTCACTCTGCATCCAGGCTCCGGCGGGAAAATCCCTTTCCGACGAGGGATTTCGGCGAGGGAATCCATTTCGGCCAGGGCATTCGGCAAGAGATGGCAGAGCAAGTGCATGTAGTTTGGAGGTGAGTGCTCTTGCTTTTTATAGTCTTCTAATCGGATTCGGGTCCACAAGGAGGGCTTTCAGGCGCATGTGGCATGCCCCGGGTGCATGTGACCCTTAGAGATAGGGAAAAGGGGCTCCAGGCACATGTGACCATGCCCCGGGCGCATGTCCCTCTTGGCAGCTTCCAAACGGCCGAGCACATGTTTTTCTGCACTTGCGCGCCTCCATGAAAATGGTCATAACTCCTTCGTTACAGATCCGTTGTAGACGGTCTTATACTCGTTGGAAAGCTATTTCGGCGATCTACACAATAAAACTATCATAGTAACCTTTAAAAGCCTCTTTCATCTTCAAAAGTGGGCCACAAGTTATTAATACCATCTATGATGTACAGTCTTCAATGGACAACTCATATCTTCTTCTTTATAATTCGGAATTGGGTGATCTTGGACTTGTCGGAATTGTGACTTGGTAAGAATTCCCATGACGTATCATTTTCTTTAAACGTATATTACTTACCCAATCATCCTCTGACTGAAAGTGATCTCTTCACTGATATCTGTCCTCAGACTTAGAAAAATTCGGGTTTCAAGCCTCGACTGTTCAATGTACAGCTACCTTTTCTCGGATCAACGTCACTGATGCTAGAGCACTTTAGGCTTTTAATAATGTTACTGAATAAATGTGTCCAGTGGCGAATGGCCAAATGCTATTAATTTTGGTAGTTCCTTCCCAATTTGAATCCTTCAGTCGGCTCCTAGGAGGGGGAAAAGGTACTTCGGGGTGCACAAGTGGAAATATGCATCGCACGACGTCCAAATTCAAAGGTTAGGGGTTTTTGGGCATTTCGGATCATTTGGCAGCAATACAAATGTCTGGATCAACTCTGGAATGATAGATTTCAGTTCTTAGTGTGATTGCGTGAGCTGCTCGAGCTAAGATTGCACCGACGCTCTACTGCTTTTCTGACTGCTTCTAGGTCTGTTACTGACTTTGATTGATGTATTCAATTCATCACTTCTTCTTTTATCATTAGTGATATTTTGAGCCCCAACAGCTTGGAAGCCGAAGTGTAGGCGAAAAGAATTTCAAAAGGTCCTAATCCCCCCCATAGGACTTAACTATAATACTAGTTGCTCTCAAAGCTTCCGCACACATACGCCTTTACTCCAAAAGGTGTAATTTCACATAAAAGGTCAGTCCCTATGGTGAATGACCCACATCTAATGTGAGCCCGTATGATGGATGACCCACATCAAGGGTGGGCCCATACAATAAATGGTACACATAAAAGGTTAGCCCCACATGATGGATGGTGGATGTGAGGGGGATAAATGAACTTGAGGGATAATTGCTTATGATGATGGAAACTAATGCTTTTCAACTTTTTGGTTGATAAGTATGTTGGTTACCAAACATACTTATCGATTGAATAAGTAGAAACCAAATGGCATAAGTGTTCGCTCGCCTCAAGTGTGAGGCTGTGATGTAGTAATAATTCTCGGTAAGATTGAGGTCGATCCTCAGGGATTGTCGTAACAATTTTAAACTTTATAACTAGGATGTGATAAATTCGGATTTGTATCGATGGATGGAAATATTAAGAATATAAAACTATTTGTTTAAGAGTTAAATTAGGGAAATAAAATACTAGAGCGCCAAGGATCCACTTATAATCACTCGCAATGCTAATTCAAACAATTCAAGCCAATCACTCAATTGGAATCAGAGTTCTATCCCTATCCAATTGGAATATAGAGTAATCAAATCATCACAACTTATCTAACATAGATGAATCATCCACTTATATGGTTCTCTCTTAATCAACAAAGGCATTGGACATATTCAATCACACATCCCAATCCTTCACAAAACAAGTAAGATCACATTCATGATTATTCCTCAAGCCTTGTAACTAGACTTGATTTAGAAGCATGAATTGAAATTCTATTAAACTAAAATCAATACATAAACATCTATCTCAGATCCAATCAAAAGATAAGAACTCCTTCTAGTTTAGTTCTAGATAAGCTCTTAGGAAACTTAATTTGTAAGATCCCTTAACATCCAACATATCATGGTGGATCTAAGATCTCTATAACCTGAAAATCTTATCAATTAACACCCCATTAAGCAATCTCAGTAATCAAAACATCCCATGTAAGAGAAATCACAAGAGATAGAAGATTAACTAAAAAAACTAACTTTATTTTAAACTTGAACTAGAAGTGTTCTTCATTAAACCAAAAGTACTTGAACTAATTTGAATTAGACATTGTAAACAAATAAAAGTTTCACCTCTTAGCCCTAGCTAATAGGTTTAGCCAACCATCAATTGGTTAAACTAAAATTCAAAAGAAACTAAAGAAAAATATAGAAAAATCGAGTTTGGAGGAGTTGTAGACGCTCCACAGCGATCTCCTTCACCTCCCACAACTTTTCAAGCCTTTTATGATACCTTAGGAATGAACCCTAGGTGTCCTTTTATAATGTAGAAGCCCCACCAACTCAAAAACTTTCAGAATTACGTAATAGGTCGTACAACGCATGAAAAATTGGAGCTTGAAGCACAAGCTGCTGGAATTTCTCAAAATTACATGTGGCCGACCGATCTTGATCGGTCAGACTGGGCTGGACTACCAGTGTTGACCGGTCGGACCGGTTGGACATGTCTAGTGGATGTCTAGAGAGAACAAGAGGGCCTATAGCCGACCGGTCTTTACCGGTTGGACCTGTCTGGTCCTGAGTCCAGCAAGCTCCAGCAGTTGCTGGAGTGGCCTGTGACTGGTTGGCTGACCGATCTTGATTGGTCTAGCCCATGGGTCTTTAGCTGAAATCTCTCTTCTTCTCTCTCTTCTTTCCTTGCTTCTTCTTCCTCCTTTGGCCCACCTTCAATCATCATTGAAATGGCTTCTAAATGAGATCTTTTAGTCATCAATTAGGTGAAGTCCCTCTCTCATTCCTACAACCACAAAACATGCATTAGATAGGTCTTTTAAACATGCAATTCATGCATATAATGTGATGTAATGGGTTAGAATATGTATAAATTAAGAGCTCAACACCCCCCCAACCAGCATTTTGCTAGTCCCGAGCAAAACATGTGTGAAACAATTCACTTCTCTAAAAACTCAACTCTCCCTTGGAAACTATACTTCTATAAACTTTAAGAAATATAAGTGTAAATTTCAGAAAAACTTAGTGATAAGAAATTGAAGTCCTAAACTCTCCAAACATAATAAGTTTTACATAGAATCCCCACCGATTGATTGACAAATAGAAGAATCCGAACATGTATGATCTAGTGTGCATTGTGAGAGTTCATCTCATGAATTTCCAGGATTACCTTCTTTATAAATTAGCAAAACACGATATCTAATAGTGTACAGATCAACCAAATGCCTCTAATAAGAATTTGCCTTACCTTTCCTTCCACGGCTTTCACTCTACTTCCCATTTCCAGCTTTGGTTACAGGTAGACCATCCCCTGGTTGGTAATAGGTAGCCATTTTCAGAAATTTTCTCAAATATTCAATGAATAACCATACTTTTTATTTCAAAATTAGATAGGATTTTTACAAATCCATATCTTTCGTTCTTTTCTCTTATTTCACATGAACAAGGATGGACAAAGTTCCCCGGCTTAGTTCCTAAACACTTCAAACCTTCGGTTTAACTAATCTACAAATCTAATAATCCCTTCAAACCATGAAAATCATGTACTGTGAACTAGACTCAAAGACGTTAAAATTTTCTATCAATCAACTCAATGGGAGAATTCATATAGAAGACTTTTACCTTGAAGCTAATTCAGAAATCTTAAAATCATATCAATTAATCTCTCATCCTTTCATACTTATAGCATCCCAAGTGCATAGAAACAAGGTTTTCCAAAGGAGTTTTGATGTTTCAGAAAAATTGAAAAATTTCTACAAAACATTGCTCAAAATGTTACAAATTGCTAGATTCTAGTAATCTCACCCCCCAATAAAATCTTGCATTGTCCTCAATGTAAAAAGATATGTAATAATCAAAGACATGAGAACAATAATATAAATAAAGGAGAGTGAGAACGGGAGTACTTGAGAGAGTTGATCATAGAAGTTTACAACTCCAAACAATTAAACAATTAAAATAAATAAAACTACTATATACCTCCATCAGACTAGGAGGTCAATCTTGATATACAAGATCTTCTAAAGGAACGAAATTTAGCAGAATTAGTTGGTGGAGTAAAAGATTTTTCTGTAATACCATCCATCATCCTACTTTAGAATACACATAGGTGATGTTTGTCGTTCTAATCTATTGAAAATCTTGTTGAAAAAGTTCAGCGGGTTTCTCAAAGTTATCGCCCCATGTGTTAAGAAAGGAGAATTTCTTCAGTTGGAATTCATTAAATATGAATCTCATTTCCAACTTGTCTGGGAAAAAAATTATTCAAGTAAGGGTCATCCTAGAGATGGTACATTTCGGTCTGAACAAACCAAAGAGATGTGGAGACTTGTATTTCTTCTTCACAAGTCGTTATGGTCTCCACAAAATCAGATTCTACCAGTGCCTCCACTATTGATAAATCAGTTTTACACTCCATTGAAAGAGTCTTTTTGGGCACCGGTGAAGTTTCCCTTATGGCATTGACAATGTCATGGATTATAGGATCATCCCAATCCTCAAAATATGCCAAACACTCTTTTAAAGTGTAGGAAACTTCAACCTTCTTGGTCACTTGTGTAGGTTGGAATAGGTCTTCAACCCCTACACTTTCAGAAATTGACCTCTCCATATGAAAATCAAGCACCAATCCATCAAAATCCTGCACAACAAAATTGCTCAAATCAGTGGTTGGTGACATGTCAATCAAATTTTCAGATTTTGGTTCTTCCAATGTCTCATCAATATTCAAATTTATTTCTTCATTGAAATGAGCTAAGTAAACTTCCAAGGTTTTGAAAAATTTAGTTGAGGGTGGCTCATCATCATCTACGATTGTATCAATGAAATTAATCATGTGAATCTCATCTTCATCCTCATCCACATCCTCTTGTTGGTTATGTAAATGAAACACATTCAGCTTCATTGTTATATTTCCAAAGGATATTTTCATAACCCCATTCCTACAATTGATTATAGCATTGGCAGTTGCTAGGAATGGTCGGCCTAAAATGACGGGAACTTGAGCGCATACATTTGTAACCGCTTGTGTATCTAAAATGATAAAGTCTACTGGGTAGTAGAATTTATCGATTTGGACTAATACATCCTCAATTACTCCTCTCGGTATTCTAACGGAGCGATCCGCAAGTTGTAAAGTTATCTTGGTGGGTTTTAATTCACCAAGTCCAAGTTGCTCGTATACCGAGTGGGGAATCAAGTTAACACTAACACCTAGATTGATAAATGCTCTATTGATTTGGAAGTTACCTATCATGTAAGAGATTGTAGGGCTTCTGGGATTTTTGAATTTGGGGGGAGTGTTTTATTGTATAATAGCACTCACTTGTTTCGTAAAAATACCCTCTTGTGCATGTTTTAGTTACGCTTTATGGAACACAAATTCTTTAGAAATTTGGCGTATGAAGGAATTTGCTTAATTGCATCTAACAAGGGAATGTTGATTTTGACTTGTTGGAAGACTTCTAGGATGTCCTAATTTTCATTTGGCCTTTTGGTTGAGACAAGACGTTGGGAGAATGGGATCATAGGTTTATACACACACTCCGGCTCTTCATCTTGTGGAGAATTGTTCGATTCACCATCACTCTTAGAATCAACCGGATCATTAAGCATTTACGACCTTCACCGGTTCAGATTTGTCAATTGTTTTACCACTTCTAAGAGTAGTGATGGCTTGAACATGTTCCACTTGAATGATTGAAGAATTGGAATTCAATTCGAGTTGTTCCTTAGGGTTAGGATGATATTGAGTCAAAATAGTCCATTTCTTCCTAACTCCTAAGTGTGTCTTAATTATTTCAACCAAAATTTTAAGCTCATTCATGGCCTGCATGTTGGACTGATTTATCTGAGTTTGTCCAATCAGGAATGCGTTCAATGTATCCTCAGAGTGCTCTTTTAAGGAGGCCCTTGGGAAGCATTGTTTATATTTACCATGGGTCCATTTTCCCATTAAGATTTGATTTACACCTGCCAATCAGGATTATTCAAGTTAGAATTTGGTCCACTAAAGGGGCGTTGGTAAGCGTTTATGGCATTTGATTGAGTTTGCAAGATGTCTTGAAACGCAGAGATTGTTGGACAATCATTTGTTAAGCGAACATCACTCTCACAAATACCACATACACTCTCAACGGCCTCATCGGTGGTTATCATGTTAACACTCCTTAATTCTATGGCCTTAACCTTCTTTGTGAGACCCACCACCTTTGTGTTTAAATCGTCATCCCCATCTAATACATGTACTCCTTTCTCTCTTGGGGCTGACTTGGGATTACTAGTCGGATTGGAAATGTCCCAAGATTGAATATTCTCGGCTAGCATATCAAAGTAATCCCAAGCATCATCGGGTGCTTTGTTAAAAAACTCACCATTACACATCATTTGGACAAATTGGCGCATGTTTGAACTTAATCCGTTATGGAAGAAGTCAATCAAGCGCCACTTTTCATAACCATAGTGTGGGCACTCCAATAAAATACCCTTGAACCTCTCCCAACATTGAAAAAATGTTTCATCTAATTTTTGGGAGAAATTCATGATGGTCCGCCTTAGTGCATTGGTTTTATGAACTGGGAAGTACTTTTTAAGGAACTCCCGGGTCATCTCAGCCCCTGTCCCGATGCTTCTATGTTTAAGTGATTGAAGCCATGATTTGGTTTTGTCCTTTAGAGAGAAAGGAAATAATTTCAGTTTGATTACATCTTAGGAAATGTCATTAAAGTAAAAGGTATTGGTTATCTCCTCAAATTCACTACGGTGCGCATATGAACTTTTAGAATTGAGTCCATGAAATTTCGGGAATAACTTGATGATTTCCGGTTAAGGTCCATGTTTCCTGCATTAGTTGGAAAAACAATGCATGGAGACATGGTTGTTCTCTCCGGTTGTAGATAATCTCGCAATGTTTTAACCGGAGGAACATAGTGTTCCTCATTCTTATTATATTCCATCCCAATCGGTGGTGCATCAGGCTCAACATTCTCAACGTTATGTGGTTCATTCTCAGCCATGATTTCAGATAGTTTAGGATTTTCTATACGTTTTCTAACTCATCTGTGATTGATTAATCCTCCAACTAAACCTCCCTCACTTAGAAGTCACAATGTATGATCACGCTCCCAATGGGGTATAAACTCACATAAAAATTAACCTGAACCTAAAATTTAAAAATCTGAAGATAAAAATAAAAACTAAGAAATAAAAGGAGTTTAAGTTAAACGGTGTTACCGGATTGAAAAACTATGTTAGTGAAGAAGATCCTACAAAATAAACAAAATCTGTTAGTAGTAGAAAATTCTGAGAAAAACCTACTAAAGTAATAAATTCTAACCTAACTATACCCTAATTAAAAAATTCAGAACCGTTAACCTAATCCTCGACAGCAGCGCTAAAAACTTATTCGCTCACCTTAAGTACAAGGCTGCGATGTAGTAATAATTCTCAATAAGACCAAGGTCGATCCTCAGGGATTGTTGTAACAATTCTAAACTTTATAACTAGGATGGGCTAAATTCGGATTTGTATTGATGGATGGAAATTAAGAACATAAAACTATTTATTTAAGAGTTAAATTAGGGAAATAAAACACTAGAGCGCCAAGGATCCACTTATAATCACTTACAATGCTAATTTAAACCATTTAAGCCAATCACTCAATTGGAATCGATTTTTATCTCTATCCAATTGGAATATAGAGCAATCAAATCATCATAACTTATCTAACATAGATAGATCATCCACTGATATGGTTCTCTCATAATCAACTAAGGCATTGGGCGAATTCAATCACACAGCCCAATCCTTCACAAAATAATTAAGATCACATTCATGATTCTTTCTCAAGTCTTGTCACTAAGCATGAATTGAACTTCTATTGAACAAAAATCAATACATAAACACCTATCTAAGATCTAATAAAAAGATAAGAACCCCTTCTAGTTTAGTTCTAGATAAGCTCTTAAGAAATTTAGTTTGTAAGATCCCCTAGGCATCCAACATATCATGATAGATTTAAGATCTCTACAACCCAAAATCCTATCAATCAACACCCCATTAAACAATCTCGGTAATCAAAACATCCCATATAAGAGAAATCACAAGAGATAGAAGATTAACTAAAAATACTAACTTTATTTCTAACTTGAACTAGAAGTGTTCTTCATAAAACTAAAAGTACTTGAACTAATTCGAATTAGACAGTTGTAAAATACTAACTTAGCTTCACCTCTTAGTCCTAGCTAAGAGGTTTAGCCAATCATCAATAGGTTAAATTAAAACTCAAAAGAAAACTAAAGAAAAACATAGAAAAACCGAATTTGGATGAGTTGCAGACGCTTCATAACAATCTCCTTCACCTCTCATGACTTCCTAAGTCTTCTATGATACCTTAGAAACGAACTGTTCGCTCCCCAAGTGTAGGGTTACGATGTAGTAATAATTCGATAAAGATTGAGATCATCCTCAGGGACTAACTCAAGAATTTACAAAATTTCTTCTAATAATCTCTAATTGAAATCAAACTACAATAAACTAAAATTTGAATGTATATGAATAACCTTGTAAACTTGAGATGAAATTAACAATCTAAAGAAGCACTAGGGTGCCAAGGATCTACTTGTAGCTATTCTTGATGTATAATTCGCTTTCATTTCTCAATTACAACTAGAATCAAAATTAAATCCTATCTAGCCGGATTATAGAGCGGTTAATTCAGCAAAACAATCTGTCATAAGTGTTGTTCATCAACATGATTCCCTCAATTCAAGTTAGGACTTGGGCACACTCAATTGTATAGGCCAATCCTAGTTTCAATAGATTAAGATCACAACCATAATAATCATCAAACCCTGTCACTAGGCTTAACCAATATCATGATTTGAACTTGATTCAAATCATATGAACAAACAACACATATTACAGATTTACAGAAAAAGATAGAACTTTTGGTTTGAAGTTCCCACATGAAGAATGCTACAATCCGAAGATTGCACACCCAAGTGCAAGTAGCGAAGTAGTAAAATATTCGGTAAGACCGAGGTCGATCCACATGGATTGGGGTTAAGAATACTTAGAGGACTTAGTTTAGGTGTGAGAGATGAAATCTGATTTATCTATGAGAGTGGAGCAAGTTGTGTGTGGTGAAAGATAAAAAATAGAAAAGGGGCTAAGGCATTAGGGATCCACCTTTGATTTATCTACAGGGTTTGATTCATTGGTCCAACTATAACTCAATTGGAATCGAATAAAGATCCGTTCTAATCGGAGGATAAAACGATTAAACCACTTTCATATTTCATAAAAGATGGTGATCTGAACCGATTGATTTGACAATGAAGTACTCGTTAGTTGATCGCAGGGAATTCCAAGCATCCACTGTGCCCAGAGTCGACAATGGATCAAGGAATTGTACAGATCAACAACTTTGGCAACAAGTCAACCAATAAGATCACAATTCATACGATCAAATGCATACTTACAAGATAGGAGGCTTTGATTGACTGATCCAACCGTTAAGATCTCGTCTATCGATCGAAGGAAATCCAAAGCATCCAATGTGCTCGGAGTCTACAATGGATCAAGGTATTTTACAGATTTATGACTTTACCTGCACTAGCTCGATGACCGTAGGGAATCCAAAGCATCCAATGTGCCCGGAGTCGACGATGGATCAAGGGACTTTATCGATCATGAACTAGCTAATTGGTGTGCAAGGGATCCCAAGCATCCAACGTGACCAGAGTCGACGATGGATCAAGATGCTTACACAACAATAGCGTCCACCGAGGTGGATAACCGAACCAATCAACCAAAGAGAACTCCAACATTCAAGCACAAGTGTTGAACCAAAAGAACCAAAGCTTGTAAATTTATTCAAAGGCTTCACCCCTAGCTTTAGCTAGAGGTTTAGCCAACCATGCTACAATGGAAGACTAAATTCTCTACAAAGGAAAAAACTACTCTATACTACAAAACTAAGAAAGAAAGAAAGGAATTTGGATTGTGGGATGATGGAAATGAGAGAGAGATGAGCTCCTTTTATAGCCTCATGAGAAGCTCCAAGCCTAGCTGACACTCCAAGCAAATCTCTTCTAGGTTTAGGCTTGGAGTTAGGCTTGGATGATGAGGTGGCACTTCAAAGCCAATAGTTTTGCTTTTTAGGTTTGGGTTAGGAGTTAGGCTTGGAATGCCCAAAGAAAACTTTTCTTTTTGGTTTGGAGCGCATGAATGGAAGAGGATGGAGAGAGCATTTGCTTAGCCCAAGGATGGAAGGTAACTAAGGCGAGTTAACTGGGTCCACATGAGTTGGAGTTGACTGGGTCCAAAAGCAGGACATGGAGAATCTGGACAATCTGGACCGTTCGTTGAAGATGGGATCCACACATTGGTTGACGGAGTGGTCCGGTTGATGGAGTGGTTGCAGTGCTTTGGACGGTGGCTGAGTGGAGTCTTCATCTTTTGGTTGAGATGGATGGTTGAAGAAGGTCCATCATATTTGGACAGTTGATCGTGGATGGTGTTTGATGGAGGATGGACGTTGATCGTGTGGAAGGTGGGGTCTACTTCCATCAGCTGGACTGGTGTACTGCTGGAGCTGGACTGCACACCAAAGGATGATGAGGCCCACCTTTCTGTGATGGATGGCTGGCAATGGAGTGGATGAATGGCTGTTTGCAAAGGGTGGGCCGTTCATTTGCTGGCTGACATGTATGGTGGAGATGAGGCACGTCCACTGTTTGGGATTGTTGCTAGCCATTGAATGGATTGATGTGTGGCCCACCTTGCAGGACGCAGATGGTGGAGATGACGTCTCCAACTGTTGCAGCTAGGACATTCTTGTAGCACGTGTGAGGAGTGGACGCTGGTGCTCACTGGACAGCTGATGGATTGAATGGACGACTGGATGCTCCTGGACGGGTTGGACGCTGGAGATGGACGGTCCACTTGATGCTGGCAGTCCATTGCTGCATGTGTGGAGGTGGGGAGCTGATGACGTCCACCAGCTGGACTTGGACGGTGGAGATACACTGGACGTTGGATTGCATGCTGTGGACGACTGTGCTGATGAACAGCTGGTTGGACGTCCACTGCTGGACGGTGATGATGGGTCCATTGTGGATAGATGGATCAACAGCTGAGGATGAGCTGCTGGTGCTGTGGACGGCTAATGGCAGATGCGTCCAATAAATGGACGGTTGTTTGCTGTTCATGTGAAGGTGGGGTCCACAGCGTTGCTGGCCTGATGGACGGCTGAGGATCTGCTGGACGCTGAAGCTTGCTTCCATACGTGCTGGAGAATGTGGGTCCCACCATCTGGACTGATAGGTGAGATGGAGGGTCAGATGGGATCCTTATTGTTGGACCGTTCATTGCTGAACACAGGGTCGTCCTTGATGGATGGTTATCTGGAGATGATTGTGTGGTCCACTTCAGCTGCACGTGAGTTGGAAATCCTGCCCATTCATTACATGTGTAATGGTGTGGTCCACCATAGTTGGATGATGGTGGATGAAGACGTGCTCCACTGCAAGTGGACGGTTGAATTGCTGCTGGATGATTACTCTATCTGTTGGACGGCTAGAATGGACGGTTGATGATGATGGGACGTGACTCAGCTGGACGTCCATTGGATGGTTGAAATGGGTGGATGGGTGGTGATGGAGTTGATGGGCGGTTCATCTGAAGATGTGGCTGCACATGTTTGGAAGATTTCTAACCGTTGGATGGAAGTGACACATCTGATGAATGGATGGCTGAGGACGTCGATCATCAACTGCAGTTGGGAGGAGATCAGATTGCTGATATCTGCTGTGGACGGTGGACGTTGTGTGTTGCTTCATGGAGTGATGGATGGAGACGTTGCACTTGTGATTGCTAGCTTCTTTATTGTGGGTAGCCTGATGGACAGTGTGGACTGATGGTGGCCCAGATTGATGGCTCGCCAGATGACGAAGCAGCTTTACTTCTGCAGCTTTGATGGACAGTTGGAGCTCCTTCTAGTACTTAGATGCACGGTGGAGATCATGGGGTCTATGACGGATGAACGGCTGACATGGACGCTCGTGAGATGAAATTTGGAGACGTCTTCGCTTGTCACTTGATGTTCAGTTGGCCCTCAATTTCCAAATGAGCAGCTCTGATGCAGTCTACCATAGAACATGATGGTCCTTTGATCTTTACAATTCGACTTCCCTTCAAGATCACCAAATGCTTTATCTTGATCACTTTAGTGCCTTTAATCGTTCTGATTGGCTCGGATCTTGTCCAACCTCTCCTGATCACATGAAGACAGAAAATTCACCTAATGAGGGATAATTAACCGAAAAAACAATGATAAGCCCCTTGACAACCAGGGTTAATTATACAATATTAAGTACTTATCAAAGAACCAAGTCTAGAGCGTCTTGAATTCGATTCCTCGAAGCGTACAGGTCTAGATCTTTGCAAAACAACTAAGAACTATAATAATTCTTCCAAACATCCATGAGTCATCATAAGATTAACAAAAACTACTTAGAACTTCATTCAAACCTAACAAACCATTGTTCAATATTAAAAACAATCCTTGAAACCATAAAAAATGAATTAAACATCTTAGAACTACTACAAGCTTCACCTCTTAGCCCTAGCTAAGAGGTTTAGCTGATCATGCTAAGAAAAAACAGGAAAACTAATGAAAACATGAAGAACTAGAAGGAAAACTAAGCAAAGGGAGTTGTAAAACTCCAAAACCAACTCTCTCCGCCTCCCAATGTGATAGATCTTTTCTAGGTTAGCTTAGGAATGAATTGGAGGAGTCCTTTTATAGGCTTTGGGCCCCAACAATGAATAATCTTCAAGAAGGTGCGCAACTCTTGTGTTTTGCGCAGGAATTTTCGAATTCCAAAAACAGAAATTTCTGTTTCTGGACGTTGGTCAGCCGGCCGGACCCCCCCTGTCCGGCCAGGTCGGAGCTTGAGCAATAAATAACCCAATTCTCTGGATGTTGGAATACATAGGCCCACCTACCAGCCGACCGGCCAGCCAGTCCATCCGGCCGATCGATCAGCAGGTTAGACTTCATAAAAACATTCCAGTGAAAATGTTGTTTCTGGAGGGTTTGGCCGGCCGGCGGTGGCTGTGACTGGCTAGCCAGAGGGCATGTAAATCGTGAATTTTTCAGCTTTTCATCTTCCATCTCCATTGTATCTTTCCTTCACTTCTTGTCCTTCATTCCTATGATCTTCAAGGCCTATAAGAAGGGCCTCTAAGCACCCAAATGGCGAAGTCTCTCTCTCTCATTCCTACAATCACAAAACCATGCATTAGGTAGGTCCTTCAACATGTAAATCATGCATAGTTAGTGATGAAATGGGGTTAGAATATGCACATTTAAGAGCTCAACACACCCAACAACCAGCATTTTGCTAGTCCCGAGCAAAACATGCGTGAGACAAATCTCATTCTCTAAAACTTAACTTTCTCTTGGAAGCATTTTTCTATAAACACTTGTTGGGGTCCCAAAAGTCAGGATCTTCAAAACAAGGATTATAAGTAGGAGATCCATGACATCACTGAATTTATGACCAGTGCATCAGGAATTTTAACCAAAATCATGATGCACACCAGACTTTACCAAAAATGGAAAGTTGACCCTGGGGTGGACCCCACCATCATTTATGATCAAAACCCTCAAAATATGGAAGGGTAAGTTCAATAACGAATAAACACAGCCAGTGCATCAACATCCATTGTGAAGCGGGCCCTAGAAACCATTATTTTTACAAGATAATCACAAATAAGTACGTCAGTGCATCACTATATACACAAACACCGCGTCATGAAATTCAGTCATTTTATAAATGAATTTCAGGACACACTGACCTTCAGCGCATAAGTAAATTTAGCCAGCACATTGAGAAATTCAAGACAGTTTTCATAAATGAATTTCAGGATACACCGACGTCCAGCGCATCCAAAAATTCTGGAATTTTAAGACGCACTAACCCTCAGCGCGTCCAATAAATCAGGCATTTTCAGTGAATTCAGGACGCACTGACAGCCAGTGCGTCCCAAAAATCAGCACTTATACTAAGGCATTTTACGACGCGTCGACTAATTTTCTCGACATGCCGACTGATTTTCTCGACACACTACATGTGGCAATCTCCTATTGGCCGACTTTCGGTATTTTTGGGTATAAATACCCCTCCGTTACTGTTCATTTGGACGGATCTAGAGAGAGAGAGAAATTTGTTCGCTGGGTATTTGAGAGATCGCCGGAATTCCTTACCGAAACCCCTTTTTCGACCACCGAAATTCTTGTACGACTGAAGGAACCCTTCACTGGAAACTCCACTTCCGACCACAGCAGGTCCGGTGAAGAAATAATTCAAAATTGTACAAGTATAGTTGCGCATCACAAAATACCTTGAATCAAACTTAGCTTATTTTATCGACACACTGACCCTTGGCGCATCAGAAAAATACTCCAGCGCATCAGGAAAATAAGTTGTTTATAAAAACAAGTTATTTTTCGACGCACTGGCCCTAGCGCATCAGAAAAATACCCCAACGCATCAGAAAAATACCCCAGTGCATCAGAAAAATAACCCAGCGCATCATGAAAATAACCATATTTGAAACAAGTCATTTTTCGATGCATTGGCCCCAGCGCATCAGAAAAATAGCCCAACGCATTATGAAAATCAAACATTTTAATAAAGTCATTTTTGGACGCGCTGGCCCCAGCGCATCGGTAAAATAGGCCAGCGGATTACAAAAATCAACATCTGAATGTCAACTTCAGCACCTTTAAATCTTCATTTTGTGATATTTTTCGGTACCTTTTGGTCCTACTTTGGGTATTTCGAGTGTTCCGGACGTAATGCAGCGGTCAAATAACTCATCCAGGCCACCCAATGAGAAGAATGCAAGATTTCAGAATCCAATCCGATCCGATCCGATCCAATACGATGAACGAAGTAATTTCTCGGAGAGAGGCCGCTAGAGCCCAAAATCATATCAATGTATCTATTATTACATGTACTATCATAATATGACCCAGACTCAGGTCCGAACTAAGCAAATAGGACTCTGGTTAACACAATAAACCATATAAAGAGAGTTCTAAACTATTACATGAAACTTGTTAAAGACTGACACTTCAAGAATAGTCGATGCCCTATCCATTCAAACGGCATCCGCTGGTTGAGCTACTCAGGTACATACAACTGTAGATCGATCTTTCAGCGGTCACCCATCACAAATGACAGGCGCAGTGTAATATCTGTGATTTTTTATGATTTATTATTTAATTTAAAAATCTAGATTAGAATTTATAAAATTAAAATAATAATAATTTAATGTGTGTAAGTTGATAACATGTTTGATGTACAGTTTCTCATGGAATAATTGGATAGAAAAGTGGAATTATAAACCATATTCCATGTACATAAACTTTAGTAATTCATTTTAAATTATTTATATTATCTGTGGAATTGATCTGAGCCATAGATTGATAGATTAAATCATGTAAAATCCAATAATATAGTCTGATCTACCTAGATCCGATCATAGATCTTTCTATCGTGGCCATTCATCCTCATTTTAATCACCATGGCCCATTGAGCTGATCAAACCGAGTTTGGTTCCGTTGGAATTATAGAGTATCCTTAGAAGAACCTTTATGACCGTTGAAATTCTCATCGGACTTCTATCAAGCCATTAAAACTTGTCCTAGCACCAAACCAGTGGTGAAAGTGAACCCCCGTGATTTATTTCAATTGGTGTGTCAGTTAGCTGTGGAATTTTCTCCACACCTTTGTTATAGCATTTTAACCGTCCATGTGAAATTTCATCACTGGATGATCTTCCGAGACCGTTTAATCGAAGAATTACTGCGTAGGGCCATGTGGACCACCAATCAAGGTGAAATCACTCATGGGCGACCTTTTTCATATACTTAGGTGACCTATTGGATTAGATTCCCTCATAAGGTCCTAGATATGTCCATGTAGACCGAGAAGTACAGAAGTCACATTCGTTGCGATGTGCCAATTCAAAATCTAAATTTTAGGATATGGTTACGGAGTTTGGTACAGAGAGATTTCTATCTTCGTTGTGGACCGTCCATCTTTATGTATGGACGTCGGTGTGTGTCTAGATTTTGGGTATTTTAGGTTTTCTAAGATGGCCCACGTCCCCATGTTTTCAGAATCTTGAACCGAGGTGTGTTCACCGTCCATCACATTTTTTATCAATTACTCTTAAACCAGTAAGAGATTCATCGACCCAACGGTCCATTATTCAATCCATGGACATTCTAACCAATGGTGCGGACCACTTCGCACAACACTCAACGGTTATGATTTAATCTCACCTCAAAGTGGTCAAGCTTATCCTTAGAAACTAACCACTTTAAGTTGTGGTGTTTACCACCATTTAGACCATCATTTATATCCTTATTAGATTGTGGGTGTGGACGCTACCAAATTCTCCCAAATTCATACCACTTTGTCAGTTTTTCTAGGCCAATGTTATAATGGTCTCAGATTTGTGAAAGGTGGGCCTGATTTTAAGATGTTACATATCCATTCTAGAGCGTTCATTTAGGCTAACTCTTACATAGATCATAATGTGTCCATCCATCGACCCTTTGACCCGAGAGTTTACCCACTACTTGTTGTGTTAATCCTCTGTATGATGGACGTCTTAGATCCAAGAAGGGATCACTAAGTGGACCATCAAAATATTATTTCTACTTTCACCACAAATATTTATGTTATAAGCTAATAAACTTTATTTAAACTCTCGTAAGAGAGTCCTACTCTACCACTTTTACTTTTTACGATAACCATCCCATCACATCCATCACCAATAGCTTCAAATCCCTACCATCCATCATCATCATCATCATATGACCGTCGATTGGGAGGAAGGAGGTAGTATTTTGTAGTGGGCCGAAGATTGGTTTTCTTTGTTATTCTCATCTTTAAAATCTCGGATCGGATTGACAATTGGTGAGTCTACGAAAATACTCACTCCACATCATAGTTTGAATTTGCGCATTTGTGTTTTGTTTAGTAGATCAATTATGTTAGTACTTTGATTAAATCTATGCCATTCATCATGTATTATAGTTTAAGTTTGCTTGTGGGCCCAGATTTAAAAGGAATCTGGTATTTAAGTGGGCCAGGGTGGGAGAAATAGACCCAACCATTGAAAAGGGAATAAAACCACTATCTTTATTTTATAATTTTTCGATCTATGCAAAAATCAAATTTATTGGGTGGACTAAAGGCCCGAATAATTCAATGGATGGATTGGATCTCAACCTAGTGGGCCCCGCCTTGTGTGGATACATATATAAAGAAAAAAACAATGGGTTGCTGGACTATTCAGCACCATGACTGCTGACGCAAGGGGCGGACGGGCAGCAGTTGGGGGTCCACATTTGGACCCCACCCTGATGTACTTTTCTATATCTACTCCAACCATAGTTTACTTCATCATGTGTTTTGATAGCCCACCAAATTTCAGCTTAATCCGAGACTCCAGTGGACCACACCAACTTCTACAAATTGGACTATCTTGCTGAATTTTCTGCAATTGTGCAGAAAATTCTGAATTTATCTCTCATGAACAGAGGGTAATTCGTGGGCCCCACTCTAAGCTTTCTGTCAAATCTATACCACTCACTTGTTACATTATTATGTCAGGAGACTAGAAATTAAATTTCAGAGGGTTTCGATAACCTAGTGGGTCACACCGTCTCAAATAGTGGACAATGTAATACAATATAAATCTGAAGGTGAGCAGATTTTAATGTGGGGACAACAAGCACTTATGGGCCCCACATGTGAACTTTTGGATAAATCCATCTCGCCCACACTGTTTGTTGGGTTGTGTGGGATTCACCATAAAAATATGGGCCAGAACGGGGTTCCAGGTGGCCCACACCACTTGAAATAATGGGATTGACACCTTGAAAAATAACAGAATCTTAATCTGATTGGACTCCAACTTTTAGGTCCCATTGAGGAATATTTTGCCCAATCTACACCATCCAATGCTTAGACCAGCAAGTCTTAAAACTATAAAATAAATTTGGTACACATCAGACCTCCTAAACAGTCAAATTAAGCGAAATTGTGGGGATAACACCTGTCCATTCTCTTTGAATGTATAGTTATAGTTTAGTTTAAAATTCTTAAACCCCTCAAAATGTTGTGTTTCATAATGTGGATGCATTCTTGCCATCTTGATATATATGCACTTGATTTGTTTCTTAAATAGTTATGTTGTATGATTCATTCAATTGTCTTAACATGCAGTAAATTCTCATTATCACATGTTTATGTTTATATGATCACATATGATGGACCCATGCATAGAGCGGTTTATGGTGAGGTTAAGTCCACGGAATTAAATTAGAGTAGGGGTATAGAAATGGTTCTTAACCATGACTATCCAAGTACGGTTAAGCATGGTCGATGTATATGGGTGTGGTTAAGTGTGGTTAAGTTTGTGTGGGATGGATATGGGTGTGGTTATGGGACACCTATGTATGGATACATCATTGGATGAACTGGAATATGGGAAACCATCAAGTGTGATATGTTTTCCCGTCAAGAATGCGTCCCGTGTTGGGATCGGATCGTACCCGTGTCAGGATCGGGGCAATTGTTTTCTCATTGAGAATGCGACCCGTGTCAGGATCGGGCGTACCGTGTCAGGATCGGAGCAATTGCGTCTCGTCAGGAATGCGACCCGTGTCAGGATCGGGCGTACCGTGTCAGGATCGGAATGTACCTCACAAGTCTGGTTGTGATTGGTTGTGATACTATTTTTCAGGCGTAACCTCGTATGGCTGATTTACTTGTGTGAAACCTGACTAAAGACCTTGTATTAAAGGCCACGTATATGGTTGATTTATGCGTGCTGCATGGAAATTCATTCTGGGATGTGTGTTTAATGTTAATGAATGTGTCATTGTGGGGTGGAAAAATGTGAGCATGGCATTGTACAATTTACAAACTGAATAGTTATGTTTTGATTCTTTTTATCTGTTTACTTGGATGCGTGATTCATATTATGGAGTGAAGTAAGTACTCCTACTCACTGGGCATTGTTTTGCTCACCCTTCTTAGGGAACTGTAGGTTCAAGAGGTGACATGGAATCTTTCGAGGACAAGGCACAAGTTGAGAACATAATGAAAATCCAGGAGGAGGAGAACGCCAATTCTAATGAAGACGTTTTTATTTATTTTTAGATATTTTATTTAGTTTTAAGTTAATAGAATCGTAGTTGAGTATATCAATGTCATGTTTGTGAATTATGAATATTTATAATGTATTTTATGATGTAAGTTGGAATAAGAGTATGGATATGGTTTAGTAGAAAAATAATAAGCAAAAAAAAATGCTTTAAAAAAAATTGCTATTATTATTTGTATTCCTGTAATTATTACCTTGGTAGCGCTCGAAAATTTGTGCTCGGGCGGTATATTCGAGCGTTGAATTTTGGGGCGTTACACGCAGGCCTAGAGTCGCACCCCTTAGGTTAAAAACCCTGACAGTCTCAGCCCGGATCTCCGATCAAAACATGGGACATAGACATCTGACTCGTACAAAGATGGATCAGTTTATAACAAAACACAACAAATACAGGTCTCTTCGACCACACAAATACAGGTATCCTCGACCATACAAATACAGGTCTCTCCGACCACAAAATACAGGTCTTTACGACCACGAACTATAAGACCATAGTCCCCGCTGACTAGTCTTCTACCTTTTAATCAAGGGTCATCAATCATTCGATGTAATTAAGGGCTCGTGCTAGACCACAACCTGGAATGTACAAGATCTCAGAATCTCTGGAATAAAATTCGCCTTGTGATATCTCTCCTCTTGTGTACTTTTATGAATGCTTGTGATTGTCTATGAATGTTTCTATTATTCGGAACCCCATAGCAACAAAACACCAGAAAATGTCCTTGTATCATTTTCTAGTTCTAACAAACTGACGACTCGAAATGGGATCCCATCTGCATCATCGATGAAGTATATTCCAATGGAGCCTATCGGGTAATAGATTGCAAAAGACAGGGCATTAGTTCGCTAGTGAATGGTCCGTTTTTTAAAAGATATTATAATTGACATAAACTTATCGTTGTGATTTGTAAACACCCCATTAGAGGGAAAGTGTAATAAAACAGATACCAAAAGAAATGATACCACACAATGATTAAATCTAAATACTAATAATCTATTTTATGCTTGCACGGGTATCAAAAGAGTCGTTAAGACTCAAGACACGTCAAGTATGGTACCCTGCCCTTTTCAAGACCATCAAGAATTGGATAAGCCCTAAACCAGGACTCGGTTACATCTTTGTTCACATGAGCATAGGTTTGAGTCCTAACAGGGGGACGTTCCTTTCCAAATGGCCCAATCTGTTTGTATTCAAACTCAAATAAAATGACAAGTAGGCTAAAGACACAACATAGATTCAAAACTACAATAGTATACATATTGTTACAATATTCATTACAACATGTTCCAAATTACAAATGAAGATTGTTACAGTTTAACCATCTAAAGTTTTCAAACATTGTTCTAACAAGTTAACTGCAGATTCTTCAATCACCTTCTGCACTGTTTTAGACTCAGCCAAAACTTGGGTAGGGTCAGGAATGTCCTGGAGAGACTGCTCCAGCTCTGTAACCTAGGCCCTCATAGCGTTACACTTCGCTTCGTGTTGGTTAATGGATGATTGCAGACGAGCCTTCTGACCACTAAACTTTAAAATTTTGAGATGGACGACCGAACGTTTGGTTTGCAGCCGTGCCATCTCATTATCAATCTTCGCAAGACGTTCAGTAGCCTCTTGACATCCAGCTCAGTAACCTGCTAATCTTTCCTTATTGCAGCTACATCCGCTTCATGTAATTCGAGTTTTGGAAGCAGGGACTACAAATGACTGCGCTTTTCCTCAACAGAAGGGTCAATCCTGAGGTGCCTCGCCTCATTTACTCGAGCTATCCCTTCCTTGAACTGAGCCACGTGATTGACTATTAAGGAGACGTCAATCCCAAGCCACGTAGCATTGATTCTAGTGCCTACAATGCTTCATCCAAGATGGACCATTCATCCCCATTCTTTAATGAATCAACAATATCAGCCAGTAGGCTCTTCAGAAGATTCACTTTGGTCCTTGACAAGCCTCGAAGAGATGAAGTGAATACTTCAGGCAAAACTACAGGTACTGGGACACTGGCAGGAGCAGCTGCTGGCAAAGAAAAATGATAAACATTAACATACTGAAACCACAGAAGAAAGAAAACAGACAAAATAATAAAGACAAATAATATACCAGCAATTATAGGAACGTCGTCGACCGGTGCACTGGTTGAAGCAACAGGAGTTGATGATGTCGGGACACATTCAGTTACAGTTTCTGTTACTGGTTCAGGCAATTCAAGAGAAGAAAGTACGAAGATCTTAGGGGCAGCGGCAGCTTGACTGGATTCAACAACAGGAGGTGCTTCCGTGACAGGCTCGGGCACACTAGCAACATCAGAAACCACAGCCTCCCGAGATGAAGGACCGGCCTCCTCAACCCTAATATCTTCATTATGTGGAAGTGTCGAGGGACGTACCGCTTCTGCAACAGTAGCAGGCCCTACCTCAGGAGTAGGGCTAGGGTTAGCTACAGCTTCAGTCTCAGCAGGGTTGGAAAGGGGACGACCTTCAGCTTGCACCTCACTATCAAGATCCATAGGGATGGGTTCTATATCTGCTTTAGGAACAGATCTATCATATATCGGCTCGTTATCTTCACCTCCCTCTGTAGGGTGATTACCACCCAGATCTGCTTGAGAGCTCATCTCCCCTTCCTCCCTTACCTCACCTGTATCATCATTCGGAATGCTGCCGGCAACTTTGGAGAGTCGACTCCATACTTTTTTCGCCCTATATAGCTTCCACATGTCTTTGATCTTCTTTCCTCCATTGATGATGGGAACGCGATGGGTGGTCTTCACTCGAGGCCCAGACCGCTCAGGAGACAGTTCAGAATCACTATCCCCGGGAACAGAGCGTCTAGATAGACTCGTTTGACTCGCTGGACTCTGATCATAGCCTCCCCGACCACCAGTCAACGGGGTCCCTGCTACAGCAGTATCTGCCCTCGTATCAACACCACCTCCCCTGTCACCCTCTCTATCAACCTCGTCACCACCATCACCCCCTTCATCGTTGCCATCACCAACATCATCATCACTGTTGTCCCCAACATCATCATCCTCATCATCACCCTCACCGTCGCCACCTTCATCATCATCACCAATATCATAACGCTCTCTCTATCCCTCTGTCATGGGACCAACAAGTGGGGAATCCAGATTTCCTTGCAGTGTGACCCTCTGCCCGTAAGCGATCCACCCTTCAAGTGTATGCTCGGGCTTCTCATGATCTATTATCACATTTAGAGAGGTCACAAACTTTTGCACACCCGAAGTAGCCAATTGATGAAGCTACTCTGATACATAGCCCATGCCATCAGCAGGAGTAGGATCGATGATTGAAGGAGAGACGAAGACAGGATCAGCTACAGTGCCGATTGCTTCAGATTAAGGAATATTGGTGAGCCCACCACCTCATCCATCCATATGTGGCACCAGGAGTGTACTCTATGCCAGGAACAATGAAGGAACAACCCGATCTGGTAAGCAAAAGTTACCGTCATATCCACTTCCAGTGAATTGATCCTATGCTATAAGCTCATTGTTCTCGCGTCACTGGTTCAAGAATTTTCGGCACCCCCTGATCGTAACCGAATTGACGGGCAAATCTGTTTGGGTAGTACTCTCTCCAAAACTCAGTACCCTCCCTTAAAGGCAATGAGCCTGGACGGATTGATATCAGAAAACAACGCCCATAAGAACCAAGACTCTCATCGTCATCGAGCAAACTCGGGTCTTCACTGTTAGTACCCGAGGAAAGGAAGAAGTCGACGTCATCATGGCGAACAATCTTTGCCTCGATAGTCGCTAAGTTTCTGCTTGTTTATCGTTTGCTTCTGAAAAGCATGCAACGGGACCAACCCTCTCTGAGTAAAATCTTTGAGTTCTATGCCATAAACCCATAGAAAGTACACCCCGAGCTAGCCCGAGAAGAAATGTCACCCACAGAAGGATGAGTTTAATCCAAAAGAGGCGGAACCCTTGTTGCTGATGACACTGCTAAAGGCTCGATATATGGAGCACAAAACTACCGGAGCCAATGTATAACGATGTCCGTTAGCCAAACTCCCCACCACAGCAAAGTAAGAAACCCTTACACTGTCCGCTTGCTTAGAGCTCGGTAAGGCCACACAACATAGCCAATACGCCAAGAATCCAGCTAGCTCACATGTAGGGGATAATTTGTTCGGCCTTGGAAATTTCGCCTTCATCTTCGCCTCTAAGATCAACTTATCTTTGCAACCCTTCATCGTATGGCGTGTAATCTAAGATGAAAGAGAAAGGTAATCATTAGTAAAAAGAAGAAGATGGAATGGAATACAGAAGTGCGACCCAAAGTCGAGAAACTCACTTTAGACCATGGCTGAAATAAATCAACCAATCTTCAAATGAAACTTTATCTTTGGAGTCTATAAATTGCGGAAGCTCCGCAAATAACTCATAGCAAGCTTCAGAATAAAAGCCTTCATCGACACCCTTATTCTTGTTGAATAGCTCCTTGTCAGCTAGGCGTCCATTCGTTATAAATTCTGCCACGAATGGGAAGACCGGCTATCCGATATAGGTCCTAGAGCGATATGCCCATTTCCTTGTATGGCAGGTGGAAGGAGTTTGTGATGGAACTCCAATGGTTCAGAAACCCCTTGTACACACACGGCTCCCTATAGAAATAGCTCGACATCGCTTGAATGGCCCTAAGGAGACCCACTTGCTTCAAAGTTTCTTCATGCTGCTCGATGATCCGGTTGGCCCAAGCTTCGTAGCCAGGGTGAGGGCTCAAATGACCTCAGGTCTGGAACCCACCGGTCAGCCAAATCTCTGTCTCGGTCAAAGGACGGAACCTCTGACGTAGGGTCTCATAATAATGGGTTGGAAACGGTTGGTGGGGATCGTGGTTTGGCTCCAAGAAGATCATGTCCTTCTCCCTAAGGACAGATTGCAGTGTGCCGTTCTTAGATACAGCGCAATTAAGAAATGTCTCCGGAATGGATGTCCAAGAATCGACACTGTAGAAAGAGTTGGCGCGACACACATCATAAGGCTTGATACTTGGAAGAGAGCGATACCGCTGAAAGCTCTTCGAAAACTGTATATATTGCTTCGTGTACGAGTTGCAGATCATAAGAGACGATACCGCTAACTTGATCGAAGACCAGACCACCTTCATCTTGTCAGATTTTGACTTGGCCTAGTTTCTCCATGTATACTTGTTTGGAGCTTTTGTCAGTCGTCTTCGGGCGACCACGCTTGGCAAATTGAACATGCGCGACCGGGCTAGTCTCGCCCTCTTCGGACTGGACAACTTCATCGGTCCGGAAGCCTCACAGGGGAGCATACCACACATCTCATTCTTCTTGAGTGCCCTGATCAGGAGGGGTCGGTAGAGCCTTCTTGTAGAGGATCTTTCATTGCACATTCTTTGGTAGTGTCAAGATGCGTTTATAGAAGTTGAAATTCTCCGGTGGATGGAACCACTGAGGGTTCTGATCGGATGGTCGCGCCACCTTCTTTGGCAAATTTCTCTTGCGCTTACGCGTAGTGGCCTTAAAGCTTGAAGGACCAGCCTTTGAAGGGCCAGCGTTGGAAGAACCACCAGCCATGAAGATCTGCACAAACACGCCAAAACATCAGGCAAAGTGCAAGTACTAGAAAAAAAGTATATCCTGGTATGCATAAACTCCACATAACTTAAATTAAAAGGAATATCACACCCAATTCAACACGACTTAGGAATTTCAGGGGTATAGGGGTGGCATTTCCCTAAAACAATAACTATGCATGTGTAAAAGCTCAAGAGAGAGAAGTGCTGGACCCCATACACCCTGAAATAACAACCTCTAATACCAGGAGGAATAATTCGTTGAACAGGGTACGTGTATGATGGTCTATACTAAACATGCTTAATCAGAACATCCCAAATTGGGCAATTTCATAAACTTTAGAAGTCCACGCGCGCCGGCCTTGGTGCATCCAAAAATCAGACAAAATCATGTATGCATTAGGGTTGGCGCATCACTAAAATCAGGGCATTTTGCCAAGTATGACAAACCTACGCGCTGGCTCCAGAGCGCCTACTAAATAGACAAGTTCGAAATTTAAGCTACGTGTTAGCACCAGCACATCTAGTAAATAGACATCTCGTAAAGTCCGATACTTAAGCTACGCGCTGGCCCCAGCATGTCTCACAAATAAACAAAGTTTGCCAAGTCTAAAATTGTACGCGTAGGGCCTAGCGCGTTGAACAAAGGATACCAATTCACAAACCCAAAAGTTCTCCAAAAACATGCAAGTATGCGCTGGCACCAACGCGTCAAGAAAATGGGTGAATTCTGCCAAAGTTCAAAATCCAGACGCGATGACCCCAGTGTGTCAATAAATTAGGCAATTTTACCAAACTTTGAAATTACACAAACGCGCTGATGTTAGAGCGTCCGGTAAACATACGCGTAGGACCATGGCGAGTTCAGAAATTTAAAAATTTCCTAAGTCCATTTGAGGACGTGCTGAGGGTAATGCATCGAAAAAAAAGCTTGACCTTGAATTACTTGACGCACGAGCTAATAAATGGATGCGCTGGCGACAATAAATCGATGCGCTGGCGATTTCTAAGATGCGCTGACGGGAGCTCTGGATGCTGAAAATGAAAGTGAAATGACAAAATGACCCAGACTCTTCTATTTATAGTGGGACCCGAAAAATCCGATGCGATGCAATGAACGGCCAATGTCCATCCCATCATATCGGAGGGGCATCTGTTGGGGTCCCAAAAGTCAAGATCTTTAAAACAAGGATTATAAATAGGAGATCCATGACATCACTGAATTTATGGCCAGTGTATCAGGAATTTCAACCAAAGTCGTAATGCACACCAGACTTTACAAAAAATGGAAAGTTGACCTTGGGGTCGGCCCCACCATCATTTATGATCAAAACCCTCCAAATATGGAAGGGTAAGTTCAATAACGAACAAACACAGCCAGTGCATCAACATCCATCACGAAACGAGCCCCAGAAATCATTATTTTTGCAAGATAATCACAAATAAGTATGTTAGCACATCACTAAATACACAGACAGCGTGTCATGAAATTCAGTCATTTTAGAAATGAATTTCAGGATGCACTGACCTTCAGCACATTAGTAAATTCAGCCAGCGCATTGAGAAATTCAGACAGTTTTCATAAATAAACTTTAAGATGCACCGACATCCAGCGTATAAAAAAATTCAGGAATTTCAGGACGCACTAACCCTCAGCACATCTAATAAATCAAGCATTTTCAGTGAATTTTAGGACGCACTGACAGCCAGTGCGTCCCAAAAATCAGCACTTAAACCAAGGCATTTTACGACGCGTCGACTTATTTTCTCGACGCGCCGACCGATTTTCTCGACGCGCTATACATGGCAGTCTTCTATTGGCCGACTTCCGGTATTTTTGGGTATAAATACCCCTCCTTTACTGTTCATTTGGATGAATTTAGAGAGAGAAATTTATTCGCTGGGTATTTGAGAGATCGCTGGAATCCCTTGCCGGAACCCCTTTTTTGACCACCGAAAACCTTTTCCTACCACCGAAATTCTTGTTCGACTGACGGAACCCTTCACTGGAAACCCCACTCCTGACCACAGCAGGTCCGGCGAAGAAATAATTCAAAATTGTACAAGTATAGTGGCGCATCACAAAATAGCTTGAATCAAACTTAGCTTATTTTATCGACGCACTGACCCTTGGCGCATCAGAAAAATACTCCAGCGCATCAGGAAAATAAGTTGTTTATAAAAACAAGTCATTTTTCGACGCACTGGCCCCAGCGCATCAGAAAAATATCCCAGCGCATCATGAAAATAACCATCTTTGAAAGAAGTCATTTTTTACGCACTGGCTCCAACGCATCAGAAAAATAGCCCGGCGCATCATGAAAATCAAACATTTTAATAAAGTCATTTTTGGACGCGCTGGCCCCAGCGCATCGGTAAAATAGGCCAGCGAATCATAAAAATCGGCACTCTGAACGTCAACTTCAGCACCTTTAAATATTCATTTTGTGCTGTTTTCGGGCTCCGTTTGGGCCTATTTTGTGTATTTCGAGTGTTTCAGACGCAATGGAGCTGTCAAATAACTCATCCAGGCCACCCTAATGAGAAGAATGCAAGCTTTTAGAATTCAATCCGAACCGATCTGATCCAATACGATGAACGAAGTAATTTCTCAGAGAGAGGTCGTTAGAGCCCAAAATCATATCAATGTATCTATTATTACATGTACTATCATAATATGACCCAGATTCAGGTCTGGATTAAGCAAATAGGACTATGGTTAACACAATAAACCATATAAAGAGAGTTCTAAACTATTACACGGAACTTGTTAAAGACTGAAACTTCAAGAACAGTCGATGCCTTACCCATTCAAACGGCATCCGCTGGTTGAGCTGCTCAAGTACATACAACTGCAGATCGGTCTTCCAGTGGTCACCCGTTACAAATGACGGGCGCAGGCCTAGAGTCGCACCCCTCGGTTAAAAACCCTGACAGTCTCAGCCCGGATCTCCGATCAAAACATGGGATATAGACATCTGACTCGTACAAAGATGGATCAGTCCATAACAAAACACAACAAATACAGGTCTCTCCGACCACAAAATATAGGTCTCTACGACCACGAACTTAAGACTATATTCCCCGCTGACTAGTCTTCTGCCTTTTAATCAAGGGTCATCAATCATTCAATGTAATTAAGGGCTCGTGCCAGACCACGACCTGGAATGTACAAGATCTCAGAATCTCTGCATAAAATTCGCCTTGCGATATCTCTCCTCTTATGTACTTTTGTGAATGCTTGTGATTGTCTATGAATGTTTCTATTATTCAGGAACCCCAGAGCAACAAAACACCAGAAAATGTCCTTGTATCATTTTCTAGTTCTAACAACTCTAAAATATACAAGTATAAATATCAGAAAAAATCAATGATAGAGATTGAAATCTTAAACTCTCTCAAATACTGTAAGTGTTCCACATAGAATTCCCACTAATTGATTGAATAATAGAAGATTTCGAACAAATGTGGTCTAGTGTGCAAAGTGAATGCTCATTTCATGAATTTCAAAAATTACCTTCTTCATAAATCAGTCAAACTGAAGATCCAAAGTGTACAGATCAACAAGCCTTTGACAAGAATTTGCCTTACCATTCCTTCGATGGCTTTCACACTACTTCCTATTTCTAGCTTAAGTTACGAGTAGACCTTCCCCTGCTTAGTTAGTAGGTAGCCCTTTTCAAAATTTTCTCAACAAATATTCAATAATAACTAAACTTTCTTTCTTTTCTTATACATTAGATAGGATTTTTAGAAATCCATATCTTTCGTTCTTTTCTCTTATTTTCTCATGAACAAGGATAGGATAAAATTCCTCGTCTTGGTTCCTCAACACTTTAAATATCAGTCTCATCGATCCACAAATCTAATAATCCCTTCCATTATGAAAATTGTGTAATGTGAACTAGACTCAGAGTGTTCAAAATTTCTATCAATTATTCAATATGAGAATTCATATAGTAATCTACTATATTTAAGATAATTTAAGGATTTCAAAATCTCTTCCCATCATTCCTTTTCCTTTTGAATTCATATTATAAAAAATGTATAGAATTAACTGTTTTCCAAGAGAGTTTTGAAATTTCAGAGAATAAAAAAATTTCCTACATGATTGCTCAAAATGTATAAAATACTAGATGATGAATCTTACCCCCAACCAAATCTTACATGGTCCTCAATGTAACGAGATATGAATGCAATGATTCATCATGAGAGTAATGACAAAAATAAGGGGAGTGAGGAATGAGAGTAACTAATAGAGCAAAAGTTGAGATTCTACCTCCAGCTAACAAACCTATTAAAAAACAAATAAAGTAAAAGCAGAAATCATAATCCTAAACTACACTATACCTCCATTAGACTAGGAGATCAAGTATCCTGATACACAGGATCAGTCAGAGGTATGGACATACCATCTGAAGGAAAGTTCTCAAAGAATGGCTTTAAACGCTGACCATTTTCTTTAAAGATGTTGTCGTTCCTTGAATTCAACAACTCGACAATCCCATATGGATAAACAGTTCTGACAATGAAGGGACCAATCCATTGAGAGCTTAATTTACACAGAAATAAATGTAACTGAGAATTATACAACAGGACCTTTTGATTGATCGTGAAAGTTTTATGAAGGATATTCTTATCATGGAATACCTTCGTCTTGTCCTTTAAATTCTCGCATTCTCATATGCCTCATTCTGGAGTTCTGCAAGTTCATTCAATTGAAGCTTGCACAGCAAGCTCGCTTTGTCAGAATCGAAATTCATCTTCTTTATCGCACAATTATGCCCTATGTTCCAACTCCACAGATAAGTGACAAGTCTATAGGGTGACATTCCAATGGAGTCTTGAAAGTTGTACGGTAAGCGCAGAGTGCATCGGTAAGTCGAAGCAACCAATCCTTGGTATTGGGGTTTACTATTTTCTCTAAAATATGTTTAATTTCCTGTTAGATATCTCATCTTGTCCACTTATTTGTCAGTGATAAGAAGTGCTTACTTTATGAGTAACACCATATTTCTTCTTTAATGCTTCAAATGGCCATTACAAAAGTGAGACGCTCAATCACTGATAATGACTCGAGGGGTTCCAAACCGAAAAATGATGTTTTCTTTTAAAAATAAAATGACTGTTTTATGGTCATTGGTCCGGCATGGAATCGCCTCGACCCATTTTTAAACATAATCAATGATAAGCAAAATATATAAATTTTCAAAAGAAGATGGGAATGGACCCATGAAATTAATGCCCCAACAATAAAAAATTTTGATTGGTAAGATGGGATTGAGTGGCATCATATTTCGATGGGATATTAATTTCCTCCCAATTTCTGACAAGGTTCACAAGCTTTACAAAACTCATGTGTATCTTTGAACATGGTGGGCCAATAAAACCCACATTGCAGAATTTTGGCTATGGTCTTCTTAGCCGAGAAGTGGCCACCACACGTTTGAGAATGACAGAAGGAGATGATATTGTGTTGCTCATCATCCGGCACACATCTCCTTATAATCTAATTTGGACAATACTTGAACAAGTATGGGTCGTCCCACGGGAACTTTCTTACCTCACTAAAGAATTTATCTTTATCTTGCTGTCATTGATTGTAGTTGTGTCAGAGGAATCAGGTGAGAACAAGTCGTGAGAGGTGGTCAGCTACTACATTTTCTACTCCCTTTTTATCTCGTATTTCTATGTTAAATTCTTGGAGTAGGAGGATTCATCGCAACAAGCGCGACTTAGCATCCTTTTTAGAAAGAAGGTGCTTAAGCACGGCATGATCGGTAAATATTATAATCTTGAATCTAATCTAGTAGGACCTAAACTTGTCCAAAGTAAATACTAAGGCTAAGAGTTCATTTTTCGTAGTGGTGTAATTTGCTTGAGTCGAGTTTAGAGTTCTACTTGCATAGTAGATGACGTATGGCTTCTTCTCTTTTCTCTAGCCTAACACTGCCCCTATAGCGTAATCACTGGCATCACACATGATCTCAAAAGGAATGCTCCAATCAGGTGGTTGCATTATAGGAGCACATGTCAACATACCTTTAAGTTTGACAAAGGCATTTTAACATTCCTCATTCCACTCGAATGAGTTTTCCTTTTGGAGGAGGTTGCATAAAGGGCGAGAGAAGGTACTAAAGTCCTTGATGAACCTCTTATAGAATCCAGCATGTCCTAAAAAGGACCTGTTAAGCTCTGAATTGTGCATATTCTAACCCCAATTCATTACTCTTTACGCATAATTTATAGTGTTAAAGACCTATCTTATGCATGTGTTTGTGTTTGTAGGAATGAGAGAGAGACCTTGTGAATTCAATGCTAAAAGACTGTTTTAGGACACCTTGAGGATCAAAGGAACAAAGGCCAAGAATCGAAGAAAGAAGCTATGAAAGACGGAGTTGAAAAATAAAGAAAAACCTTGAAGAAATCATGTTAAAAGACTTGGAAGGGCCAGAAGAACCAAAGTGCAGAGTTACAGGGCTAGAAAAGTAATTTGTAGAAAGTTGCAGTTTCTCAAGATTGATTTAAAGATTGATCCATCGATTGATCACCCAGCCTGAGCGATTGATCGACAGCCCTGAATGATTGATCGCTCACAGTAGAATTGGTGTTCGTTGGCCTCAAGTGTAAGGGTGCGATGTAGTAACAATTCTCGGTAAGACCGAGGTCGATCCACAGGGAATTAGAAAACCAATTCTAACCTATTCCAGCAACTTTATATTCAATCAATTTAGAGTTTTGAATTAAGAGAACTAACTTAAAACAGTAACTTAGAAAAATCAGTAATTTAAAGGAACTAAGGCTTTCAAGGATCCACTTGTAGCAATCCCATGTCAATCTAATCAATCCAAACATAAAACACAACTAGATTCGAAGTTCTATCTCTCATCTAGTTGGAGGATAAAGCATTTAAATCACATTCAATTCCACTTAAGTTGAACTTTCAAGTTCTAGTTCTATTCAATCCTATAGCATTGAAAATCATAGCTTTCGGAATAACAACAATGCCTATGGACTATGGCATGCTCAAGGGTTACCATAATTTGAATCTAATCAAGCTAAATATGATAATCTCAGAGAATTGCAAAGAATCCATGTCTGAAGCATATAAACTCTCATAAAACTTCTAAAAATATCAACTTTATTCGAACTAGAATATTCAAAATCCAAACTTAAAGTGAAAGTACTTGAATCAAACTGAATTAAACATGAAATTAGCTATAAGCTTCACCTCTCAGCTCTAGCTGAGAGATTCTAGCCGAGCATTGTCATACTACAACTAGAACTCAATGAAAAAGACATAAAAACTAGAAAAATCGGAATCGACGGGGTTGTGGATGCTCCACAGTGCTCTCTTTCACTTCCTACGACCTCCAATCTCTTCTACGATGCCTTTAGACGAAGCCTTAGGTCCCCTTTTATAGAATAGTGCGAAAGATTCCAAATTGCGCAAGAAATCACGGAGTTGCGCAGAGAAAATCGGAGCTTGTAGGACAAGCTTTGTTACGTAGACGACTGGTCGAACGACCCTCTGAGCTCCTGGAGACCAGTCGTAAAACAGCAAAAACAATCCAGTGACTTTTCGAAATTTCCTCCCCCTCTTTGTTGAGTGCTCGACCGGTCTGACGATTGGTCTGAGTGCTGGTCGACCGGTCTGTCGACCGATCTAGCTTGGTGCAGTAATATGTATAGCAAAAGGAGGGGGTCCTTGTTGAATTACAGACCGGTCGGACGACCGGTCATATGCCTTGGCAGACTTGTCGGACGACCGGTCTTCAGTGCTATTTATTCTGCACTTCTTCTTCATTCTTTCTCTTTCTCCCTTGCTTCTTTCTCTCATCCTTTGGCACTTGATCCTTTGGTCTTCAATGTGTACAAAGTACTCTTTTTAACCTTGGATTAGTGAAATCTCTGCCTCACTCCTACAATCACAAATAACGCATTAGATAGGTCTTTTAAGCATGCAAACCATGCACATAATGTGATGTAATGGGTTAGTGAATGTATAAATTGGAGGTTCAACACCCCCCCCCCCCCCCCCCCCCCCACACCAGTATTTTGCTAGTCCCGAGCAAAACATACGTGAAACAAATCCAACTCTTCAAAAATCCAACTCTCCTTCAGAAACTATGCTTCTATCCATTCCAAGACATACAAGTGTAAAAATCAGAAAATTTCGAGTGCTAGAAGTTGAAGCCTTAAACTCTCAAAACATAATAAGTATTCATATGAAATTCCCGTTGATTGATTGATAAATTAAAAAACTTTGAACAATTTTAATCTAGTGTGCATAGTGATGGCTCATCTCATGACTTTACGGGATCATCTTCTTCATAGATCAACTAAACTATGGATCTCAAGGTGTACAGATCAACAACAAGCCTATGACAGGAATTTGCCTTATCGTCCTTCCGACGGCTTTCACACTACGTCCCATTTCCGACTTTAGTTACGGGTAGACCATCCCCCAGTTGGTAATAGGTAGCCCTTTTTGAATTTTTTCCACCATATTTTCAATCATTCCCATATTTTCATCCTTCCTTTCCTTTTCATACACATTAGATAGGATTTTTAGAAATCCATATCTTTCGTTATTTTTCCATTATTTTTCCATGGACAAGGATGGACAAAGTACCCCAGCTTGGTTTCTCAACGCCTTAAATCTAAGCCTAGCCAATCCAAAAATTACATAATCCTTTCAAATCATGAGAATCTTGTAATGTGAACTAGGTGTAAAAATGTTCAAATTTTCTATCAATCAAATAAATAGGAAAATTCACATATAAAACCATTATATTAAAAGTAGGTCAAGACTTTCAACATTACTCACTTCGTATTTCCTTTTCTTAGACTCGTATCATCCCGAATGCATAGAAACAAAATTTTCTAAAGAATTTTGAATTTTCAGAAAATTCAAAAAAATTTCAACAAATAATGCTCGAAATGTCCACAAACTGCTAGATGAGGAATCTCATCTCACCCCCCAACCAAATCTTTCATTATCCTCAATGTAAAAAGATATGCAATGAGCATGAACATGAGAGCAATGGTAAAATAAAAGAGAGTGAGAACGATAGTACCTGAGAGAGTCGATCATGGAAGTATACAACTCCGGCAACTAAACTACTAATGAAATAAACTTAAAATAGAAAACAAAACCAAATCCTACGCTATACCTCCGTCAGACTAGGAGATCAATCGTCCTGATACACATGATCATCCAGAGTGATGGGCATGTCCTCTGAATCAAATTTCTCAACGAATGGTTTAAGGCGTTGTTCGTTCACTTTAAAATAGTTACCATTCGCCGCATTCTCTACCTCAACAGCCCCATGGGGAAAAACTTCTTTAATAATATATGGGCCGGTCCATCGAGATCGTAATTTTTTCGAAAAAAGATGAAGTCGAGAATTATACAAGAGCACTTTCTGACCTTCATGGAAAGATTTCTTGAAGATGTGCTTGTCATGAAAGGCCTTCATCCTACTCTTGTAAATCCTCGAGTTCTCGTAAGCATCGTTCTGGATCTCGTCAAGCTCATTCATTTGGAGTTTGCGAAGCGAGCTAGCCTTGTCAACATTAAAGTTCAATGCCTGAATCGCCCAATAGGCTTTGTGTTCAATCTCCATAGGCAAGTGGCAAGCTTTCCCATAGACAAGTCTATAGGAGGACATTCCAATGGGGGTCTTGTAAGCGGTACTGTGAGCTTAAAGAGCATCGTCTAATCTCAACGACCAATCTTTGCGATCTGGCCTCACCGTCTTTTCTAAAATTTATTTGACTTCCCGATTAGAAATTTCAGCTTGCCCACTTGTTTGTGGGTGGTAAGGGGTACTCACCTTATGTCTTATGCCGTATTTCTTCATTAAGGTTTCGAAAGGCCTATTGCAAAAGTGAGAACCGCCATCACTAATTATGGCTTGAGGCGTTCCAAATATAGAAAGTATGTTTTCTTTAAGGAACTTTAGAACCATACGATGATCGTTAGTTGTACATAGAATAGCCTCTATCCACTTGGACACATAGTCTACGGCAAGCAATATATAGACATGTCCAAAAGATAAGGGGAATGGTCCCATGAAATCGATGCCCCAATAGTCAAAGACTTCAAGATGTTGAATTGGGGTAAGAGGCATCATATTTCGATGGGACAATCCTCCTAACTTTTGGCAACGCTCGCATGCTTTCCAAAACTTGTGGGTGTCCTTAAATAAAGTGGGCCAATAAAACCACATTACAGAATTTTAGCAGTGGTTTTCTTGGCGGAAAAATGACCACCACATGCTTGATTATGACAAAATGAGATGACAGAATTATATTCATCATCAGGGACACATCTCGTAATTATTTGATCTGGACAATATTTAAAAAGTAAAGGTTTATCCCAGAAAAATTTGTGTACTTCCCTTAGAAATTTTCGTTTGTCCTGCGCAGTCCAATGAATCGGCATCGCACCTGTGGAAAGATAATTAGCTATGTCAACGTACCATGGTGGATGCATAGCAACAAAGAGTTACTCATTAGGGAATGAGTCCTCAATAGGTGACTCGTCAATGGAATTAGGTAGGACTAGGCGGGATAGATGATCCGCCACCATATTCTCTACTCCCTTCTTGTCATTGATCTCCAAATCGAATTCTTGAAGGAGTAGGATCCATATAAGAAAACGGGGCTTAGCATCCTTCTTAGAAAGGAGGTGTTTCAGGGCCGCATGATTTGTGTAAACAATGACTTTGGATCCTATTAAGTAAGGCCCGAATTTGTCCAAGGTAAAAATGACGGCTAGGAGCTCCTTCTCCGTAGTCGAATAATTGACTTGGGTGGGATTCAAGGTCCTACTCGCATAGTAGATAACATGGGGCTTCTTATCCTTCTTTTGGCCTAGCACTGCCCCAATAGCATAATCGCTCGCATCGCACATCAACTCAAAAGGTACGGACCACTCCGGTGGTTGCATGATAGGAGCGGTTGTCAACATGTCTTTTAGCTTTGAAAAAGCTAATTGACATTCAACACTCCACTCAAATTGGTTCTCCTTTTGGAGAAGGTTACATAAGTGCCTTGAGATATGAATGAAATCCTTTATGAACCTTCTATAAAAGCCGACGTGTCCAAGGAAGGACCGCAGATCGCGTATGCTTTTGGGTGGTGGTAGATTGAAAATTATATCGATTTTGGCCCGGTCTACCTCTATTCTATTAGAAGAGATGATGTGTCCGAGGACTATTCCTCTATGTACCATGAAATGACACTTTTCCCAGTTTAAAACAAGGTTCTTCTCCTCACACCTTGTCAAGACCAACTTTAAGTGATTTAGGCACTCTTCAAACGTACAACCAAAAATAGAAAAATCATCCATGAATACCTCAAGAAATTCACCCACCATGTTTGAGAAAATACTCAACATGCATCGTTGGAATGTGGTGGGTGCATTACATAGCCCGAATGACATTCTTCGGTATGCGAAGGTGCCAAACGGGCATGTAAAGGTGGTCTTCTCTTGGTCTTTTGGGGCTATCTTAATTTGATTGTAACCGGAATAGCCATCTAGGAAGCAATAATAGGAGTGACCCGCTAACCTCTCCAAAATTTGATCCATGAATGGGAGAGGGAGTGGTCCTTCCTAGTGACCAGTGTTTAGCTTCCGATAATCAATGCACATACGCCAACTGGTGGTCATTGTAGTCGGTATAAGCTCATGGTTGGCATTTTCTATGATGGTAATACCGGACTTCTTAGGGACAACTTGGGTAGGACTCACCCATTGGCTATCCGAGATGGTGTAGATGATACCCACAGCTAGTAGCTTTAACACCTCAGTTTTGACAACCTCCATCATATTTGGATTTAACCTTCTTTGAGGTTGTCTAGTCGTTTTCGCGTTCTCTTCAAGGTGAATACGGTGAGTACATATCGAAGAGTCTATCCCCTTGAGGACCGCTATCATCCAACCTATGGTTCCGTTATGTTCTTTGAGTAGCTCAATCAGCTTGAGCTCTTGTTCTTTTCCTAGGTGAGAGGCGATGACTACCGGGAACGTTTCTTCTTGACCCAAATATACATATTTCAGCTCAGATGGCAATGGTTTAAGGTCAAGATTCAGTGGTTTGATGTTAGATGGTAGAGGGCTTGATGTGGTTGGTGGCAATCTTTCAAAATGGGGCCTCCATTAGCTAGTACCAACTACCGATTTCTCAATATTCAGTGCTTGCACAATTTCACTAATAATGGGGTCTTTGGAATCCTCGAAATGTGCCAAGCATGTCTCCAAGCTTTCTAGTGATTCAAGTTGGAGGAGCTCTTCTTCTTCAAAAGATTCGAGCATGTTTACCTCGAAGAGCTCATCATCATCATCCCTATGCCTTTTGCCTAAATGGAACACATTCACCTCCAATGTCATGTTTTCAAAAGACAATTGCATTACCCCATTCCGACAATTGATAATTGCTTTTGATGTAGCAAGGAATGGGTGGCCTAAAGTCACCATTATTTGAGTGCTAGCATCTATAACCGGTTGCGTGTCCAAGACGATAAAATCCACCGGGTAGTAGAATTTGTCAACTTGGACTAAGACATCCTCAACAATCCCTCTCGATACACGGATAGTTCTATTAGCGAGTTGTAATGTGGTTTTGGTGTGTTTTAATTCACCAAGACCCAATTGCTCGTATACCGAGTACGGGATCAAGTTTATGCTTGCCCCCAAGTCTAGCAATGCACGTTCAATAAGGTAGTCACCAATGATGCATGAAATTGTGGGACTACCTGTAATACCCCAAGTTTTCGAAAATAATTAAATTAGTTAATTAATTAATAAATTATGTGGATTATTATAAACTAATAAATTGTAGGGAATTCACGTAGGATCCCTTATTAAATTTGCTTAACTCAAACCCTAGACCAGCGTAGAAGTGGTAGGTTTATCAAAACTCACCATAAATACAAAAAAATACCATTGATTAAACTTAATCTATATAAATGATTTTAAGTGTACCAGTTTCTGACTGATCCGTTTCATGTAAAACTTCATATAATAGTTTAGAGACCTAATCTAACCATACACGTCAAATTTCAGCCCTCCGATCATCCTACAAGTACCCTAATCAGAAATTGAGCCATAAGTGGGCCATCGAAACTCAGAACTATACCAATTTTTGTGCCATACCCTAAAAACACGTGACCTACATGATGGTCAGATCAGATTTTGCACATACATCACTGTGGGACCCACGTGCACTGTGTGCACGTTAGGCTAGCGGTCAACGTGCGTTGACCGCGTGCGCAGCGAAGACGGAACGTCTTCTTCGTTCGACGCTGCGGCAGCAGTGTCCGCTGGTGCGCTGGTCGGTCCACACCATCCGTCAAGGTGGACCCCATCAGAAAATCCACTCCATCCATTGTGTAGAGCTTCCTTAGGACTACTAAGGGTAGGATGTATCTTGGTAATCCGTGATTGGAGTGGGCCGCAAAATCCGTTAGAACTTAGAACTAATCGAAGTAAAATGCGCAAGATCGGAGCCGATTCTTTGCATGGGTTCCCGAAATTTGAAGGGACTGTTTGCGTGGGCCCCACCTAGGTTTCTAATGTTTAGTTTGTGGCTTAGACTACAAGGATTGAAGTCCGAATCCAAGTTGGATTCGGAAATCTCCTAGCGTCCGTGTGCTTGTTCGTGGCTATAAAACCAGCCATCGGCAACGGTTCCTTTACAGGAAGTGTCAGAGAGGAAAAGAGAGAGGCAGAGAGAGAGAGAGAGAGTCGTGAGAGAGAGAGAAAGAGAGAGAGAGCCGTGAGAAAGAGGAGAGAGAGAGAGACGTTAGACAGAGAGAGAAAGAGAGAGAGAGAGTGATCGTAAGTCCAAGCTACGGTTGCTGGTGGCCCCTCCCACTGCTGAAGCAATTTTCCAGCAGCAGCAGGAAGAAGAAGAAGAAGAAGAAAAAGAGAAAGAAGAAGGAAAGAAAGAAAGAAAGAGTGAGTTTTCTCTCATATTTTTTTTTACATGCTAATTCAGATTTTATTACAGTTTATATTAGAATTTGATTTGATGATGATTTTGGGATTGTTAGTCATGGTTTAGAAATACAATTCAAATATTTGTGCTTTATTTACTGGAAATTCGGATATCATATCCATATATTAAATTCATTTCTTTGGCGAGATTTTGAATTATCTTGGAAAAGTGTTTGGAATGTTGATTTGGTTCATGCATAGCACGATTTGAGAACTCCAGTTATTACCGTAGGGTGAGCACCCTGGTGTGTGCAATAGACCCATTCATGATTGTTCGGGTGAGCGCCCAAGTGTGTGCAACAGTCCCTGGTTGAGCACCCTGTGTGTGCAATATACCCTTCTGATAGTCCATCAATTGTGGACGGGTTGGTTGAGCTCCCTGTTGTGTGCAAGATACCATACTAGCGTACCCGGTGGATATCAGATGATTTAGGTTGGGTGAGTTCCCTGGTGTGTGCAAGAGACCAACTCTGCAATTATGAGACAGTGTAGGCCCGACTATAAACTGGCCCTGGATGTTCTACTGATAACCGTACTGAGATTGGTGAAGCATACTGCATTCCATGCATCATGTGCATGTTTAAGAGATTTTTGGGTTGATGAATTTACTATTAGATTTGTAAGGATTTGTACTTTAAGGGTTAAGTGATTTCTATGTCGAATTACATGTGTTAAACTATATGAGAGTGCTCACCGGCTTTTATAGTTGACGCAGTGTTATGCGATTAACCGTAGTGACAGGTGATGATTTAGAAGACTTCGAGGAAGCGGTTCCAGATGAGGGAATACTCTAGAAGATATTTTTTTGAATTAGTTATTTTGATTTTTTGTTTGAAAGCATTGATGTAATAAGGCCCATTAGATGGCCATTAGTTTTGACAGTTTGGAACAATTTCATAGACACGTTGATTATAGTTTAATTTTCAAAGTTGGTTTATTTGTATTCCATATATTTGGTACCTTGTGAATGGAAAGGATAAAGGTTTCAGTTGTGGTTGTGAAGGATTCACTCATAACACCCTTGATTTCGAGATTTGAGTTATATACTCGAGTGCCGAATTTTGGGGGCGTTACACTACCGGGATCCTTGAATTTTGGGGGGTCTTTTGGGTGAGAATGACACTCACTTGCTCATTCAAAAAGGCCTTTTGCTGCACATTATATTTGTATTTGGTTGTGCATAGGTCCTTTAGAAACTTGGCATAAGAAGGGATTTGTTTAATTACATCAAGCAATGGAATGTTTATCTCGACTTATCTGAAAATCTCTAAAATATCATGAGAGTTTGGGAGAGATTTTGGAGTAACCAATCTTGAACAGAATGGTGCCACGGGCTTATAAACGCGTTCTATTTCTTATGGGGCTGAGTTAGATCCGTTGTCATCCTCAGAATTCACTGGATATTAGGCTTGAGGGCCTTCACCGGAATGGATTTGTCAATTTGCTTACCACTTTCAAGAGTGGAGACGGATTTTGCTTGCTTCACATGTTGGTTGGGGAGATTAGGGATGCTTACTTCATGTACTTGTTTTGGATTGGGCTGAGGTTGGGTCGGAAAGGTCCCTTCCCTAGCATTCAAGCGTCTCTTAATCTCATCAATCGAGACTTTAAGCTCTTGGAACATTTGTTGATTCGTTTGGTTGATTTGCGTTTGCCCTTGCATAAACGCCTTTAGAGTATCCTCCATTGAGATTTGAGGTGGGGCCGTATTTTGCATGGGTGGCCCTCCTTGAGAGTTGGTAAGATTTCCCGTGGGATTATTCTTCCAACTGAAATTTGGGTGGTTCTTCTAAGTAGAGTTATACGTGTTACCCACCGGTCCATTAAAAGGCCGTTGATAACCATATGTGGCATTTGCATGTTCTTGTAAAACCTCTTGAAACGCAGGAATTGTAGGACAATCTTACGTAGCGTGTATATTAGTGGCAAAAATTCCACATATGTTCTCAATGACTTCCGTGGACTTAGAAGTTCCACTTTTGCTAATCTCCATGGCCTCGACCTTCCTTGTGAGGCTAGCTATCTTTGCATTCACATCATCTTCTTCTTTAAGAATATAGATGACTCATTTCTCCTTTTGTTGAGGAGGCTTGAGATTACTAGATTTGTCCGAGGTGTCCCGTGATTGGGCATTCTTGGTCAACATGTCCAAGTAACTCCAAGCTTCATCTGGATTTTTGCTCATAAACTCACCATTGCACATCATCTCTACGAATTGGAGCATGTTGGAACTTAATCCATCATTGAAGAAGTTTATGATTCGCCAGCTTTCGTAGCCGTGATGTGAGCAAGCTAGTAGGAGGTCCTTAAACCTTTCCCAACATTGGAAGAATGACTCATTCTCTTTAACCGAAAAGTGTTCGCTCGCCTCAAGTGTAAGGCTATGATGTAGTAATAAAACTCGGTAAGACCGAGGTCGATCCACAGGGAATTAGAAACAACTTTCAAACTATTCCAGCAACTCAGTTTGCAATAGATATGAGGATTCAATTGAGTAATTAAACTAAAACTAGTAACTTAATGAAAACCAGTAATTTAAGGTACTAAGGCATTCAAGGATCCACTTGTAGCAATCCTATGTCAATCCAATCAATCCAAGTATAGAGCACAACTAGATTTGAAGTCCTATCTCTCATCTAGTTGGAAAATAAAGCATTCAAACACATTCAATTCCATTCAAGTTGAACTTCCAAGTTCTAGTCCCATTCAACACATGTAGATTTCAAAATCATAGCCTTCGGAGTAACAACCATGCCTATGGACTATGGCTTGCTCAAGGATTACTATAATTCGAATCTAAACACCACAACATATGATAATCTCAGAGAATTGCAAGGAATTCATGTCCGGAGCACATGAACTTTCATAAAACATCTCAAACTACCAACTTAAATGACTAAAATATTAAAAACCCAAACTTGAATTGAAATTACTTGAATTAAACTGAATCAAACATGAAATTAGGTACAAGCTTCACCTCTCAGCCTTAGCTGAGAGATTCTAGCCGAGCATTGTCATACTACAACTAGAACTCATAAAAGAAAGCGTAAAAACTAAAAAAATCAGAGTTTGGAGGGTTGCAGACGCTCCACGACAGCTTCCTCTCTCTAAAACCACGTCTCTTAGCTTCTATGATACCTTAGGAAGAGCCCCTAGGTGTCCTTTTATAGTGAGGACTGCTCGGTTGCGTCGGAAGCATCCAGAAACTGCGCAAAGTTACGCAGTGCGCAACAAATTTCGGAGCCGAAAATAGAAACTTCCTGATTTTTCTACGTGGCCAACCGGTCGGACTGGCCTGGCCGACAGGTCACGACCGGTCGGACCTACCTGTTTTTAGTCCAGAGGTTTTCCCAGCAGCCACGACCTGTTGGCCGACCGGTCACGACCGGTCGAACCAAACTGGTCATGCGTCCAGCAAGCTCTGCAGTAGCACCGACCGGTTGGCCAACCGGTCAAGACCGGTCGGACCAACTAGTCCTTCTTCTAGTGGTGTTCAGAGGTATGGCCGACCGGTCGGACGACCGGTCGGACTAGCCATTCTTCTACTTTTCCTTCTTTTCTTCATTCTCTTTTCTTCCTCTTTCTTCTTCCTTCTTTGGTCCACCTTTGTCCTTCATTCATAGGTACTAAATGGACCCTTTTTGGTCTCCAATTGAGTGAAGTCTGCCCTCATCCCTACAATCACAAAACATGCGTTAGATGGGCCATTTAATCATGACAACCATGCATATAATGTGATGTAATGGGCAATGCAATGTATAAATTGGAGGTTCAACACACCCCCCAACCAGCTTTTTGCTAGTCCCGAGCAAAACATGCATGAATAAGTTCAAACCTCCAAACTCAACTCTCCTTTAGAAACCATGTTTCTATCCATTCCAAGACATACAAGTACAAAATTTGGAGAAACTAGGTGATAGAAATTGCAACCTTAAACTCTCAAAGCATAATAAGTGTCTACATGAAATTCCCACTGATTGATTGATAAATAGAAGAACTCGAACAACTTCAACCTAGTGTGCATATTGAAAGTTCATCTCATGAGTTTCTGGGATTATATTCTTCATAGATCAACTAAATTGTAGATCTCAAGGTGCACAGAGTAACAACAAGCCTATGACAAGAATTTGTCTTACCGTCCTTCTGACGGCTTTCACACTACGTCCCATTTCCGGCTTTGGTTACGGGTAGACCATCCCCCTGGTTGGTAATAGGTAGCCCTCTTCAGAATTTTCCACCAATTTTCCATCATTCCCAATTTCATCCTTCCTTTTCCTTTTTCTTTTAATTACATAGGATTTTTAAAAATCCATATCTTTCGTTATTTTCCCATGGACAAGAATGGACAAAATACCCCGGCTTAGTTTCTCAACACCTTTAAATCAAAGTCTAGCTAATCCACAAATCACATAATCCTTTCAACCCATGAAAATCATGTAATGTGAACTAGGTGTAAAAAGTGTTCAAATTTTCTATCAATCACAACAATAGGGGAACTAGCATATAAAACCATTATATTAAGAGAAGTTCAAGACTTACAACCTCACACACTTCGCATCTCCTCTTCTTATACTCATATCATCTCGAATGCATAGAAATAAAGTTTTCTAAAAGAGTTTTGAAATTTTAGAAAATTCGAAAAATTTGCAGCATATGAGGCTCGAAATGTTGCAGCATGCTAGATGAAGAATCTCATCTCACCCCCCAACCAAATCTTGCATTGTCCTCAATGTAGAAAGATATGCAATGAGCATGAACATGAGAGCAATGGTAAAATATGAGAGAGTGAGAACAATATTACCTGAGAGAGCGATCATGGAAGTCTTCAACCCAACAACTAAAGCTACTTAAAACAGTAAAACTAGATAAACTAAACCTAATCTACGGAAAGCAATAAAGATAACTAACTCGTTCTTTAAAAAAAAGGGATCTCCATCAGACTAGGAGATCGATTATCATGATAACATCCAAAAGAACAAAGTTGAGCAGGATCATCAAGTGGTGTAACAAATTTTTCAGTAAAACTAACCACCATCCTGCTTTGGAAAGTACATTGGTGACATTAACCAGTCTAACCCATCGAAAATCCTGCTGAAAAATTTTAGCGGGTTCTTCAACCCAATTGTCACATGTACTAGGAAAGGAGAATTGCATTGGTTTGAAATCATTGAATATGGATCTCCTTTCCCTCTTGTCTGGGCAAAAAATATTCAAATATGGATCATCCCAGAAGTGTTCTTCGGTTTAAACAAACCAAAGAGATGTGGAGACTTGTATTTCTTTTTCACAAGTCGATATGATCTCCACAAAATCAGATATCACTGGTGCTTCCACAATTGAATTTTCAGTTTGGTGTTCTGTGGAAGGAAACTTTTTAGGCATCGGGGAGGTCTCTCTCAAAGCATGCACAATATCCTGAATCATGGGATCATCCCAATCTTCAAAATACGCTAAACACTCCTCTAGAGTGTAGGAGACTTCATCGGAGGAAGTTTTCAGATTTGGACCCTTCATGTTTTCCTCCTTCTTAGAATTTTGTGTAGGTTGGAGTGGGTCCTCAACCTCTACACTTTCAAAAATTGGCCTCTCTGTAGGCAAGTTAAGCACCAATTCTTCCAAATATTGCATAACAAAGTTGTGTAAATCAGAAATTGGTGACTTGTCAATTGAATTTTCAGAAATTGACATTTCCAAGGTCTTAATAAAATGAGAATTAGATTCATCCTTAGAATGTGTCAAACATGTCCCCAAACTTTCATGTAGATCATGTTGGAATAACCCCCCATCATCCATGGATTCAATCATATTTACCTCATGGGGGCCATCATTGTCGTCCCAATCCTCAAAGGGATCAAAGCTAACAACATCTAGAGGATCAACATTCTGCCGTAAAGTGAACTTCTCTTCCACAATTGAATCAATCAAATCAACCTCGTGGACATCATCATCATCCCTATGCCTTTTACCTAAGTGGAACACATTCACCTCCAACGTCATGTTCCCAAAGGACATTTGCATCACTCCATTCCGGCAATTGATGATTGCGTTCAATGTAGCAAGGAATGAGCGGCCTAAGATCACCGATATTTGAGTGCTAGCATCTAAAATCGGTTGTGTGTCCAAGACGATAAAATCTACCAGGTAGTAGAATTTGTCAACTTGGACTAGAACATCTTCAACTATCCCCCTCGGTACACGGATAGATCTATCAGAGAGTTGCAATGTGGTTTCGGTGGGTTTTAATTCACCAAGACCCAATTGGTCATATACCGAGTATGGGATTAAGTTCACACTTGTCCCCAAATCTAGCAATGCACACTCAATCCGATAGTCTCCAATGATATATGAGACGGTGGGACTACCGGGATCTTTGAATTTTGGGGGGGTCTTTTGAGTGAGAATGGCACTCACTTGCTCATTTAAGAAGGCCTTTTGCTGCACATTATATTTGCGTTTTGTTGTGCATAGGTCCTTTAAAAACTTGGCATAAGAGGGGATTTGTTTGATGGCATCAAGCAAAGGGATGTTAATCTTGACTTGTCTGAAAATCTCTAGACTATCATGAGAGTTTGGAAGAGATTTTGGGGTAACCAATCTCGAAGGGAATGGTGCCACGGGCTTGTAAATTCGTTCCAGTTCTTGTGGGGCTAAGTTAGATCCATCCTCATCCTCAGAATTTACCGGATCATTAGGCTTGTCGGCCTTCACCGGAATAGATTTGTCAATTTGTTTACCACTTCTAAGAGTGGTGATGGATTTGGCTTGCTCCATGTGTTTGTTGGAAGGATTAGGAATGCTCACTTCATGTACTTGCTTTGGATTGGGCTGAGGTTGGGTCGGAAAGGTCCCTTCCCTAGCATTCAAGCGTCCTTTAATCTCATCAACCGAGACTTTAAGCTCTTGGAACATTTGCTGATTTGTTTGATTGATTTGCGTTTGCCCTTGTATAAACGCTTTCAAGGTATCCTCCATTGAGAACTGAGGTGGGGCCATATTTTGCATGGGTGGCCCTCTTTGAGAGTTGGTAGGATTGCCCTTGGGAGCATTCTTCCAACTAAAATTTGGGTGATTCTTCCAACTGTCATTGTACGTATTACCCACCGGTCCATTGAAAGGCCGTTGATACCCATATGTGGCATTTGCATGTTCATGTAATGCCTCTTGAAATGCAGGAATTGTGGGACAATCTTGCGGAGCGTGTAAATCGGTGTGACAAATTCCACATATGGTTTCAATAGCTTCATTGGACTTTGGAACTCCACTTTTACTAAGTTCCATGGCCTCGACCTTCCTTGTGAGGTTGGCTATCCTTGCATTCACGTCGTCTTCCTCCTTAAGGATATAAATCCCTCCTTTCTCTTTCTCTTGAGTAGGCTTGGGGTTATTGGGTTTATCCAAGGTATCCCAAGATTGGGCATTTTCAGCCAACATGTCCAAATAACTCCAAGCCTCATCTGGATTTTTGCTCATAAACTCGCCATTACACATCATCTCTACAAATTGGCGTATATTGGAACTTAATCCATCATTGAAAAAAATTATAATTCGCCAACTCTCATAGCCATGATGTGGGCAAGCAAGCAGGAGGTCTTTAAATCTCTCTCAACATTGGAAGAAAGATTCACCCTCTTTAGCCGAAAAATTCATTATGGCTCTTCGAAGGGTGTTCGTTTTATGAGCCGGGAAGAACTTTTTTAAGAATTCCCGAATTATCTCATTCCATGACCCAATCGAATGTGGTCTAAGAGAGTGAAGCCAATCTTTGGCTCTTTCTTTCAATGAAAAGGGAAAAAGTTTAGGTCTAATGGTATCTTCTAAAACATTGGTGTATTGCAAGGTAGCCACCACTTCTTCGAATTCTTTCAAGTGCAGATATGGCCTATCAGAATCTAGCCTATGGAACTCTGGTATAAGTTGAATTACACCTGGCTTTATGTCAATGTTTCCGCCCTTTGGTGGTAGAACCACACAAGAGGGTGTAATTGCACGGGCTGGTTGGAGGTAATCCCGTAATGATCTCATTGGAGGAACGTTATGTACCTCATCCTCTCCTACTCCCTCTTGATTTGCGTTTGTCGTTGGAGTAGGGGGGAGGATTCCTTAAAGGTGTTTGATCCATACTCCCCAAACTTTCACAATGCTCTTAGTAATTTCGGACTCGTCTATGGACTGACAATGGTCCAACTAAACCACCTTCTGATTGGAGACGATTAAAGTGGTTACGTTCCCAACGGGACATAAACCACTCAACCAAAAACTGACTAAACCTAAATCCTAGAAATCTGAAATTAATCTGAAAATAGAAAATCTGTAAAAAGTTAAGTTAGAAAGGTATTACCCGATGCGCTTGAACTAAAGAAGAAATCCTACAAAGAAAAACAATTTGTTAGTTCTAAAAATATCGAAAAACCTATCTACTTCTACTTCTACAGCCACTAAAACAATTTGAAAACTGTTATCTAAATTCCCCGGCAACGGCGCCAAAAACTTGTTCGCTCGCCTCAAGTGTAAGGCTGCGATGTAGTAATAAAACTCGGTAAGACCGAGGTCAATCCACAGGGAATTAGAAACAACTTTCAAACTATTCCAGCAACTCAGTTTGCAATAGATATGAGGATTCAATTGAGTAATTAAACTAAAACTAGTAACTTAATGAAAACCAGTAATTTAAGGTACTAAGGCATTCAAGGATCCACTTGTAGCAATCCCATGTCAATCCAATCAATCCAAGTATAGAGCACAACTAGATTTGAAGTCCTATCTCTCATCTAGTTGGAAAATAAAGCATTCAAACACATTCAATTCCATTCAAGTTGAACTTCCAAGTTCTAGTCCCATTCAACACATGTAGATTTCAAAATCATAGCCTTCGGAGTAACAACCATGCCTATGGACTATGGCTTGCTCAAGGATTACTATAATTCGAATCTGAACACCACAACATATGATAATCTCAGAGAATTGCAAGGAATTCATGTCCGGAGCACATGAACTCTCATAGAACATCTCAAACTACTAACTTAAAGGACTAAAATATTAAAAACCCAAACTTGAATTGAAATTACTTGAATTCAACTGAATCAAACATAAAATTAGCTACAAGCTTCACCTCTCAGCCTTAGCTGAGAGATTCTAGCCGAGCATTTTCATACTACAACTAAAACTCATAAAAGAAAGCGTAAAAACTAGAAAAATCGGAGTTTGGAGGGTTGCAGACTCTCCACGACAGCTTCCTTTCTCTAAAACCACGTCCCTTAGCTTCTATGATGCCCTAGGAAGAGCCCCTAGGTGTCCTTTTATAGTGAGGACGCTTGGTTACGTCGGAAACATCCAGAAACCGCGCAAAGTTACGCAGTGCGCAACAAATTTCGGAGCCGGAAATAGAAACTTCCTGATTTTTCTACGTGGCCGACCGGTCGGACGGGCCTGGCCGACTGGTCACGACCGGTCGGACCTACTTGTTTTTAGTCCAGAGGTTTTCCCAGCAGCCACGACCTGTTGGCCGACCGATCACGACCGGTCGGACCAAACTGGTGATGCGTCCAGCGAGCTCTGCAGTAGCACCGACCGGTCAAGACCAGTCGGACAACTGGTCCTTCTTCCAGTGGTGTCCTAGAGGTATGGCCGACCGGTCGGACGACCGGTCGACTAGCCATTCTTCTACTTTTACTTCTTTTCTTCATTCTCTTTTCTTCATCTTTCTTCTTCCTTCTTTGGTCCACCTTGGTCCTTCATTCACTAGGTACTAAATGGACCATTTTTGGTCTCCAATTGAGTGAAGTCTGCCCTCATCCGTACAATCACAAAACATGTGTTAGATGGGCCATTTAATCATGACAACCATGTATATAATGTGATGTAATGGGCAATGCAATGTATAAATTGGAGGTTCAACAAAAAGTTCATTATGGCTCTTCGAAGGGTGTTTGTTTTATGAGTCGGGAAGAACTTTTTCAAGATCTCTCGGGTCATCTCGTTCCATGACCCTATCGAGTGAGGTCTAAGAGTGTGAAGCCAACTCTTGGCTCTTTCTTTCAATGAAAAGGAAAAAAGTTTAAGTTTAATGGCATCTTCTGAAACATTAGTGTATTGCAAAGTAGCCATTACTTCTTCAAATTCCTTTAAGTGTAAATATGGGCTTTCAGAGTCTAGCCCATGGAACTTTGGCAAAAGTTGAATCACACCCGGCTTTATATCTATGTTTCCCCCGGTTGGTGGTAAGACCACACACGAGGGTGTAGTTATATAGGCCGGTTGTAGGTAGTCCCGTAAAGATCTCATTGGAGGAAGATTATGTACCTCATTCTCTCCTACTCCCTCTTGATTTACGTTTGTAGTTGGAGTGGGGGGGGGATTCCTTAAAGGTGTTTGATCCATACTCCCCAAACTATCACAAAGCTCTTGGTATTTTCGAAATCGTCTATGGACTGATAATGGTCCAACTAGACCACCTTCGGATTGGAGACGATTGGTGTGGTCACATTCCCAACAGGACATAAACCACACAACTAAAATCTAAACTAATCCTAAGTCCTAAAACAGAATTTAACAAAAATCTGAAAATTGATAAATCTGTAAAATGAACTAAGTTAGAAGGATATTACTTGATTCGCTTAAACTATGGAAGAATTCCTACAAAACAAAACAACTGGTTAGTCCTAGGAAATAAAAAAACTTTATACTTCTACTTCTACAGCCACTAAAACAATCTAGAACCGTTTATCTAAATTCCCCGGCAACGGCGCTAAAAACTTGTTCGCTCGCCTCAAGTGCAAGGCTGCGATGTAGTAATAATTCTCGGTAAGACCGAGGTCTATCCATAGGGAATTAGAAAACCAATTCTAAATTATTCCAACAACTTCAAATTCAATCATTTAGAGTTTTGAATTAAGAGAACTAACTTAAAACAGTAACTCAGAAAAATCAGTAATTTAAAGGAACTAAGGCTTTTAAGGATCCACTTGTAGCAATCCCATGTCAATCCAATCAATCCAAGCATAAAACACAACTAAATTCAAAGTTCTATCTCTCAACTAGTTAGAGGCTAAAGCATTTAAACCACATTCAATCCCACCTAAGTTGAACTTCCAAGTTCTTGTTCTATTCAATCCTATAGTATTCAAAATCATAGCCTTCGGAGTAACAACCATGCCTATGGACTATGACATGCTCAAGGGTTACCATAATTCGAATCTAATCAAGCCAAATATGATAATCTCAGAGAATTGCAAGGAATCCATGTCCGAAGCACATGAACTCTCATAAAACTTCTAAAAATATTAACTTTATTCGAACTAGAATATTCAAAATCCAAACTTAAAGTGAAAGTACTTAAATCAAATTGAATTAAACATGAAATTGGCTATAAGCTTCACTTCTCAGCCCTAGCTGAGAGATTCTAGCCGAGCATTGTCATACTACAACTAGAACTCAATGAAAAAGACATAAAAACTAGAAAAATTAGAATCGACGGGGTTGTGGACTGCTCCACGGTGCTCTCTTTCACTTCCCACGACCTCCAATTTCTTCTAGGATGCCTTTAGATGAAGCCCTAAGTCCCCTTTTATAGAATAGTGTGGAAGATTTCAGATTGTGCAAGAAATCACGAAATTGTGCAGAGAAAATCGGAGCTTGTAGGACAAGCTCTGTTACGCAGATGACTAGTCCGACGACCGGTCTGAGCTCCTGGACGACCGGTCGGACGACCGATCGTAAAATAGCAAAAACAATCTAGTGATTTTTTGAAATTTCCTCCCCCTCTTTGTTAAGTGCTGACCAGTCTGATGATCGGTCTGAGTGCTGGTCGACCGGTCTGACGACAGGTCTAGCTTAGTCCAGTAATATGTACAGCAAAAGGGGGGTCCCTGTTGAATTTCAGACCGGTTAGACAACCAGTCCTGTGCCTTGGCAGACCAGTCGGATGACCGGTCTTCAGTGTTGTTTATTCTGCACTTCTTCTTCATTCTTTCTCTTTCTCCCTTGCTTCTTTCTTCCATCCTTTGGCACTTGATCCTTTGGTCTTCAATGTGTACAAAGTACTCTTTTTAACCTTGGATTAGTGAAATCTCTGCTTCGCTCTTACAATCACAAATCACGCATTAGATAGGTTTTTAAGCATGCAAACCATTCACATAATGTGATGTAATGGGTTAGTGAATGTATAAATTGTAGGTTCAACAATTAGCAGATTTGTTGCTGGACTAAATTGCGGATTTGCGATTGATCTCCCAGCCTGAGCGATTAATCGCCTAGCTTGAGCGATTGATCGACAGAGCCTGTAGATCAATCGACAGAATGCAGATTTTTTAAGAATTGTTGTTGGAACTCTTTGGACACTTTTTTGACCTAGCGATCAATCGCCCGACCACTTGCAATTGATCGCCCGATCGGAGAATGTAGTTTTTCCAGTTGAATCGCAGGTGCGATTGATCGCCCAGCCCAGTCGATCAATCGACCATGCGCCCAGTTCAGAAATTTCCAAGTTTTGCTCCGATTTTCTCTGCGCAGTGCGTAAGTTTTACGCAAATTCTCAAATCTTCTCCGTTGGTGGAGCCTCAAACCTATAAAAGGACACTAGGGTTCATTCCTAAGGCTTCATAGAAGGCTTGGAAGTTCGTGAGAGGTGGAGAGGAGCATCGTGGAGCGTTCGCAACTCCTCCGACTAGGGTTTTTACGATTTTTCTATGCTTTCTTAGTAGTTTTCTTTCGAGTTTTAGTTCAATCTGTTAATGGTTAGCTAAACCTCTTAGCTAGAGCTAAGAGGTGAAGCTTTTAATTATTTACAATGTCTAATTTGAATTATTTGAAGTACTTTTGGGTTTAATGAAGAACACTTCTAGTTCTAGTTTGAAATAAAGTTAGTATTTTTAGTTAATCTTCTATCTCTTGTGATTGCTCTTACATGGGTTGTTTTTATTACTGAGATTGCTTAATAAGGATGTTGATTGATAAAATTTTGGGTTGTAGAGATCTTAGATCCATCATGATATGTTGGATGCTAGGGGATCTTACCAACTAAGTTTTTCAAATACTTATCTAGAACTAAACTAGAAGAAGTTCTTATCTTTGATATTAATCTGAAATAGGTGTGTATATATTGATCTTGGTTCAATAGAAGTTTAATTCATGCTTCTAAATCAAGTCTAGTGACAAGCTTGAGGAAGAATCATGAATGTGATCTTGCTTGTTTTGTGAAGGATTGGGTTGTATGATTAAATACACCCAATGCCATAGCTGTTTATGAGATAACCATATCAGTGGATGATCCATCTATGTTAGATGCATTATGATGATTTGATTGCTCTATATTCCGATTAGATAGGGATAGAACTCTGATTCCAATTGAGTTATTGGCTTGAATGATTTGAATTGGTATTGTGAATGATTATTAGTGGATCCTTGGTGCTCTAATGCTTATTTTCCTGATTTAAGTCTAAAGTAGATAGATTTATGTTCTTAATTTTCATCCATCGATATAAATCCGAATTTAGCCCATCCTAGTTATAAAGTTTAGAATTGTTACGACAATCCCTGAGGATCGACCTCGGTCTTACCGAGAATTATTACTACATCGCAGCCTTGCACTTGAGGCGAGCGAACAGGACCGCACATCTTGTACGCTCTTGGGTGGTAGAAGGTTAGAGATAAGATCGATTTTAGCCTTGTCCACCTTGATTCCTTTGGCTGAGATAATGTGACCAAGGACTATTCCCTTTTGAACCATAAAGTGACATTTCTCCCAATTCAGCATAAGGTTCTTGTCTTCACACCTTTTCAAAATAGTTTTGAAGTGCCCAAGACACTCATCAAAGTCACAACCAAATACAAAGAAATCTTCCATGAAAACTTCAAGAATTTCCCCCACCATATCTGAGAAGATACTCAACATGCAACGCTGAAAAGTGGCAGGGGCATTGCATAGTCCAAACGACATCTTTTGATAAGAAAAAGTGCCAAATGGACATGTGAATGTTGTCTTCTCTTAGTCCTCTAGGGCGATCTCTATTTGGTTGTACCCTGAATATCCATCAAGGAAGTAAAAGTGAGAATGACTCGCTAACCTTTTTAAGATTTGATCAACAAAAGGTAAAGGGAAGTGGTCTTTCTTCGTGATAGAATTTAGCTTCCAGTAGTTAATGTACATTCTCTAACCGGTAGTGACCTTGGTTGGCACAAGTTCATTATTGGCATCGGCTACAATGGTTATTTTAGATTTCTTAGGCATGACTTGAGTTGGACTCACTCATTAACTATCAGATAATAGATAAAAGATACCCACATCCAATAGTTTTAACACCTCGGCCTTAACCACCTCCTTCATGTTTGGATTGAGGCGTCTTTGTGGTTGCTTAGATGTTCTCGCATTCTCCTTAAGGTGTATGTGATGAGTACAAATCAAGGGGTCTATGCCTTGAGATCCGTAATTGACCACCCGATGACATTCTTTTGCTCTTTTAGAATGTCAATCAACCTTTTCTCTTGTTCCTGATTCAAGTGGGAAGAAATTACCACTGGATAAGTCTCATCTCGACCTAAATATACGTATTTGAGATCTGTAGGCAAAGGTTTTAGGTCGAGCTTCGGAGCCTTGATACTAGATGGAAGAGGTTTGTTTTTAGTTAAAGGCAAAGGCTCAAATGGGTTCTTCCATCAATTAGTATTAAGTACCGACAGAGAGTCCAAAATGGCATCCACCTCTCGTATCATGTCATCATCAATCTCATGAGAGTGGGCCAAACACGCCTCTAAGTGATCAAAGAAAAATGTTAAGAGGGATGTATCTTCCACGAATGAGTCAATCAGATTTATTTCATAGACCTCATCATCACCATCCCATGGTTGTTTGCATAAATCGAAAATATTCAGCTCAAGTGTCATATTTCTAAAGGAAATTTGTACAAGCCTGTTTCTACAATTGATGATTTCATTTGAAGTGGCTAAGAAAAGACGGCCAAGTATGACAGGAATTTAAGCATCGGTACCAATCACAAGATGTGTATCCAAGATAATAAAATTCACTGGATAGTAGAATTTATCAACTTGTACAAGAACATCTTCAATCATTCCTCTTGGTATACTAACAGATCGATCAGCAAGTTGGAGTGTGCTTTTGGTGGGTTTTAATTCACCTAAACCAAGTTGTTTGTAGACCGAGTATGGTATGAGGTTAACACTTTCCTCCAAATCAAGTAACGCTTGTTCGATTTGGTAGTCACCTATGATGCATGAAATGGTAGGACTACCCGGATCCTTGTATTTTTGGGGGCACCTCTTGTTTGAAGATGGCGCTCAAATTCTCAGTCAAAAGTACTCTATTATGTATATTGTGTTTCCTTTTGACCGTACAAAGTTCCTTAAAAATTTTGGCATATGATGATATTTGTTTTATAGTGTCCAACAACGGGATGTTGATCTTCACTTGCTTAAAAACCTCCAAAATTTCTAGATTTTTGTCTAGAGGTTTGGGTGAAATCAACCTCTGGGGAAAAGGAGCAACCGGCTTGTATTGTTTTTTCAGTTCTTTCTCATGTGGAGTGTTGTTAGAACTATCACCTTTGTTGGCAATTTCCAGATCATTAGACTTTGGGGCCTTCATTAAATTAGATTTGTCGATTGTTTTGCCTCTTCTCAAGGTAGTAATAGCTTTAACATGTTCCATATGTTGGGAGGATGAGTTGGGATCTTGTATCTCGAATTGGATTCTTGGGTTAGGGAGAGGTTGGGCAGGAAGTGTGCCTTTCTCCATAACACTAAGATGAGATTCAACTCTAGCCATTGAAGTTTTCAAATCAATGATGGCTTGAGATGTATTTTGGTTGAATCTTAGTTATTCTTGCATGAACCCATCAATTTTCAGAGAATTAGTCTTGTTATATTCAGCTTGAACGACATGAACACACCCAACATCTCCTCAAGTGTAGCTTTTGGTGTGATTACTAGGGATCGACCTAGTAAAGGTTGAGCTTAAGGGGTGTTATTTGCATTCGTGGTTGGTCCATTCCTCCAATTGAAGTTGGGATGGTTCTTCCAACTTGAATTATATGTGTTTAAGTTTGGAGCACTAAATGGTGGTTGATAATTGTTTATGGCATTGGATTGTTCTTGCAAAACTTCTTGAAACGCAGGAATTGTAGGACAATCCTGTGTTTCATGTTGATTACCGGCACAAATTCCACAAACATTTTCAACGACCGCTATGGGTATAATTGTTTCTCCTTTCTTCAATTCCATGGCCTCAACTTTTCTTGTGAGACTAGCTACACGTGCACTTATGTTGTCTTCTTCTGAAAAGACATAAATTCCTCAATTTTCTCTTTGTTGGCTTGTCTTGGGATTTGTTGGTTTAGATGTATCCCAAGATTTTACATTCTCAACCAAGACATCAAAGTAATCCCATGCTTCCTTGACTTCCTTATTCATGAATTCTCTATTACACATCATCTCTACGAATTGGCGCATGGGCGAAGTCAGTCCTTCATAGAAAAAGCTTATTACCCGCCAATTTTCATAGCCATGATGTGAGCATGTGTACAATAAGTCCTTAAACCTTTCCCAACATTGGAAGAAGGTCTCGTCCTCTTTTTTGGCAAAATTCATGATGAGGCGCCTTAGCATGTTGGTTTTTATGAGTTGGGAAAAACTTTTTAATGAATTCCCTAGTCATTTTAGTCCATGTGCCAATTGATCTTGGCCTTAATGCATGAAGCCAAGCCTTTGCTTTCTCCTTAAGCGAAAAGGGAAACAGTTTAAGTCGCACAACATCATCTGATACATTTGCAAAGTGCATCGTGGCTATCACTTCATCAAATTCCTTAAGATGTTGATAGGCACTTTCACTATCTAATTGTTCTCTCGCCTTAAGTGCAAGGCTGCGATGTAGTGATAATTCTCAGTAAGACTGAGGTCGATCCACAGGAAATTGGATAAATAGTTCGAAACTATTCCAGCAACTTGAATTGGAACAATTTGGAATTTCAATTAAGAAAGCTAACTCAAAACAGTAATGTAGATAAATCTGTAATTTAAAGGAATTAAGGCTTTCAAGGATCCACTTCTAGTAATCCCGTATTAATCCATTCAATCCAAGCATAAAACACAACTAGAGTCGAACTTCTATCTCTCATCTAATTGGAAGATAAAGCATTGAAGTACGTTCAACCCCACTTAAGTTAAACTTTCAAGTTCTAGTCCTAACCAATCACATAGTATTCAAAATCATAGCCTTCGGAGTAACAACCATGCTTATGTACTATGGCATGCTTAAGGGCTACCATAATTCAAATCTAATCAAGCCAAAATGATAATCTTAGAGAATTGCAAGGAATCCGTGTCGGGAGCACATGAACTCTCATAAAACTTCTAAAATATCAACTTTATTCAAACTAGAACATTCAAAATCCAAACTTAAGGTGAAAGTACTTGAATTAAACTGAATTAAACATGCAATTGGCTACAAGTTTCACCTCTCAGCCCTAGCTGAGAGATTTTAGCCGAGCATTGTCATACTAGAACTAGAATCAAAAGAAAAACTAAATAAAAGCATAAAAACTAGAAAAAACCAGGATCGACGGAGTTGTGGACACTCCACGATGCTCTCCTTCACTTCCCACGACCTCCAATCTCTTCTAGGATGCCTTTGGATGAGGCCCTAGGTGCCCTTTTATAGAATATATATGGAATATTACAGATTGTGCAAGGAGTTTCGCAACTGCGTAGAGAAAATCGAAGCTTGTAGAACAAGCTCTGTTACGTAGACGACCGGTCGTAAAACGTGAAAAACAGTCCAGAGAGTTTTTGGAATTTCCACCCCCCTCTGTTGAGTACTCGACCGGTCTGAATGGCAGACGACCGGTCTGGCGACCAATCATTTTTGGTCTAGTGGGATCTGCAACATGGTGGGGTCTCTGTTGAAGTGCCGACCGGTCGGGCGACCGATCGTGTGCCCTGGCCAACCGGTCCGCTAACCAGTCTACAGTGCTGTTTATTATGCACTTCTTCTTCGTTCTTTCTCTTTCTCCCTTGCTTCTTTCTTCTGTTCATTTAGCACTTAGTTCCTTGATCTTCAATGCATGTAAAGTGCTCTTTTTAGCCTTGAATCAGTGAAATCACCATCTCATTCCTACAATCACAATTCATGTTTTAGATGGGTCTTTTAAGCATGCAAACCATGCATATGATGTGATGTAATGGGTTAGTAAATGTATAAATTAGAGGCTCAACACTAATCCATGGAATTTGGGAAGGAGTTAGATTACTCTCAGTTTAAGATTAACATTCCCTGCATTATATGGAAAAATTATGCATGAGGGAGTGCTCGCACTTGCAAGTTGCAAGTAATCACGTAGAGTCCTTGGTTGAGGAACATTCTCAACTTCGTTCTCTCCTGTTTTGTTTGATTTTGGCCCAGATTTTGATTGGCCCTTGGATCAGATTGATTTTCAGCCAAATTTTCAGAAAAAATTCAGAAATTTAAATGTTTCTTAGCGCGTGGTTCTTTATCAATCCCCTCAACAATTCCCCCTTCACTTATTAAGCGATTATTTAAATCCCGGACCCAATGGGGCATGAAAATTCAAAACAAAAAGAATGATCAAAGAAAGAAGCATTCTTCCCTTTACTCCTCTTTAGGACCGAAGCACAAGGTGTCTTGCAATGGCTGAGCTAGAAGCAAAGATACAAACCGATTTCTCCTGGTCAATAGGGGTTCAGAGAACTCCCCACGCACTCTTTGAATATTTTGAGAAAAGTTCTGAAAAAGAAAAAAGAGGAGTAGATTTGAGAAGAGAAATCTCAGAGCACAAGGTGATCCAAGACGACAATGCCGACAAATAGGAATCAAGGCAGCTCGAGGCCTGTTAGTGCACTTTTCTGTGGCATACTAGTGCACCTTGTTTGTCAATCACTAAGGTTAGTGGGTCTAGCGTCGGTTGAGCTTAATGAAGACGAAGTCTGAAGATTCAAGTGGCCCGGCTGCATCAAGAAAGAAGAAACAGGTAAAAGTGATGCCTTGGTGTGCCTTGCCTTGACCAAAACCTTACCCATAACCTCTTAGATGACTTGGACCAACTAGGTATACCTTTAGTGATCATCATTAGTCTTAGAACTCCATGAAAAACATGATAAATTAGACTAATTAAAGAGGTAAAAGCTGTTGTAAACAAAACAGCTCAAACAGCAGTTTCCAATTGATCTCCGATCAATCGGACACTGGCTCCGATAGGACTCCGATCAATCGGAGATAAGTTCCGATCAATCGGAAATTGTTCCAGCAAACTTAAAAAATCCACTGAACATATTTTCGATCAATCAGACAGTCTTCCGATCCATCGGAAGGGTCCGTCCGATCAATCGGACCATGTTCCGATCAATCGAAAAATCCTCCAGAGAGTTCTCTCAACTAAATTCCGATCAATTGAACATGTCTCCGATCAATCGGACTGGTCTCCGATCAATTGGACCATTTTTTCGATCAATCGGAGATACGAGAATCTGCCCGTTTTTTTACCGTTGGAAGAAAATCTATTTAACAGGGGGATTCGTTTTTTTTTTTTAGCCAAGAGAGGGGATTTTGAGGAGATAGAAGCCACCATTGCTAGAGATCATTAGAGGCTCTATTCCAAACCCAAAGCAAGTCATTCTCCTTGTGTTTTCATCACAAGCTTGGGCCATTCAATGGCATCTTGAGAATGGACTTGTTCCCTCTTGATTCCTAGGGTTTAGACACCTTGATGATAGTTAAATCCCTTGTCTAAACACTACCTAGGAGTCCAAATAGGTGTATTCCTCTAGGAAACCCATTTCCTACCATTTGTAGAGGTTTCACTATTCCCTAGCACCTTGGGCATCTCCAATGAAGCATCACATGCAAGGTAGCTGATCTTGGAGCTGAAGCCTTGGCAAAGCAGCGGCGTCAAAGATCGGGGGAGCACAAGGGGAGCTGATTCAAGCACGGGAGAGAGAGAAGAAGCAACCCAAAGCGGCGCAACAAAGGGGCTCAATCCGACAAGTAATGTTGTCTTGTTAAGAGTTCATCCACTCAATTCCCTGTGGGAGTTGAGTGTAGAGTTTGTTTGACAAACTCGAACTAGGGTCGTTAGCCGATCCTTGGCCTATTAGTTGGGCCTAAAATCTAGGGACATCAGCCGTTCCTTGGTACGTTAGTCGATCCTAAACAGAGTCTCCAAGGGGGAGCCACCAACACGGGTGCAAACGTGTAGGTTGGGAGGAACCCATAAACTCTCCGGTTGGGTGGATCCGATTTAAAACACCTTGGTTGGGAGGAACCAGATTTAAACTCCCCAGTGAATGCCAGTGTGCTCAAAGGGGTTGAGTACTTGAACCGGGAGTGGAGTAGACAAGTAGTCGAACCACTATACATCCTTGTGTTTGTGATTGTTCTTGAGCACATTTCTCTTTATGCATTGTGTTTAATTGGTTAATTATGAATGCTTAGTTAGGAATGCATGCTAGGCACTTGATAGGCACATCCACTCTCACAAGATGTACTTTCACTACCTCATGTTGACTTGAGCATTTCTTGATCCATTCTCTATAGTTCACATGAGTTGTTTAGACTAGGTTACTGATTGCACTTATCATTTGCTAGTCTTTTGATTGGACCCACTTAGGCTTGGAAGCCGAAGTGTTAATCGCTTACGTAGTTTAATTTGTTGAATAGTTTAAGTAGGCAAAAAGAGTTTTAAAAAGGTCCTAATCACCCCCTCCTATAGGTTTAGCCATAATTCTAGTTGCTCTTTAAGCTCGCACGTGTATGCATAGGGTGTCGTGTTAGACTACCTGATGCAATTTCAATTTGTATCAGAGCGGGTTGCTCTTCAAGGACGTAACCGTCTAGAGTAAGATCCGATACCGGAGCACTAGCATCATGTCTAACCAAAAAGGAGAATCTATGTTGCCTCATGTTGAACTATAAGTAAAATGATTAGTTGAGGTCAACAATAACTAGGGTAGGAACTATTGTCATATCCCCTACCGAACATTGCTCTCCAATTTGGAATGAACCTAAGGGAGAAAATTTAGGATAGATGAATTCCCTCCCAACAAGCATGTTGGGTCCTATTTATCATACCCAAAGGGGTTATGATCTAGGTTAGGTGACCTTAGGAGACCATATTGAGCTCAGATGAATATCTAAGGATCAAGCCTCATTTTGAGCAAATTGATGAACTTGAGGAATTTAGCCTCTTTGGATCTATAGGAAAATCTAAGGATTTCAGCCTCATGTTTGTACTTATGGGCAAATCAGAGGATTCAAGCCTCATTAGCCCAAATTTTGATAATTTAGCCTTGCTTTTAATTGATACATTTGCTTGCTAGATTATCATCCCGCTTAGATTAGCTAATCATCTTGAGTTTTATGCCTCATTGTATGCTAATCTTTACTTAGTATTGGTCTTCATATACCAATAGGGGAGGTTGGTTGATTGGGCTATAAGCCCTTTGTGCTTTTATTGCAAATGTATATCCTTGACCAATTATGCATGATTAACTATGCTTAGATAGTTACATTTTCTTGTTAATCATGTTCCTTAGCATGTTCCAAGTTTAATATGATTATGCACCCTATACTCTCCTTGTTAGCATGTGCTTACAATTATAATTGCGACATACTATCTACTCTTACCTTAACATTATTGATATATCATTAAGGGGGAGAGAATAGTTTGTCAATTACTAACAAAAAGGGGGAGAAAGATCAAGTCCCACCAAAACTAGTTTGCTATGTTTTGTGATGCAGGGATTGACAGGTTATCGGGGAGCAATCTGAAGAGGAGCTGCTTAGTTTAGCATGTCAAGAGTCCTGTATTTAATTCATTATTAATGTAATCTCTTGTACATGTATTTGTTTTGGTAGGTTAGGCTTTTGTAAGTAATTGACAAAGGGAGAGATTGTTAGTGCACTTTTCTGTGGCATACTAGTGCACCTTGTTTGTCAATCACTTAGGTCAGTGGGTCTAGAGTCGGTTGAGCTTAATGAAGACGAAGTCCGAAGATTCAAGTGGCCCGGCTGCATCAAGAAAGAAGAAACAGGTAAAAGTGATGCCTTGGTGTGCCTTGCCTTGACCCATAACCTCTTAGATGACTTGGACCAACTAGGTATACCTTTAGTGATCATCATTAGTCTTAGAACTCAAAGAAAAATATGATAAATTAGACTAATTAAAGAGGTGGAAGCTGCTGTAAACAAAACAGCTCAAACAGCAATTTTTGATTGATCTCCGATCAATCGGACACTGGCTCTGATAGGACTCCGATCAATCGGAGATAAGTTCCGATAATTGGAAATTGTTCCAGCAAACTTCAAAAATCCACTGGACATATTTCCGATCAATCAGACAGTCTTCCAATCCATCGGAAGGGTCCGTCCGATCAATCGGACCATGTTCCGATCAATCGAAAAATCCTTCAGAGAGTTCTCTCGACTAAATTCCGATCAATCGGACATGTCTCCGATCAATCGGACTGGTCTTCGATCAATCGGACCATTTTTCCGATCAATCGGAGATACGAGAATCTGCCCATTTTTTTACCGTTGGAAGAAAATCTATTTAAGAGGGGGATTCATTTTTTTTTTTTTAGCCAAGAGAGGGGATTTTGAGGAGATAGAAGCCACCATTGCTAGAGATCATTAGAGGCTCTATTCCAAACCCAAAGCAAGTCATTCTCCTTGTGTTTTCATCACAAGCTTGGGCCATTCAATGGCATCTTGAGAATGGACTTGTTCCCTCTTGATTCCTAGGGTTTAGACACCTTGATGATAGTTAAATCCCTTGTCTAAACACTACCTAGGAGTCCAAATAGGTGTATTCCTCTAGGAAACCCATTTCCTACCATTTGTAGAGGTTTCACCATTCCCTAGCACCTTGGGTATCTCCAAAGGAGCATCACATGCAAGGTAGCTGATCTTGGAGCTGAAGCCTTGGCAAAGCAGCGGCGTCAAAGATCGGGGGAGCACAAGGGGAGCTGATTCAAGCACGGGAGAGCGAGAAGAAGCAACCCAAAGCGGCGCAACAAAGGGGCTCAATCCGACAATTAAGGTTGTCTTGTTAAGAGTCCATCCACTCAATTCCCTGTGGGAGTTGAGTGTAGAGTTTGTTTGACAAACTCGAACTAGGGTCGTTAGCCGATCCTTGGCCTATTAGTTGGGCCTAAAATCTAGGGACATCAGCTGTTCATTGGCACGTTAGTCGACCTAAACAGAGTCTCCAAGGGGGAGCCACCAACACGGGTGCAAACATGTAGGTTGGGAGGAACCTATAAACTCCCCGGTTGGGTGGATCCGATTTAAAACACCTTGGTTGGGAGGAACCAGATTTAAACTCCCCAGTGAATGCCAGTGTGCTCAAAGGGGTTGAGTACTTGAACCAGGAGTGGAGTAGACAAGTAGTTGAACCACTATACATCCTTGTGTTTGTGATTGTTCTTGAGCACATTTCTCTTTATGCATTGTGTTTAATTGGTTAATTATGAATGCTTAGTTAGGAATGCATGCTAGGCACTTGATAGGCACATCCACTCTCACAAGATGTACTTTCACTACCTCATGTTGACTTGAGCATTTCTTGATCCATCCTCTATAGTCCACATGAGTTGTTTAGACAAGGTTGCTGATTGCACTTATCATTTGCTAGTCTTTTGATTGGACCCACTTAGGCTTGGAAGCCGAAGTGTTAATCGCTTACGTAGTTTAATTTGTTGAATAGTTTAAGTAGGCGAAAAGAGTTTTAAAAAGGTCCTAATCACCCCCTCCGATAGAATTAGCCATAATTCTAGTTGCTCTTTAAGCTCCGCAGGTGTATGCATAGGGTGTCGTGTTAGACTACCTGACGCAATTTCAATTGGTATCATAGTGGGTTGCTCTTCAAGGATGTAACCGTCTAGAGTAAGATCCGATACCGGAGCACTAGCATCATGTCTAACCAAAAAGGAGAATCTATGTTGCCTCATGTTGAACTATAAGTAAAATGATTAGTTGAGGTCAACAATAACTAGGGTAGGAACTATTGTCATATCCCCTACCGAACATTGCTCTCCAACTTGGAATGAACCTAAGGGAGAAAATTTAGGATAGATGAATTCCCTCCTAACAAGCATGTTGGGTCCTATTTATCATACCCAAAGGGGTTATGATCTAGGTTAGGTGACCTTAGGAGACCATATTGAGCTTAAATGAATATCTGAGGATCAAGCCTCATTTTGAGCAAATTGATGAACTTGAGGAATTTAGCCTCTTTGGATCTATAGGAAAATCTAAGGATTTCAGCCTCATGTTTGTACTTATGGGCAAATCAGAGGATTCAAGCCTCATTAGCCCAAATTTTGATAATTTAGCCTTGTTTTTAATTGATACATTTGCTTGCTAGATTATCATCCCGCTTAGATTAGCTAATCATCTTGAGTTTTATGCCTCATTGTATGCTAATCTCTACTTAGTATTGGTCTTCATATACCAATAGGGGAGGTTGGTTGATTGGGCTATAAGCCCTTTGTGCTTTTATTGCAAATGTATATCCTTGACCAATTATGCATGATTAACTATGCTTAGATAGTTACATTTTCTTGTTAATCATGTTCCTTAGCATGTTCCATGTTTTATACTGATTATGCACCCTATACTCTCCTTGCTAGCATGTGCTTACAATTATAATTGCGACATACTATCTACTCTTACCTTAACATTATTGATATATCATTAAGGGGGAGAGAATATTTTGTCAATTGCTAACAAAAAGGGGGAGAAAGATCAAGTCCCACCAAAACTAGTTTGCTATGTTTTATGATGCAGGGATTGACAGGTTATGGGGGAGCAATCTGAAGAGGAGCTGCTTAGTTTAGCATGTTAAAAGTCCTGTATTTAATTCATTATCAATTTAATCTCTTGTACATGTATTTGTTTTGGTAGGTTAGGTTTTTGTAAGTAATTGACAAAGGGGGAGATTGTTAGTGCACTTTTCTGTGGCATACTAGTGCACCCTGTTTGTCAATTACTTAGGTCAGTGGGTCTAGCGTCGGTTGAGCTTAATGAAGACGAAGTCCGAAGATTCAAGTGGCCCGGCTGCATCAAGAAAGAAGAAACAGGTAAAAGTGATGCCTTGGTGTGCCTTGCCTTGACCAAAACCTAACCCATAACCTCTTAAATGACTTGGACCAACTAGGTATACCTTTAGTGATCATCATTAGTCTTAGAACTCCATGAAAAACATGATAAATTAGACTAATTAAAGAGGTGGAAGCTGCTGTAAACAAAACAGCTCAAACAACAGTTTCCGATTGATCTCCGATCAATAGGACACTGGCTCCGATAGGACTCCGATCAATCGCAAATAAGTTCCGATCAATCAGAAATTGTTCCAAGAAACTTTGAAAATCCACTGGACATATTTCCGATCAATCGGACAGTCTTCCGATCCATCGGAAGGGTCCGTCCGATCAATCGGACCATGTTTCGATCAATCGAAAAATCCTCCAGAGAATTCTCTCGACTAAATTCCGATCAATCGGACATGTCTCCGATCAATCGGACTGGTCTCCGATCAATCGGACCATTTTTCCGATCAATCGGAGATACGAGAATCTGCCCGTTTTTTTACCGTTGGAAGAAAATCTATTTAAGAGGGTGAGTCATTTTTTTTTTAGCCAAGAGAGGGGATTTTGAGGAGATAGAAGCCAGCATTGTTAGAGATCATTAGAGGCTCTATTCCAAACCCAAAGCAAGTCATTCTCCTTGTGTTTTCATCACAAGCTTGGGCCATTCAATGGCATCTTGAGAATGGACTTGTTCCCTCTTGATTCCTAGGGTTTAGACACCTTGATGATAGTTAAATCCCTTGTCTAAACACTACCTAGGAGTCCAAATAGGTGTATTCCTCTAGGAAACCCATTTCCTACCATTTGTAGAGGTTTCACCATTCCCTAGCACCTTGCGCATCTCCAATGGAGTATCACATGCAAGGTAGCTAATCTTGGAGCTGAAGCCTTGGCAAAGCAACGGGGTCAAAGATTGGGGGAGCACAAGGGGATCTGATTCAAGCACGGGAGAGCGAGAAGAAGCAACCCAAAGCGGCGCTACAAAGGGGCTCAATCCGACAAGTAAGGTTGTCTTGTTAAGAGTCCATCCACTCAATTCCCTGTGGGAGTTGAGTGTAGAGTTTGTTTGACAAACTCGAACTAGGGTCGTTAGCCGATCCTTGGCCTATTAGTTGGGCCTAAAATCTAGGGACGTCAGCCGTTCCTTGGCACGTTAGTCGGCCTAAACAGAGTCTCCAAGGGGGAGCCACCAACACGGGTGCAAACGTGTAGGTTGGGAGGAACCTATAAACTCCCCGGTTGGGTGGATCCGATTTAAAACACCTTGGTTGGGAGGAACCAGATTTAAACTCCCCAGTGAATGCCAGTGTGCTCAAAGGGGTTGAGTACTTGAACCGGGAGTGGAGTAGACAAGTAGTCGAACCACTATACATCCTTGTGTTTGTGATTGTTCTTGAGCACATTTCTCTTTATGCATTGTGTTTAATTGGTTAATTATGAATGCTTAGTTAGGAATGCATGCTAGGCACTTGATAGGCACATCCACTCTCACAAGATGTACTTTCACTACCTCATGTTGACTTGAGCATTTCTTGATCCATCCTCTATAGTCCACATGAGTTGTTTAGACTAGGTTGCTGATTGCACTTATCATTTGCTAGTCTTTTAATTGGACCCACTTAGGCTTGGAAGCCGAAGTGTTAATCGCTTACGTAGTTTAATTTGTTGAATAGTTTAAGTAGGCAAAAGAGTTTTAAAAAGGTCCTAATCACCCCCTCCTATAGGTTTAGCCATAATTATAGTTGCTCTTTAAGCTTCCGCACGTGTATGCATAGGGTGTCGTGTTAGACTACCTGACGCAATTTCAAGGCCAACCTATCAGAGATCCAATAGGAGTCTCCACCCACTCTACAAGAGATGAATAAGATAAGAACTGAATAGGGAAGAAGAAGAGTAAGTTTGGAAATATAAGACCCGCACCCTGTATTGCCCTCCGTAAGCTTAGTTTCCGGTGCCGGTACGTCCCGGATGGACCAGATTAGCGAGCCTTGACCGTAACCCTATTTTACTACCGCATCGACCTAAGACCTATACCCCGACGACCACGTAGGCACTGCGATTCCAACGCTGCGCTGGCACGCCCCATTGCGATACCCGGTGTGAAAGTTGCGATCATTCGCGCAATCCGAGGCGGGCTGCGCAACGCACGTGTGGCGCTGGCCCCACTTGCACAAATCCCAAGAAAATGTCAAATCAATCAATCACCCTCACCCATATCCCTCTCATCACCCTAGTCTACACACACCATACTCACCCATCACACCACAAAGTCAACACAAGCCCATACCCCCCCCCATACCTTCCATGCCCCCTCCCATGTTAGCCATCATCATCATCATCATCTCATGACTCCTCCTCTCTACCCATACAAGTGAATACGTAGGGGAGAGGAGGGCTTCTCATTTTATAAATTTGCAAGAGAGAGAGAGAGAGAGAGAGAGAGAGAGAGAGAGAGAGAGAGACTAAGAAGAGAGAGAAAGAGAGAGATTAGAGGGAGGATCCAAGCTTAGAGGACCCCAACCATCATCCGGACCGTCCGATCGTCAACCCGACCCAATCTAATCGTCCATCTTTTGAGGTAAGTGCAAGGGGGGACATTAACTCCCCTTCCTTTGATTTCCTTTCAATTTTGGGCCCACATGTGGCCCATGCTGTGGAACAGCGTGCCCCTCACGCTGCCACAGTGTGGACCACCTTGTGTGGCCCACCATGATGCTTATTTTTCATTTTCCCCATTCTTTAAAACCACAAAGATCTGGATGAAGGATAAATATAAGGATTACCTTGATCCAAAGCTATTTTTGGGCCCACCATGAGATGGCCCAGTTGATGAATGGAGTGGATCCTGCACGTGTGGACCCCACTAGTCAAGGCACCACACCAAAAAAAAAAGAAAAAAAACAATTTGGGCATGTACCATGGGGCCCACTCGTGGGACCCACCTTGATGCATGTATTCGATCCACGTCGTCCATCTGTTTCTCGGGCTAGACACTAAAAATGAAGCAGTTCCAGATCTCAGGTGGACCACACCATAGAAAACAGTGGAGGCAAGGATGCCCACTGTCGAAACTTCTTGGGCCCACCATGATGTTTGTAGACCCCGTCCGCTGCCCAATATAGGGCTCATTGGGCCCGATGAGCGGAGTGGATCATACCCATGTGGGCCCCACTTGATAAAAAAAAAGAAAAAAAAGAGAGGAAAGAACGTCCAGACGCTGGACGTTCACAGCGTTAGGGACGCTGGAATCGTCCAGCGTCAGCATGGCTGAGTGGGGTCCCCACCCGTGGGACCCACCTTGTTGTTGTGTTCAATCCACGCCATCCATCTGTTTCTCCAGTCCATCTTAGGGCCATGGCTCAAGTTTGAATCAGATCCAAATCTTAAGCGGACCGCACCACATGAAATAGTGGAGAAAATGATGTCTATTATCGAAACTTCCTCGGCCCACCTTGATGTTTGTAGACCAATTCACATACCTAATATTGGGCTCTTTGGGTCCCCCATGAGCTGGGAAATCTGATTAACGTAGTGGATCATCCTCTTGTGGGCCCCACTGGACGAAAATCAAGGGAAAAAAAAGAAAACAAAACAAAAAAAGAAGCAGGCTCTGACGCTGGGAGTAATCCAGCGGACGCTGGAGTAACATCGACAGGTTGAGTAGCTATCTCGCTACTGACGTGAGGTCACCTAGAATGTACGTGCTTTATCTATTCCGTCCATATGTTTTCCCAGCTCATTTTAGTGGCTGAGCCCAAAATTTAAGCATATCCAAATGTCAAGTGGACCATGTCACGGGAAACAGTGGGAATAATGATTTCCACCGTTGAAACCTTCCCAGGCCCTACAGTGATGTTTATTTGTCATCCAACCTATTCATAAGATCCCATGGATATGGACGAAGGAGAAAACACAAATATCTGCTTGATTCAAAATTCTTGGAACCCAGCTAGGTACCATGCAGCCCAGCAGGTGGCCCACCCTGTGGGTTCCAACGTGATGTATCTGTTTAGTCCCACCATGATGTACCAGGATATTGTGGTGATTGAATACCTACCATTGAAACTTCCTAATATCGATGATGTGTATTTGCTATCCAACCAGTGGGCGGGGCCCACCATGGTCCTTCCTTTGATATATATGTTTTATCCATGCCGTACACCTATTTTTGTCGGCCTATTTTGTATGTGCAGGCCCAAGTATGGGGCCGATGTGGTCTCAAGTGGGCTATGCCACGAAGACCTTTACATTTCCAATTGGACCCACAGTCCAGGTCCCACTCTCTATATATATATTGGGCCATTTAAGGCCAACATCACATGATACGTTTGGTAACATGCTAGTATACTTAACTTGATATGTCACACTGATAACATGCTTAGTATAATGAATACCATGCTCATTCATATGCCCATACGCATCATTTGTATGCCTGTTATGGATCATGATTAACCATAGCATATGCTAGTTGGCTTGTTATACTTAGGGGACTCGTGTGTGACAGGGTCACCCCACATGATTGCGCAGTATGCGTAAGTTTGGTGCATGACTTGGATTGTATGACTCATGCATTTCGTATTTGTATGTCACAATCGCCTTCACACCCTAGCAGCATCAGGGTGTTGGCCACCATAGTTACATCGTGGTTGACAGTAATGGACACCGGAAACTTGTTCTAACACGTGGGCGATATGATGTCCTTGGGTGAAAGTCCCTAAACCCTGTGGTACCAGTAGGATGCTCCAACGTTGAGACCGAGTGGATAACATGAGCACCCGAGTGCCGAATACCAGTAGGCCGTGTCTCCCACTGTGTCAAGGTCTGTTAGAAAGGGGTGAGACCTTATCCGCCCAGGTGTAGTGGGCTATAAGCTAGGTCGAGTTTGACCAGCTCATGTAATGGGTCTGCTATCGACGAGCCGGGTGGGCATTGGCATACCACTGACGAGGCGGATAGTGAGGTCTTTCCTACTCGCTTGGTTATGCGCGCGATGTGCGGCGGCTAGTATCAGAGTATACTAGACCCCGGTGATGTTCCAGATGAGAACTATTTTGATATGTGGATTAGTTGAGGATTGATGTGTTTGCATTGCATCTCTAGCATGTAACACTCGGCCATGTAGGCCCTTACATCGCATAGCCTTGGGATGGCTGATAGCATTCATGAACTTGGTAACTTAGCTCTCTATTACTTTCGTTTACTCTGATATCTGTATACTTATCATATGCATCACACGAGCACACACGCACTCTACTAAGCTTCGTAGGAAGCTCATGCGCGTTTGTTTACGCTGTAGGTACTAGGGCACATCAGCAGCGTTGAGCGTGGTTCATGTACCTGCTATTTTGGGCTTTTGCTACATTTTATATTTTCCTTTCCAGCACTGTACTCAACAAACTATATAGTGGATATTTGATGATGTTTTATTGTTTTGATTATGCTCCTGTACAAAAAAAAAATTACCTTAAAAATCTTCCGGGTAGGATCCTAGGATCGGAACCTGGCATATGAGAGCTAGGAGCCGAGAATGGGGTACTACGGAGGCTGTTGGCACCAAGGTCGGCGATCGGGAATTTAGTGAGCCCGGTCCAGGCATTTGGGGCGTGACAGGAAAGACAAAACCTGATTTGAGAATCTAAGAGACCCAACTTACTTCTACTTCAACTCCTAAAAATTCCTGTAAAAATCAAAATAAAATTAACTAATTTAGTACAAATAGAAAAATTCCTAAAAATCTCAATAGAAAACTACTTTCAGAAATTTTGTAAGAAGTGTCAAGTCCCCGGTAACAGCGCCAAAAACTTGTTCGCTCCCCAAGTGTAGGGTTGCGATGTAGTAATAATTCGGTAGAGACCAAGATCGTCCTCAAGGACCTCATGAATTCACAAAATTTCTTCTAATAATCTCTAATTGAAATCAAACTACAATAAACCGAAATTTGAATGTATATGAATAATCTGAAAACTTGAGATGAAATTAACAATCTAAAGAAGCACTAGGGTGCCAAGGATCCACTTGTAGCTATCCTTGATGTATAATTCGCTTTGGTTTCTTAGTTATACAACTAGAATCGAAATCAAATCTTATCTAGTTGGATTATGTAGTGATTAATTCAGCAAAACAATCTGTCATATGTGTTGTTCATCAACATGATTCCCTCAATTCAAGTTAGGACTTGGGCACACTCAATTGCATAGGCCAATCCTAGTTCCAATAAATTAAGGTCATAACCATAATAATCATCAAACCCTGTCACTAGGCTTAACTAATATCATGATTTGAACTTGATTTAAATCATATGAACAAACAACATATATTACAGATTTATAGAAAAAGATAGAACTTTTGGTTTGAAGTTCCTACATGAAGAACCAAGTCTAGAGCGTCTTGAATCTGATTCCTTGGAGCGTATAGGTCTAGATCTTTGCAAAACAACTAAGAACTACAATAATTCTTCCAAACATCCATAAGTCATCATAAGATTAAGAAAAACTACTAAGAACTTCATTCAAACCCAATAGACCATTATTTAATATTAAAAACAATCCTTGAAACCATAAAAAATGAATTAAAATATCTTAGAACTACTACAAGCTTCACCTCTTAGCCCTAGCTAAGACATTTAGCCAATCATGCTAAGAGAAAACAGAAAAACCAATGAAAACATGAAGAATTAGAAGGAAAACTAAGCAAATGGGGTTGTAGAACTCCAAAACCAACTCTCTCCGCCTCCCAATGTGATAGATCTCTTCTAGGTTAACTTAGGAACGAAGTGGAGGAGTCCTTTTATAGTCTTTGGGCCCCTAACAATGAAGAATCTTCGAGAACGTGCGCAGCTCTTACGTTTTACGCAGGAATTTTCGGATTCCAGAAACAGAAATTTCTATTTCTAAACGTTGGCTGGCCAACAGGACCCCCTGTCCGTCCAGTCGGAGCTTGAGTAACAAATAGCCCAAGTCTCTGGACGTTGAAATACACAGGCCGACCTACCAGCCGGCCGGCCGGTCGGCCAATCCATTCAGCCAATTGGTCAGTACGTCTGGCTTCATAAAAATAGTCTAGTGAAAATGTTGTTTCTGGAGGGTTTGGCCGGCCGACCGGTGGCTATGACCAGCCAGCCAGAGGGCATGTAAATTGTGAATTTTTGAGCTTTTCATCCTCCATCTCCATTTTATCTTTCCTCCACTTCTTGTCCTTCATTCCTTTGATCTTCAAGGCCTATAAGAAGGGCCTCTAAGCACCCAAATGGCGAAGTCTCTCTCTCATTCTGACAATCACAAAACCATGCATTAGGTAGGTCCTTAAACATGTAAATCATGCATAGTTAGTGATGAAATGGGGTTAAAATATGCACATTTAAGAGCTCAACATGAACCCTAGGTGTCCTTTTATAATGGAGAAGCCCTACCGACTCAAAAACTTCCAGAATTGCATAATAGGTCGCGCAGCATATGAAAAAAATCAAAATTTGAAGCACAAGCCGCTGAAATTTCTCAAAATGACACGTGGCCAACCAGTCTTGACCGGTCGAACTGGGCTGACCTACTGGTCTTCACCGGTCGGACCTGTCTAGTGGATGTCTAGAGAGAACAAGAGGGCCTATGGTCGACCGGTCTTGATTGGTCGGACTTGTTTGGTCCTGAGTCCAGTAAGCTCTAGCAGCTGCTGGAGTGACCTGTGTGTGACTGGTTGGCCGACTGGTCTTGACCGGTCTAGTCCATGGGTCTTTGGCTGAAATCTCTCTTCTTTCCTTACTTCTTCTTCCTCATTTGGCCCACCTTCAATCATCATTGAAATGGCTTCTAAATGCGATCTTTTAGTCATCAATTAGGTAAAGTCCCTCTCTCATTCCTACAACCACAAAACATGCATTAGATAGGTCTTTTAAACATGCAATTCATGCATATAATGTGATGTAATGGGTTAGAATATGTATAAATTAAGAGCTCAACAATAAGTAGCTTATCCAAAGTAACTTACAGTCTGAATGCCCCCCTTCGTATTTGACCATCTATTGTAGTGGATGGGCGAATATAAAGAAGAGACCCATCATTTTTTTTCCAGAATAGCATCTGAATAAACGAGGAGAAAAAAAATCTCTAAGGGGGTGTCTGGATCTAAAGTTACTTAAGTTACTTATGCCTTAAGTAGCTTATCTTGATTTCTACTTGTTAAACTGAACTGATTAAGTAACTTTAAATAAAAAGCTACTTATAAGTAATCATAGACCAAACTTACTTCAAATAAGCTACTTCTCTATTATTGTAAGTAGAAAAAGGAACTTATTTGGTGGGATCCAAATGGGCCTTAAAAAATGAGAGATAAAATTAATATTACCGTTGAGAAGTCTCGGTTACTGTGAGTGCACTTTTCTGTAGCATACTAGTGCACCTTATTTGTCAATTACGTAGGTCAGTGAGTCTAAGTGTTAATTGATCCCAAAGAAGATGAAGATTGAAGACTCAAGTGGACCGCTGCATCAAGGAAGAATAAACAAGTAAATGAGATGCCTTGGTGAGCCAAAACCCTTGAACCTAACCCAAAATTCAAACCTGTAGATGGCTTGACCCCATAGGTAAACTTTTAGTCATCTTAGATTGGCCTTAGGTGTCCCAAAAGATCACCGAAAGAGAGGCCCAAGAGGTTGCATGAGCTGCTGCAAACAAGACAAACCAAATAGCGGAACTCATCTGTCTACCGACTGGTCGTAGGCTCTGGCCAACCGGTGAGATAGCGTCCTTGACCGGTCGAATTAGGGCAAAGGACTGGGTGTGTTTGCTGTCCTATAAACTGCCCTAAGCGACCGGTCCACTGCAGGTCTAATTTAGCCAGGGACTTGTTCTGCATGCTATCCCATTTCTAGCATCTGATGACCGGTTGGCTAGAGCCTGCGACGGGTCGACAAACATATAAGTTCTGTTGTTTAGTTTGTCTTGTTTCCAATAGCTCATGCAACCTCTTGGGCTTCTCTTTTGGTGATCATTTGGGACACGTAAGGCCAATCTAAGATAACTAAAAGTTTACCTTTGGGGTCAAGTCATCTAGAGGTTTGGATTTTAGGTTAAGTTCAAGGGTTTTGGCTCACCAAGGCTCTCATTTACCTGTTTCTTCTTCCTTGATGCAGCAAGTCCACTTGAGTCTTTGGTCTTCATCTTCTTTGAGCTCAACTAACATCTAGACTCACTGACCTACATAATTGACAAATAAGGTGCACTAGTATGCCACGGAAAAGTGCACTAACAATCTTCCCCTTTGTCAAGTACATGACAAAAGCATAACTTATCAAAACAGAAATACATGTACAACATTACATTGATATTTAAATGAAATACAGACTCTTGACATGTACTAAGCAGCTCGTCTTCGGTTGCTCCTCCATAATCTGTTAATCCTTGCAATCACAAAACATAATAAACTATTTTGGTGGGACATTAAAATATGAAGCATGCATGCAACATGATCAACAAGAAAATATACCTATCTAAGCATGGGTGATCATGTATAATTAGTCATTCTAGATAAACATGAAAGCGTAAATGACCAAGACATAGATTAACATACATTAAGGATAAAATTAAGCAAGATTATCTAATCTAAGTTGGATGACAATCTAGCATTCTAAAGATACCAAAGTAAGCATTGATGCTAAACAATCTAAGGCTAATGACGCTTGAATCCTCTAATGTGTATATGGACAAGATGAGGTAGAAATCCTCAAATTTAACTATAGTATTCAGAATCAAAGAGGCTAAATTCCTCAAGTTCAACAATAAGCTCACTATTGAGGCTAAAATCCTCTGATTTAACTATTGCGCTCATATATGACCTCCCAAGGTCAACTATCCCACTTCACAACGTACTTGGGCGTGAGATTTCTAAGACCCGTGTTCGCTTCCCTAAGTGTAAGGTTGTGATGTAGTAATAATGTCGGTAAGACCGAGGTCGATCCACAGGGAAGGAAGTAAACAATTCGAACTATCCTAATAACTAGAATCTTAAGAGGTTTGTGAAATCGGTTTTGAACATGAAAAAGAAAAATCTGATAATGAAAAGATAACTAAAGCATCAAGGATCCACTTATAGCTCTCCTTAGATGCATAATTCTCTGTGGTTTCTCACTTACTCAACTAGAATCGAAATTAAATGCTATCTAGCCGGATGATAGAGTAGTTATATTATCAAAGAAATTCAACACATGTGTTGTTCATCAACATGATTCCCTCAATTCAAGTTAGGACTTGAGCACACTCCATTGCATAGGACAATCCTAGTTCCAATATATTAAGATCATAACCATAATAATCATCAAACCTTGTCACAAAGCTTAACTAATACCATGGTTTGAACTTGATTCAAATCACATAAACACCCAACACATATTTCAGAATTTCTAGAAAAGATAGAACTTTGGTTTGAAGTTCCCACATGAAGATCCAAGCTCTAGAGTGTCTTGAATCCAATTCCTCGGAGCGTACAGGTCTAGATCTTTGCAAACAAGTAAGAAACTAATGTAATTCTTCCAAACATCCATGAGTCATCATAAGATTAAGAAAAACTACTTAGAACTTTATTCAAACTTAAGCAAAACCATTGTTCAACATTAAATTCAAACTTGAAACCATTAAAAATGAATTAAACAATCTAAGAAAACCTATAAGGTTCACCTTTTAGCTCTAGGTAAGAAATTAGTTAATGAAAAGCATATTAAAAACTAGAACTAGAACTAAGAAAATGAAGAAAAACTAGATGGATGAGGCTAGGAAGCCTCCTATGACTTAAACTCATTGCTCCCTACGTCCTTGCTTGATTTGGAATAGAGGAGAACACCTCCTTTTATAATGCAGCAATAGTACAACAACATAATAGATTTTATTTCACTTGGTACGGCTTAACCAATGATCAGATTGCCTTTAAATTTGATTTGTAACTTTCTTGTAATATGATCTTCCTCATAGATGATTTAGATTTCTAATATTATCTTCTGAATGGGCTCACCAATCAGATCAGTGACCGCCTCTCAAAATAGCATAATTCGGGTACCTTCAGACCCAATCATCTTGCTTTCAACGCTATGGAGTGTACAAGGTCAGATTGACCTTAAATTTTGAAAATTAGTAGAAAACTTCCTCCTCTACATGATAGATGGATTAGATTGTCCAGAAAAAAAAATCCAGAATGTGGTCCGAAAATTAGAACACTTAGGGCTTTTTATAAAATCAGCGTAGGTGGAATCTCTCTAGATGGTCCATCTTTCTTCGACCGATACGACCAAAACACACATCCTTTTGACCTGAAACTTTGTGGTTATTCATATATCTATATGCTCTAGAAGATGGTCAAATTAGATTCTTCATATCATCAATGATGGGCCACTTGGACCGGTCCAGAGTTGAGTAGGCGGAATATGGAAACTTTCTGGACAGGTCGTATTGTTTTGGCCGCTACGGTCAATCTGTATCTCCTGATCGACATGAAACTACTTGGGTTATTTCAGCGTCGAGCTCCTCTTCGACATGGATAGGTTGGATTTCCAAATATCATCAAGATGGGCTCCATGAACTGGGCCAAAAATCCAAAAATGGGAATAGCCTACTATTTGAAATCTGAAAATCAGAATTTACATGGCCGACCGGTCTTGACCGGTCGGATAGGGCTGGCCAACCGGTCTTGACCGGTCTGACCTGTCTGGGCCTTGGTCCAGCAAGCTTTGTAGAAGGCAGCAGTGTTGGCCGACCGGTCTTGACCGGTTGGACCACCTTGTGGGGCTCCTTTTTCATTCTTTCCTTCTTTCTCTTCTTTCCTTTCTTCTTCCCTCTTTTGTTCTCCCTTTCCTTTGATCTTCAAGGTATGTAAGAAGGGTCTCAAAGCATCCGAATGACAAAGTCTTTCTTTTATTCCTACAACCACAAAACTATGCATTAGAATAGTCTTTAAACTATGAAAATCATGCATAATGTGTGATGAATTGGGATTAGAATATGCACAATTCAGAGCTCAACACACCCCCCAACCAGCATTTTGCTAGTCCCGAGCAAAACATGCGTGAAATAAGTTTCATCTTCCAAAACTCAACTCGCCTTTAGAAACTACACTTCTATACATTCCAAGACATGTAGTACAAAAATCTGCAAAACTGAGTGATAGAAGTTGAGAACTTAAACTTCCAAAAAACATAACAAGTGTTCATATGGAATTCCCGCTGATTGATTGATAAATAGAAGGACCCAAACAAATTTAACTTAATGTGCATAGTGAATGTTCATCTCATGAATTTTTGGGGTTATCTTCTTCATAGATCTACTAAATTAGGGATCTAAGGTGTACAGATCAACAACAAGCCTATGACAGGAATTTGCCTTACCATCCTTCCGACGGCTTTCACACTACGTCCCATTTTCGGCTTTGGTTACGAGTAGACCATCCCCCGGTTGGTAATAGGTAGCCCTTTTCAGAATTTTCACCATATTTTCATCCTTCCTTTCCTTTTCATACACATTAGACAGGATTTTTAAAAATTCATATCTTTCATTATTTTCCCATGGACAAGGATGGACAAACTATCCCGGCTCAGGTTCTCAACACCTCAAATTTAAGTCCAGCCAATCCACAAATCTACATAATCCCTTCAAATCATGAGAATCGTGTAACGTGAACTAGGTGCACAAGTGTTCAAACAATCTATCGATCACATCAATAGGGGAATTCAAATAAAAAACTACCATATTATAAGTCCTTTAAGAGTTTCAAAATCATATCAATTCATTTCTCATCTTTCATACTTATGACATCCCAAGTGCATAGAAACAAAGTTTTCCAAAAGAGTTTTAAATTTTCAGAAAAATCAAAAAATTTCTACATAATTGCTCGAAATGTCGCAAAAGCTAGTAGATTCATTTAAGGAATCCACCCCCAACCAAAATCTTACATTGTCCTCAATGTAATAAGATATGCAATATGCATGACATGAGAGCAATGACATAAAGCAAAGGAGGGTGAGAATGAGAGTACCTAAGGTAGCAAGTTGATCAATTCTAGCATCTTCTATTGTCTCGATGAGACTTATTCAATCCTAAATGTAGAAAAGAAATCCTAACCTACCTACCTACATTTGATTAGTCCGATCGACTACATGATCAAATTTGAGCAGGATCTTCATGAATTTCAATAGGTTTCTCATGAGGACCATCCAAAGTCCTGCTCGAATATACACATGGGTGCGTTTCTTCATTAAGGTCCAATCATAGTGTGCACCACACGCATGTAAGGAGGAAATAAGAGCAGCAAAAAGATATCTCCTCAAGTTCTGAATTGGATTGTAATTGATTAAAAATAGGTCCTCCCAATCAGAATTTTCGATGGGCTGAAGAACCCATGGTGGTGGAGAGACATTCATTAAGTATTATTTAGTTTGGGTTGTCTCCTCCACAAATTTAGAATTATACGATGTTTCCACAAATAATGGTAAAGAGTGTAAATCAGTGGAACGGTGTTCTTCAAGCACCGACACCGTGTCTAACAAAATGTCCAACTCCATAATCATCTCATCATCCAGATCATAGGGGTGGGTCATACATTCCTCTAGGAAATCGAGAGAGTCGGATGAAGGGTCCTTGTTCTCCCTAAGTGATTGAGGAAAGTTTCTTTCAATGGCAAGGAATTCCTCCTCTACAGAGGGGAGGTCTTCCAAAGAATTTTTTTTTTCAGATTTAGTGGTAAGCACATCATCTAACATTGGTTGATCTAAAATTTTAGATTGTACCACCACATCATCTAAAGAAACAGAATTTTTAGTCAAAGTGAGATCTTCCACAATAGAATTGGTCATGTTATGTTGGTGGGAGGACTCAAAGAGATCCACTTCAGCCATCTCTCTAGCAAGAATATCTTCCGGCGACTCATAATCATTCAACCCTTCAGAAGAAGAAATCATGGACTCACAATCATCCATCAAACCTTCATTATAAGCAATCAAACTATCACTTTCAGATTTTGTAGATTCCTCGGGTTCGTCAACAGTCCTTGAAATCTCTTCATCATTCAAATCAGAATAGCTAAAAGAGATAGTTAATTTACCATAATCGATGGTAATGTTGGGATCACTGAGATCTACATTCCCTAAAAGTTTAGTCATCAAATCGGAAGAGGGTTGGGCTTGGATAGCCTCATCCTCCTCATTGTTGGGGAATGATTCGGTGTTCCCAATGTCGAGTTCAGGATTTTGAGATGGCAAGAGGTTTTGTATGCATTGCTCAGTTATTTCCATAAACTCTCGTAGCGTATCCTTAAGAGTTTGTGTCGGTTGTGGCTCATGAGAAAGAAACTCTTGAGGATAATTGTTAGCATCCATGGTTGGCTCATCTCCTAAATTAAAATTTTAATGCTCCCACCTATTAGAATTATGCATGTCATATGTTGGGCCATTATAGGATTGTTGATATGTGTATCCATACAAGTGATCATACAATGTCCTAACCGGTGGAACATTATTCATCTCTTTCCGATACTCTCCTATTGTCTTTCCCGGTGAAGAGTTATACACATTTTTTTCATTCCGGTAATCTTACAATGTCTTACATGGGGGGAGTATTAGAAGTAAATTGAGTCATAGAAAAATATTCATGCTTGTAATGGTTCCAATCATAATGATTTTGAATTCCTTGATTCGATCTCTCATCTTCCAAAAGGTATTTAGACAATCCACCCATCCAATCATTCATAATGAAATTATAAGAAGTTGAAACAATCCCAATCTAAGAAGAAAAACAAAAAGAAGAAAGGGAGATGGGGAGATGTTACCCGTGGAAGTAAGAACTATGTCAGCAACTAAGTTCCTACAAAATACAAAAATAGAAAATTGCTAGTAATCTAGAAAAAATCAGAAAACTACTTCTAGAAAAACTGAAAATCCTACCTAACTAAGACTACTCTATAGCTACTAGAACAATTAGAACCGTTTAACCTCTTCCCCGGCAGCGGTGCCAAAAACTTGTTCGCTTCCCCAAGTGTAGGGTTACTATGTAGTAATAATCTCGGTAAGACCAAGGTCGATCCATAAGGAAGGAAGTAAACAATTCGAACTATCCTAATAACTAGAATCTTAAGAGGTTTGTGAAATCGGTTTTGAACATGAAACAGAAAAATCTGATAATGAAAAGATAACTAAAGCATAAAGGATCCACTTATAGCTCTCCTTAGATGCATAATTCGCTGTGGTTTCTCACTTACTCAACTAGAATCGCAATTAAATCCTATCTAGCCGGATGATAGAGCAGTTATATTATCAAAGCAATCCAACACAAGTGTTGTTCATCAACATGATTCCCTCAATTCAAGTTAGGACTTGAGCACACTCAATTGCATAGGTCAATCCTAGTTCCAATAGATTAAGATCATAACCATAATAATCATCAAACTTTGTCACAAAGCTTAACTAATACCATGGTTTGAACTTGATTCAAATCACATAAACACCCAACATATATTTCAGAATTTCTAGAAAAGATAGAACTTTGATTTGAAGTTCCCACATGAAGATCCAAGCTCTAGAGTGTCTTAAATCTGATTCATCAGAGCGTACAAGTCTAGATCTTTGCAAAACAAGTAAGAAACTAATGTAATTCTTCCAAACATCCATGAGTCATCATAAGATTAAGAAAAACTACTTAGAACTTTATTCAAACTTAAGCAAAACCATTGTTCAAGATTAAATTCAAACTTGAAACCATTAAAAACGAATTAAACAATTTAAGAAAACTATAAGGTTTACCTTTTAGCTCTAGGTAAGAAATTAGCTAATAAAAAGCGTATTAAAAACTAGAACGAGAACTAAGAAAATGAAGAAAAACTAGCTGGATGAGGCTAGGAAGCCTCCTATGACTTAAACTCCCTACTCCCCACGTCCTTGCTTGATTTATAATAGAAGAGAACACCTCCTTTTATAATGCAGCAATAGTACAACAACATAGCAGATTTTGTTTCGCTTGATACGACTTACTCTCCTCTTAGGAGTAGAGGGGAATTAATGATCGGATTGCCTTCAAATTTGATTCGTAGCTTCCTTGTAATATGATCTTCCTCATAGATGGTTTAGATTTATAATATTATCTTCTGAATGGGCCACTAATCAGATCAGCGACCGCCTCTTAAAATCGCACAATTCGGGTACCTTCAGAACTAGTCATCTTGCTTTCAATGCTACAAAGTGTACAGAGGTCGGATTGATCTCAAATTTTGAAAATTGGTAGAAAACGTCCTCCTATACATGATAGAAGGATTAGATTGTCCAAAAAATTTCATAATGTGGTCCGAAAATTAGAACAATTAGGGCTTTTTATAAAATCTGCGCAGTTGGAATCTCTCTAGATGGTCCATCTTTCTTCGACCGGTATGATCAAACCACACATGCTTTTGACCTGAAACAGATTCCAGTTTCTAAAAGACCTATGCACAACCAAACGCAAATATAATGTGCAACAAAAGGCCTTTTTGAATGAGCAAGTGAGTGCCATTCTCACTTAAAGACCCCCCCAAAATTCACGGACCCCGGTAGTCTAATAATTTCATGTATCATTGGTGACTACTGAATTGAACGTGCATTACTAGACTTGGGGGCAAGTTAAAATTTAATCCCATATTCGGTATATGAACAATTGGGTCTTGGTGAATTAAAACCCACCAAAACCACATTGCAACTCGTTGATAGATCCATCCGTGTACTGAGAGGGATTGTTGAGGATGTCTTAGTTCAAGTTGATAAATTCTGCTATCTGGTAGATTTCATTGTCTTGGACACACAACTGATATTAGATGCTAGTACTCAAATACTGGTGATTTTAGGCAGCCCCTTCCTTGCTACATCAAATGCAATAATAAATTGCCAGAACGAGGTAATGCAATTGTCCTTTAGAAACATGATATTAGAGGTGAATGTGTTCCACTTGGGAAAAAGGCATATGGATGTTAATGATGATGAGCTCTTCAAGGTAAACATGCTCAAATCTTTTGAAGAAGAAGAGCTCCTCCAACTTGAACCACTAGAAAGCTTGGAGACATGCTTGGCACATTTTAAGGATTCCAAAGACCCCATCATTAGTGAAATTGTGCAAGCATTGAATTTTAAGAAACCGGTAGTTGGTACTAGCCGGTGGAGGCCCCATTTCGAAAGATTGCCACCAACCATCAAGGCCTCTACCGTTTAACATCAAACCGTCGAAGCTTAACCTTAAACATTGCCATCCGAGCTGAAATATGTATATTTGGGTCAAGAAGAAATATTCCCGGTTGTCATTGCCTCTCACCTAGGAAAAGACCAAGAGCTCAAGTTGATTGAGCTACTCAAAGAACATAGGGGAGCCATAGGTTAGACAATATTGGACCTCAAGGGGATAGACTCTTCGGTTTGTAATCACCGTATACACCTCGAGAAAAATGAAAAAATGACTAGACAACCTCAAAGAAGGCTAAATCCAAGCATGATGGAGGTTGTCAAAGCTGAGGTGTTAAAACTACTAGATGTGGATGTCATCTACCCCATCTCGGATAGCCAATGGGTGATTCCTACCCAAGTTGTCCCTAAGTAGTTCGGTACTACCATCATAGAAAATGCCAACAATGAGCTTATACCGGCTAGAGTGACCACCGGTTGGCGTATGTGCATAGATTATCGGAAGCTAAACACGGTCACTAGGAAGAACCACTTCCCTCTCCCATTCATGGATTAAATCTTGGAGAGGTTAGCGGGTCACTCCTATTATTGCTTCCTCGATGGCTATTCCGGTTACAACCAAATTGAGATAGCCCCAGAAGACCAAGAGAAGACTACTTTTACATCCCATTTGGAATCTTCGCATACCGAAGGATGCCATTCGGGCTATGTAATGCACCCGCCAAATTCCAACGTTGCATGTTGAGTATTTTCTCAGACATGGTGGGTGAATTTCTTGAAGTTTTCATGGATAATTTTTCTATTTTTGGTTGTACTTTTGAGGAATGCCTTAATCACTTGAAGTTGGTCTTGACAAGGTGTGAGGACAATAACCTTGTTTTAAACTGGGAGAAGTGTTATTTTATGGTACAAAGAGGAATAGTCCTTGGACATATCATGTCGTCCAATGTAATAGAGGTAGACCGGGCTAAAATTGATATTATTTCCATTCTACTACTACCCATAAGCCATCATAAGTGATGGCGGTTCTCACTTTTACAATAGGCCATTTGAAGCCTTAATGAAGAAATATGGCATTACACATAAAGTGAGTACCCCATACCACCCATAGACAAGTGGACAAGCTGGAATTTTCAATCGGGAAATCAAACAAATTTTGGAAAAGACGGTGAGGCCTAATCACAAAGATTGGTCGCTGAGATTAGACAATGCTTTTTGGGCTCACCATACCGCTTACAAGATCCCCATTGAAATGTCCCCTTATAGACTTATATATGGGAAAGCTTGTCACTTGCCTGTGGAGATTGAACACAAAGCCTATTGGGCAATTCGGGCATTGAACTTTGATGTTGACAAGGCTAGCTCGCTTCGCAAACTCGAAAGTAATGAGCTTGACGAGATCTGAAACGATGCTTATGAGAACTCGAAGATTTACAAGAGTAGGATGAAAGTATTCCATGACAAGCACATCTTCAGGAAATCTTTCCATGAAGGTCAAAAAGTAGTCTTGTACAATTCTCGACTTTATCTTTTTTTGAAGAAATTGCGATCTCGATGGACTGGCCCATATATTGTTAAAGAAGTTTTTCCTCATGGGGCTGTCGAGGTAGAAAATGCGGTGAATGGTAACTGTTTTAAAGTGAACGGACAAAGCCTTAAACCATTTGAGAATTTGATTCAGAGGACATGTCCATCACTATGGATGATCCTGTGTATCAGGACGATTGATCTCCTAGTCTGACGGAGGTATAGCATAGGATTTGGTTTTGTTTAATTTTCTGTTTTAGGTTTATTTCGTTAGTAGTTTAGTTGCAGGAGTTGTAGACTTTCATGATCGAGTCTATCAGGTGATCTCGTTTTCACTCTCCTTTATTGTTAACATTGCTCTCATGTTATTGCTAATTGCATATCTTTTACATTGAGGACAATGCAAGATTTGGTTGGGTGATGAGATGAGATTCTTCATCTAGCAGTTTGTGAACATTTCGAGCATTATATGTTGAATTTTTTTTCGAATTTTCTAAAAATCAAAACTCTTTTGGAAAACTTTGTTTCTATGCATTCAGGATGATACAAATATAAGAAAAAGAGATAAGAAGTGATTAATGTTGCAAGTCTTGAACTACTTCGAATATAATGGTTTTATATGTGAATTCCGCTATGATTGATAGAAAATTTGAACACTTTTACACCTAGTTCACATTACACCATTCTCATAGTTTGAAAGGATTATGTAGCTTTGTAGATTGGCTAGACTTAGATTTGAGGTGTTGAGGAACTAAGCCGGGGTACTTTGTCCATCCTTGTCCATGGGAAAATAACGAAAGATATGGATTTCCAAAAATCCCATCTAATGTGTATGAAAAGGAAAGAAGGAAAGAAATTATGGGTATAATTAAGAACTATGGTGGAAAATTTTGAAAAGGGCTACCTATTACCAACCAGGGGATGGTCTACCCATAACCAAAGTCGGAAATGGGATGTAATGTGAAAGCCGTCAGAAGGACGGTAAGGAAAATCTTGTCATTGGCTTGTGGTTGATCTGTACACCGTCAGATCTATAGTTTAGTTGATCTATGGCGAAGATAATCTCAAAAATTCATGAGATGAACATTCACTATACACACTAGAGTAAAATTGTTCAAGTTCTTTTATTTATCAATCAATCAACGGGAATTTCATATGAACACTTATTATTTTTTGAGAGTTTAAGGTTTCAACATCTATCATTGTATTTTTCTAAATTTTACACTTGTATGTCTTGGAATGAATAGAAGCATAGTTTCTAAAGGAGGGTTGGTTTTGGAGATTTGATCTTGTTTCACGCATGTTTTGTTCAGGACTAGCAAAATGCTGGTTGGGGGTATGTTGAGCCTCTAATTTATACATTTACTAACCCATTACATCACATTTTACGCATGGTTTGCACGCTTAAAAGACTCATCTAATACATGATTTGTGACTGTAGGAATGAGATGGTGATTTCACTGATTCAAGGCTAAAAGAGTACTTTGTACACATTGAAGATCAAAGGATCAAGTGCCAAAGGATGGAAGAAAGAAGCAAGGGAGAAAGAGAAAGAATGAAGAAGAAGTGAAGAACAGACAACACTGTAGAACAGTCAGCGGACCGGTCGGCCAAGGCACACGATCGGTCGTTTAACCGGTCGGCACTTCAATAGAGACCTCACCATGCTGCATATCTCATTGGACCAAGAATGATCGGTCGTCTACCATTCAGCCATTCGTCAGACCGATCGAGCACTCAACAGAGGGGGGTGGAAATTTCAGAATTCTCTGGACTGTTTTTCACGTTTTACGACCGGTCGTACAAGCTCCGATTTTCTCTGCGCAATTTCATGATTCCTTGCACAATATGGAATCTTCCGCACCAATCTATAAAAGAGCACCTAAGGCCTCATCTAAAAGCGTCCTAAAAGAGATTGGAGGTCGTGGGAAGTGAAGGAGAGTATTATGGAGTGTCCACAACTCCGTCGATTCTGATTTTTCTAGTTTTTATGCTTTTATTTAGTTTTTCTTTTGGATTCTAGTTATAGTATGACAATGCTCAGCTAGAACCTCTCAGCTAGGGCTGAGAGGTGAAGCTTGTAGCCAATTTCATTTTAATTCAGTTTGATTCAAGTACTTTCACTTTAAGTTTAGATTTTGAATGTTCCAGTTCAAATAAAGTTGATATTTTTAGAAGTTTTATGAGAGTTCATGTGCTTCGGACATTTATTCCTTGCAATTCTCTGAGATTATCATATTTAGCTTGATTAGATTCGAATTATGGTAACCCTTGAGCATGCCATAGTCCATAGGCATGGCTATTACTCCGAAGGCTATGATTTTTAATATTATATGATTGAATAGGACTAGAACTTGAAGGTCTAACTTAAGTGGGATTGAATGTGCTTCAATACTTTATCTTCCAACTAGATGAGAGATAGAACTTCGAATCTAGTTGTGTTTTATGCTTGGATTGAATGGATTAACATGAGATTACTACAAGTGAATCCTTGAGGCCTTGGTTCCGTTTATTACAGATTTTTACAACTTTACTGTTTTCGTCTAGTTTATGAATTTGAACTACTTAATTAATTGAATTTAAAGTTGCTGGAACAACTTGAATTAGTTTACCTAATTCCCTGTGGATCGACCTCGGTCTTACTGAGACTTATTACTACATCGCAGCCTTGCACTTAAGGTGAGCGAACACATTCCAATTAAGCATTCATAATTAACCTAATTAAACACAATGCATAATAAGAAATGTGCTTAAATACAATCACTGTTGAACCTCCAATTTATACATTTGCCAACCCATTACATCACATTATATGCATGGTTTTCATGTTTAAAAGGCCCATCTAATGCATGTTTTGTGATTGTAGGAATGAGAGTGAACTTCACCCAATTGGAGACCAAAAGACCATGTTTAGGATCCTTTGATGAAGGTCCAAGGTGGACCAAAGAAAGAAGAAAGCAAAGAGAGAGGAAGGAGAGAAGAAAAGAAAGAACAAAAAATGCAAAAGCTGGGTCCGACCGGTCAAGACCGGTCGGCCAAGAAGGCCCGACCAATCAAGACCGGTCGGCTGCACTCCCTAGACACCTGCCAGACAGGTCTAGACCGGTCAAGACCGGTCGGCCATGCAAATTTACACTTCCAGATTTCAGGCAGCAAGCTATTCCCGTGTCTGGTTTTTCAGACCAGTTTTATGGGCTCATCTTGATGATATTTGGAAATCCAACACATCCATGTCGAAGAGGAGCTCGACGCCGAACTAACCTAAGTAGTTTCGTATCGATCGGACCTACGGATTGACCGTGGTGGCCAAAACAATACGAACTGTCCAGAAAGTTCCAGATTTTGCTGTTCCACTCTGGGCCGGTCCAGGTGACCCATCATTGATGATATGAAGAATCTACTTTGACCATCTTCTAGAACACATCCATATATGAATAACCACAAAGTTTCAAATCAAAAGAATGTGTGGTTTGATCGTACCGGTTGAAGAAAGATGGACCATCCAGAAAGATCCAACTGCGCTGAGTTTATAAAAGCCCTAAGTGTTCTAATTTTCGGACCATATTCTGGGATTTTTTTGGACAATCTAATCCGTCTATCATGTATAGGATGAAGTTTTCTACCAAATTTCAAAATTTGGGATCAATCCGACATCTGTATACTCCGGAGCGTTGAAAGCAAGATGACTGGTTCTGAAGGTACCCGAAGTGCGCGATTTTGAGAGGCGGTCGGTGATATGATTGGTGGGCCCATTCAGAGGATAACCTTGGAAATCTAAATCATCTATGAGAAAGATCACATTACAAGGAAGCAACAAATCAAATTTGAAGGCAATCCGACCATTGGTTAAGCCGTACCAAGCGAAACAAATTCTGCTATGTTGCTGTACTATTGCTGCATTATAAAAGGAGGTGCTCTCTTCTATTCCAAATCAAGCAAGGACGTGGGAAGCAAGGAGTTCAAGTCCCAGGAGGCTACCTAGCCTCCTACAGCTAGTTTTTCTTCCTTTTCTTAGTTCTAGTTCTAGTTTTAATATGCTTTTCCTTAGCTAACCTCTTAGCTAGAGCTAGAGGTGAAATTTGTAGTTGGTTCCAATGCTTTAATTCTTTTATTTCAAGTACCATTTTCTTAATTTTGGATTTTGAAGTTCTAGTTTGAATAAAGTTTAGATTTTTAGATGAATTGTGAGAGTTCGTGTGCTCCGGACATGAGTTCCTTGCAATTCTCTGAGATTACCATGATTGGGTTGTTTAAATTAGAATTGTAGTAAGCCTTGAGCATGCCATAGTCTCTTGACATGGCTGTTACTCCGAAGGCTACAAGTTCAAGTTCTATGTGCTCCATTAGAACTAGAAATCTAATTTCCAGATTTAAGTGGGACTGTTTGTGCTTGAATGTTATATCTTCCAATTAGATGAGAGATAGGACTTTGATTCTAATTGTGTTGTACTTGGATGAATGGATTGGCATTAGACTACTACAAGTGGATCCTTGATGCTCTAGTTCTTCTTATTTTCAGATTTTCCTATTTCATGTGAAAAACTACTTTCCTAAACTTCTTAGATTCTAGTTATTAGAGTACTTGGAATTGTTTACCTCTTTCCCTGTGGATCGACCTCGGTCTTACCGAGATTTATTACTACATCGCAGCCTTACACTTGAGGCGAGCGAATAAGTTTTTGGCGCCGTTGCCGGGGAAAAGGTTAAACGGTTCTAATTCTTCTAGTAGCTATAGAGTAGTTTTAGTTAGGATTTTCAGTTTTTATAGAAGTAGATTTTCTGAATTTTTTTTAGATTACTAACAATTTTTTTTTTATTTTGTAGGACATTGTTGCTGACATAGATCTCACTCTATTGGGTAACATCTCCCCATCTTTCTTCTTTTTGTTCTTTTTCCTAGATTAGGGTAGTTTCCAATTCCTTAAAATTTCATCATGTATGATTGGACTGAATGGTGCGTACAAGTACCTTTTGGAGGATGAGACGTCGGATTGGGAGACCCAAAATCTTTATGATTGGAACCATTATAAGCATAAGTATTTTTCTGAGACTCAATCAACCTCCACTACCTCCCCATGTAAGACGATGCGTGATTACATTAATAAAACAATACACATATTGAGACACAACATAAGACGATGGGGGAATACCGAAACGAAGCAAAATTGGATAACCATCTGAGAAAAACATTACGTGATTACCGGATTGAAAATAACATGAGTGTTCCACCGGTTATGGTAGGAGGTGTGCAACAACAAAAGGGACAGGTGAATAATGTTCCACCGATTAGGACAATGTATGATCACTTGTATGGCTACACATATCAACAACCATCTAAAAGCCAATCATATGATATGCATAATCCAAATTGGTGGGAGCATCAAAATTTCAACTTGGAAGATGAGCCAACCATGGATGCCAACAATTATCCTCAAGAGTTTCCTTCTCATGAGCCGCAACCGACACGACCTCTTGAGGATATACTGCGAGAGTTTATGAAAATAACTGAGCAATGCATACAAAACCTCTCGCCATCTCAAAATATTAAACCCAACATTGGGAACACCGAATCAATCCCCAACAATGAGGAGGATGAGGCTATCCAAGCCCAACCCTCTTCCGATTTAATGACTAAACTTTTAGAGGAGATTGATTTCGATGATCCCAATGTCATCATCAATTATGGTGAGTCCACTATCTCTTTTGGATGCTTTGAACTTAATGATGAAGAGATTTCAATGACGGTTAACGAACCCGAGGAATCCATAAAATTTGAAAGCGGTAGTGGGGTTGCCTACAATGAGGGGTTGGTGAATGCTTATGAACCTATGGTTTCTTTTTCCAATGGGCATAATGATTATGAGTCTCTAGAGGATATGCATGCTAGAGAGATGGCCGAAGTCGATCTTTTTGAGTCCTTCCACCAACAACACATGCCAAATTCTATTTTGGTAGACCTCCCTTTGATTGAAAATTCTTTTCCTTTGGATGATGAGGTGGCACAATCTGAAATTTTAAAAGATCAACTAATGTTAGATGATGTGCTTACCCCTAAATCTGAAAATTTTTCCTTGGAAGACCTCCTCTCTATAGAGGAGGAATTCCTTACCATTGAAACAGAATTTCTTCAATCATTAAGGGAGGATCATGATCCTTCATCCGACTATCTCGATTTCCTAGAGGAATGCTTGGCCCAATCTTATGATCTTGATGATGAGATGATTAAGGAGTTGGACATTTTGTTAGACACGGTGTCGGTGCCTGAAGAACACCATTCCACTATTTTACACTCTTTACCATTGTTTGTGGAAGCACCATATAATTCTGAATTTGTGGAGGAGACATCTTTAACCAATGAAAACTTGATAAATGTCTCTCCACCATCATGGGTCCTTCAGCCCTAGTGAAAATTCTGATTGGGATAACCCATTTTTAATCAATCATAACCCAAATCAGAATTTGAGGAGATATCTTTTTGCTGCTCTTATCTCCTCCTATCATGCATGTGGTGCACATAAATATTGGACTTCAATGGAGACAAGCACCCATGTCTACTGTCGAGCAGGACTTTGGATGGTCCTCATGAGAAATTTATTGAAATTCATGAAGATCCTGCTCAAATTTGATCATGTACTCGATCGGACTAATCAAAGGTAGGTAGGTAGGTAGGTTAGGATTTATTTTTTCTGAAATTAGGATTGAATAAGTCTCATCGAGGCAATGGAAGATGCTAGCATTGATCAACTTGCTACCTCAGGTATTCTCGTTCTCACTCTCCTTTGTTTTATTTCATTGCTCTCATGTCATGGTTATTGTATATCTTGTTACATTGAGGACAATGTAAGATTTTGGTTGGGGGGTGAGATGAGATCCTTCATCTAGCATGATGCAACATTTCGAGCCTCATATGCACAAATTTTTTTAAATTTTTGAATTTTTTTAAATTTTCTAAAATTTCAAAACTCTTTTAGAAAACCTTATTTCCATGCATTCGAGATGATATGAGTATAAGAAAAGGAGATACGAAGTGTGTGATGTTGTAAGTCTTGAATTTCTCCAAACACAATGGTTTTATATGATAGTTCCTCTATTGTTGTGATTGATAGAAAATTTGAACACCTTTACACCAAGTTCATATTACACGATTTTCATAAGTTGAAAGGTTTATGTGATTTGTGGATTAGCTAGACTTTGATTTAAAGGTGTTGAGAAACCAAGCCGGGGTATTTTGTCCATCATTGTCCATGGGAAAATAACGAAAGATATGGATTTTTAAAAATCCTATCTAATTTAAAAGAAAAGGGAAAAGAAATGATGAAATTGGGAATGATGGAAAAATGGTGGAAAATTCCGAAAAGGGCTACCTATTACCAACCGGGGGATGGTCTACCCGTAACCAAAGCCGGAAATGGGACGTAGTGTGAAAGCCATCGGAAGGACGGTAAGGCAAATTCCTGTCATTGGCTTGTTGTTGCTCTGTACACTTTGAGATCTATAGTTTAGTTGATCTATGAAGAAGATAATCCTAGAAACTCATGAGATGAACTTTCACTATGCACACTAGGTTGAATTTGTTCAAGTTCTTCTATTTATCAATCAATCAGTGGGAATTTCATATGGACACTTATTATGTTTTAAGAGTTTAAGGTTTTAATGTCTATCACCTAATTTTTCCAAATTTTATACTTATATGTCTTGGAATGGATAGAAACATGGTTTCTGAAGCAGAGTTGGTTTTTGGAGGTTTGAACTTGTTTCACGCATGTTTTGCTCGGGACTAGCAAAAAGCTGGTTGTGGGGTGTGTTGAACCTCCAATTTAGACATTTGCCAACCCATTACATCACATTATATGCATGGTTTTCATGTTTAAAAGGCCCATCTAATGCATGTTTTGTGATTGTAGGAATGAGAGTGAACTTCACCCAATTGGAGACCAAAAGACCATGTTTAGGATCCTTTGATGAAGGTCCAAGGTGGACCAAAGAAAGAAGAAAGCAAAGAGAGAGGAAGGAGAGAAGAAAAGAAAGAACAAAAAATGCAAAAACTGGGTCCGACCGGTCAAGACCGGTCTAGACCGGTCGGCTGCACTCCCTGGACACCTGCCAGACAGGTCTAGACCGGTCAAGACCGGTCGGCCAGCCTGTCCGACCGGTCAAGACCGGTCGGCCATGCAATTTTACACTTCCAGATTTCAGGTAGCAAGCTATTCCCGTATCTGGTTTTTCGGACCAGTTTTCTGGGCTCATCTTGATGATATTTAGAAATTCAACACATCCATGTCGAAGAGGAGCTCGACGCCGAACTAACCCAAGTGGTTTCGTGTCGATCGGACCTACGGATTGACCGTGGTGGCCAAAACAATACGAACTGTCCAGAAAGTTCCAGATTTTGCTGTTCCACTCTGGGCCGGTCCAGGTGACCCATCATTGATGATATGAAGAATCTACTTTGACCATCTTCTAGAACACATCCATATATGAATAACCACAAAGTTTCAGATCAAAAGGATGTGTGGTTTGATCGTACCAGTTGAAGACAGATGGACCATCCAGAAAGATCCAACTGCGCAGAGTTTATAAAAGCCCTAAGTGTTCTAATTTTCGGACCATATTCTGGGATTGTTTTGGACAATCTAATCCGTCTATCATGTATAGGATGAAGTTTTCTACCAAATTTCAAAATTTGGGATCAATCCGACATCTGTACACTCCGGAGCGTTGAAAGCAAGATGACTGGTTCTGAAGGTACCCGAAGTGCGCGATTTTGAGAGGCGGTCGGTGATATGATTGGTGGGCCCATTCAGAGGATAATCTTGGAAATCTAAATCATTTATGAGGAAGATCACATTACAAGGAAGCAACAAATCAAATTTGAAGGCAATCCGACCATTGGTTAAGCCGTACCAAGCGAAACAAATTCTGCTATGTTGCTGTACTATTGCTGCACTATAAAAGGAGGTGCTCTCTTCTATTCCAAATCAAGCAAGGACGTGGGAAGCAAGGAGTTCAAGTCCCAGGAGGTTACCTAGCCTCCTACAGCTAGTTTTTCTTCCTTTTCTTAGTTCTAGTTCTAGTTTTAATATGCTTTTCCTTAGCTAACCTCTTAGCTATAGGGCTAGAGGTGAAATTTGTAGTTGGTTCCAATGCTTTACTTCTTTTATTTCAAGTACCCTTTTCTTAATTTTGGATTTTGAAGTTCTAGTTTGAATAAAGTTTGAATTTTTAGATGAATTGTGAGAGTTCGTGTGCTCCAGACATGAGTTCCTTGTAATTCTCTGAGATTACCATGATTGGGTTGTTTGAATTAGAATTGTAGTAACCCTTGAGCATGCCATAGTCTCTTGACATGGCTGTTACTCCGAAGGCTACAAGTTCAAGTTCTATGTGCTCCATTAGAACTAGAAATCTAATTTCCAGATTTAAGTGGGACTGTTTGTGCTTGAATGTTATATCTTCCAATTAGATGAGAGATAGGACTTTGATTCTAATTGTGTTGTACTTGGATGAATGGATTGGCATTAGACTACTACAAGTGGATCCTTGATGCTCTAGTTCTTATTTTCAGATTTTCCTATTTTATGTGAAAAACTACTTTCCTAAACTTCTTAGATTCTAGTTATTAGAGTACTTGGAATTGTTTACCTCTTTCCCTGTGGATCGACCTCGGTATTACCGAGATTTATTACTATATCGCAGCCTTACACTTGAGGCGAGCGAATAATCACAAACACAACGATGTATTGTGGTTCAACTTCGGGTCTACTCCACTCTCGATTCAAGTACTCAACCCCTTTAAGCACACCAACATTCATTAGGGAGTTTAAATCTGGTTCCTCCCAACCAAGGTGTTTTAAATTGGATCCACCCAACCGGGAAGTTTATAGGTTCCTTCCAACCTACACATACACACCCATATTATTGGCTCCCCTTGGGGACTTGTTTAGGCTCTACAACCAAGCCAAGTGAAATTGCGGTTTTACCGCTTGTAGAGATACTTGGAGATATGCTTAATGTCCTAAAGGGGGGTCAATAGGACTTATTGAATTTTCAATTATAATTTAAAGCTAAATCAAATCGATTACACCAACCATGATTATCACAATAACATTCAAGGACAAATATGTGTTCAATTTGCAAGAAAGACTATTATAGGCATTTCATCAAACAATTAGCATTTATGATTGACTAAACTATTTCACAAGTTCAACTCATAGCAATCATTCAATCTCACAATGCACAACGATATATAGTGGTTCGGTTTCCCTACTCCACTCCCGGTTCACGATCTCAACCTATGAGAACATCGGATTTCACTATAGTCGTGGTTTTAAATCAGGTTAACCATCAACATTAACATCCTATGTTCTAGGACCGCGTTTACCATCCGCCGATGGTCCAAACTAGGGACTTGACGAGTTTAGATCTCAAACTCTCACCAATCCTAATCCAAGGACAGCCATGTACACTCCCGCCAGAGTTTCCCAATCCAGGGAATAATGACTCAATAAATGGACTCTCAAATACTAGACATACCTAGACGATTGAGCCCCGATTCGATGCCTTTGAGAGTAGCTTCTGCTCCATATGCTTCAGCTTCTCTTTGTGCTCCCAAGATCAGCTACCGATGCAAATGATATGTGTATGATTATGCCGGGTAGTTGGGAGAGAGATGGTCAAGTTCCTCTTGCCTATTCAATGCAATGGTTATGAAGGAACTACCAAACTTCAGCATTCAATGGCTATAAAAGACCTCATGATGATATTTTGAATGTAGGTCAGCCATGAATGTAAATCTTGAGTTCATACTTCAAACCGAGCTTTGAATACTCAATAATAAGCCATTAATGGCTAGGTTTGAATGATAAACTCAAGGGAGTTAAGAGTAAGGAGGGTAGGAAGGAGTGAGTAAAAGCTCTCTCACTTGGCTCTTGGTGGGTGTTGAATGCATCCCATGAAAGACCCCGAAATATGGCTTTATAGAGCCCCAAATGATGGCCCCAACGGATCTAAAACGGTCATATCCGACCTGTCAAAGAAAAAACCCCAACTGGTCGGACAGGTCGGAAGTAATACACAAGACGTTGGACCCATTTTGGGTCTGACCGACCGATCAAGACTGATCGGATATTGTTGCTGGACATATTTTGGTATGTTGTTCGACCAGTCAAGATCGGTCGGATGTCTTTGACACATAAATACAACAAGGTTGCTGTACATTTTTTTTTTGTGCCTGACCGACCGGTCAAGACCGGTCGGCTGTCTTGCCAGGCCACTGCAGCACAGCTGCTGGACATGTATTGCTTGTGCTAGACCGACCGGTCAAGACCGGTCAGCTGCCTGTTCGGCAAGACTAGATTTCAATGAAGAGGCTGCTGGACATAGAGGAAGGGTCAGTCCGACCGGTCGGCTGCCTTGGAAGTTCTTCAACTCAGCAGCAGTACACTTCAATGGTCTGTCTGACTAGTCCAGACCGGTCGGCAACCTTATAACTTTGGCATCTCAGCTGAATATTCAGTATGAAGTGATGGTGCACGGAGTCCAATGGTTGGACAATGTTTTCAATTACGATATTAGCACCTTGCCATGGAAAATCAAGCCTGATCAACTTGAGCTAGAGGGTCGAAAAGGAATGGGTTGAGCTAGGTTGATAATTATGCCATTCATTGATGTTTTGGGATTCCTAAGGTCGATCTATATGCAACTTACCTGAAATCTTGTTTCTGCTTGAGCTTGAGCAAGGGAAGTAGCATAAACTTCAAGTCTTGAGCTTCAATGCTTCGACTGGGGCTCACAAGACAGGACGCGACCAGATGGCACAACAATTGACAACATAACGTGTACTAACAATCTCCCCCTTTGTCAATTACGTGACAAAACATCTATCATAGACTCATCATAACTTCCACATCATGATAGACCCTTAACCAGAAAGCAAGATACACCCAATTACATGTCTATACAAATATACAAAGTGATGTTTAGAAAAGGACATGTACAAACTCGATTTTCTTCAAAATCTCTCCCTCAATGCTTACACCTACAAAGTCCTGCAAAAAGATATAATCGGACCTTCTAGGTGGGATGATTCTCCCCTTTTTTGTCAGTAACTAACAAGGGTTAGCCAGAAAAAAGATATGCCTAAGAAAGCTGCAAGGCTAGCGCCGAAAATATGTCAATCACATGAAATAGGGATGAGATATAGAAATTGAAATCCTGAGGAGATTTAAAGAACTAAACACTCTAGATATACAAATAATCGTTAAAGCATAGAGGGCTTATAGCCCATGTTGTTACCAAAAAATGGTTAACAGACAAAGATGTAAATCTATGATCTGGACGGTTCTGTTGTTACCAAAAAATGGTTAACAGACAAAGATGTAAATCTATGATCTGGACGGTTGAACGAAATTGATCCCTCAATATGAGATGACGGAATCCTTTGATCCTGCAAAAGAGCACAGAGGATAAGGGGGGTGGCTGGGGTCCAGCCAAAGACCCTCCGATGCCTAAGTCAGTGATCTTGAGTAATCGAATATTTTTAACGTAAATCGATATTAGCTTGCGTGCCTCCATAATGGTGAGAATACCATTATTTATAGACTTAGGTTGCGAGATTGCTTGCCCTTTGGAGAGTCGTGATTCTAGCAGACTGCCAGCTGAGTTCCCGGGATCTTAGGATCTGTGTATAACAATAAAAGATCCTTATCCCTTAAAGCTGGGGATGTCGATCTTTTCTCCTGATATCTTGGTGTAAGCCCAAGACTGTAGTTTACAGCTCAGCTCGCTTAAGATAATCTTCATTACATCGGACCGAGCCGACCTGTTTCCGTCTGGCAAACATGACCCGATTCATACCCGTGGCCTGAGATGGGTCGGCTCGTCCTTATCGGGTCGGCAGAAAGCGCTTCCCATCCGCTCGGCTCATTACCCATAACAGAAGCCCCCTTTTTACCCTCGAGAGTATTCTGCTCAGCTCGGGGGTAAAAACTCAAGAGGAAGTTGCCGACCTAGATGATTTTTGTCGTTTCGTATCCGTGATGCCATCATTTCGACGGGCGGGAAGATAGTATTAAATGCGTCCCTCGATTTATCGAGGGCATTAAATGCGTCTCTTGATATATCGAGGTGTCATCATTTCTCCGTACGGAGCGATATCGCCAATACGATTTAGTCGAACGGGGTGCTGCCGCGTGTCCTGAACGGCGCAGCTTTTCGAATTCACCAAGTAGAAAGTTGCCATGTGTCGCTTTCGCATTGAATGCATTGAGACCTGTGCAGGGCTCAAATCCTTTCCCGAGTATATAACTCAATACTTAGCCGGATTTTTTGGAAACCTTTCTTCATTCTGTTTTCTGCATTCGTACCCTGGTTCTTCTTCTTCCCCATTTTCTTCAACTTTCTTCCTCCCAGCGGCTGTGCCAGCGTCCTGGTACGCTCCTTTTCTTTTCTTCAAAGAACTTTTCCCCTCCTCTCTCTTTTTTTTCCTTTTATCTGAGAAATGTCGGAACCAGAGACTTCGTGCTCTGAGGCCATCCTTAAAGTGAGGTATGATGACCGTGAATCTGATTTACCTCTCCTTTGTCATGAGGGAGCAGGTTCCAGTGAATCGGATTCAGGTTTAAGGATGGAAGGGGCCACCGGAGAGGGAGAATCTGAGCCCCCTGAGTCTGCCGCCGGCAGTGCTACGGCCAATAGAGAGCCCTTTGAACTAGATTCTGTGATCTTGCAGATTTCCCAGGAAGAACTGGACGCTGCGAAGGAGATATACGACATCCCTAACTATATAGATTTTAGGGTTCCTGACCGAGCCGATAGGCCGAGCCGACCCAGAGCCGGGGAGGTGGTCATCTCTTTGATGCACCTAGAGTCTGGGCTGAGGTTACCCTTACATCCTTTCGTGAGGGAGGTCCTTAGCGTCTTAGGTCTATCTCCGAGCCAATTGCAACCGAACGCATGGAAGTGCATGGTCGGATGCTATATACTCTGGCAGAGACTAGGAAATAAGGAGTTTACCTCCAATGAACTTTTCTCTATGTATATTCTCAAGTCCTTGGGCGGCCAAGGGCTTTATTATTTTTCATCGTTGCCGGGCCAGGGCGGCTCGATTATCACCTGTATGCCTTCCTCCACCAAAACTTGGAAGAGGAAGTGGTTCTTCGCGTCGGGCAGTTGGGAGTGCGCGCCGGACGAGCCTCAACCCCTGAAATTCCGAGTCCGAGCCGACTTCGCTCTGCCAGGTCGGATGAAGTCCCGACCCAACTGTTTTTCCCAATTCTTTCGAAAAATAGATGTATATATATTTTTACTCATGTATCGGTTTTTTTTTTTTTTTTTTTAGTGTCGGCGACCATTCGGGTGGCGTTATCTGTAGTTGAAGAGAGACAGATTCACAAAGCCTGAGCCGTACCGTCTGCAGAGAGGGACTTCCGGAAAGTAATCACACTTAACTCCGTTGCTGAATCAGGTCGGTAATGCTAAGCTGATGACTTACTTTTCTGTTCTTCGCTTCACTGTCCTCACCCCCCTTTTCCTCTTTTTTTTTATACATAGGAATGGCTCCGAAGGCAATCTCCAAGCGGAGGATTCCTGCTAAGTTTCTGGACCGAGGGCAGAGCTCGGATTCTATTGAGCCCCCTAGGAAGAGGGCGGCTACTGCCGAAACGCAGGGATCATCTCGCCTGCCCCAATCCTTTGTCTGCGGTTTAGGACAACTTCCCAACTCGGACTCTGCGCAGCCCGGAACGGAGCCAACAGAGCCAACGGGGCCCGGATCCGAGCCACTCGTACCCAGAACGGAGCTAACGACTCTCCCAGCGACATCTTCTGATGAGCCGGTGATCAATGTGCCAGATAGCTAGGGTTCTCGGGCTGAACCCATTCACATATCCGTGCCTGTCTCTTCCCAGATCTCCCCTCCTTCAGCAGCTAGACCTGACCGACCTGCTGCGGGTGCCTCCTCTTCTCAACCTCCTCGACCTCGCACTGCCCCGGCTGTGCAACGAGAGGACCGGGTCGAGATGCCTCCACTTACGGAGCAGTATTCAAACTGGATGGAGGGTATCAATGCGTACATGCGTGTTAACCATGCCATCCCTCAAGACTTGAATATTATAGCTTCTTCCGACCCGGATCAGATGGTTGGGGTGGTGCTAGAGAGCTGCCTCAGGGTAACTTTTTGAGCCTCTTTATTCTCTTTCCCACGTACTTGTGATGCTTTCTATGTTGCTCGCTAACCATATTACTTTCGCAGGATTCGGCTGCCCTTATCATGATCCGTAAGGTGATGGCCGAGCGAAATCACCAGGCGTAGAAGGCTTTGGCCGCTGCTGCCTCTTGGAAGAAGAAGACTGAAGCTATGAAGGCTGAGCTGGACAAATGTGTCCTTCTTCTGAAGGAAACTCAGTCTGAGCTGACGTCTTCTCGATCCGAGCTGGTGTCCACCCGATCCGAGCTGGAGTCTTCCCAGTCCGAGCTAAAGGTGGCGCAATCAGAGCCGGAAATATCCCAAGCTCAGGTCCAGTCTCTAGAAGAAGCTCTGAAGGAGGCTGAGACCAAGGCCATATCCGACGGGAATAGGGCCGAATCCCTCGAAGCTGCTCTAAAGACAGCTGAAGAAGAGAAAGTGCACCTGGCCGAGCTTCTGAAAGAGGTCCAGCTAAAGCACTTGGCGGAGATTAATGGGGCGAAGGCTGAGTACGAAAACTTGTCTGCTATTTCTGAAGATTTGTACAATAACGGACTTCAGGAGTACAGACGCCTCGTTCTTAAGCACTTCCCAACCCTTGATCTCACGCCAGTGGATGAAGACGAGGAGGAAGAGGAGGAGGAGGCGCGGGTCGGAGGTGACGGTGCTGGCCCGTCTGGCAAGGATTAGACCTTTTTTTTGTCAAAATGTACACAACAACAAAATTTTGAATACAAGCCCTTGAGGCAAATTTTGATAATTCTGTTGCAAATTTTTTTTTCGTATCGTCGTCAATGTAATGAATTTGCATGGTAGAAGCGATTTGAGGCTGGCTAGCCAGGTAGGCCGCCTATATGCCCGCCTGTCAGTAAAGTTAAAGGTGCTGTGCTGATATGAAGTCGTGTTGAAAAAATCATCGGAGAACAACTCTTAGGAAAGAATTTTATTCAAATAATCGTTCCAAAGAACATATTTTGTGCTGAGCACAATTCACCGTTCATGGAAAATAGATTTTGAGATGTTCAGCATTCCACGGATGAGGAAGTGGTTTTCCCTCCATGTTTTCGAGCCAATAAGTGCCGAGACGTCGTGAGCTAATGACCTTATATGGTCCTTCCCAATTAGGGCCGAAAACACCGGCCTTGTCGTTCGTGTGTACCTTTTTTAGGACGAGGTCACCAGCTCGGAATCGTCTTTCCCTTACTTTGGAGTTGTAGTACCGTCGGACCCTCTGCTGATATGCTGCTATACGTACTTGAGAAGCTTCTCTGGCTTCTTCAAGTAGGTTTAAGCTTATTCGCAGTTGCTCTTCATTTTGATCGGGTCTATGATGGCTCGTCCTGCTTGTGGGGAGTCCGATTTCCACAGGCACAACAGCTTCGGCTCCAAATGCCAGAAAGAAAGGGGTTTCTCCAGTAGTAGACCGAGCCGTGGTTCGGTAAGCCCACAGCACTTCGGGAAGTTCTTCCGCCCAAGCCCCCTTTCTTTCTCCGAGCTTTGTTTTGAGATGATTCTTGATAATCTTGTTGACTGCTTCGACCTGACCGTTGGCTTGAGGGTGGTGAGGAGACGAGTATACATTTTTAATGCCCAGTCCGGTGCAAAATGTACGAAACCCTTGATTGTCGAACTGTCGCCCGTTGTCAGTAATTATGGTATTTGGGATTCCGAAACGACACACGATCGCTCTCCAGATGAAGTCCGTAGTCTTCTTTTCTGTGATGGTGGCCAGTGGTTCTGCTTCAGCCCACTTTGTAAAGTAGTCGACGGCGACAATTGCATATTTAACTTGTCCTTTTCCCATTGGGAGTGGACCGATGATGTCGACCCCCCACTGAGCAAATGGCCAAGGTCCAGCCATGGGTGTGAGCTCTTCAGGTGGCAAATGAGGTATCGGGGCGAATCGTTGACACTTATAGCATCTTTTGACGGTTTCTCGGGCATCTTGCTGGATAGTGGGCCAATAATATCCCTGTCGGATTGATTTCTGTGCAAGTGCTCGCGCCTCAGAATGGTTCCTGCAACATCCGTAGTGGATTTCACGTAATACATAATCAGCCTCCTCAGGTCCTAAACACCGCAGACACGGGCTGGAAATACCTTTCTTATAGAGGACACCTTCTATCAGCGTATACCGAGCTGATCTATAGCGGACGCGCCGAGCTTCCTTCTGGTCATCAGGCAACTCCCCCGATCGTAAGAATCGAATGAAAGGATCTCTCCAATCAGGATTTTTCGATATCGGAAAGATTCTCACAGGCTCAATTGGTGATATGCTGCGCTGAGGGAGGAATTCGATGGGTATCATTCTACCAAGCTCGTCGTCTGCTGATGATGCAAGCTTTGCGAGAGCGTCTGCGTTTGTGTTCCCATCTCATGGGATTCGAACAATTTCATAATGGTCGAATTGCAACAGTAGCTCTCGAGCTTTGTTTAGATATGCGGCCATTCTCCCTCCTTTTGCCTGATATTCAGCGGTTACCTGCCCGACCACAAGTTGCGAGTCACTGAATACCCGTACCGATCTGATTCCTATTTCCGAGGCGAGGCGAAGACCGGCTAGGAGGGCTTCATATTCTGCTTCATTATTGGAAGCTCGAAATCCGAACCGAAGTGCGTACTGAACCTTGATCCCATCGGCTGAGGATAGAACGAGACCAACTCCGCTGCCCTGTGAATTGGAAGAGCCGTCGACGTGCAATGTCCAAGAAGGTGTGATATTTGTTGCCTCTGGATGTTTGACAAGTTCACGATCGCACTCAGCCTCGTGCGGGTCGGTTAATTCGACGATGAAGTCTGCTATAGCTTGTCCTTTGATTGTTGTACGAGGTCGGTACCGTATATTGAATTCGCCTAACTCAACAGCCCATTTGACGAGGCGACCTGATGTTTCGGGATTTTGCAGTACTTGCCGTAATGGCTGATCGGTCAATACGGCTATTGGATGCGCTTGGAAATATGGCCTTAACTTGCGTGCCGAAGTGATTAAAGCCAGGGCGAGTTTTTCGATTTGAGGGTATCGTGTTTCCGAATCAACCAAGGCCTTGCTAGTGTAATAAACAGGCCTCTGTATCCCCTCATCATCCCGGACTAGAGCCGAGCTGACCGCCGCTGCTGAAACTGCCAAGTATAGGAGCAATTCTTCTTTATGCACTGGCTTGGACAACAGCGGTGGGGAGCCGAGGTAGGCTTTCAGCTCTACGAAAGCTTGCTCGCATTCAGGAGTCCATGTCATTTCTTTGCATTTGCGCAACTGTTTGAAGAAGGGAAGACATCGGTCAGTAGCCCTTGAGACGAACCTGTTGAGTGCTGCGATCCTTCCTGTGAGTCGCTGAACATCTTTTATTGTGCGAGGTGAGCTCATATCGAGGAGGGCCCGGATTTTTTCCGGGTTGGCTTCAATTCCTCGCTGGTTAACCATGAAGCCAAGGAATTTTCCCGAGCCCACTCCAAAAGCGCATTTGCTAGGGTTGAGCTTCATACGATACTTCCTCAGTATTTCGAATGTGGCGCGTAGATCGCCGACGTGATCTTCTATGCGCTTGCTTTTGACGAGCATGTCATCGACATATACCTCCATAGTTTTGCCTAGTTGATCTGCAAACATCTTGTTTACCAGCCTTTGGTAGGTTGCCCCGGCGTTTTTGAGCCCGAAGGGCATAACTTTGTAGCAGTAGAGCCCCCGGTCCGTGATGAATGCGGTTTTTTGTCGATCAGGAGCATGCATCTGGATTTGATTATACCCGGAAAAGGCGTCCATAAAGCTGAGAAGCCCATGTCCGGCGGTTGCGTCGACGAGCTGATCTATTCGCGGTAGTGGGAAACTGTCCTTAGGACAGGCTTTGTTCAGGTCGGTGTAGTCCACACAGACCCTCCATTTTCCGTTCGACTTTTTGACGAGGACCACGTTCGCCAACCAATCTGGGTAACGTATTTTTTGGACAAATCCCGCCTTGCGTAGCTTCCGTACTTCTTCTTCAATTATTGCGTACCTTTCCGTGTTGAAGGTGCGCCTCTTTTGGCGGATCGGTTTTACGGTCGGATCGACATTGAGCCGGTGGACCATTACTTCCGGAGAGATGCCGGGCATGTCTTCATGGGACCACGCAAAGACATCTACATGCTCTTTTAAAAATTTTACCAAACCATTGCGTACCTCGTCTGTCAAGCGTGACCCGATCTGGATGACTCTGGTCGGATCGGCTTCCGTCAAGCAAACATCAACTAACTCCTCTGCTGGTGTTCCGCGCCCCTGCTCGTCTTCTCTTGGGTCCAAGGAGGACGCGTGAGAGACAGTTCCGCGCCCCTGCTCGTCTTCTCTTGGGTCCAAGGAGGACGTGTGAGAGACAATTGATACGGTGTTTTTATTTTTCCCCCTCAGAGAAAGTTCGTAGCAACGCCGAGCTTCTTGCTGGTCTCCCCTGACTACGCCGACTCCTTCATCAGCTTCGAACTTCATAGTCAGGTGATAGATCGAAACAGCAGCTTTCAGGGCTCGCAAGATAGGTTGGCCGATAATGGCATTGTAGGCAGAAGGGGTGTTCACAACGAGGAAATCAACCATAATCATTTTTTGATTAGGTTCTTCCCCAACAGTGACCGATAAAGTTATTTCTCCTTCCGGCATGACGCTATCTCCTGTAAATCCAGTTAATGCTGTTTTAACTGGTCTTAATCGGGAACGATCAATCTTCATTCTTTCGAAAGCTGATGCGTACAAAATGTCTGACGAACTTCCTGTATCGACCATCATACGGTAGAGCCTTTTGTTCGCCACTACCATCGAGACGACCAGAGAGTCGTCATGAGGATGCACAATTCCTCGGGCATCTTCTTCAGTGAACGTTATAGCCTGAGATGTAATCTTTGCGACCTTTGAGGGTCGGCTGGCAACGTTCACAGATAACCCGGACGGTCCTGGTTCTGGCTGGGATGTTCTTGCTTGTCGCACATAATTTTTGCGCGAATTTCCAGAATCTCTAGTTGTCGGTCCGCCGAAGATCACGTGAATTTCTTCCACAGGATTGTTGTTCAGTCCTTCGTTTTGGTCGGCTGACTGATCTTCGTTCCTCCGGTCGTCCTGACGCTGAGCGATGTAGTCTTTCAGAAACCCTTGTTGGATAAGGATCTCTATCTGTCGCTTTAAATCGAAGCAATCCACGGTGTTGTGACCGTGATCTCTGTGGTACAGACAATACCTTGATTTCGACCGTCTGTTGGGGTCGGTTTTTATTTTTGCAGGTCGTTCGAAGTTGAATCTGCCTTTTTCTGCCAGATACACTTGCTTGATGGTTTTATTGAGTGGCGTATATTTTTCAAACCGCGGAGCAGGTGGTTTCGCTCCGTGGCTAGTTCCGCCCCGAGCCGGTGACCTCCGTTCCGACTTCCGCTCTGACCTATGTTTCTTCGAGCTGCTGCTATCCTGACGATCTTTGTTCCTGGTCGTTGGTCGGTGAGCGTTAACCAGTTCTTCGGCATTGATATGTTTAGCGGCTCGATCTAACAACTATGCTACTGACTGGGGCGGTTCTTCCCCTATAGACCAGAGAAACCTTCGGTCTCGTAATCCACCGATCATGGTGTGTAGTAACACATCTTGTGAGAGATTCTCAATTTGCACTGCTTCGGAATTGAAGCGTGCGAAATAATCTTTCAGGGACTCGTCTTCCTTTTGCTTGATTGCCGCGAGGTGTGTTGAATGCTTTCTCGGGTCGGTGCTTCCGATGAACTGAGTGGCGAAGGCTCGGCTCAGTTGAGAGAATGAGCTGATTGTGCGGGGCTTTAGGTTACGAAACCAAGTCCATGCCGAGCTTGTCAAGGACAACGGAAAGGCCTTGCACATGATGTGTCCGTTGGCCCCGAGGAGATCCATGCGGACTTTGAAGTTTTCTAAGTGCTCCGCCGGATCTCCTATGCCAGAGTACTGCTTCAACTGGGGGACCTTGAACCCTTTGGGGAGGGGTTCTTCACGAATCTCGTCGGTGAAAGGTGACTCAGATGAGTCGACCAATGCGTCCACTGCGATTGGAGCTCGACTTCGCTGTGCTCTCTGAATGTCGCCCATTTGTTCCCGTAGTACCCTCAGCTCGGCCTCCAGTGGACCCAAGTTGTTATCGACCCGATCGCTAGCTTCTTGATCAGTTCGCTCATGCGCGAGACGAGCTGTTCTTCGTCTTTCGAGTCGGTGCCGCAGGTCGCTGGCCGGCAAATCCGTTGCTGGCTGAGACCTTGCCTCGGTAGGTTTGCTGGCGGTCTCGCTTTCTTCGACCGGAATGGGCTGCCGGGGGCGTTGTGACGGCCGAGTCTGGTGAGAGTGTTGGGATTGTTGAGGTTGAGAGTGAGTATGCCGCGGCTCCTCACGGTCTCTGCCATTCACCATGGTTGGATGGACCAGACCGGTTAGCAGAGCTTTGATTTCGTCTAACCTCTGATCCACGTAGCCCAATCGTTCGTCTACTCCCCCCAGTTTGTGGTTGACACCTCCTACCTGTTCTTCGAGAAGGGACAACCTGACCCCCTGGTTGGGAGATCTCTCTTGTCCCCCCTGCTGAGCAAAAATAGGAGGATTCCTGTCGAACTGGATGGCGGGGTTGTCGGAGAATGAATCCTCATTCTCGGAGATTTGATTATCTGAAGGTCCAGTGATCGCAGGAGCTTTCCCTTTGTATTTTCTCTTTCCAGCCATTGCGGAAGAGAAGGAAGATGTTAAGATCGTCTTAGACGATTGGGTGAGAACACGGGCTTCCTAAAGGAAGAAGGCGTATTCCCACAGACGGCGCCAGCCCAATCAACCAACCACCCCTCCAGATGTACATCGAGACAAATAATAGAACACAAAAAATGAGCTAATAAGGGGCGAAAAGCCCGAACCATCCAACCTCCCATAGATAGGTAATAAGGAACATAAGCTCATATAAAAGACAAAAAGTATAACTACAGTGAGCAACTAAACAACAATATCATCCATAAAGACATCAAAACGAGCAAGCAGCCCAATGTCGATATGTATCAATTAGCGCAACATATACAGTCAGAAAATATCAGCCCATAGAAAGATAATATATGAAATCCAGATGGTGTCTTTGGTCATATAAAAAGAGAATTGTGATGAAGACACATGATACTAATCATGATACTAGTAGTCTGAGCCATCTCCCAGATTGGGGGGTGGAACATCTCTACGTGCAGCGCGCTCCGAAACCTCTATTCGCCTCTCAAGCTGTGCCAGGCAAGTCACGATGGCCTCCTGCTGTACAAGGATAGTGGTCTGTCCCTATAAGAGCTGCATCTTGCTCTGCTCAATCCCGTCGAGTCTTTGAAACAGATGCTCCTGATGCTGGCGTAGCTCAATGATATATGCTGGAGGATCCGTGATAGGCGATCTACGACGAAAGAAAGCTCGTGGAGGCGTACAGAATCGACCCGGTGCAAATCATGGATCAAGGGAAGGATCAGAGGAAGGAGCAGTAGGTGAAGTCTGAGAGGGTCCAGTGAAGATGGGTGGAGCCTCATGCTAGGATGGCTCCGCCTGGTCATGCTGCAGATCCTGCATGTGACGACTCTGAATGGGCTCCTTGTGAACTCCATTCTTGCGAGGATGGTGTGATTGATAATGATGGGCTTGTGTATCTTATTAGTGGGATTGACAATGCCAATGGCTGCAGCAAATTGGCATATGAGATGCCCAAAAGGAAGAATGGAGGATTTTCCATCGTCATGCAAGATAACTCGGTGAATAATAAACATGATCCGAGATGATAGGTAAAGGGAATGACCTTGACCAACTCGATAGAGAAGACGAAACATAGGTTCGGTGACATCCGCCTTGTTGCTCTTTCTCAGATACACATTACGAAAGAATAGGTTGTGAAGTATTCGGTAATCCCACAGCATGGAGGACGCTCGAAGTGCACCTCCAACCCATTTAGTTGTCCCACTACCACATAGAAACTGGGCAATGACTTCATTAGGTTTAGGACCTAAATGGGAAAAATCAGCAGGAGTTTCATCAACAACCGGTACTCCAATGAATTGAGAGATGGAGTTCAGAGTAAATACACAAATCTGGTCATCGTACTCAACTTTAAAAGAGGGGGTAGAAGCCATGACATGAACACAGGAGGAATAGAACTTCCTAACCACCTCAAAATGGACTGGGCCACCCATGTAGAGTACAGGAGCCCATTTGATGGCTTTCAGAATGGAAATGACATTATATTTGGCCAAGTCATTAAAATTTCCATATTTTTCACACACCACCTCTTTATCCTTAAAGTCATCCCAATGGGTGAGATGAGATGAGACATTTTGACCCAAGGATGGTGATTGAGGTGGGGGAATGGAAGATGAGGCAGCCCATTTCCCTTTTGATAGAGTTTTCTTAGATTTTGAAGGGGGAGGAGGAGACTTAGCTTGTTTCTTGGACCGACTACTCTGCCTCAGACGGAGCTCATCTTCACTCTCTTAGGAAGATATTGTAAGCTCTAAAAACCACCCTAAATCACTCCTAGATTTCAAAGAGTAAGGATTTATTAAAGAAAAATGGAAGTGAATGCCTTACCTATGGAATGAATAGGATGTGGAGCAATGTAGATGAGATTGGAACCTCCAATCTTGGAGAGAATCACCTTGGGATGCTTGGAGATCGCAAGAGGGGAAGCTGGAGCACAATGTAGAGGTGAGAAATGGAGAGATGGGGGTCCTAAAATGAGGTCCGACTGGTATTAAAGGACCCCCAAGTCAGACGGACGCACGTGCTGACCATTCTTGGCTAGCCCGAGCGGTCTTGACCGGTCGGTTGTCTTGGAATTTCACATGCTGACTGGTCATGGCTAGCCCAACCGGAGGCCAGTCATTTTGGTAGCAATAGTGTGTTTTTGCACAGGATATCCTTTACAGATGGTCTAGCCTTTGGACAGACCATAATTTTTAATCTTAATACCCTTTTACTGAGGATACAAGACCCATGCACCATGGTGTACCACAATGACCAACCCGACACAAAATTAGGAACCCTTAAAGGTCCAGATTTAGCGATGCAAAGCAAAAAAAAAAAAAATTGGGACTATGTTCCCGGATAATCTTAGAAGACAATGATAGAGGAGGCAAAGGTCCTCAGATATACCTATAAAGATCAGATAGAGAGGCTTAATCCTCAGATATTACCTGCAAAACATATACTTGTTAGTTGGATTAGACACACCCAACACCAATGGACTTCTGGAGGTTCGCAAATCGAATTGAGTCCAAGGGTTTTGTTAGGATGTCAGCGAGCTGATTCTCGGTAGGCACATATTTGAGAGATATTATTTGATCTTCAACCAATTCTCGAATAAAATGGTGCCTAATATCAATATGCTTTGTATGTGAATGTTAAACAGGATTTTTTAAAATATTTATGGCACTAGTATTATCGCAAAATAATGTCATTGTGCCCTGGTTAATCCCATAATCTGTCAAGGTTTGTTTCATCCATAATAATTGTGCACAACAACTTTCGGCAATAAGATACTCTGCTTCGGCTGTGGACAGCAAGATGGAGTTTTGTTTCTTACTATGCCAAGCAATTAGACAGTTTCCAACATAGATACATCCACCACTAGTTGATTTATGGTCATCAATGTTACCTGCCCAATCAGCATCTGAATACCCCGCAATATCTGTGGATGAATCAAATGGGTACTAAAGTTCGTACTCAGTGGTGCATCCTACAAACCGGATGATACGCTTAACAGCGGTGAGGTGAGATTCTTTAGGATCAGCCTGAAATCGAGCACATGCACCTACACTAAATGCAATGTCTGGTCTGCTAGCAGTGAGATAAAGAAGACTACTAATCATGCTTCTGTAAAAGTGTTGATCTACACTTTTCCCTGCTAGATCTTTCGATAGTTTAACAGTGGTGCTCATAGGTGTAGTGTGTGATCAACCAGATTCTAATCCAAATCTCTTAACAATGTCTCTAGCATACTTTGTTTGGTTAATGCTTATTCTAGACGCTAGTTGTTTTACTTGTAAGCCTAGAAACATTTTAAGTTCTCCTACCATGCTCATTTCAAATTCCGATGTCATTAAATCAGCAAATGAAATAGACATTTTCTCACAAGTGGAGCAAAAAACGATGTCATCAACATAAATTTGGGCAATAAGAACTAAATTCTCAACTTCTTTTATAAATAGTGTTTTATCAACACTCCCACTAACGAAATCATGGTGTATTAGAAATTGAGTTAGACACTCATACCATGCACGGGGAGTTTGCTTGAGTCCATAAAGAGCCTTTTTTAATCGATATACTTTGTGAAGATATTTAGGATCAATGAATCCTTTTGGTTGTTCGACATACACTTTCTCATCTAGAATACCATTCAAGAAGACACTTTTTACATCCATTTGAAATAATTTGAACTTTAAAGCACAAGCAACAGCCATAAGAATTCTACTAGACTCGAGTCTAGCTTCAGGGGCAAATGTTTTGTCAAAATCAATACCTTCAATTTGGGAATACCCTTGCGCAACGAACCGAGCCTTATTCTGTATAACATTCTCAGATTCATCAGATTTATTTTTAAAAATTCATTTGGTTCCAATAACATTTTTCCTTTCAAGCCTGTCAACTAAATGTCATACCTCATTTTTAATGAATTGTTGAAGTTCTTCTTGCATTACAAGGATCCAGAATTCATCGTTTAGAGCCTCATCAGCATTTTTAGGTTATATTTTAGAAGTGAAATACAGGTGAATGTTGATAGCCTCCAACTGTCTCCTGGTTTTGACACTAGTGTTAGGATCCCCAATGATTTGATTGAGGGGGTGATCCTTGACAACTTGTACATCACTAGGAGTAGTGGGGGCATTTGGAGATGAGGGTTGTTTATCAGATTTTCCTATCTCGCATATACCCTCATCTTCTTCTTCATCACCTAGAGACACTGAGTCATCCAGTTGATCATCTACAGCCACATTGATTGACTCTTGAACAGATGAGGTTCGAATGTTGTAGACACGGAAGGCTCTACTATTTAATGAGTACCCTAAGAAGATACCCTCATCACTCTTGGAGTCAAACTTTCCCAAGTTTTCAAGATCTCTTAAAATATAACATGTACTACCAAAGACCTTAAAATATTTCACATTTGGTGTCTTTCCACACCACAGTGCATAAGCAGTTTTGTTTAGACCCGCCCTCAAATAAACTCGATTTATAATATAGCAGGCATTGTTTACTGCTTCAACCCACAAATTTTTCGCAAGATTCTTATTATTAAGCATAGTTGTGGCCATATCCAATAACACCCGATTTTTTCTTTCAGCAACCCCATTTTGTTGAGGTGTTTTGGGTGCTGAAAACTTACGACGAATTCCCAATTCATCACATAGATCTTTCAAACGATGATCTTCAAATTCACCATCGTGATCACTCCTGATTCTTATTACCATGTATCATTTCTCATTATGAAGTGGCTTTACTAATTTCTGAAATTCTTCAAAAGTGTCAAATTCTTCTCTTAGGAAGGTGACCCATGTGAATCTAGAGTAATCATCAACGACTACAAAGAAGTATCATTTTCCACGTTGGCTAAGAACCCTTGTAGGACCAACTAGGTCCATATGTAGTAGTTTAAAAGGTTTTGATGTAACTAGAATAGAGGTCCTCTTGTGTGCTACCTTGATTTGTTTACCCTTTTGACAAGCAATGCACACAGCTTTAGGTCTTTTGCCTATCTTAGGCAATCCCCTCACCATTTTTTTCTGACTCAGTTTAAATAGATTTCTACAATGAACATGACCGAGTCGATGGGGCCAAAGTTCTGTTTCATCCTTAATGGCTATGTGACACATGATGGGGGAGCTTGGATTGTTGTGATTTTCAATGAAATAACAGTTGTCTCCTGTACGTAGACCTTTCATGACTAATTTTCCTGTGGAATTCCAGGATCTTGCACATATCTTTGGAGAAACTTACTGAGTGCTGTTGAACCTCCAATTTACACACAGTATAGCCCATTACATCACATTATATGCATGGTTTGCATGTTTAAAAGGCCCATCTAATGCAGGTTGTGTGATTGTAGGAATGAGAGCAAACTTCACCTAATCAGAGACCAAAAGGAGCCATATAGAGCTATTGGATGAAGATTGAATAAGGAGCCAAAGAAAGAAGAAAGCAAGGAGAGGAGAGAAAAGAAGAAAGGAAGAAAGAAAATGTGAAGAGAAGAAGGTCCAACCGGCCTTGACTGGTCGGCCACCCCTTGGAAGCTCGCTGGATCAAAGACCAGTATGGTCCGACCAGTCTTGACCGATCGGCCAATAAGTCAGGGCGTCCCTGGCACTCCTTGGACTCAAAATACACATGCACGACCGGTCAAGACCGGTCGGCCAGCCCAGTCTGACCGCGTGACCGGTCGGCCACATGTTAAAAACGAAAGTTTCTAATTCCGAACTCCGATTTTCTCTGCGCATTGCGTAACCTTACGCAAATTCTGGATGTTTCCGACATAAGGGAGATTCCCCACTATAAAAGGACACCTGGGGTCTCTTCCTACGGCATCATAGAAGCTAAAGAACTTCGTTGGAGAGGAAAGAAGCCGTCGTGGAGTGTTTACAACCCTCCAAACTCTGGGTTTTTATGTTTTCTAATTTTCTTTTATGAGTTCTAGTTGTAGTATGACAATGCTCGGCTAGAATCTCTCAGCTAAGACTGAGAGGTGAAGCTTATAGCCAATTTCATGTTTGATTCAGTTAAATTCAAGTAGCTTTACTTCAAGTTCAAATTTTGAATGTTCTAGTTCTCAAAGTTGATATTTTTAGAAGTTTTATGAGAGTTCATGTGCTCCGTACATGGATTCCTTGCAATTCTCTAAGATTATCATGTTTTGCTTGATTAGATTCGAATTATGGTAACCCTTGAGCATGCCATAGTCCATAAGCATGGCTGTTACTCCGAAGGCTATGATTTCGAATTTATATGTGGTTGAATGAGACTAGAACTTGGAAGTTCAACTTGAGTGAGATTGAATGTGCTTTAATGCTTTGTCTTTCAACTAGATGAGAGATAGGACTTCCCATCTAGTTGTGTATCATGCTTGGATTGATTGGATTGACATGGGGTTACTACAAGTGGATCCTTGAAAGCCTTACTGCCTTTAATTATTGTTTTTCTTAAAGTTACTGTTTTAGCATAATTCTATCCATTGAACCTTTAAAACTATTGCAATCCTAGTTGCTGGAATAGTCTAGAAGTTGCTCTCTAATTCCCTGTGGATTGACCTCGGTCTTACCGACATTTATTATTACATCGCAGCCTTGCACTTGAGGCGAGCGAACAAGTTTTTGGTGCCGCTGCCGGGGAATTTAGATAACGGTTCTAAATTGTTTTAGTGGCTATAGAGTAGAAGTAGTTAGGTTTTATTGTTTTCTGAGGATTAGTTTTTTTGAATTCTAAAACTAACAAAGTTCGTTTTGTTTTGTAGGAAGTTCTTCTAGTTCTAGCAAATCGGTACTATCCTTCCAACTTGAACTCTTTTAGTTTTCAGTTTTTATTTTCGAATTTTAGGATTCAGGTTTAGTTTAGATTTTAGATTGTGTGGTTTATGTCCCGTTGGGAATGAGACCATAACAATCGTCTCCAATCCGAAGGTGGGTTAGTTGGACCACTCTCCGTTCATAGATGAATCCAAAAATCTGTAGAACATTGTGATAGTTTGGGGAGTACGGATCAAACACCTTTAAAGAATCCTCCCCCCTACTCCAACTACAAACGCAAATCAAGAGGGAGTAGGAGAGAATGAGGTACACAACGTTCCTCCAATGAGATCACTACGGGACTACCTACAACCGGCCCGTGCAACTACACCCTCTTGCGTGGTCTTACCACCAACCGAGGGCACCTTGTTTGTCAATCACTTAGGTCAGTGGATCTAGTGTCGGTTGAGCTTAATGAAGACGAAGACCGAAGACTCAAGTGGCCCTGCTACATCAAGGAAGAAGAAACAGTAAAAGTGATGCCTTAATGTGCCTTAACCTTGACCAAAACCCAACCCTTTAACCTCTTTGATGACCTTGACCACATTAGGAAACCTTTAGTCATCATAGATTCGCCCTAGGTGTCCCAAAAGATCACCCAGACCTTGGCCAATGTGAGTGGGTTGTGAAAGAGTTCGATCAACAAATTGTTGGTTGAACCCAGGCCTGTCCGACCAGTCGGTTGGACTGGACCGACCGATCAAGACCGGTCGGACTACCCTCTAGTCCTTACAGAAAGCAACTGTAGTGAGCAGGTCTTTGGACCGACCGGTGTAAAGACCGGTCGGATAGAACACCCCCCCCCCCCCCCCAACTAAGACAGCAAGCTTTCTGTCTTCAATAGGCCTGTGGCCGACCGGTCGTGGACCCCTGGCCGGCCGGTCCGGTCGGCACTAGTTATTTTTTGCCCGTTTTAAATCCGTTGCACATCCTTTTATAAATGGGCTTGGCTTGTTTTGAGGGGTAAGTAGAGGGATTTCGAGAGGAGTGAAGCCACCGTTGTTGGAGACCATTTGAGGCTCGTTCCCAACCTATGCAAGGCATCTTCCTTATGCTTTAACACAAGATTGGAGCATTCCAAGCTCATGAAGAAGATGACCTTCATCCCCTCTTGATCTCTAGAGTTTGGACCTTCCTTGATAGGCATATCCTTGTCCAAAACTCTAAGATGAGATCGTTGTAGGAGAGAAACTCTAGGCAACCCATTCCCATTAGTTGTAGAGTTCTCAAACCTACCCTCCTATCACCTTGGGCATCTCAAAGGCATCACAAGCAAGGTGATTGATCAAATGTAGCTGAGGCATTGGCGACGCAACGGCAACACGATCGTGAGAGCAAGGGAAGCTGATTGAAGCACGGGAGAGTGGAGATCAAGCAACCCGAACCGACGCTGAACAAGGGGCTCATCCAACAAGTAAGGTTGTCTTTATTGAGAGTCCATCCACTCAATTCCCTTTGGGAGTTGAGTGTAGAATTTGTTTGTCAAACTCAAACTAGGGACGTTGGCCGTTCCTTGGCCTATTTGTCGGCCAAAAGACTAGGGGTTGTTTGGCACTCCTTGGCCCGTTAACCGGGCCTAAACAAAGTCTCCAAGGGGGAGCCTTCGACACGGGAATGAACGTGCGTCGGGTTGAGAGCTAGCCTATGTCCAAAACTCCGTTCGGGTTAAGAGTTAGCCATTTTTCCAAAACTCTGGTTATGGTTGAGAGGTAAACCGGTAAAACCTCCGTGTAAAGGTTGAGAGGTGAAGCTCATTTAAAACCTCCGATAGTGAATGCCGGTGTGCTCAAAGGAGTTGAGTACTTGAACCGGGAGGGGAGTAGACCCAAAGTCGAACCACTATACATGCTTGTGTTTGTGATTGAATTGAGCACATTGATATCTTAGCATTGTATGTTTAATTGTTTAATTACTAATGCTTGATAGGAATGTATGTTAGGCACTAGATAAGCACATCCACACACAAGATGTACTTTCACTAGTAGTGTAGACTTGAGCTCATTGATCCATTCTCATAAGTCTATATAGGTTGCATAGAGTAGGAGCTTGATTAGTTATATCATTTGATTATCTATGCATTCTTGGACGGTTGTTTATTGCTTAAATCATTTGCTAGTCTTGTGATTGGACCCACTTAGGCTTGGAAGCCGAAGTGTTCTTGCTTACTTAGTTTAATTTGTTAAATTGTGTAAGTAGATGAAAAGAATTTCAAAGGTCCTCATCACCCCCTCCTACAGGACTTAGCCATAATTCTAGTTGCTCTTTAAGCTTCTGCACATACGAAGGTGTTGTGTTAGACTACCGACGTACTTTCATACACAAGACGCTAGACCCATTTTGGATCTGATCGACCGGTCAAGACCGGGCAGATATTGTTGCTGGACATATTTTCGAATGCTGTCTGACCGGTCGGATGTCTTTACCACATAAATACAACAAGGTTTGCTGTACATTTTTATTGTGCCTGACCGACCGGTCAAGATCAGTCGGCTGTCTTGCCAGGCCACTGCAGCACAGCTATTGGACATGTATTGTTGTGCTGGACCGACGGGTCAAGACTGGTCGGCTACCTGTTCAGCAAGACTAAATTTCAATGAAGAGGCTGTTGGACATAGAGGAAGGGTCAGTCCAACCGGTCGGCTTCCTTGGAAGTTCTTCAACTCAGCAGCAGTACACTTCAATGGTCTGTATGACTAGTCTAAACTAGTCGACAACCTTATAACTTTGACATCTTAGCTGAGTATTCAGCATAAAGTGATGGTTCACAGAGTCCAATGATTGGACAATATTTTCAATCACGATATTAGCACCTTGCCATGGAAAATAAAGTCTGATCAACTTGAGCTATAGGGTCGAGAAGGAATGGGTTGAGTTAGGTTGATAATTACGCCATTCATTGATGTTTTAGGATTCCTAAGGTTGATCTATATGCAACTTACCTGAGATCTTATTTCTGCTTGAGCTTGAGCAAGGGAAGTAGTATAAACTTCAAGTCTTGAGCTTCAATTCTTCGACCGGGGCTCACAAGACAGGACACAACTAGATGGCACAACAATTGACAACCTAACGTGTACTAAAATCAAGGTCCTACAACCAAACTATTTAGACTCCACTCATGAATCAAGGTCCTACAACCGAATGTTAATGGTTTTAGGCTCTATAACCGAGCCAAGGTCCTACAACCGAACCTTGCATTTACTCCCGCTAAAGGCTCTCTCTTGGAGACTCAATTTGACCCTACAACCGGGTCTAGGTCCTACAATCGAGCCTATTGAGTTTGAAGACAAACTCTACACTCAATTCTCAACCAGGAATAGAGTGAAACTAAATTTTTACAAATGACAACTTGTTGGATTGAGCCCCTTTATTGCCCGCTTTGGGTTGCTTGATTTCCTCTCTCCCGTACTTCAATTAGCTACTCTTGTGCTCCCCCGATCTTTGGTGTCGTTGCGTCGCCAATGCTCTAATGGAGATGCCCAAGGTGTTAGGAGGTAGGTTTGAGATCTCTACAACTAATGAGAATGGGTTGCCTAGAGAGTCTCATTTACAAGGATCTCATCATAGAGTATTGGATAAGAATATCACTATCAAGAACAATCCAATCACTAGATATCAATAGAGAGATAAGTGAATCTTCATCATGAGCTTGGAATGCTCCATTCTTGTGATGAATCATAAGGAATATCACTTGTTAGGGTTAGGAATAGAGATCTTAATGTTCTTCAACAATGGTGGCTTTTATCTCCTCAAAATTCCTCTTTTTTTCCCAAAAATGAATCCCCCTCTTTTTATAAGTTTTCTTCCAACAGTAAAATGTGGGCAGATTCGCGTATCTCCGATTGATCGGAAAAAGGTCTGCTTGCTCATAGGTCACTTCCGATGATCGAAAATCTGTCCAGAGAGTTTTCTGGAACAAATTTCGATTGATCGGAACATGGTCCGATTGATCAGAAGGACCTCATCCGATTGATCGGAGACACTGTCCGATTGATCAGAAATCTGTCTAGTGAATTTTTTAAATCCTCTGAAATACATTCCAATTGTTCGGGACATATGTCCGATGAATCGAAGTCCTATCGAAACCAATGTTCGATTGATCGAAGATCAATCGGACGCTGCTGTTTGGGCTATTTTTTTTTACTTCAGCTTCCACCTCTTTTATTATTCTAACTTATCATGTTGTTCAAGGTGTTGTAAGACTAATGATGATGACTAAGGGTATTCCTAATTGGTCCAACTCATCTAAAAGGTTTTGGGTGTTTTGGTTCAAAGGGTTAGGGTCACCAAGGCATCTCATTTACCTGATCTTCTTCCTTGATGCTTCTTGTCCACTTGAATCTTCGGTCTTCAACTTGCCAAGGCTCAATCGACATTACAACACATGGACACAAAAGTGCCCTAACAATCTCTCCCTTTGTTAATTATGTGACAAAAACCTAACCTAAGACCGTGTCATGGTTCATACCAATGACACCACCAAAACACAAATCCATTACATGTCAAATTGAAATAAATATTACAACTCAAAACACTCAGACATATAAACTAGCAAGCTCCTCTTAATTGCTCCCCCATAACCTGTCAATCCTTGAAACATAAAACAGAATTTTATTTTGGTGGGACTTGATCTTTCTCCTCCTTTTTGCCAGTAATTGATAAACTAATCTCTCCCCCGTAATGATGTATCAATTAAGTAAAGGGTAGAGGGATTAGAGTGTCGCAGTTATAACTATAAAAGCATACTAACTAAAAAGAGTATATGGTGCATGAACATATAAAACATGGAGCATGCATGAGAACATGATTAACAAGAAAATGTACTTATCTAAGCATAGTTAATCATACATAATTGGTCATTTATGATATACATTAAGTAATAAAATCTTAAGAGCTAATAGCTCAATCAACCAACCCCTAAAATTAGTATATCATGACCAAACCTAAGCAAAGATTAACATACAATTAAGCATGAAATTCAGCAAGATTAGCTAATCTAAGTAGGATGATAATCTAACAAGAAAATAAACTAAAATAAAGTAATGCTAAACTACAAAATTTGAGCTATTGAGGCTTAAATCCTCTGATTTTCCCATACACAAAAAAATGAGGCTTGAATCCTCTGATTTTCCCATACACACAAAAATGGGCTAGTGAGGCTTCTGCTGCTCGTGAGTCGAGTATTTCTGAAATGGTTGTAGCTCAACCTTCGGGGACTGGAGTCTACATCATTCCGGATCACTTGCATCCGATATGCAAGTTTATTTTTTAAAACATTACCCCCAGCTCCTTCGAGGCTCTCCCGGAGCCCAGTCCAGAGAGTCTCTCCATAGATATCAGAGTGAGGCTAATCCAGGTAAGCACGTCGTCATTTTCGTTGGTGTTTTTCAAAGAATTTATACCTTTAATGACGGTTTCCTTTATTCTCGAGTAGGGTTTGGATCTCACTATGCGGACGAGACGTAACATCGATGTTGCTCGGCGCATTATCAATGAAGGAGAGGAGAAGAGACTGGTGATGGAAGGTGAGATTCGGGGGAGGGATCATTTAATAAAGTCCCACGAGGTTCTGATCGTCAAGTTGAATGAGGAGAAGAAGATCTCATTAGCAAGATCCAAGCGTTGATTAAATGATATCAGTCATTGGATCTTAATTTTGCTAGACTTTCAGAGATAAAGGAGAAGACCGAGAAGGATAGATAGATCTTTTGTCAAGATAAGGTCTCTCTCGAAGAGCAGCTTGGGGAATGCAAAACGTGCCTCAATGAGGCCGTTGAAGGCTTAGAGAAGGAGAAGAAGGCCCTTGCCCAGCTGAAGGATGACTCCATTCACAGGGATGAAGAGAGGACGACCTATGTCAAAATGGTATCCGAGGAAGGCCCTCGTGTAATTCTGGAGTTCCGATCTTCACAATTCTACGAAGACGAATGGTATGAAGCTTACGTCGCTGGTCGCGATTTTGCGGTTAGAGTTATGCAACAAATTTCTCCATCGTTCAACATGGAGGAATTTGATAGGGTTGCTGCCATCATCGCCGCTAAAGAAAGAGTAGTGACCGAGAATGAAGTCACGGAGGCTACTGAGGCTGCAGAAGTCCATGAGGTGGGTCCTGAGGCAAAAAGCAGAGCAACTCCTCTAGACGACGAATGAGTGGCTTCGAGCTGCCCCTTCTCTTTTTCTGATTTGAAATGGATGTATCTTCTCCTTCTTTTGTAATCCAAACGATCATTAAATGAAAAGATGTTCTGTTATCTCTTCTTTGATTCGTAGGAATGAATTCATAATTGTTAGATGCTTCGCTTAACTCACGAAAATGAACTAGGCTCAATTAGGGAGGTCTTGGTGACCATCTCCGCTTGGAGATAGGTTGACCTATTAATTGAGTCTTTGACTCTGTCGAGAGCAGAAGACTTAGTCAAGAGAATGTTTATATTCTCTTCACGGCTATTCGGGTCCAACAAGTGGAGTAGCGACCAAGTTTATGGATCTGCAGCTGATCAGCTGAGATTAAAAGAGACTATCTTTATTCGAATATGGTCTAGGCATTTACATTAGTTTATGAGAAATACCGAAGTAAATGCTCCACGTGCCAAGGGCGACGTAGGGGTCTTCCTCGCATGTCTTCGAGATAGTAAGTCCTTGGTCGAACGACCTTGATGACTCGATATGGGCCTTCCCAGTTAGGATCCAACAACCGAGTGGTCGTTATGATATTTTGTCTAAGTACCAAATCGCCGAGCTGAAAAGCTCTGGCTTTAAGCTTCGAATTGTGATAGCGTGCTATTCGTTGTTGATAAGCTTGCTACTCGAAGAAAAGCTGTATCTATTTTCTCTTCTAGAAGATTAAGGTAGAGTTTTAAGCCTTCCTCATTGCGGGCCACCTTGTAGTCTTCCACTCGATGAGTTGGTATCTCGACTTCTACTGAGATGACTGCTTCAGTGCCGAATGCTAGTGAGAAGGGTGTTTATTCTGTTGAATTACGAGTTGTTGTCCAGTAGGCCCATAAAATTTTTAGTAGGAGTTCTGGCCATATACCCTTACACTCATCAAGCTTGGTCTTCAAATGGTGTTTGATAATTTTGTTAACTGCCTCTACCTGTCCATTAGCTTGGGGATGATACGGGGAAGTCTGAATATTACGTATCTTCCACTTCTCGTAAAACTCGAAGAATGTGGTAGTTCTCGACCTGTCTTCCGTTGTCGGAAATTATAGTATGGGGGGGTCCATAACGGCATGTAATGTTCTTCCATATGAATTTAGTAGTTTGCTTTTTGGTGATGGTGGCTAGAGGTTTCGCTTCTACCTATTTGGTAAAGTAATTGACTACTACAATTGCGAACCTGTTTTGGCCTTTCCCCATGGGGAGTGGTCCGATTATATCGACTTCTCATTGAGAAAAAGGCCAGGGGCCGTCCATCGGCATCATTTGTTCGGATGGTAAATGAGGGACTGGAGAGTAAAGCTGACATTTATCACATTTATTGGAGAATTCAATAGCGTCAGCTTTCATAGTGGGCCAATAGTACCCTTGTTTGATTGCTTTGTATGCTAAAGATCGTCCTTTAGGGTGATTACTGCATGCCACGTGGTGTATTTCATCTAGAACACGGTGTGCTTCTTCTAGATGGAGACACCTTAAATACTGTAAAGTAAAGCTTTTACGTAACAATTTATCGTTCTGTAAAACATACCTGGTAGCACGGGCGCGAATTTGTCGCGTAGATTTCTTATCGTCTGGGAGTTGTCCGCTCTTAAGGTAAAGGATGATGAGATCCATCCAGCACGGAGATAACTGTAACGTAGCGACTAGCTTTGGAGTGATTTGATCGATACTTGGAGTAGAAAGGTGCTCGATAAGAACTGCTCACGTCAAATCAGACTCCGGAGCAGAAGCTAATTTGGTGAGAGAATCTGCGAGCTTATTCTCCTCGCGAGGAATATGAATTATCTTGTATTTGCTCAATTTAGCGAGCAAGATGAGTACTTCGAGATTTGTATAGAGCCATCCGCTCTTCTTTTGCCTCAAATTCATTAAGTACTTGATTGACGACTAGCTGGGAGTCACTGTGAATGATTAGATTTGTTATCGTGAGAATATTTGTTATTTCGAGACCAGTGATTAAGGTTTCATATTCTGCTTCATTACTAGAGGCATGAAAGTCGAAGCGCAAAGCATATAAAGACGGATTTTGCCCAATTGATGACTAAAGAGCACAAAAAGAAGCCATTTCAATGATGCTTGAAGGTGAGCCAAAGAGGTGAAAGAAAGAGCTAAAGAAGAGAGAGGAAGACGAGGAAGAAAACCAACCAAAATGAGGTCCGACCAGTCTTGACCGGTCGGCCAAATAGGCCACGGACTGGTAAAGACCAGGTCGACCACAAGGCAGCCCTCCATATTTGCACGCTGGACATCCCCCCAGACAGGCCTGACCAGTCAAGACCGGTCGGCCATGAATAAATTTAGCAAGTTAGCAAGCTTGCTCAGCAAGCACCAAAAAATCATGCATAATTATGTAAGTAGCTGCGAAATTCTAGAACTTTCTGAGTCGGTGGGGCCTCTCTATTATAAAATGACACTTAGGGATTGTAGCTAAGGCATCATAGAAGGCTTGGGACTTCGTAGGAGGTGAAGAGGATCGTCATGGAGCATCTATAACTCTCCCGAATTCCGGTTTTTCACGTTTTTCATTGTTTTTAGTTGAAGCATGATAATACTCAGCTAGAACCTCTTAGCTAAGGCTAAGAGGTGAAGCTTGTGGTTAGTTATCATGTAGAATTCATTTGATTCAGGTACTCAACCTAAAGTTTGGATTTTTAAGTTCTAATTTGAATAAAGTTGGTATCTTTTTATGTTTTATGAGAGTTCATGTGCTTCAAACATGAGGTCCTTGCAATTCTCTGAGATTATCATGTTTAGATTGATTAGATTCGAATTATAGTAACCCCAGAGCATACTATAGACTCTTGGCATAGTTGTTACTTCGAAGGCTACATATTTGAATTCTATGTGCTTCATTAGAACTAGAATCTTATTTTCTGACTAAAGTGGAGATTATTTGTGTTTGAATGCTAAATCTTCCAACTAAAAGAGAGATGGAACTTCGAATTTAGTTGTGTTTACGCTTGGATGAATGAATTCACATGGGACTACTACAAGTTAGTCCTTGAGGCCTTAGTTCCATTAATTATCATAATTTTCCTTAAGTTACTGTTTTAAGTTAGTTTATGAATTTGAAATCATAAATTGCTGAAATTGGAGTTGCTAGAATAGTTTGAATTGATTTGCCCTAATTCCTTATGGATCGACCTCGGTCTTACCGAGAATTATTACTACATCGCAGCCTTACGCTTGAGGTGAGCGAACAGAGGCTATGACAATCGAGAATGTTTTCTCTTAACCTAAATATACATATTTAAGCTCGGATGACAATGGTTTAAGGTCAAGCTTCGGCCGTTTGATATTAGATGATAGAGGCTTTGATGTGGTTGGTGGCAATTTTTTAAAATGTGGCCTCCACCGACTAGTATCAACTATTGGTTTCTCACTACTCAATGCTTGCAAAATATCACACATGATGGGATCTTTAAAATTTTCAAAGTGTGCCAAGCACGTCTCCAAAGTTTCAAGTGGTTCAAGTTAGAGGAGCTCATCTTCTTCAAAGGACTCGAGCATGTTTACCTCGAAGAGCTCATCACCTCCTCATTCCTTTACTTTTTGCACATGTGGAACACATTTACCTCCAATGTTATGTTCCCAAATAACAATTTCATCACCCCATTTCGGCAATTTATAATTGCGTTTGATGTAGCCAAGAATGGGCGGCCTAAAATCACCGGTATTTGAGTGCTAGTATCCATAACCGATTGCGTGTCTAAGACAATAAAATCGGGTAGTAGAATTTGTTGACTTGGACCAATACATCCTCAACCATCCCTCTCGGTACACGGATGGATCTACCAGCAAGTTGCAATGTGGTTTTGATGGGTTTTAATTTACCAAGACCCAATTGCTTGTATATTGAGTATGGCATCAAATTTACGCTTGCCCCTAAATCCAATAATGCACGCTCAATTCGGTAGTCACCAATGATACATGAGATTGTGGGACTACCGGGATCCTTATATTTTGTAAGGGTCTTTTGGCTGAGAATGACACTCACTTGATCATTCAAAAAGGCCTTTTGTTACACATTGTATTTGCGTTTGGTTATGCATAAGTCCTTTAGAAACTTGGCATAAGAGGGGATTTGTTTAATGAAATCAAGCAATGGAATGTTGATCTTGACTTGTCTGAAAACCTCTAAAATATCATGAGAGTTAAGGAGAGATTTTGGAGCAACCAATCTCGAAGGGAATGGTGTTATGGGCTTGTGAACGCGTTCCGTTTCTTATAAGGCTAAGATAGGTCCATCCTCATTCTCAGAAATTATCGGATCATTAGGTTTGTCGACCTTCACCGGAATATATTTGTCTACTTGTTTACCACTTCTAAGAGTGGTGATGGATTTTGCTTGCTCCACATGTTGGTTAGGGGGATTAGGGATGCTTATTTCATGTGCTTGTTTAGGATTAGGCTGAGGTTAGGCTAGGATTAGGCTGAGGTTAGGCCGGAAAGGTCCCTTCCCTAACATTCAAGTGTCCCTTAATCTCATCAACAGATACTCTAAGTTCTTATAACATTTGCTGATTTGATTGATTAATTTGCATTTGCCCTTACATAAATGCATTTAAAGTATCTTCCATTGAGAATTGAAGTGGGGCCATGTTTTGCATGGGTGGCCCTCCTTGAAAGTTGGTAAGATTGGCCGTGGGACCATTCCTCCAACTGAAATTTAGATGGTTCTTTCAAGTAGAGTTGTATGTGTATCGGTCCATTAAAAGGCCATTGATAACCATATGCCGCATTTGCTTTCTCTTGTAACAACTCTTAAAACACAGAAATTGTAGGACAACCTTGCGTAGAGTGTACATTAGCGGCACAAATTCCACACACGTTTTTAATAGCTTCAGTAGAGTTGGAAGTTCCACTCTTACTTAGTTCCATGGCCTCTATCTTCCTTGTGAGGTTTGCTATTTTAGCATTAACATCATCTCCCTCTTTAAGGATGTATATCACTCCTTTCTCTTTTATTGAGGCGCTTAAGGTTACTAGATTTGTCCGAGATATCCCATGATTGGGCATTATCGGCCAACATGTACAAGTAACTCAATGTGTCCTCGGGATCTTTGCTCATGAACTCACCATTACATATCATCTCTACGAATTGGCGCATATTCGAATTCAATCCTTCATAGAAGAAACTAATGATTCGTCATATCTCGTAGCCATGATGTGGACAAGTAAGTAGAAGGTCCTTGTATCTCTCCCAACTTTGAAAGAAAGTTTCACTCTCTTTGACAGAAAAATTCATTATGGCTCGGTGAAGAGTGTTTGTTTTATGAGCCGGGAAGAATTTTTTCAAAAAATCCCAGGTCATCTCAATTCATATCCCATCGACCTTGTTCTTAAAGAGTGAAACCATGTTTTGGCTCTTTCTTTCAAAGAGAAAAGGAATAGCTTTAATTTCACTACGTCCTCCGTCACATTGTTGTATTGCAACGTAGCTACAACCTCATCAAATTCTTTCAAGTGTAGATATGGACTCTCGGAATTTAACCCATGAAACTTAATTAAAGTTGGATTACCCCCGGCTTAATATCAATTGTCCCGGCATTGTTTGGGAAAAACATACACAAAGGTGTGGTAGCATGAGCCGGTTGTAGATAATCACGTAAAGCTCTCATTGGAGGAGCATTGTGCACCTCATTCTCTTATACTCCCTCTTTATTTGCGTTTGTAGTGGGAGTGGGAGGAAGAGGATCCCTTAATGGTATTTGATCCATACTCCCTGAACTTTCACAATGTTCTATGTATTTTCTAACTCGCCTTTGGACGGATAGTGGTCCAACTAAACCACCCTCAGTTTGGAGACACTTTGTGTGGTCACGTTCCCAACGAGACATAAACCACACAAACAAAAATCTATATCTAAATCCTAGATCCTAAAACCAAAATCTGGAAATAAAATTAAAATTCTAGTAAAGCTAAAAAACTAAGAATTGAAAGAGTCTAAGTTAGAAGGATAGTACCCGATTTACTTGAACTAGAAGAACTTCCTACAAAACAAAATAAACTTTTTTTAGTTATAGAATTCAGAAAAACTACTCCTAGAAAAGTAGTAAACCCTAATTAATTCTACTATATAGTTACTAAAACAATTTAAAACCGTTTAACCTTGACTCCCCTGGCAACGACGCCAAAAACTTGTTCACTCGCCTCAAGTGTAAGGCTTGCGATGTAGTAATAACTCGGTAAGACCAAGGTCAATCCACAGGGAAATTAGAGTAACCCAATTCAAACCATTCTAGCAACTTCAAATTCAGCAATTTTATATTTCAATTAAGAAAAACTAAGTAAAACAGTAACTTTTATAAAAATCTAATAATTAAAAGAACTAAGGCCTCAAGGATCCACTTGTAGTACTCACATGTGAATTCATTCATCCAAGCATAAACACAACTAGATTCGAAGTTTTGTCTCTCATCTAGTTGGAAGATTAAACATTCAAACACAAACAATCCCACTTAAGTAAGAAAATAAGATTCTAGTTGTAATGAAGCTCATAGAATTCAAACGTGTAACCTTCAAAGTAACAACCATGCCAAGTGACTATGGCATGCTCTAGGGTTACTACAATTCGAATCTAATCAATCCAACATGGCCATCTCAGAGAATTGCAAGGAATTCATGTCCGAAGCACATGAACTCTCATAAAACATCCAAAAATACCAACTTTATTCAAAATAGAACTTAAAAATCCAAACTTTAAGTAAAGGTACTTGAATTAAATAAACTCCATATGAAAACTAGCTACAAGCTTCACCTCTTAGCCCTAGCTAAGAGGTTCTAGCCGAGCATTGTCATACTACAACTAGAAACAAAAAGAAAACTACTTGAAAGCATAAAAAACTAGAAAAATCCGAAGTCGGCGGAGTTGTGGACGCTCCACGATGCTCCTCTTCACCTCCCACGAACTCCTCTAAGATAAGTTTAGATCCACCCTTAGGTGTCCTTTTATAGCATTGAAGCTCCACCACCTTAGAAGGTTCCAAAATTACGTAAGGAGTTAAGCACTTGCATAGAACAAAAATAGAAATTTCTATTTTCTGTTGTGTGGTCGATCGGTCGAACGACCGGTTGGATCTGCCTCTTTTTGGTCCAGCAAGGTTTTGCTTAAAAACTTCCTGGCTCAGGAATATACGACCGATCGTCAGTGGTGGCCGACCGATCGATTTTAAGCGTTTTTTGTCCAGCAAGGTCAACAACACAGGGCCTATTTATTTTGAAATTCCGACCGGTCTGGCGACCAGTCAATGGCCATGGCCGACCGGTCAACTGGCCGGTCTGTAGTGCATGTTTTTCTGCAATTTTCTTCTTCTTTCTTCTCTTTCTCCCTTGAATCTTTCTTCCACCATTTAACATGTATTCTTTTAATCTTTAATGCATACAAAGTGACTCATTTGACATCGAATTGATGAAGTCTTTCTCTCATTCCTACAAACACAAAACATGTATTAGATTTATCTTTTAAACATACAAACCATGCATAATGTGTGATGAATTAGGGTTAGAATATGCACAATTCAGAGCTTAATAGTGGCCAACCTAGGAAGGGGGGATTAAGATTGGTGGATTCATCAAGTACTTTTTTATCTTGTCAAAAGCTTTTTAACAATCATCATTTCAATCTTTCGATGATTTCTTGTAGAGTAGATTGAAAATGGGCTCACATGGGTGTGAGTTGGGCGATGAAGCAATTGATATACTAGATTTGACCAAGGAGGCCATGAACTTCTTTCTTAATCTTTAGAGGGTGTTAACTTGAATATGCTAGGGATATATTTCCACATATTCATCATTATTTCCCATATTCATGGCATTCATAGCACAATAACGAAAATTAAAATTATCAATGGATATATTTCCACATATTCATCTTTATTTCCCATATTCATGGCATTCATAGCACAATAACGAAAATTAAAATTATCAATCCACATTTTTCTACTCTATATTCTCAAACATAATGATTTATATTCATACTTAACATAATATTTCACTTCCTTGTATTCATGGGAGACTTATTTCAAGTTCATTACGAGAATAAAATAATTGAATATGATTCATCTTCACGCCACTTTAGTTCACTATCCGCCATTTGCTGCCATGTCTTTATATTCTTCATCCTGTAAATTTGGTTCACCTATTGGATCGTCACTTGCAATATCTTAGTTGGTGTTTTAAAACACCGTCTCAGGAGGGAGTGAGTTACTTGCGATCAACTCAGTGAAGATTACCCCCTAAGAATAGCACAATAATATTCAAGCACAATGAACATACTTAATCAAAACGTACATGAGAAAATCTTAATTAATGTGATGCATGATATGTATGCTCTGGCTAAGGCACCCTAACCAAATTAGAGGGGAATTCCTCCACTCTTCTCACCAGCCACTAGTCACCTAGAGGTTCTAGTTAGGACGAGAATACTCCACACTTTCACTAGATAGCGAGAGAAACGTCCCTCATGCACACTTTCTCTAGCCCAAGAGGTAAATGAATGCATGATTAGTTTCAACTTTAATTAAGTAAATTTAGAATCTAGCCAATTTAATGATGTTCACAACCAATGGTCGCTCTTTACCCCATCTTATGATCCATCATAACATAAAATGGCCATTTCCTTCCAATGTTCCCTCCAACGAGCCCATCATGAAGAATCGTACACGTCTAAGTTATGACACATGACACATAAATAACCTTAACTTCTGTGGATCCCTCACAGGTACACAACCAAACTTAGATCCTTGACAATTCTAAAAAATATCACACACATGGTCTTCCAAAAATACACACGACACAATATAACCCTTACAGGATAATCCTTTCCAACATACGATTACATCATTCATGGGGCAAAGGGCTTTCATTAATATAACATCCGTATACATAAACTCGTATCACACAATGCATTACTCATCATGTTCATCATAAGCATGTGTCAATAATAAATCAAGCATAATTTTTACATAGTCCTCACATAAGCATGCATACAATCATGATTTCTTTTCCAAACACTTAATCATAGATCATGGTTCGCATCCATAAAAAAATCAACGTAAACATATCAAGGGATTGCATACATAATTCATATTTTAATGGAGAGAATTCAACAGACATATGCTTCAAGCAATCATACAACAAATCTCTAAGTTCTAAGCATAAAATCGATAATATTATTGTAACTAGGCTTAAAGGAAATCATCACATTACGCTTAAATGGAACCTTAGGTAGAATTGATGGAGAAGATCTCTACACGAACCACGGTAACACGAGAAAGGGTTGGAGATGGCTACACTTGTTGATGAAGAAGGATGGGGAGAAGAAGAATGGGTGGGCACCTTCTCTCTCTCTCTCTCTCTCTCTCTCTCTCTCTCTCTCTCTCTCGCTTAGACATGTGGGGCTGGAATTTTGGTAGGAACATGAGGTTTATGGAAGAAAATAGAGAGGGGACGTGCACACCACCCTTATAAAAGGGGTGAGCGTGCACACCCTCCCACTCTTATTGGGATACCTCCAAAAGAGCCTAAGGGTTGATCTTTAGTGAGTTCGAATCCGTTCATCACGTTAGGTACGAAGCATAGAGTCAGAATATATAATTTTCTTAATGATCTGAAATCTAGATTGGGCGATCTTGAAAAATGGCTCGGTGGGTGCCAAAATGGGCTGGATCTCAAATAACGGTCCACGCTTGATGAGCAGGGCCCAAATTTTGGAGAAACATGTAGTCATGATAGGCAAATGATTGTACAAAGTTTGGTGATTGATTGATGGTGGGAATGGCCTAGATATGAAATTCCAACTTTTAGTGGATAATAAAGGGGCTGGCTTTGTGGTTCCATGGTATAGGATTATAGATTGAGGTCCAAATTTTGTGTAAACTCGTAATCATATGAGGCCAATATATGTTCCAAATTTGAGTTACGATTGACGATGGGAAGTGAGTTAATTGAAAGGCACATATTTGAAAGGAGTTGGTACTCGGTTATTTCCTAAAACGAGATAACTTCATGCTTAAGAATGAGGCTTATTAAGGTGAAGCACTCAAATCACACTATTAGTCCGTGATATGGACAATCTAAGTCACTCACACAAAGGAAAATATTCGACTACGACTAACTATTTACTTTCCTTACTCGATGGACATTAAAATCAAGGGTTAAGGGTTTGATTTACTAAATAGGCCATTTATACTATGATCTAAAGGCTGAAATTCGACTTGTGTGGTTCATTTATGATAGATAGGCATGGTGTAAAATTTCACATTAATCAGATCATGGGAACTATGTGAACTAGAAACTAAGGATTTAAGTTAATGTGAGCCATTAGCATTTTTGGGCACTCAAGATTTCATATTTATACTCATTGGATCATCACACAAATTCATGGATAAGGGTTTACCACTAAGATAATCAGTTTGGTATGGTTGCTTTCCCGACTAGCTTCCTCGATCAATGGTCACGGACGCTCCTAGGTTAGGATCTCCATGATCTAATGGTCATTTAAAAAATCTAACTTTATAACGTCGATACACACGTAAAACTACGCCTACCTTCCGGATGGATTCGAAAACTACCTACCTGATTGATTAGAAATCGCTAATACAAGTGAGCCAATGGCATTATCATAGTTATTTTTAATATGAGACTTTTGAAAAACCTAACGATTTTACAATGTTCTATGTATGATCTTAAGCATATCTTACAAAATAACCTATATCGAATTCATCACGGATCATTACTTATTCACAAAACAAGTTAAAATTCTTGTTAATCAGGGATTTTACACATAATATGCTATCAGGATGGATCCGGATTCTTAGGGCTCACATCTAAAATGAGCTGAGAAAACGAATTGACTGCATGGTCATGGTGGGTCCCACTGTCATCACTTGATCTAGAAATCGAATTGTGTCCTGAATTACTCAGTACGCTCTTATCATACTTGAGTAAACTCAGTTGGGCCCACCATGAATTTATATGGTTTATCAATGCTGTTCCTCTATTTTTCCAGCTCATTTTAAGCGTTGAGACAAAAATTGAAGATATCCAAATCTCAAGTGGAACATATCACAGAAACAGTCGAAGTAATGATTTCGACTGTTGAAACCTTGCTAGGACCCACAATGATCTTTATTTGTCATCCAACCTGTTCATAAGATCACAAAGACATGGATGAAGGAAAAATAAAAATTTCAGATTGATCAAAACCTTTTGTAGCCCCCCAAAAAAATTTCAACGGTACACATTCAATTCGCACTATTTCTTGTTGTGTGGTCCATTTGAGCTTTGGATATGCTTCATTTTTAGATCAAGCCCTGAAATTATATGATAAAATGGACGGACGGAGTAGATAAAATACATAAATCATGGTGGACCCCACAGAGTTTACTCAGCACGTAATCCGCTTCCCCTGACCAAAGGCTAAGGGCCTGTTTGTTAAATCTGAAGTCTGAAGCCTGAATCTGAAATTTGAATCTAAAATCTAAAAACCTGTTTGGTAATTGTTGCCGAAGTCTGAAAATTAAGTACTGAATCTGAAACAACCTATTTGTTAACAAACGTCTGAAATGGCTGAAATCTGTTAACTTGACATATGTACCCCTAACTCTTATTTGGAGATGTTATGCATTATGAAGGGTTTTTTTTTATTAAATGAAAATAAAATCATTAAGTTAACATCCATTTAATTCAAATAAACTAAAGTACTCAACATAAAATTAAAATATCATTATCCATAAAAACATATAAAAAAATCAACCAGTACCGAACATTATGGTATGGCCCACATGGATGATATTTTGTATATCCATACTATCCATCTGTTTCTCCAACCAATTTGAGGATATTGGACAAAAAATTATGCATATCCAATGGATTGTACCACTAGAAACAGTGGTGATTGATTACCCCACAATTAGAAATCCAAAGAGCCCATTGTAAGGGTTAAGGGTAATGTTGTTTTGCAATCCAAGCCGTTGATAATGTCAAGAAGATCTGGATGAAGAGAAAATATAAAGATTAGCTCGATCCAAAACTTTTGTGGGCCACAAAAAGTTTTTAATAGTCTTCCATATTGTTACAACGATAGGTGTCATTATCACCACTGCTTCCTTTAGTATGGTCCACTCGTGGACTTGCCTCATTTTTTGAGATCATGTTGTAAAATGATCTGAGAAGAGATGAACAGCATGGATAAAATTCTTATATCACGATGGGCCTCACAAAGTCATAGCTAACATCCAAGCGGTGGAAGGATGCAACCCGCTTCTTCCAGGCGGTGGAGGACGCGGATTAGCTACTGATAAGTTGAGTAGCCATCTGGCTACTGAAGTGACGTCACCAACTTTTGTGGGCCCCACTGTGATGTATGTGTTGTATCCACACCATCCATCAAGTTGGAGAGATCATTTTAGGGCAAGATCCAAAGAATGAGAAAGATCCAAAACTCAAATGGATCTCACCAAAGAAAACAGTGGGGATTGATCTCCTACCACTAAAAACTTCTTAGGGCCACAGAAGTTTTTGATCAAGCTGATATTTGTGTTTTCCCTTCTTCCATGTCTGTGTGAACTTATGAACAGGTTGGATTTCAAATAAACAGTATGGTGAGCCTTAGGAAGGCTTCAACGGTCATGTCATTGTCCCCATTGTTTTCTTTGGTGGGGTCCACTTGATCTTTGGATCTGCCTTAATCTTTGTCTCATTCCCTAAAATGTTCAGTCCAAAGGGATGGACAGTGTATATACAACACAGACATTACGGTGGGGCCCACATAAGTTGGCTGACATCACTTCAGTAGCGAGATGGCTACTCAACCTGTCGATAGCTAATCCACGTCCGACGGTGGAAGGATGCAATCAGATGCGGATTTCCTGCGAAAGCCTTGCGCACGAAGTTCCTGCGCTGGGAACCAAGGTGGGGCCCACAGTGATGTTTTTTTATAAATCCACCCCGTCCATCCGTTTTGGGAGCTCATTTTAGGACATGAGAACAAAAATGAACTGGATCCAAGACTCATGGTCCGAAAACGTGAGGATTGAACGTCCACAATTGAAATATTTGTGGAGCCACAGGAGTTTCGAATCAAGATAATATTTGTGTTTCCAATTCATTCCAGTAGTAGTGACGTTATGAACGATATGGATGTCATATAAACATCACTGTGGACCCCTAGGAGGTTTCAACGGTAGTAATTTCCCTACCCACCTTTTCCTTTAGTGAGGCCCACTTGAGTCTTGGATCCAGCTCATTTTTTGTTTCATGTCCTAAAATGAGCTCCCAAAATGGATGGACGGGGTGGATTTATCAGAAACATCACTATAGACCCCACTTAGGTTCCCAGCGCATGAACTTCCAAGAAATCCACTGCAATTCGGTTTGTTCGGATGGGTTCTCGATGCGCGGATTAATTTCCTGCCAAAGGCAATTCCGCACCGGATTGCTAGGTGGGCCACTGTGATGTTTGTGAGAAATACACCCCAGTCATCCATTTTTTCTATATAAATTTAAGACTTTTAACAAAAATGAGGTGGATCCAGAGCTCAAGTGGGCAACAAAGAGAGGGAAAACTAGGGAAGTAGTTTTCTACCGTTGAAATCTTCCTGGCCTCACCTTGTTATTTATGGGCCATCCAAATCGTTTATAAGTTCATTCACACTAGGATAAAATGAAAACACCAAAATCTTATCATGATATGAAACTTTTATGGCCATACAAATATTCCAACGGTGGTTAGTAATCCCCACTATTTCCTCTTGTGTGGCACACTTGAGTTTTAGATATGTCTAATTTTTTGTCCAATGTCCTAATTTTAATTCAAAAAATGGATGAACGGTGTGGATAAAACACATATATCATAATGGGGCACTCGTAGCATTGCCTAGTAGCTTGCTCTTTTAGGAGTGCGGGTTGGCAATCCGCATGGGATCCACAGAAGAGGGCTGAGGCGGGAGACGAATGTCCCTGTTGAGCCTACATGATGTATATCTTTCATCCATACCATCCATTTATTTTTCCATATTATTTTGCGGCATAAGACAAAAAAAAAGAGGCAGACGTAAGGCTCAAGTGGGCCACACTATAGGAAATAGTAGAAATTGGGTGCCTATCATTGAAAACTTCTTAGGGTCGTAGAAGGCTCTGATCAATCTGATATTTGTGTTTTCCCTTTGTAACGCCCCAGATTTTTTAGATTTATTTGAAAAAAAATTTAAATTCATTTTTAATTTATTTTTTTTATTAATTATCGTATATTTACCTTTGATTTGCGAATAGCGGGACATCCGTAGGAGATCTGATAGGGGACCATTTACAAAAGTTACTTAGAATGATCCTACAAACATCAGTAGAAAGATCAGATTTCAAAAATCACGCACTTTTTACATAATTATGAAAATGCCATTAGTTAAACTTAAGTTAAGATGTCATTTTTAAGTATTATAGTTTCTGACGATCGCTTTCATGCAAAACCCTGAATTTAAGCTTTTGGCCATATATTAACCATACACGTCAAATTTCAGCCCTTAAATCATAGTAGAAGTGGTCCAATTATTAAATCAGCCCCTTAACCCTTGATTTTCATGTCCATCAAGTGAGGAAAAGTAGATGGTTAGTCGTAGTCGAATATTTCTCTTCATATAAGTGACTTGGATCGTCTTTATTATGGACCAATAGTGTGATTTGAGTGACCCACCTTGACAAGCCTCTTTCTTATGCGTGAAGTTATCCCATTCTAGAAATTAACGAATTACCAAATCTTTCTAAATCTGAACCTTTCAATTTACTCACTTCTCACCATCAATCGCTTCTCAAATTTAGACCACCCATTATACTCATATGACTACGAGTTTACACAAAATTTGGACCACGATCTATAATTTTACACCGTTGAACCACAAAGCCAACCCCTTCATTTTCCGCCAAAAGGTGAAATTTTAGATCTAGGCATTTCTCACCATCAATCAACCACTAAACTTTGTACAATTGTTTGCCTATCATGACTACATATTTTTCTAAAATTTGGGCCCAGATCATCAAGCGTAGACCATTAATTGAGATCAAGCCCATTTTAGCACCCATCATGCCATTTTCAAGGATCGGCCAATCTAGAATGTGGATCATCAAGAAATTTACGTATTCTGACTCTACTATTCAAGCTTGATAAGATGAACGGATTAGAATTGATCAAAGATCACCCGAATATTGAGATTTGAGAAACCCACCTCAAGAGGTTGTTACACAAGACCTCGCACGCTTTTCTTTTCTCTACACATGTACGCACATCCCTCTCCATATTCCTACTACGTACCTCCATGCCCTTCTCCTAACCCTAGCCACCATGCTCTAGAGAAAGAGAGAAGAGAGGAGAGAGAGAGAGAGAGAGAGAGAGAGAGAGAGAGAGAAGGGAGTTCTTTCTCATATTTTTCCAGCGGATAGAATCTTCTACAACCCTCTTCTAAGTTCATCCTGAGGTGAGGATTTTCCTTCAAGCCTTTCATTAATAATATTACGATTATCATAAGTTCTTTTGTGGCATATGAATTATTTTGAGTTATTGATCCGTATAACATGAAGTTTAACGTAGGATTTACAATGAATATTATGACACAATGATGTGATTCCTTGTTTAGATTTTTAACTAAGAAGCATGTGTATTTGTGTTATTTATCTTTGTGAAATCTATGCCCTTATTATCTTAGAGTATGTGTTACAAGTAACATTGGTTTTCATATTATGATATGAAATATGTGTATAAGATCATCATATAGGCATCCCATTATTGTATACTCTTTGTCCCTAAGTTGATAAAATTATTCGATGTAGAGAGATGGAACCCATGAGAGGTGTCCATGATGGAAGAATATCTCTTGACTTAACTGAGAGAATGAAGTGATTGTTTGTCAATGGATCCTTACATGTGCATGATGCTTGATTGGAGCCATCTACATTACATGGGTATTTTAATAAATTTGGTCATGATGTACAACATTGGCTTTTTGGGACATGATGAAATCATAAAACGGGACAATGAGTGGACACTAATGGTATATAAATTCTCATGAGCCGGGTTGGTGCCATGGACAGTAAGCCCGAGCTGTCGGCCTATGCTGGGTCGCTTGGGACTCCCCCATAGTGTCCAGTGAGTTGCTAAAAATGGTTGTATGTAAAATACTTAATAAAAGGGGAAACAAAGTCATACATTCACTTGGCTCCATATGGGTCTACGAAATTGAGAATAGGTTAAAGCGTCCTACTTCTCTCGTACACTATCACGTGTAGATTTGGGCTATGAGCGTCCCGTTTCTCACGTGGTCGGGCAAAACTATGGGCTTGTGCGTCCCAGGAACCTATGGTGACTAGTGGCTAGCGTGAAATCGTAACAGGGAGTCTCCCACTTCATGTATTGTGATTCTAGCCAGGGCTGCCTTAGCCAGAGCATGCATTTCATGCATCGTTAACAAAGATTTTTACTTGATTGTTTTATTTGAATAAAGATATCATTGTGTTGCGTTACTCTAAGTTTTGTACATTATTATTATTGATTGTCTTGGAGGGAATATTCTCCACTATGATAGCGTTTAACAATATCCCAATCGAAATTTAGATGATGCAGGCGAAGATCCAGGTATTGAACCCGATTTTTAAGGAAAAGAGTTCGAAGGTTCGTACGATCACATGGCAGATGACGATGTTAAAGAAACTTAGTTGGTGTTATCATTTATTAAATATTTCTTTTGAGTAGTTGATACATTTATGGAATTGTAATAACTCTTCCAGAGAAGACATGGTTTGATATTTTGGTTGATTAGTATGAATATTGGTTAGGTTCCCTTATTTAAACATTGATGATGACGTAGTAGGTTTGATAGAATAAGATGATAATTGTTTCCGCCATTGTGCTTGAATGCTATATTTTATTATTTGACAAATTAGTTATTCCATAAATTACTTGAGAATTCGGCCGTCGTGTTATACACCAGAGTCGAAAATCTCGGATCGTTACACCCTTCATCCACGTCTGTGTGACCTTATGAAGAAGTTAGATAGGAAAAAAAACCTCATATTAGACCCTAGGAAGGTTTCAACGGTAGTCATTCAATTCCCGCTTATTTTTATGATGTGGTTCACTTGAGCTTTATATGTGCCTCATTTTTGGGCTCATGCTCTAGAACGATCTGAAAAAGTTAATGGACGGTGTTGATCTAACACATAAATCATGTAGGGTCAGAGAAGTTGCACATGTTAAAAGTTGGGTTATGTATTACGCAATTGTAAGAAAACTCTCCGTAGCAATTGTGAGAGGGTAATTTTGGAAGCAAATTTATTTATTTTATAGAAAATTCATGGAGCGCATTCCGTATTCACCATTAAGCCAAACCTTCATTGGCGAAAAAAATCAATAGATAATCACGGAGTGCTTTCCGAATTTGGTGTTAACAAACAACACCTATTTTAAGTGTTAACAAACCTGCCCTAAGGCTTTATTTTGTGCCCAAAATGGCTTCACGTATGCCAAAGGGGCCACGCGCGAGAGTATAAAGGGAGCTCCACCAGTGGCACGGGAGAGCTACTTGAGTGACGTTAGCGCATTGGGCGTGCGTGGAGTTGGTAGCATTGCCACGTGACCGACCTCTTTTGGTGGAGGTTGAGTTGGCTTCATTTCCACGCTAACGGCCAAACCTATAACTCCAAAATCCCACCAGCCACACATAACCGTAGAGGGCTACACCACACCCTGTAATTGCCAAAATGGTAGTGAGTAGCTGATCATTTGGCTTACATATGTTACAATCTCACCGTCCAAATTGTGGGGACTAGTATGGATTGAACATGGTGGGGAATTCACGTACTAGGACCATCTTTGTTATACGTTTCAGTTTGTTGAATTGGGACCATCAATTATAATATTTTTTTCACTCCTCCGTTAATAGATCACACATCATTTCGGCTGTTAGAATCGTTTGGTGTTTTTGAATTTTTAGATTATGTTTAATCTACATCAGGCCCGATCATTTGGATTGATTGGATTACATGTACTTGTTTGCCACGTGTATGGTAGTAGATGAATCATCACCATTTAACAAAAATAAAAGATGGTGGTCCACCAGCATTGTCTAGGCCTGTATGATTAATGCAGATGACGAATGACTCACCTTTGTTGGCCACTACCACAAATGCATTCCTTGACAATGTGCCACTGGTTCTCTCTCTCTCTCTCTCTCTCTCTCTCTCTCTCTCTCTCTCTCTTTCATCCTTCTCTAACCCCCTCGAGCTGCTGCAAGCTGCTGACGCTGAAAGACAGTAAAATGTAGAATGGGGAGAGATGGAAAAACAACTACACCTCAGAACAATCTGTATCTCCTCACTAATGAAGGTCCCAACGACGACAACAACAGTAACAACAATGAAGATTCGTTGAAGAAGCCACTGGGAATTGGCAGTGGCGACCACCGGTTGAAAAGGGATGAATGGAGCGAAGGTGCGGTTTCAAGCCTCCTTGATGCCTATGAATCCAAATGGGTTCTCCGGAACCGGGCCAAACTCAAGGGCCATGATTGGGAAGATGTGGCACGTCACGTGTCATCCCGGGCCCACTCTACAAGGTCTTCCAAGACACAGACCCAGTGCAAGAACAAGATTGAGTCGATGAAAAAGCGGTATAGATCAGAGTCAGCTGCTGCAGACCCGTCATCATGGCCCCTCTTTCCACGACTGGATATCCTACTACGGTGCCGGGCCCCACCTCCTCCACCAGCTACACCTGGGACCCGCCAGGACTCGCCTGCAGTGAATGGAATGGAGGTTGTTGCCGAGGTGTGTGAAAAATGTCAGCTAATCTTGATTTTGCATTACGTGACTTTTTTTCTTTTTTTCTTTTTTTAAATCAAGTAGTATAATTAACTTTAATTCCGTAAGTTTGCTCATACACATAGTTTAATAACTCGAAAACTCAGCTTCGCTCAACTTCCAACTGGGTTGGGTTGACACGTCCAGTCTTTACTTGACTCAACTAATAATCAAACTAATATTTAATACTCAAAATAATAGTATTTATAAATATTTTAAACAGTTATATATTCGTAAACTATAATAATTGACAAATAAGCAAATATACTGCTAGTGCTACTTGAAAACCAACCTCTTACTTTTACAAAGAAATGCCCCCAATCAAGTGACTCGGTTTGAGTAGTTGAGAGTTGCGTTGAGTTGACTGGATGAGTCGTGCCAAATCAAGATCGAGTCACTCTGGTACTTGAGTTAGGTAATGGCTGAATTTGAATTTGAGTCACCAAATTTTAGAACCATGCTTATACACAACTTGTAAAGCTTGGCGACTCATTCAAAGACTCACTGAGTTGACTCTGGATTGGAGCTTGAAGTGGGATTGTCACCTATCTAATGAAGAAAAAACAATCGATGGTTAACCGTCTGCAGTCACAATGGGGCCAACTTGAGAAGTAACCCAGATCCTGCACATTTGCACATGCGGCACTTGTTCTTAGTGCTTGGGGAGGCACATGTGACATACATAGCATTCCCCAACAAGTGACGACAGAAGTTGAATGCCAAGGGCCTGTCTGGATGCATGAAATTAGCCGATTCGTGAATTTGAACTTGTTTGGATGTATGAAGTTGAGCAGTTTACCAAGTTGAAAGTTTATATTTTGATATCTTTATGAAATTGGAACTTCATTACTCAGCAAATTTGTTATTTGAGGTTTCTCTTGTCAAATTCATGACTTTTCAGATTTGTTGTTTGGTTAGGGTTAAATCAAGTTACATTTCAGGAGAGAGGTTCCAAGTCCTTTGAAATCAATTAGGATTTGACAATTCAAACCATCAAATTAATGGACAGCATAATAGTTGAATAATGGATCTAAGCCATCCATCATGTGTCTCAACTTTGGTGAGAAACTTCTAAACATCCTACCAATGCTTAGGAAAACAGCAAGCATGATTATAATAGAAATGTATTCAATTATTGATCTTGATCATCCGTTATGTCTAGACCAACTTTTATTGGATGATTTAAACCTCTAAACAATGGTTAGAAAATGGATTATCCATATTTATGATACTATAAAAACATTTAACCATTGTCCATCATATACATGGACTTGTTCGCTGCCACGAAAATTAAAAATCACATTGAATTTAGTTTGGCGACCGTAGAATAAGTTTCATCATAATCCAACCTTGTGGAAGCCCACCTTCAATTGATCCATCATGTTGGTATTTAATAATGTATACCCACCGACAATTAATTGTTCACTTTTTAGGGTACAGAGAAACAAGAGTCCATATGCCAGTGCGATGCATTGCAACAATCTCATTTTCCATTGCTTGTCACCACTCGGGATGAGTGAGCACATCATGGTGAGAGGTAGGTATCACTTCCCTTAATAGGGCCAAAGCATATTGCGTAGAAAGACGGTCTAAGATGATGATAAGACAGAAAATGATATGGGGTGTAGGGTAAGAAGAGTGCAATGGTTGATCAATATCTATGGACGACTATGCTGATGAGGAACCAATGTAAAGGTGATGATGGTGAACATTAATTGGATGATCTGCGGGAGTTACCCAGGGCCAGGGAAATTGGAGCAAGAAAAAATGAGAAGGAGCCCGGAGGTCAAGGAGCTAAAAGTTGATGTTCTTAAACTAACTCCTAATAAGATGTGGAGAAATAATACATAGACAACCAGCTAGAAGATCAAAGCACTTGTAACCTTTTTGTATACTCGAGTAACCAAGAAAAAGACACTTCGTAGTAGGAGTATCTAGCTTATCTAAATGTGAATCTTTTTATTTTTTTTTTAAGATTAAGGTTGTGCAACCAAACACATATATATACTAGCAATGGAAATGGTAAGGTGTTAGAGAACAATAAAATGGTGTTTGACCGTGAAGAATACTTAGGGCCATTGGTTAATCAAGTAACATGCTTTAAGGACAGCATAGCTCTAGAAATATTTAGGAATGTTTATGTTATTTAAAAGAGACTATGCTACCTCAAGAAGATGATAAGTTTCTTTTTTTGTAATCCCGTTTTCTTGAGGTGTGTAGGCACAAAAAGTTTAATGGGTAATGGCAACTAACATATGGTAATTAATTATGAAATATTTTGAACAAATACTCTAAAGTGTTATCGGATTGAAGATATTGAATATCTTATTTGAATTAAGTTTTAACTTTACTATGAAAAAATTAACTATTTCAAACATTCAGATCTATCATACATCATAAATACCTATGTCACTTAAGAAAAATTATCAATAAACATAACAAAGTATTGAAACTTATTCAAATTAGACACCCAAATGGCCCCTAGACATCAGAATGTGCTAAACAAAAATGAGCATGAACATGATTAATAAGTCTTGAAAAATAAATAAAACAACTGCTTTTAGCTTACTGACATATTCACTTTCTTAAGCGACTCCAGAGAAGGATGGTCAAATCGAACATGCCACTGTAGAGTAGTAATGCCCTAGTTTTTTTTTTAGAGCTTCTCCAATGCTCCCTAGTTTAACTCCTAATGTAAAGTTAAACTAACACATATATCCTAATCAATGTATGGATAATTAGATGTGACCAATTTTCTTACAATCCACACACTATTCAATTGGAATGTCCATGTCAATTTTCAATCCAGACTAGGCTTGGTGCTTTCACCAGACAAATCAGTCCAATGGACCCCTTGTCATTCCAAAACTAGGCGACCATGCCAATATATAATGATATGATCATGTGGACAATTCCATATACACTTGTGGGCCCCACACATCATCTGATGAGTGTGATCATGTGGGACCATTAGTCATGGTGGCCACAAGTAGGCCCCACATGTTTCACATGTGTAGATGTCCATGATTGAGCACACTTTTCTAATTAGGACATAATTATAATCATACACATGATAAGGATGCATGATCAACATGAAACATAAATGACTATATTTGAAAATTTCAAATTACCACCACTTAGGAATTCTAAAGTTGGAAAGTTATGAAAGACATATAAGTTAAAGAAGTAAGAGAGAAGAGAGGAAACTATTCGAAAGAGAAAAATGGTGGGAGAAACTCTCCCCCTCCCAAACAATATGGATACACGCCCATAGCCTAGGGCATTCGTATGGCTAGCCATAAGGTGGCCCCATAGGTTGGCCTTGTCATGAAAATCCATTCTAACTATCTTTCTTCTCTCATTCCACTTGGTGCACCTATGTTCTCCTCTTTTCGAGTGGTCCATCCTGCTTCTTTAGATCTTCGTCAATAGTGTAATTTGAAACTCAAGATTTACCAAATGAGATCAAGATTCTAGATAATCTAGGCCATCTAAGATGTTATGCATGATGAATATAAAAAATAAAAAAAATTACAACCAATGAACATTGAAGACGATTATATACATTTCTTTCTTATAACTGTATACACTTGAAACTTTCAAAATCAAATTATCATAATCAGAATCATTTGAATTCATGAATTATCACCACAAAAAATGCCACACATCAAAAAGAAGAAAATGAATAAAACAACTCACATTTGTCGTAACCGATCATGATTCAATGTTCACCACCGGCGATGTGATAACTTGAATAAGTAGATCTCCAAATTCATGTGTACTCAAATTTCAGATGAATAATCCTCAATATGATTTCTACCATCTAGTCAGTCAGATATAAAATGGACGCACCTATTAGCACAATTAAAACTAGAAACTATTGAATATCAAGAAATGGGACCACTCTTATACAATTTTTGTTAAGATTTTCAAAATGAAGAAGAAAATAGAAATTTTTTAAATTCATAATTGAGATTTATACCCCTAAGGATCCCCTTTTGATACTATCAAGATTTTAGAATGAAAAAATATATATATAATTTTAGGAACTCGAATTGTCATGAACTAGAATCACATAAAAATTGTTGATTTGTTGATGCCAATCCTTCAACTAGAATGTTTCTCCTAAATCTAAGGAAGGTAAAGGAGAAAAGGTTCAGAGCCAAACATGTCATCCTTAGAGCAAGGCTAAGGAAGAGGCACAAAGTAGTCCAATAGGATCCGTGCACTTGTGAACATGTGATGAAGGAAAATGAGAGATGACTCTCTCTCTCTCTCTCTCTCTCTCTCTCTCTCTCTCTCTCTCTATTTTTCTTTCCTTGCAAGTGACTCCTAAGGGGATGGGATATCCAAGGCTCTCTTTATACTCCTCTTCTTCTAGGATATAATCTATATATAAGGAGGAGATGGGGCTTTAAGGAGACCCTGGTTATGGTACTCTATCACACTACAGTCTAATTTATATGACTTATTTCATTAAAAGTCTATGATCATTTCTTAACCGTTCACCCTATATCTGATTTAATCTCTTTACTATCATGGTTATCCGCTATTGATCCAATACCCATACTAACCAAGTAATGGACCCCCACCTAAACCATCAGATCATCATCAAGTACAATCTTTTTTAACGATTAAAATAAAAGTTCAAAAGTTGAAAACATTTATAATACATTTTGAAACCTTTTTAATGTTAAGCCTAGTCGAAAACCACTTAATGAATATATGATCATAAGATCTAACAAATAAGATGGTTCTTAAGAAATCAATGGATCCTTTATTTGATAATATAATCCTCATTTGGATTATGATGTATGCACTCAAACCATGCCCACTTTTTTTTTTCCACATGATGACCTTATAACTATGCCCACTTTGTTTGCCACATGGGTCCTTACTCATACCTTTGTGGTAGACTCACAAGAGTTTTAACACGAGATCATGGGTTTGATCAGTACCCATTGTGGTGAAATCCCACTATGGTGTGAGTAATGAGTGTGTGTAAAAAAAGAGCCAGAGCACATGCAATTAAAACCTTAAACTTTTTGCAAGTACTTAGATATAAGGATTAATCAAATCTAGTACATATATCCAAGCATTATGGGCCTCCTAGTCTAAAGACTTAGACTCGATCCACCAATTTAAGTGTCCAACAAGACTACAACCAAGAGCTTATTCCCATAACACACTCAAGTCTCTTTTGCTTAATGTCAATTATGTCAAATCTCAAGTTCTTGAGCAAAATTAGAGGAATCCTTCTCCTTTAACCCATGTTCATATATATTTTAAGACACTCCCTGATATTAGCTTTGGCATTGGCACATGTCCATCTAGGGCTCATGCTCATTATGATTTATGGTCAAGATCTTCAATATCACGTCCAGTTACTAATATTGGACAAGATCCACATTGGCTTTTCAAGCACAATTTCTACAAAAGATTAGATGGATTTTTAACACGTGTTAAGTTTCCAAAGGTGGCATGAAATGCGAACATCTATAAATTACTTCTTACTCCTAAAGCATCATGGGTAAATGTTATCTCAAGTTCATGCTCAGTTACCATATACGTAGTGACATTATGACTCTGTCATGGTGGTGGGATGTAGGTTTTCAACTCATTTTATGTTGTATCAAAACTCCATGGATGTTTTAATCATCACCCACTTCCACTTCAAGGTGATTCTAATATTTCAGAGGTCCCCAAGACTCTCTAATCTGACCATGCATCCAAATTTATTATCCATTTCTAGTAGAATTTGCTTATAACTGCCCTAAGAACAAAAGGAGTCACTTAATTCCATTTCAGATTGTATATAAATAAAATCATGCGAGTGTGTTAGACCTTGACACACTATTAATCTGAATTGGATTAGTGGAAAAGTAAAAGATGTGACAAGCATGGTCAAATCATACATGATGTCATGTCACACCAAATTGAGGTGAGTAATGAATGGTACAATGAGATGAGGATAAATAGTGGCATTGGGTTGCATTCAACATTAGTGAATATATGTGGTCATTTTTCTTAAGAGAGGTTTCCCATTAGTGAATATAATAAGCATTGAAAATGCAAAAATGGTAATATAAGTTCATTGAGAAGATCAATAACATTATGTATAAGATCATGTTGTGGAGAGGCATTTGCATACAAGACATGCTCAATGTTAAATATTGATGTCGTACCAAGGAGATATTATAAATAATGAATAAATGATGAGGATAACATATTAATCTCATAGAAGAGGCCTCTAACCTGAGGAGACTAATGTCCATTTTCTTTTATTGGCTTACTAACTTCAATTTCATATCGTTCCATGTATTAGTTTGTCAAGTTCCTTTCCATTCACAACTTAGTTAGTATTATTATTACCAAACTAAGGAACAACCTTTGAGTTTTGTAACAACAAATTTAACTTTTTTCTCTTTCGATAATTCTTTCTACTTAAAGAAGTGACCCTATCACAATAATATTTAAGATCAATTTTACCTTCAAAAGTCAAGGACGTCGACTCAGATTCTCTAGTCAACATTTTTTAGAGCACATGGAATTATTCCATTGCCCAAGTTTATTGTGGTGGAGCCAGTTGTGATGGAGCTTGTTACAATGAGGCTTGTCGTGAAGGAGTTTTAGTAGAACTTGAAGAGGTGAAGATCTCTTCTTCATCAAACATATTTGGTACATCGAATGATCAACCATTCATATAGGAGATTCCATCGGTTCATTTGCAAGGCTTTGATTGGTAAGACTATGTAAAACCTCATCCATCATATGTTGAAGGTGGTTGTTAGCTTGTTTCAATTCCTCCACTTTAACATACACATGGATATCTTTGAGTGGAGTGTACATTGGCATAGGTAATGTCTTTTGCCGCGCTCTAAAATTCAGAACTCGAGTACGGTGACCCTAATCTTGAATTCTAGGGTGTGAACTAATATTTCATGCATTCATTCATCACATTCACATTCAAATCATTATACATCCAAACTAAATCATAATGATTTAAATTTAAACTTTAAAGTAAGCTTCATGAACCCAAATCCAACTAATATACTACTATTAAGTCTCTTCTCATGACTCCCATTATAAGTTTATTATAATTTTTTCCATAAATAAAATAAACTAAAATCTGAACTCTAATAGAAATAGTCATTTAATTATTCTTCAACCTCTTGTCCTCTCTCCTCCTATAAACCTATAAATGTTATCAAATTGGATTAACTAGAAGCTCAGTGAGATAACATCTACTACAAGTTTGAAATAGATATGATGATAGTAAGGAAATCACAGGTTAAACACATAACAAGATACAATGTCAAGATGTATGAAATTATTTATTAAGTATGATGTCATGATGCATGGATCATCCAAGATATAGTCAAGGGAACTATAAGACCTCAAATTTTGTAACTCGAGTAAAACACTCTTATCCCAAAATATCAGGTATTAATGAAAGTATACGTAGATATATTTTTAAGTATTCAATATCATCACATTTACATTCTCATGGGTATACATCAAACAAAAGTAAGATAAATAAACTTTGTAGATAGAGTTTCAATCATCATAAAAATTAATTAAACTTGTCCATTCAAATAGGGACTTATTACAAAATTAAATAATCAATTTAAGTACCAATGGTTCTACTAAAATATAGGAATAAATCTATTTTATTAGTTAAGCTCTAAGAACTTCATTGCACTCATGTAGGGCTCTCATCCATTGGATCCTCAATCAGCTCTTCAAGTGTATCTATGTCTTATAGTCCTGCATCATCTGTGGTGTTTTGAACACCAAAAGGGTAAGTGACCAACTTAATGGACCCTACCCTTTAAAGATTACACATCTATCATTACAACCCAGCATAATTCATAAATATGATATAAGAAAGAGAGGATTTATAAAATATCAAATTCATTATACAAATCTTGATTTATGCATAAATACACATCCACCAAAAATTTGTGAGGAAAATTCACAATGCAAGTGAACGAACACTTATGACATGAAAATTATAATTGGATAAACATTGACATCATGACTTGAAAATCTTGAAAGATACATGACATCATGACTCGAAAATTCCAAAAGACATATATCAGTATATTCGATAAGTTCTAAAAGTGTCATGAATGAATGATTAGTTAATCATTTATTAATCTAATTTATATAGCAAACAATTATGAAAACTTATACATTTAGTGTCCTTTTAAATTACCATATCATGATCAATAAAAATAATCATTTTAGGTACAAGTTTGTTCATGGACACAAAACAAGGGTCCATCTCCCATACCAGTTAGGGCACCAAAACATCTCACAAAGTAATGTCAAAATCATAAAATATCATGGTATTAAGTTCATAAATAAAATATGCTATCTAATTTTCAAGGCATAGTCCAATGAGGTGTGTTATCAACAAAACAACACATGTCATCTTAAGAATAGTTTTCATGTATGTCCTCCACAAGGATCATGTTTCAAATTGGGTCCTTGACTTTGGCGATTATGCCAAACGTCCCAAGGTACATAGATCATATTATAAACATCATTAATTTATTCCTTAACATGTATCATCTAAAAATTTCTATTGTGTAAGCAAACAATACACGTGGATTAACAATAAAGTATAGTTCATACAAAAGCAAATCTAAATCATACATAAGTAAAATTCAATCATATTAAGGTTCATAATAACATGTAGAACTAACCATGTGAACTATACATGATATATAAAAAGTTTAACTTAAAATAATAGAATGAATGAACTATAACTATTTTATGAATCCTAGTGGAAAGCTTGAAGGGATATTTTCACCTCTCAAGTCGGATCATTTTCTAACATTGCTAAAATTGTGTGTATGTATTTTAGGATCAAGCTTTAACATAAATTACATAATTTGTATAGTTAAATTGCTATATTACACACTTAATTAGGTTAGGATCAAAAATTAAATTTTTATCATGAAATTTTGAGTTTTAATCCACGGTCTAGATTTAGGTCTAAATTTTGGAAATTTTAATTCTCACATTATCATATAAAAAATTAAAATAAAAACTTAAAAAATATCTAAATAGAATAAAAATTTAAAGAGAGTTGAGTCTTATTCTAGAGAGAGTTGAGTTGATAGACCTACCTTTACCTTCTCCATATTAATTAGGATGGGTAAAGAAACTCACGTTGTCCCCTCTTAATGGGGTAGCCATGCATCCACACAGGCATCCATTTGTACATTATCAAGCTGTGGGACACAAGGGGTTCTCCATGTGGAGCCTACTGGATGATGTTTTGAATGATATAAATTGCTCCTCCCTTGAGGTTTTCAATGGGCTTCGTAATGGTATCTTTTGTTTGGGTTTCAGACACTCAAATCAAGGTGTATTCGCCCTTAATCAAGTTTAATGGTGGTCCATACATGATTAATGCTCATCTTTTAAAAAAAGCACAGTCATGTTCTCTTTTACTATAATTGAAATCTCACTGTGAATGGACGGTGAGAAAGCTTCAATTTGAATTCTCACTTTCAAGTGGTTAAAGTACTTGTGAAACATTAGGTTTTCTTATTTTAAGTAACTTAGTCATTAAGAAACATGAAGTGAGTGCTTAGAATACATAGATGGGCCTATGCAAATAGACGATCTGGCCCGTTCATAAGATTAAAAATGTTCTCCTATGACTTGTAAAATTTGTTCCATGACATGGGACACTAAATTAAAGGGTTAAGGGGATATTTTACTAGGTTGGGCCCTTTTGTAATGATTTAAAGGTTGAGATTTGGTTTGGATGGTTAAAATGTGCCTAATGATTGAGTCTTTTACGCAACTCTAGCTCTCGGTAAAGGTGAGTTATTAAAATGAATCCTTGTCTGAGTTAAGTGATATTGGATTATGAAAATAATTTGTAGATTAGATGTGATTAATTGGTTATGATTCTCACAATCATACAAGACTATTGGTGGGAGCAGATTTTCGAATCGATTGAATTTTTAGAAGACATTCAAGGCTTCTGTATACATCATTGATTCTCATAAATAGGTTACTTTGACCCCATATTACGAGATGTGTGGTTATGTTTTGTAAGAACGAATCCAATAAAACTCCTAGTTACCATGAGAGCTTCGTTACATTCTACTCGTTTGAGATTCAGATAAATGCGCCTATGCAATCGTGAACCTTGATTCATGGAAAGTGAGTTTAGACTTGGAATCTCAAAAAAGTATTCTAATAATTAGATTCCCTACATAGAAACCAGGTGATTGTCCGGATAGTTTTTTAATCAGATTATTGTTTAAGTTTTATAAAAAAAATTAAGGTGTAAATTCATATCCACAAAAAATTTCTATGTCACTTTAGAAATCACTTTCTACACATCGGATTAGAATTCGAACATAAAGTTAAAGGTTTATGACCAAGGAAAGTAACTTGGTCCAATCTTGTGACCACCTTTCCAGATCGATGGCTACAAATGCACCCTACTCTAGTCCACCATGATTTAGTGGGCCACTTGGTGAATTGACTATATAGGGTTGTTCTCCTAATGTTATTACAATATTTCTATGGAGGGTTTCGAAAACATCACCCCGATTAGCTAAAATTGTCACTTTATGACGTAATTGGGGATAAGGATATTTTTCTAATTTTATCATAAAAGTTTGATTTTTCCTAAATCATTCCTAATGGTTATTCATAGTATTCTTCATGATGTGTGACCTACCAAATTAAAAAAGATGAGGTTTTCATATGTAAATTTCAAAATTTTAAATGTAGTTTATGTGTATTCCCACACACATATATATACTAAATTAATTATGGTAACACCCGAGGACTTTCAATGCTCAAGTATTGAAAAGTTTGAGGTGTTACAAGAACCCCACTCAAATATACCACTGATACATGTAATGCAAATCATCCTTAAGATGTACTTCAAGTGAACCCCTGCTCGATAATCCCACCGAATATATAATTATTCTTGAGATTTACTAAAGGGAACCCCCGCTCAATAATACCACTGAAAAAAATCATCATTGTCACATAAGTTAAGGGAACCCCTACTCAGTAATCCCACTGCAAATCTTCCTTACCATATAGGTCAAAGGAACCCCCGCTTGACAATCTCACTGAAATAAATCATCCTTACCATGTAGGTCAAGGCAAGCCCCGCTCGACAATCTGTTCACAACCCCAAGTGTAGGGTCACAATGTAGTAATAATCTCAGTGAGACCAAGGTCTCTCCATGGGGAAGAAAATTAGGTTCAAACACTCAAAGGCAACTAGAATTAAAAACCAGCTAAACTAAACTAAAGTGGAATTCGTTTGAAGATGAATAAATTCAGATTTAAAGGAAAACTAATAAAAAAACAAACACTAAAGCATTAAGGATCCACTTATAGCTATTTTTAATTAATTAATTCAACTACGTTCCATCTCATCTCAACTAAAATTAGAGTTTCATCCTATCTAGCCGGAATATGGAGCGGTTAAATCACAATCAATATGAGATAATTAGAACATTCATTAATAATAGTTCCATCTTTCCAAGCTTAGGTATTGGGCGTAGGAAATTCAATTCCTTGAATTATACAAGCCAAACCTTCTTTCAATCATATAAAATCATAACCATAGCCTACTTCTAATCCTATCACTAAACTAGAAGTAGAACCATAATTTAATTTTAATCAAACTACAATTGATAAACAATTCCATTCATCTCATAATTCTTAAAGAAATGAACTTAAGGTTTGAAATAATTCCCACATTAAGATCCATGTTATAAAGCATAGGGAATTCAAAGCATCTACCATGCCCATAGTCTATGGTAGATCAATGAACTATATAGGTTTAAACAATGCAAAATATGTAAGTAATTAGATTTAGAACCTCTAAGCATCCAATGAGCCCGAAGTCATCAATAGATCATAGAACTAGAATTAGAACTTTATTCAAAGTAGAATCAAACCATTTTAATATTAAATCTCAAATTCAAATCAAAAGAACTAGAACATCATTAATAAACTAGAAGTATGACCTCTCAACTCTAGCTGAGAGTTAACCTAAGAAAAACATGAAAAAATAGAACTAAAAGAGAAAGAAAAACTAGAAAAAGAGAGGCTTAGATCCGCTTTAGTCTTGATCTCCTTGCTTCCCATGTCCTTGACACTTAGAAGAGAAAGGAGCTCTCATATTTATAATGACAGACAGGAGGACAGCAACATATGCAATTTTGTTTCGCTTGGTACGAGATAACCAATGGTCGGATTGCATTGAAATTTGAGCTGCGGATTCTTTGGCATATGAAATTCCCCATGAACGGTTTAGATTTCTCTAATTATCTTCTGAATGGGCCCACGAATCAGATCAATGATCGCCTCTTCAAATCACGCAATTCAGACACATGCAGAACTAGTCACCTTGTGCTTGACGGTACGGAGTGTACAAAGGTTGGATTGGTCTTAAATTTTGAACATTGGTAGAAAACTTCCTTCTCTACATGATAGATGGCTTAGATTGTTCAAAACTATTCTAGAATGTGGCACAAAAATCAGAATATTTTTAGAAACTGCGTAGTCAGAATCTTTTAGGATTATCCATCTTCCTTTAACTGGTACGATCAAACCACACATCCGTTTGACATGAAATTTTATAATTTGAAAAATATTTATGTTCTCTGGAAGATGGTCGGCTTAGATTTTTCATATCATTATTGGTGTGCCACCTATACCATCCCAGAGTTGAGTCGGTGGAAATCAGGAAAGTTTGGACAATTCGTCTTGTTTTGGCTACCACAGTCAATATGTAGCTCCTGATCGACACGAAACCACTTGAGTTTTTTCGTCATCGAGCTGATCTTCGACATAGATGAACTAAATTTACAAAAATCATCAAGACAAGCCCCAAGAATTGGGCCAAAAGGTGAAAAATAGGATTGGGCTATCTGTTTCTTATTCTGGTTGAAACCCAAAATGAAAACAAGCATATTTCCTATTGTCTTTGAAACTCAAAACACCAACCTTATTTCTAATTTTCTTTTCTTTCTAATTTCAAGCTCCAAAAACATGTATCACATTTGTTTCCTATTTTTTTATTTCTTTCCCTTTTATTTTAACAGCTAGTCATGTCTTAAATCTAGAACGTTTATATTGTGGTCCATTGTTTATTGTTTATTGTTAACATCAGATTTTGTAACAGAATCCTCCGATCGTTCACCTTCTCTCCAACAGGGATTTCCTCCGCCAGACCTGTAAAGAGACAGAAAGCAACTAAGGGTGGCTGATGTCCAGCCGTTAGCCCTCCGATGCTTAAGTCAGGCAAAGCAAGAAGGATATCCAAGCAAGGCGAGACCAGGGATTGAATATTGTGTACCTTTTTCTTAATGGAGTCATCCCTTTATATAGATCTGAAGCGATCCAATCTGTTACGTAAGATATCGAGATCCCGCTGATTTCGTGTACGATATGGGATCCCGCTGATTTCGTGAGATAAGATCCTTATCCTTAGAGACGAGATCTAACCCAATTACTTATTTTGGCAATCACGTTCCTTGATATCAATCCCTTAAGATTCGGAACCACAAGAGAGGATAAGCCCAAAATCGACTTATACAGGCTGCTGGTAGGCGTGGTAGTAGCGCTGATTGCTCATGTAGAGCTGGAAGCCGTAGTTGGAGTCATAACCGGCGAAAAGGAAGGAGACGCTGAAGGAGCGGAGACCACCGAACTGGGTGTAGCCCTGCTTGGTGTCACAGAGGGATTGGATAAGCTGCTCGACGAGAATCGGGTGCTAGTACTGAAGGCAAAGGGGTATCGCCACAGAAAAAGCTAGTTCGCATGTTGGAATAAGGTCGCGAGTCCAAGTGCTCGCTCATTCAGATGTAACACTTTTCAATGACTTGTGAGAAGGTCTGCTCGCAGATCAAGAAGGGAATCTCTGCTTTGCTTTATCTGACTATCGGCTATGAGAGCTCGAGGCCTTGCGAATAGGTGCTCCGTATTTACCCATCCTGCGACTCTCGAACAACTTATCTCGAGAGTCGAGTGGGCGTCCCGCACTTACCCAATTCTGCGACTCTCGAGCATATGATCTCGAGAGTCGAATGGGCGTTCCGTATTTACTCGATCTGCGACTCTCACTCAGATGATCTCGAGAGTCGAATGGGCGTCCGCGTAAAATCAGCTAAGTTGGATCTCCATCATTTTGCCTATAACAGATGCCCCCCAAGTCCTTACTGCCAAGAATTCTTAAGGGAAGGACTTAGCTCACTATCACACGTAACCGCCCGCTGCCTTCATCGAGAACGGAACCATACATGATGGGCTGGAATTAATGAGCGCCAGCTTTCCACAGCCTTTCAGCAGACAGAAAATGAAGGGGCGCTTACCACGTGTCATGGGAGTTAATGGGCGTGCCTGCTCGACTGCTGCGCCGAAGGAGGGGCTGCCACGTATCACCAGATGCGGCGGAATGATTGCCTATAAATGTACGGAGTCCACCATTTCTCCAGTTTTCTACAGAAGCTCTTCGAAGGGAATTTGCAACTTTTTCATTCTTCTTCCTCCAGGTGCTCCTTTTCCTTCTTTCTTTCTTTCCTGGGTACAGGCTTTTTTCTTTTCTTTTCCTTAAATCTTCTTAAAACCTCTTCATGGCTGGGAACTCTGACGAGACCACCGTTCCTCTAGGCAATGCCACTCCGGAATCCTCTGCTTCTAGCAATGCGAGGGTTCCGGCAGGGAGATATACGGCATCCGGGTATCCTTCTGTTTTATCGGAGGATCGGCTGGCTGAGTTGCGGAGAAATATCTTATCCCCGACCCAGTCATTCTCCGATTGCCCGGAGATGGAGAGACACCAGACTCCCCTCCCCCAGGATGCGTAGCTTTTTACGAGTACCAACTCATCCTGGGGGTACGGCTCTCCCTCCATCCATTCATACGCGACGTTTTACGATGTTTTGAGATTGCCCCCGGGCAGCTCATCGTGAATGGATGGAGGGTAGTTCTGGGCTCCTTTGCCCTCTGGGCTCAGGCCGGCAACGGGGAACTCACTGCGGAGGAGTTCCTCCGTATGTTCCGTCTGAAGAAAGCACCCTCCAGCGAAGGCTGGTACTACCTGTGCTACTGGCACCGGGATAACTTCGTGCTGGGGAAACCCTCTTTGAACTATCCCGGCTGGAGGAAACGGTGGTTCTATGTTTCCGGGAACTGGGAGTCTGCTTCCTCCAGGGGTCCAGGAGTTACCCGTTTTTTCTGTGAAGGTAGGCACAGTCCCGCATTATGCAATTTTCTCCAGTTTAAGATTTTAGGGTTTCACTCCATTCTTTGACCTCTGTTGGTGCTCGCAGGTATCCCGGCCTTGAGAAAACCAAATTTGAAGGGAGGGATCAACGAGAAGATAGTCAGGGTATACAAGGTGCCTGTTGGTGATAGGCACATCGAAACTTGCTTGTCTCCCTCGCGACTTGCAGCAGCGGGCTTAATATCCAGCGAAGAAGTCGCGATGACAAAGGCGGGAGAAAAGAGGGGTCTGCTGCCTCGTCTCAAGGGCATGAACTCCAAGAGGCAGAAGAAAACAACTGCCGAACCATCTCAACCACCCGTCCGTAAGGGTAGCGATCAGCCTGCCCTTCTCGCGAGCACGGCGGGGGCACCGGCAGGGCCCAATATTCCCTCACTGGTGGTCGCACCTGGACCGCCAGTGATAAACATTGCTGACAACTCCCCGGATGGGGCAGGGTCCAGCTGCCCCCCAGCTGAAGAGGCTCGAGAGCAAATAGAGCCTCGAGAGCCGGCTCCTGTTCGCGAGCTGATCCCTGCTACCGAGCAAGGACCTGCTCGTGAGTCGATGGCCCCACCTCGCGAGCCGGCTGGGTTGGTCGTTGCCCAACCATCTGGAAGTGGGACATATTCTATCCCTCGCCACCTTCATCTAGTCTGCAAATTTTTGTTCGAGAACGTTTCCCCTCAAACCTTCGGCTCTCTTCCCGAGCCAAGCCCTGAGAACCTCTTCCTCGAAGCGGGGGTGAGGATGGTTCAAGTAAAACCCTATCAAGGCCTGCTTTAATCTGTTGTTACACGTTCCAGAATACTTTATCTCACATTTTTCGTTACTTTTGCAGGGCTTAGATCTTATCCTGCGAACGAGGCGTGATATTGTTGCCGCCCGTCGCGTGATAGATGAAGCTGAGGGGAAGAGAACTGACTTGGAGAAGGCAGTTCAAGGAAGGGATCAACTCCTCAAGTCCCATGAGGCAGTGATCTCTAAGAGAGATGAGGAAATTAAGATCCTCATAGAGAAAGTCCAAGTTTTGACCGAGAGGTATCAAGCTTTGGACTCTAAGTTCGCGAAGCTCGCCGATTTGAAGGAGAAGGCGGAGAGGGAGAAGGAGATCTTTCGCCAAGACAAGATCTCGTTGGAGGAGCGGCTTGCGGAGGCCAGGTCGCAGCTCAAAGAAGCCAACGACAGCCTGGAGAAGGAGCGCTCCGCTCTTGCACAGCTCAAGGACGACTCGATCTACTGGGACGAGGAGAAAGTCGCCCTTGTAAAAATGCTCTCGGAGGAAGGTCCTCGGGCAATTTCCGAGTTCCGGACTTCGCAGCTATATGACAATGAAAGATATGAGTCATATGATGCTGGTCGCGACTTTGCGCTAAGAGTAGTGCAACGAATGAACCCATCCTTCGATATGAGGAGAATTTGGGCGAGTCGCGACCATCATAGCTGCAGAGGAGCAAGCTGCTGCTGAGAACGAGGTGACCGAAGCCACGCAGGCTGGAGGTGCTCCAGAAATGGGCCCTGAAGTCGAGAGCACGGCTTCTCCTCCGAGAGATTGATTTTCCTTTTTGTTTTCTTTTCTCCTGTACTCGCGAGCAGATATTTTGTAAACATTTATCATTAATGAAAAGTTATTTTTGAAAGTAGTGTTCTTTGTTTACTTTCTTTCCTTTGTGCACTGAATGCCTTCCTGTTGCAATGAGTTATGCTCAACCCGGGGGGGTCGTAGCGACCATGCCCTCGTGGAGAGAGACTGGATCTATCGATTGAGATGTAATGTGCTCAATCCGGGGGGTCGTGACGACCATACCCTCGTAGAAATAGACTGATCTATCGATTGAGACTCCAAGTTTACCAAGGGTAGGTCATCCATAAAATGGAAATGCGACCATCCTAGGTGATTTTAACCCTACCAAAGGTAGGCAATTGGCCAAGGGATTGTATGCATCCTCTTCAGGGCTATTCAGGTCCAAGTAAATGGAATAGCGACCAAAATATATCTTTCACTTTATTCATAAAATGTTGTTATGAACTACATCGAATCTAGGGGTAATATCGTAGCAAATGCTCCACGTGCCAAGGGCGACGTACGGGCTTTCCCTGCATGTCTTCAAGGTAATAGGTACCGGGTCGCACAATCTTAATAACCCGATAAGGGCCTTCCCAATTTGGATCCAGCGAACGAGCGGGAACCCCGAGTCTTTGCCTTAGGACCAAATCTCCGAGCTGGAAGGACCTAGGCCGAACTTTAGCATTTTGATAGCGAGCAATACATTGCTGATATGCGACCGCTCGTAATTGGGAGGTATTTCTTCGTTCTTCCAAGAGGTCGAGATGAAGTCGAAGATCTTCCTGACTACCTGTGGGTTCATACTGTTCGATCCGATACGAGGGCACTTGAATTTCCACTGGTACTACCGCATCGACACCAAATGCTAAGGAAAAAGGGGTCTCACCCGTTAATGTACGAGTTGTAGTCCTATATGCCCATAATACCTCTGGCAGAAGTTCTGGCTATTCACCTTTGCATTCACCAAGCTTGGTTTTTAAATGGTGCTTAATGATTTTGTTCACAGCCTCGACCTGCCCATTCGCCTGAGGATGATATGGAGAAGTGCGGAGATTACGTATCTTCCATTTGTCACAAAATTCATCAAAGGCCGCGTTGTCGAACTTCAGTTCCGTTGTCGGTAATTATAGTGTGAGGGAGTCCGAAACGGCATATGATATTTCTCCATATGAACTTGGTAGTTTGTTTCTCAGTAATCTTGGCTAATGGTTCTGCCTCGGCCCATTTGGGGAAGTAATCAACCGCCACAATTACGAACTTATTTTGTCCATTTCCCATGGGCAAGGGTCCAATGATATCGACCCCCCACTGAGCGAAAGGCCAAGGGCTATCAACTGGAGTCATCCGTTCGGATGGTACATGAGGTATAGGTGAATATCGTTGGCACTTGTCACATTTTTTAGAAAATTCAATTGCATCTGCTTTCATAGTGGGCCAATAATATCCTTGCCGCATCACCTTATATGCTAGGGATCGCCCCCTGGGGTGATTACCACATGCCCCCTAGTGTACTTCGTCTAGAACACGAAGTGCTTCTTCTGGATGAAGACACCTTAAATAAGGCAAGGAAAAGCTCTTGCGCAACAATATTCCGTCTTGCAAGGTATACCTGGCAGCTCGAAGGCGAATTTGTCTTGCAGCTTTCTTGTCCTCTGGTAGGTATCCGCCTCTGAGATACAGGATGATGGGATCCATCCAGCATGGAGATGATTGTACCGATATTACTTGCTCGAGAGTCGCTTGATCGATACTTAGGTTCTGATGATGCTCGATGGGGACCGAATGTGATAACTCAGATTCTGGTGCAGAGGCGAGCTTTGCTAGGGAATCGGCAAGTTGGTTCTTCTTGCGAGGAATATGAATTATTTCATAACTCTTCAGTTTTGCGAGTAGAATGAGGACACGAGACTTGTATAAGGCCATCCTTTCTTCTTTGGCCTCGAATTCACCAAGAACTTGGTTGACAATGAGCTGGGAGTCGCTATGAATTAATAGATTCTGAATTGCGAGGACAATGGCCAGTTCGAGAGCAACGATCAGGGCCTCATATTCTGCTTCATTATTTGAGACGCGAGAATCGAAACGTAGAGCATACTAGAAATGCGACCCGTCGGGAGCCACTAAAATCAGGCCCGCTCCGCTGCCAGTGGCCCGCAACGACCCGTCCACGAAGAGTGACCAAGAAGGCTGGTCGTTGGTCATGGTATTATCATCGGAGGAGTATGTGAATTCGGCGATGAAGTCAGCCACGGCCTGGCCCTTGACTGCGGTCCTAGGACAGAATGAGATATCGTGCTCGCTGATCTCGACCGCCCATTTAGTTAAGCGTCCGGAAGTCTCAGGTTTTTGGAGGACTTGCCGTAGTGGATAATTTGTTGGTACTAGAATAGCGTGAGCTTGGAAGTATGGTCGCAGTTTTCGAGCTGCCGTGACTAAGGCTAGGGCCAGCTTCTCTATATCAGAATACCTAGTTTCTGCATCAACCATTGCTCGACTGATATAATAAACGGGCCTTTGCACCCCGGACTCTTCTCTTATTAAAGCGGCGCTAACGGCCGTAGAGGACACAGATAAATACAGAATGAGTTGCTCATGTGCTACAGGTTTAGATAAAATGGGGGGTGTGCTCATGTATAGCTTCAATTGTTGAAAGGCTTCCTCATATTGTGGCGTCCATTTCCAATCAGACTTGGCCGTTGCATGGAGGAGTTTGAAGAATGGTAAGCACTTGTCAGATGCTCGCGAGATGAATCTATTCAATGATGCGATGCGACCAGCTAGACGCTGGACGTCCTTCAGAGTGGTAGGGGATTTCATCTCTACCAATGCTTTTATCTTTTCAGGATTTGCCTCAATTCCGCGCTGACCAACCATGAACCCGAGAAATTTTCCTGCAGACACTCCGAATGCACATTTTTCTGGGTTCAATTTCATTTGATACCTCCTCATTAGGTCGAAGGCTTTTCGAAGATCAGAAATATGATCATCTTCTACGGTGCTTTTCACGAGCATGTCATCGACATAAACTTCCATATTCCTACCAATTTGAGCGGCGAATATTATGTTGACGAGACGTTGATAAGTGGCCCCTGCATTTTTAAGATCGAACGGCATTACCTGGTAGCAATATAATCCCTGATCTGTGATGAAGGCGGTATGCTGGCTATCAGGTGGATGCATCATGATCTGGTTGTAACCAGAATAAGCATCCATAAAACTGAGCAGAGCGTGTCCAGCTGTTGAATCGACCAACTGGTCAATCCGCGGTGTCGGGAAGCTATCTTTGGGGCATGCTTTGTTCAAATCTGAATAGTCGACGCACATTCTCCATTTGCCATTAGCTTTCCGGACGAGAACCACGTTCGCGACCCACTCTGGGTAGTCTAATTCTTTTATGAAATTGACCGTGAGTAGCTTCTCGACTTCATCTTTGATCGCCATTTGTCTTTCTGCAGTGAAGGCACGTTGACGCTGGTGTACGGGCTTATGTTTCAGGTCGATATTGAGACGATGTACAATGACATTGGGTTCGATGCCTGGCATATCTTTATGAGACCAAGCGAACACGTCCTGGTATTCGGTGAGGAAACGGACCAGATCTTCATGATGGACACTGGTTAAAGAGGATCCAATGTATACGAACCTGGACGGGTCGCCTTTAGTTAAGTGAATTGCCACTGTTTCTTCCCCAGGAGTTCCTGATTGGAGAGTATTCTCTCTCGGATCCAACGAAGTGTTGGTGGGAAAGTTGGGTGAACCCTGTGCTATCTCCATAACGGGTGTCGCTTGAGCCTTCTTTCGATCTTGTAGGGCTATCTGGTAGCAAGACCGTGCCTCCTGTTGACTTCCTCGCACGACCCCGATACCATTTGGGGTAGGAAATTTGACACACAGATATGAAGGGTGCAAGGCTGCCCCAATCTTAGTAAGAGACGGCCGCCCCAAAATGGCGTTGTACGCTGATTTTCGATCTACCATGAGGAAGTTTACGAAAATGGTAGTCTTCGTTGGATTCTCTCCAAAAGTAACTGGGAGATCAATACTTCCTTCAGGTGTAACTACCTCACCTCCGAAACCGACGAGGGGGGTCGAAACTGGCTTGAGTAGGCTTCTGGCAAGTGCCATCTTGTTGAAAGCCTCCAAGTATAGAATATCGGCTGAGCTACCTGTATCCACCATAATTCGATGTGTCAGATAATTTGATACCTTTAATGTGACTACGATGGAATCTTCGTGAGGGAAGTGAATTCCTGCTGCATCTTCGAGGGTGAAAGAAATGGGAGGATGGCTGGCTTTTTAACGAGCTGGGCGTCTGTTCCAGCCAATAGATTTGCTGGGGTTCTTTGGACGCCTTTCGAGCGTATGCTTTTCTTGAAGCTTGAGAGTCGCCCCCGCAAGCTGGTCCTCCGACGATGGTGCGGATTTCTCCCGTACGCTCAGCGTCCTCTTGGTCAGTTTGATGATGAGGTTGTTCCTTTTGGCGAGATGAGGTCTTCGCCCTTTCTGGTGATTGATTTTTACGAGCAACATAATCCTGGAGATGGCCTTTTCGAATAAGGGCTTCGATATGGTCTCGTAGAGAGATGCAGTCTTGGGTTCTATGCCCGTGATCTTTGTGGAAGTAACAGAACTTACTCTTATCTCTCTTTTCAGGATCAGATTTGATCTTTGCAGGCCACTTTACATATGGCTTGTGTTTAATCTCCATTAGAACCTTTTCATGAGACCGATTAAGAGGAGTGTAGTTATGATATTTACCAGAATAAGGCTTCTTGGGAGAACGATCGCGTTGATCACGACGATATTTTTTATCTGTAGAAGAGGCTCCTTCTGGCTTGCGTTTCTTACCCTGTACTCCATGGCGTGTTAGTGCGACTTCTTCTACATTGATATACTTCTGAGCTTTGGCTTGGAACTCTGCCATAGTTTTTGGAGGGCTCTTATCTAAAGCAAACCTGAATTTCTCGCTCGTTATTCCGGCTATGAGGGCTGTAAGACCTTTTTCTTCAGTATAACCCTCAGTTTGGACGGCTTCGGCAGTAAACCGTACTGTGAACTCCTTTATTGTCTCCCCATGCTATTGTTTTAGATCCATCAGATGGGAGGCTGGCTTCTTAGTGCGAATGCTTCCCATGAATTGAGAAAGGAATATTTTCGGTAACTGGGAAAAGGAGCTGATGGAACGAGGCTTTAATCCCCGGAACCACGTACGAGCTGCTTCCTTCAATGTTAGGGAGAAAGCCCTACACATGATTTCTAAGCCATGTCCCTCCAACACCATGAGAGACCTATATGTTTCTAGATGTTCAAGAGGATCACCAGTACCTGTATACGGGGTGATAACAGGCGTTCGATACTTTTTAGGTAACGGTGCCTTCATAACCTCTCTAGTAAAGGGAGACTCGGATTGATGTATCGCCGCCATGATGGTAGATGGCCGATTTGCCTGGTATCACTGTTCTATGACATCAAAACGATCATGGATTCTTTTGAGATCTCCTTCCCATGGTAGGGTATAGCCTGAAGTTTCGGCAATGGAGCCCTGAGGTTGAGGTTGTCAAGACGAACTAGAATGTATAGAATGTGGAGACGGCACAGGGAGATGGCTGCCAAGTGGTGGGACCTATGGTTCGTCCATAGAATGTCTGGATGCCACTGGTATGGGCTAGCGGTGGTAACCCCTCGGAAGGTTGTCTCTGCGGTTCGGGGAAATGCTGATCAAGCCGATTCGACAGGGCCTGAACTCCGGCATTTAGAGTTAGAAGAGTATTTCCGAGGAAACGCAGGACATCGTCTTGATTTCCAGAAGCCTCTAATAATGGGTTTGCTGATGGCATATTTGGGGCTCCTTGAGGGATATTCGTCGAAGTGGGTGGAAGAGCAGGTATGGAATCTGTCTCATCGGGCGGAGGTGGTGCCTGCCTTGAAGTCGAAGGATGAACAGCCTTTTTAGGAGGCATCGCAGAAGGATTTTAATCGGTGGTAAGAACGATTGATTTGACGATCAAGTCGTTTCCCATAGACGGCGCCAAACTGTTAACGTCAGATTTTGTAACAGAATCCTCCGATCGTTCACCTTCTCTCCAACAGGGATTTCCTCCGCCAAACCTGTAAAGAGACAGAAAGCAACTAAGGGTGGCTGATGTCCAGCTGTTAGCCCTCTAATGCTTAAGTCAGGCAAAGCAAGAAGGATATCCAAGCAAGGCGAGACCAGGGATTGAATATTGTCTACCTTTCTCTTAATGGAGTCATCCCTTTATATAGATCTGAAGCGATCCAATCTGTTACGTGAGATATCGAGATCCCGCTGATTTCGTGTACGATATGGGATCCCGCTGATTTCGTGGGATAAGATCCTTATCCTTAGAGACGAGATCTAACCCAATTACTTATTTTGGCAATCACGTTCCTTGATATCAATCCCTTGAGATTCGGAACCACAAGAGAAGATAAGCCCAAAATCGACTTATACAGGCTGCTGGTAGGCGTGGTAGTAGCGCTGATTGCTCATGTAGAGCTGGAAGCCGTAGTTGGAGTCATAACCGGCGAAAAGGAAGGAGACGCCGAAGGAGCGGAGACCACCGAACTGGGTGTAGCCCTGCTTGGTGTCACAGAGGGATTGGATAAGCTGCTCGACGGGAATCGGGTGCTGGTACTGAAGGCAAAGGGGTATCGCCACAGAAAAAGCTATTCGCATGTTGGAATAAGGTCGCGAGTCCAAGTGCTCGCTCATTCAGATGTAACACTTTTCAATGACTTGTGAGAAGGTCTGCTCGCAGATCAAGAAGGGAATCTCTGCTTTGCTTTATCTGACTATCGGCTACGGGAGCTCGAGGCCTTGCGAATAGGTGCTCCGTATTTACCCATCCTGCGACTCTTGAACAGCTTATCTCGAGAGTCAAGTGGGCGTCCCGCACTTACCCAATTCTGCGACTCTCGAGCATATGATCTCGAGAGTCGAATGGGCGTTCCGTATTTACTCGATCTGCGACTCTCGCTCAGATGATCTCGAGAGTCGGATGGGCGTCCGCGTAAAATCAGCTAAGTTGGATCTCCATCATTTTGCCTATAACATTTATCGGTTCTCTATTGAGCTCATTTCATTCACATCTCTTCTTTGCTCCTATAATCACAAAAACACATTAAAATCGATCTACAAACTTATTGTTTTATGTAATTAAAGTGTAGAATTGGGGATAAATAGACATAATTCAAGGCTTAATACAATCTCACCGAAATAAAGCACCCTTTTCATGTAGGTCAAGGGAACCTCCACTCGATAATCCCACCGATAAAAATAAAGCAAATAAATTCAATCTTTAAACATTCTATGATTTTAATGTAAATAAAGCAATCCAACTAAATAGGTTTCAACCACTCACAATTATGATGCATGAGAATCAATTATGATTTTCAATAAGAATCAACAATGCAACATAGGATACACATGTTAGAATACATTCATGATTCAAGAACTATGCAATATACATACGCACAAGATAACTTATGAAAATACCATACCAAAAATCAAAATTCAAAGAAATAAACAAAGGACTATCATCTATGAAACACAATGTAAGAACACGTCAACTTAGGAAATCAAAAGTAGGTGTTAAAACTACAAATTTCATTGGTGTGAAAATTCATGTGTTTTGGCTTGGTTTGCATTTATATTTATTTTTCTTGGGGATTGAGGAGTTCAGAGGTATCTATAAATAAAATAAACAAGCACATAAGAGACAAGGCGCAAGAAGAATATTTTATTCCAAAGATTTCAAGTTCTATATATTCCAGGCTGTGATCTAGCACAAGCCCTTAATTACATCATACAAATAACCCTTCATTAAAACCTAAAAGACCATGTCAGTAAAGGACTACGTCTTTTAAAGAATAAGCCGCCTAGGCCATAATGAGGGTCGCTCAAACCGTGTCAAGCTAATTGTTTGGACCACACCATGTTTATGAGTCTAGTGTCTATATTCCATTGTTTTAGTTCCTGATAAGATGATTGGCTAATCTTCGATCGCTCAGAGCACTTTGGCCCCGTGCTCATCTCTAGGACGGGTGACCTCTAGAAGACTAATTACAACTCTGTTCATCATGGAGTCATGTCCGCAGGAACTATTTTAAGTGGGTAGGGCACTGTACGACTCTAAATGGTAGAGGTCGTTAGCGTTGACATGATTCTTACAAGTGCGGGTTATTTGATGATTTCTTGGAGATTATGTTTCTGCAGTTAGATGTAGGGTAGTCCCTTGTAGACACGATGACGGACGTTATTTAGTTTTGCATTTGGGCAACGCATGTAGTGAGTATATTAATATGAAATGCTAATTGCAATGATTTGTTGGGCGCCTAAAATGCAGACGAGGGCTTGAACTGGTGGTTGCTGCACCATTGTAATATTAGTTTAACGGGCTTGGGAGCCCGTATTGTAACTTCAGGAAAATCCTGAAGATGCATGTCATTCGTAAACTGAGTAATCCATGATCACTTCATGTCATCGGGGCCTCCACTTCGGTCTAGGACGGTTTTGGGGATGATATGCGCTTAAATCGGGCCTCAAAGAGACATACGGGTTTAAACTAACTGGTTGTCGAGTTGGATGGCTCGCCAACCGCCTAGGCTGGCGCGACTGCCACTCCGATGACTTTACAGTCGCACTAAGAGAGCGTGAAATTACGTCGGATCGTCTAACACAATACCCTACGCTATATGCGAAAGCTTAGTGGAATTACTAGAATAGTGGCCAAGTCTTAGAGGGTAGTGATTGGCAACTTTAAAATTCTTTTCACCTATTTAAATTAATTTAACAATGTAAGCCAAGTAAACAAGAACACTTCGGCTTCCAAGCCTTAGTGGGTCCAACCACATAGACTAGCAAATGATTAAACAATTAAGCAATCTAGTCTAAATGCATAGATTAACAAATAGTTTAACTAAACAATCACCTAATCTATGCAACCTATGTGGACTATATGAGATGCAATCATATAAGCTCCAGTCTACAAAATTGGTGAAAATACATCTTGTGTGTGAATGTGCCTATCAAGTTCCTAGCATGCATTCCTATCAAGCATTCATAATTAAGCAATTAAACATACAATGCTAGAATGATAATGTGCTTAAATACATCTCAAACACAAGCATGTATAGTGGTTCGACTACTTGTCTACTCTACTCTTGGTTGTCATACTCACCCCTTGAGTACATCGGATTTCACTAGAGGGTTTTAAATCAAGTTCACCTCACAACCTAGGATTTCAACTAGGTTCCTCCCAACTATACAATCCTACACAAGGACTAGGCCCTACTCAAGAATCTCATGTATGCACCCATGTTGATGGACCACATACACACCCATGTCGATGGCTCCCCTTGGAAACTTGATAATTCAGGCTCTCCTCAAGAGCCAAGGTCCTACAACCGAACCTCAATTTAGGCTTCACACATAAGCCAATGTCTTACAACTGAACCTAGCGTATACTCCCATCGGAAGCTCCCTACTTGAAGACTTGATTCATCCCTACAACCGGGCCTAAGTCCTACAACCAAACTTATCGAGTTTAGCAGTTCAAATTCTACACTCAATTTTTCACGGGAAGAGAGTGTGTGGACTCAATACAAATTGACAATCTTACTTATCGGATTTGAGCCCCGTTGATGCGTCATTCTTGAGTTGCTTCTTCTAGCTCTCCCATGCTTGAATCAACTCCTCAATGCTCCCCCGATCAGTGACGCAAATTGGTTTAGTACCACGATCAAACACCTTGCATGCAATGCTCCATTGAGATTACCAAGGTGATGGGAGGTCGATTCTTTACAACCTAAGGATATGATTGGGTTGCAAGTTGGAGAATCACCTAAAGGATCTCTAGGGGATGTTTAGACAAAAGATCTACCTATGGTTAAGGTGCCTAAACTCGTAGAGATCAAGAGGGAACAAGATCATCTTTTTTTTTAGCTTTGAATGCTACATTTTTATGATGAATCATAAGGAAGATGGCTTGTATGGGTTAGGATTAGAACCTCTAATGGTTTGCAATAGTGGTGGTCTCTAAAGTACTAAAATCTCTCTCTTAAACCCAAAGACCAAGTCTCCCCTATTAATAAATGAAACTCCAACAACTATAAAACGGGCATAAAACGGTAAGTTCGATGGATTAAAACATGCACTTTAATGGATCAAAACTAGACTTCGATGGATCGTAAAACTGTCCAGAGAGTTCAATAATGTTGCTGGACATATTTTTTATGGATCGAACCTTTATATGATAGATTGAAAATCCCACTTCGATGGATCAAAGGGTGTTGTTTGATGGATCATAAAATTGTCTAGAGAGTTCACAATCTTGCTGGACATATGTTTGTTGGATTAAATCGGTTCTTCGATGGATCGAAGTCCCATCGATCTAAACTTCAATGGATCGAAGTCCAATAAAAAATTGTTGCCTAGGCTAGTTTATTTACAGCAGCTTGCACCTCTTATATTAGCCTAACTTATCATGTTTTTTTAAGTGTCCTAAAGTTAATGAAGATGACTAAGGATTTTATTATACGGTCCAAGTCATCTTAAGGTTATGGTTGTTTTGGTTATAAGGGTTAGGGTTACCAAGGCATCTCTTTTACCTGTTCTTCTTCCTTGATGATTCTTATCCACTTCAATCTTTGGTCTTGAAATTGCCAAGGCTCAACTGACATTACAACACATGGACTCATGTGATTGAAAAATAAGGTGCACTAGTATGCTATAGAAAAGTGCACTAACAGAGTGGCCACCACGCTGGACCCCTTAGCATTTGAATGCTTTTTATGGCCGTCGCACGTGGCGTACAGCTATCGCATTGGGGTACTTAGTCTCATTTCCATGGTTTTCCTCTTTTGTTCATTCCACTATTGTGGTTACACTAATGCACCGGGATTTTTGCCGGAGTAAACACTCCACACCAGTGGTATGCCTCAGTTGTTGGTATTTGGAGTGTTAGATGGCGATCGTCGGATTTTGGAATTTTGGTGATGGTTTTGGATTTCCAAGTCTTGGGGATTCTAAAGGAATACCCCTCTTATCCAACAGTTAAAGCCCACAAGTCTCTCCCTTCGCTCTTGTCAAAGGGGCTATTTATAGTCGAGAAGCTCGGTACTAGTCCAATGCATCAAATCATTTTCTGTGCATCGTTGTGCAAGTCTTTTAAACTACACAGGACCTCGGCGCATCAATCTGGGCAATGGTGCGTCAATCGCGTGTCAGCAAGGGTGATGCTCTCCGGCTGGGTGGTGACCAAGCTCTCCAACACATTAGCAGAGTCAGGTGGCGCGTCGGCTCATCGAGTGGTGTATCGCTCATTTCCTTCGCTCAAAGTGTGGCTCCTCACTTTGCTGGCTAACACGTCGATCTCATGGTTAGCGTTCCCCAAAGTGTCACTCGGGACTTATGATTTTTAGGCCCAACAGAAGGAAAAATCGAGGGGAAAGCCCTTGAGTCAAAACAACAGAAGTAGGTATTCCCAACGCGACAAGGGAAAACTTCAAAATAAAGAGGAGTTGAATTCAAAGCAAAGAGAGCTAGACCTGAAACAATAAAAATTTATTACAAGTAATATTAGAAGACAAAATGTGTGAATAGGAAAGATCCCTTATCAAGGATCATTGATTACATAACAAAGAAGGAAAGAATGTAAAACGAGAGTTGAAGAAGAGGGGAAATCTAAACTAGAGTGGAGGATCACTCACTTGTTCTGCAATGTGAAGTCGCCTTGAATTTGGCAAAACTCTACTTAACTCAGTGTGAACTCAACCTAACTCAATTGCAACTCATCTGCACTTAATTTCTCTCCCTCTCTCTTAGATTCTTATACTCTCACGACTCACCACAACAACGCTTGGCTGGTTCTTGCATGAACCAAAGCTTAACCCAACTTAACTCCGCGATTTGAGCCTCTCTCTCTCTCTCTCTCTCTCTCTCTCTCTCTCTCCCTTCCTCCCTCAATTACATCCATCAATAGATGATAGACTCACACTGAACCTAAACTAAACTTAACTCGGTGAATCAACAAGTCAACTTAATTTTACTCTCTCACTATTTATTACAATCTCTCTTCTCTCTCACTTTTGAATCGTTGAAATGTTATGGCCTCTCTCTCTCTATCGATAGAAGGTTTTATAGCATTCTTAGGTTTCAAAATCCTAGTGGTAGGAGGATATTCAAACATTGTTACACATGGGGGCTTTATTGTGTATTTTTTAGAATGTTTCAATTAATCTTTTTACAACTATAAGTGGGATTTGATCCTAGTTACAGTCTATGGATAAGATGGTAATTAGAAGGCCCACTTGAAGATCAAATTGGATTTCAAACGTGAGCTGTACAAAAAGCAATGATGGAGATTCTTTGTTGAGGGCGGCCATTAATGGTAGATCTCCCCTTAATGCATATTTTTCCATTCTGCTACATATGGATGGTGTAAATTGATGCTTCAGAGCTCTTAGACATGTCTTTATGAAGCGTTGAAGGTGTTTGCTCAATGAGTTCAACAATTAAATGATTTTCTCCCCCATTGTAAGTTTCTATGAAAACCAGAGATCCATCGACAAAAACTTCGATCCTCTCAACTAAGTTGTTATGTTAGGCAAAGAATAGTGGATTCGACACTCACAAATAATGAGGATTTTAAAAATCACACATTTTGATTCGTTACCTAAATCGATAAGAAGAATTTTCCACCGGACGTTGACAACGTCTAGGAAAGAAAATAGGCTTTTTTATTCAGTTTCTTTAGTCAATGCCTCTTGTGAAGAATAAAAGGATTTCCCACTCTCCTTGAATGATCAAGATCTCTTAGAGTTTGAAACTTTCAATGCAACATCAACTCTCGATCATCATAAGCTTCTGAGAAACTCAGTAGTGCAGAAGTGCCTCGCCACTAGTAATCTTTACAAAATTAAATTAAATCCACAAGCATAATCGAATGGTTAAAGTCATTCTCATGGACGGTTAGCTTGAGAAGATCTCTCTCAAGCCAATGACTATTCGAATGAAGAAATCATGCACTAAAAGACGTCTAGTTGCTTCCGATTTCATGTGCACAATAGTGTGCTGATGTATTTAGCCTTAATATGTGTGGATCAGCTAAAGATTATGTGAAATTGATTAGTCTTGGTGCCCTTGATCTATCACACATGCAGTTAGATCGTCTAAATATGATTTCAATTGGTTCTTCTTTAATTAAATGGTTAGATGGGGTTTGAGTTTATGTACGGTTTAGGATATGTACATGACTACCGAATCCTTTTTGGGTTTTGAAAATTGTTGGTTCTAATGGATTCTTCTCGAAGGATCTGGGAGCTCTAGAAATAGGTTTAAATATGTCCCCATATGAAAAGTAAACTAATAGGTTCTTTGGGGATCATCTGTGAATCATAATAATGGTCTTTGTTGACTTTTTATACAGGTCATGTAACAGATATGATGAAAATTTTAATGGACAAATCTTATAAATTTGATGCCAAGATTGACAATATACTGTTCAATTAGGTTATATGAGCATTGGTTAGCTTTTCCTTACAAAATTAAATTAAATCCACAAGCATAATCGAATGGTTAGAGTCATTCTCATGGACGGTTAGCTTGAGAAGATCTCTCTCAAGCCAATGAATATTCGAATGAAGAAATCATGCACTAAAAGACGTCTAGTTGCTTCCGATTTCATGTGCACAATAGTGTGCTGATGTATTTAGCCTTAATATGTGTGGATCAGCTAGAGATTATGTGAAATTGATCAGTCTTGGTGCCCTTGATCTATCACACATGCAGTTAGATCGTCTAAATATGATTTCAATTGGTTCTTCTTTAATTAAATGGTTAGATGGGGTTTGAGTTTATGTACGGTTTAGGATATGTACATGATTACCGAATCCTTTTTGGGTTTTGAAAATTGTTGGTTCTAATGGATTCTTCTCGAAGGATCTGGGAGCTCTAGAAATAGGTTTAAATATGTCCCCATATGAAAAGTAAACTAATAGGTTCTTTGGGGATCATCTGTGAATCATAATAATGGTCTTTGTTGACTTTTTATACGGGTCATGTAACAGATATGATGAGAATTTTAATGGACAAATCTTATAAATTTGATGCCAAGATTGACAATATACTGTTCAATTAGGTTATATGAGCATTGGTTAGCTTTTCCTTACAAAATTAAATTAAATCCACAAGCATAATCGAATGGTTAGAGTCATTCTCATGGACGGTTAGCTTGAGAAGATCTCTCTCAAGCCAATGACTATTCGAATGAAGAAATCATGCACTAAAAGACGTCTAGTTGCTTTCGATTTCATGTGCACAATAGTGTGCTAATGTATTTAGCCTTAATATGTGTGGATCAGCTAGAGATTATGTGAAATTGATCAGTCTTGGTGCCCTTGATCTATCACACATGCAGTTAGATCGTCTAAATATGATTTCAATTGGTTCTTCTTTAATTAAATGGTTAGATGGGGTTTGAGTTTATGTATGGTTTAGGATATGTACATGATTACCGAATCCTTTTTGGGTTTTGAAAATTGTTGGTTCTAATGGATTCTTCCTAAAGGATCTGGGAGCTCTAGAAATAGGTTTAAACATGTCCCCATATGAAAGGTAAACTAATAGGTTCTTTGGGGATCATTTGTGAATCATAATAATGGTCATTGTTGACTTTTTATGCTGGTCATGTAACAGATATGATGAGAATTTTAATGGACAAATCTTATAAATTTGATGCCAAGATTGACAATATACTGTTTAATTAGGTTATATGAGCATTGGTTAGCTTTTCCTTACAATCGGACTCCTAAACTAGGTTTTTTTAGTAATAGAATAGGGTGGGAATCATGTACATCGTGGAGAATTTCAAATGATCAATGGTGTATTTGTAACTATTGGAATGGAACTTGAATGGTGTAAAACATTCTTTAGTGTAGTCGGGTTAAGATGAAAGGTAGAAGGATGATTGGATGTAAATAGCATAAATCGGACCCGACTACATGATGATGTGAAGGTCTGGATTAAAGTCAAACGATTAGATAGCTTAAACTGTCTGTAAGGAGTTAACTCAACAGCTTGGATTGATGGTTAATCGAGTGTGATAAGATATATGACCTTGGGATGTGTAGAAGTGTTTGTGTGCATGTGCGTGTGTGTGTGTGTGTGTGTACTCATGAACAAGGTTCTTGCGTTACGCCCCGAATTTTAAAGTTGGCATCAAAATAACAGCAAATTAAACCATGCATTGAGAAATAGTTTCCAATCCAACATTCCACATAAACATTCAAAAGTGGTGCCCATAAAGGACTTTATAACCCAAATGCCAAAAGTATATCAAAGCTGAAAATATAAATCTATCAACTACAAATGGAGCCTAACGCGCTCCATTAGGTCCGCGTATTACTCCTCAATTTTCTGGTCTTCTCCAGTAACCAAGGGGAAAATCCTCATGGACAGCGTCGACTCACTCTACACCTGCATCAATTTATATGATTTGACAACGTCAATCGCTATCATAATGAGGAAAAACCCTCCAAAATTTACCAAAACATTATAATAGCTAAGCATAGATTATCAAGAACAACATATAATGTAATAAACAAAGTTATAGAGTTCCAAAAGATATAATATTAAATCCAGACTTCACAAGTATAATACAAAATATGAAATCTACACTTCAAAAGTAGATTACAAGAAAATACAATATCCAAACAAGAATCCATCAGCATCACACAAGAAGATACAATCCACACGTCATAAATATAATATAAACAACTACAACACTCAACCCACAATTTAATCTTATTTAATACACGGATACATGCACATGCACTTAGACCTGGGGATGCACATCCAGCTGGCAATTAGGGTAAAAAGCATCAAGGGGGTACAATCCACATGCTCTCAATGTGGCTAGTTATCATCTCTAATACGAAAAGGTACACTGCTCATAGTGACTAGCTCATACAAAACAAAAAGTGGCTAGTCACCAACTCTAATACACAAATCTACATTGCTCACAATGACTAGCTCACACAAATTTGGGTTTTTCGACAGTGGTCTAGGAGCTAGGGAAAGTACATTAAGTATATACTACCACAACATCCAGATTTGCCACCCAATAATGCTCGTATACCATGAATTATATGATTAACCCAACCATTATTAGTCCATCTTACATACAAACCAATTATAACAACTCTTTCAACTAGTGGCCTTCCAACACAAAAGACACGATATATTTTCCACCACAAGTCCAAATATGGGCACAACAAAGATCAACCCATCGAGCCATCTAGGGTAAACAGGTCCGTTCAAGGACACAAATAATGTTCATTCCACAAGCCACATGGGTAGAACGTATCATTTAAATTACTTTTAAAGGCCACTAGTTTAAGGTCTCATACCATGAATATGATCTAAATCATTCACTTAGACATTTCAACATCAGTTTACCAAACATGAGATGAAACTATCATAACTTTGAAACGGAAAATTCAACTACACAAATAATTCAAGTAATTAGCACAAATAGGCATGATTTAAGAAACAATTATCAAAAGAGGTTGCAAGTTTAACAAAAGACTATTACTGAAACTAATATGTAGGCGGAAAGCCCAAGGGGAAAAGTCATCACATGTAGTTTATTCAACTGTTAGATTCAACATGAATTTTATAATCAACAAGTAAAGAGTTTAAGAGAACTATACTAAACTATTAGAATGAAGAAAACCTTGAAGGGTGAATCCTCACCTTCTAAGTCGAATTCCAATAAAGAGTTGTTAGGAAGAGAATCCATGACTTAGGATCAATTCTTACCTAGATTATAAAGCATGGTGTGGTTAAGACGATTAATAGAAGTCCAATCTAGGAATCAAAGGGCTTTTGAGCTATATTAAGGTTACATTTTAAGGGTGTTTAATTTGAATGAAATTATAAAATTTAAATCAATCTACCCTGAAATTTCATGCTAGAGAAATAAGGATCACTAACCTCTGAACTTGAAATTGTTTAGAATCAAGTTAGATCAACTCGGTTCGAATACAACTTGATTGGGTGCAGATTTAAAAGAGGGAATTAAGGAAAACAACTTCCCTACAATCAAATAAACATTTAAACTCAATCAAGCCTAGCTTAAACTCTAACTCAAATTCCAATAGAGAGTTGAGAGATCAACTCACCTCAACTCAACTTAGAAGCCACATAAACTCAGACTCGAGTAGAGAGTCTCTAAGTGGTGTTTGGAAAATCTAGCTCCGTACACCTAACCTAAAAGATTAAACTCAATAACTTAGATGAGACTCTAATTACACCTCCAAAATAAACTTTGAGAGGGAGATTCAACTCCAATTGAGTCAGTTGTGAAATTACGTTGGTAGTGTAGCACGACACCAACACATACACGTGCGGAAGCTTAGAGCGAAGCAACTAGAATTATGGCCAAGTCCTAGAGGGGGGGGTGATTTGGAACTTTTGAAATTCTTTTCACCTACTTAACAATTTTATTGAATTAAACTAAGTAAGCAAGAACACTTCGGCTTCCAAGCCTAAGTGGATCCAATCACAAGACTAGCATAATTAAAACAATTAACATCATAGTCTAAGTATGCATAGATTAACATATGATTAAACTAATCAAGCACCTAATCTATACAACCTATGTAAACTATAAGAATGGATCAATGAGCTCAAGTCTACACTACTAAGTGAAAGTAAATGTGTGTGGATGTGTCTATCTAGTGCCTAGCATACAATTCTATTAAGCATTCATAATTAAACAATTAAACATACAACGCTAAGATAACAATGTACTCAAATCAATCACAAACACAAGCATGTATAATAGTTCGACTTCGGGTCTACTCCACTCCTGGTTCAAGTACTCAACCCCTTTGAGCATACCGACATTTACAAGGGAGTCTAAATCTGGTTCCTCCCTACCAAGGTGTTTTAAATCAAATCCACCCAATCGAGAAGTTTATAGGTTCCTTCTAACCTATACGTACACACCTGTATTGGCGACTCCCCTTGGAGACTTAGTTAGGCTCTACAACCAAGCTAAGGTCCTACAACCGAACCTCAATTTACACTTCACTCATGAGTCAAGGTCCTACAACCGAACCTCAATGGATTTAGGCTCTACGACCAAGCCAAGGTCCTACAATCGAACCTCAATGGTTTTAAGCTCTACAACTGATTCTATTGAGTTTAAAGACAAACTCTACACTCAATTCCCCATGGGAAGAGGGTGGAATCAGACTATTACAATTGACAACTTACTTGTGGGATTAAGCCCCTTTGTTGCATCGCTTTGAGTTGCTTGATCTCTGCTCTTCCGTGCTTCAATCAGCTACCCTTGTGCTCCCCCGATCTTTGATGTCGTTGCGTCGCCAATGGTCTAGCTCCAAGATCAGTCACCTTACATATGATACTCTAACGGAGATGCCAAAGGTGCTAGGAGGTAGGTTTAAGATATCTACAACTAATGAGAATGGGTTGCCAAGAGAGTCTCACCTACAAGAATCTCATCATAGAGTATTAGATAGGAATATCAATATTAAGAACAATCCAATCTCTAGAGATTAAAAGAGGGACAAGTGCATCTTCATCATGAGCTTTAAATGCTCCATTCTTGTAATGAATTATAAAGAAGATCACTTGTTTGGGTTAGGAATAGATCTCCTAAAGCTAAGCAATGGTTGTAACTTCTATCTCCCCAAAATCCCCTCTCTCTTGCCCAAAGATCGTATCTCCTATATTTAAAGAAAATGTCCAACGGTCATAAAACGGGCAAAAAATGGCCACTTCGATATATCGAACTAGTGGTTTGATATACCGAAGAATTTGTCCAAAGAATCAATAAGTTGCTAAACAAAATTCCTGATATATCAAAAAGGTTTTCGATATATCGAATACACTCATTTCGATATATCGAATAAGCAATTCGATTAATCAAAGAAACTACTCAGATATTTTGAAGGTTTGTTGGACATACTTTTGATATATCGAATTGGTCATTTCGATATATTGAAGACCTATCAAATTGGTCTCCGATATATCGAAGGTCTATTGAAAATTGTTGTTTGGGCCAGATTGATTGCAGCAACTTCCACCTCTTTAATTAACTTAATTTATCATATTTTTCTATATGATCTAAGGCTAATAAGGATGACTAAAGGTATTCTTAGTTGGTCCAAGTCATCTAAGAGAATTTGGGTGTTTTAGTTCAAAGGGTTAGGGTCATCAAGGCATTTCATTTACCTATTCTTCTTCCTTAATGCTTCTGGTCGATTTGAATCTTCGGTCTTCAGCTTGCCAAGGCTCAACCGACATTACAACACATGGACATACGTGATTGATAAATAAGGTGCACTAGTATACCATAGAAAAGTGCACTAACAGGTTGATCGACTCAACACGGCTTGATCTACGCTCAGCCCCGAACTTAGCCCGATTGGATCAATCCTATCGAGGGCTCGGACTCTATGAGCAGATGATGCATTGTTTAACAGAGTGGACTGAAGATCAGATCCAAACCATTACCTGTTTATTGTAATTCACTGAAACAACTGATCAGTAGCAAACGAATCAAACCCGGCACACAATCTCCCCTCGATTCCTATCTTCTTCTTTCTCTTTCTCTTTCTCCCCTACCTCTGTTGGCCAGCTATTTCTTCCTTCTCCTCTAAAAGACCAGAAGCTAGATGCTATGATACAATCTCGAACTCAGGTGAATCAGGATCAATTAACTCAGTGTCCTAACCATCCAGCAAAATGAATTCGATCCACCATAACTCGACAACCTGTAGCGAGCGCACCCTTCTATTCTTACTTCTGTTTCCATCATCCTTCCTTTTCTCTCTAATGGAGTGTCTAAAGTTGCATTTGAATAAGAAGACTAAATCTGAATCATGCGTACAACAATAGTGACTCAACTTAACTTGCCCTAAATTCAACCGCACACTCGACAGCAAACTCAACGAGCTGAACACACCTTCAGATCTTCTTCTCTCTACATCCACTTCTGTTAGAACATTCAGGAAACCTGGACTCGGTCCAGACTCGACAAAACTAGCCTGACTCGTCTCAACAACTCAGTGTGGCTTAACATAGGATTATCTCTCTCTCTCTCTCATTATTCTCTCTCTCTCTTTCTCCATTGCTCGAATTAGTTTGAAAAGGCTGCCCTAATTCTTAAGAAAGTTATTTATAGAAATTAGTCCTTCATTTAAAGACTTTGGAAAATAAACAAGAGATTAGTTACATGTTAATTCACGTTCAGTTTCATTTTTCGATTGATGATGGACCCATGATTGTCATTAATTCCTAATGTGGATTTGTTGATCGATTTTGGGTGATTAATATAGATATCTTAGCCCACTAAATGATCACTTTAGATCAGAGATCTAGTCTCAACTATGATCAAACATATTTTTGTGTAAAGAAGAAGATAATCAACTTTTTAATGGCGGATTCAGATCAGACCAATTACTTTTCGATCCAGTGACCATGGAAGGATCAGATGGGACCAATGAACCTTATGGGGACCACATTTTAGAGAATTATCAATGTAATCTCGATGGTGCATGGGATTTTGGTTTGCATATGATAACTCGTGCGCCCCAGAGATTTCTCACGAGAAAACTCCATCCGCTATGGGGGATGCTTCTAGAACCCTCGCATCGATGTCTAAGATGATTGGGGAGGATCTTAGGAGGTAGTGGACTACTGGGATTGTGCTAGAACTCCACAATCTCAACAAGAAAGACTACACCAGTGGCAGTTCTCTACACCTATGAAACCCTAATTCACATGGCTTGGTTGAAGGGCTAGGATGTATGTATCCTACGGCTAAAACAATAGGAAGGAAATCCTTCTTGATTGCCAGCGTGACAAGGAGAAACGGAGTTTTTCATTTTTGGAAGTTATCTCACGCACAACTCTTTTCGTGCCCAAGTTTACGTGCACGTCCGTGAGCACTCACACTTGATACCAACGAGGTTTTGGTTGGAATCTCAATATGCACCTAATAAATGACTCAGATCATCAAGATCAATACTAACAGTGGGTCATTGATCAATGACAGATGATTGGTCCATTTAAAATCGGCTCTAGTGGGAAGAAAAATGAAAAGAAGAAGAGAGACCTTCTCTTAGTATCGGGTCAAACCCAGTTTGACCTGCTCGGTGATTATGGATGTTCACACTTGAGTGTACACTAGGGGTCAATATGGGGTTCACGGTGGAGTTTTCATGATATCCATTCCAACATCTAATTCAGCATATTATGTTAGGTCACGAATTCGAGAGTGAGGTAGATCCGCTGATCGGGTTGGCCATGCCAAGTGAAATTTGCATTTTGAATACACATTAATGACAAAACAATGGTCAGTTTGAATCTACATTGTTCCTTAATGATTTTAGGGTCCTCGCAAGTGTTTAAGGGATTTATTGATAGTTAATTTTTTTATTCTGAAGGTCTAGGTTCAGGTGATCTAGTGTGAGATCTCCTGAATACCAATTTATGATCTAATGCACGGTGGATAGAGGTTTAATTAGGGTTAATCTAAGTTAAACAACAAGGTTGATTCCACATCATAGATAGAAGACCTATTAGGTTTCTTGAAATACCTATGTGTAGATGAACAAGTTACCTTCCAAGTTAACAATCAGATTGTGTGATTTTAATCTAATGGGTTTGTCTTTAATCCAATGTTAGATTGATTCTAAATCGTAGTTTAAGTGATCCACACTGTCGTTTAGGTTTAGGGGTAGATTTATGATTAATTTTCCAAGTGGACTATCAGGTTATGACTTAGGGTTTAGATTTGTTGATGATCATTTTAACAGCTTAGATCGTGTCCAATATCGATTTCATGATGATGAGATTGGTAGTCTTGAAAATCAATGGTCAGATGACTTGATCTATGGATGAAGCATATTCTTGACGGTTGAGATGGGAGAATTATGAATTATCGGGCGATAATGTATAGGGTGGATCATGAGTGTTCCCATACTTGCACATACCGATTTAGAATTAAATGATAACACCCAAGTTCTGAAAAGTACGGGGTGTTACAGTCTACCCCACTTAAAAGAAAATCTTACCCTTGAGATTTGTGAATGCGTCTCACAATCATTAATATCAATCTCCTTCGGTATCTATTATAGTCAGGAACTTATTTAAATTACAATTAATATGTAAAGGAGAATTTTATTGATAATATTATGTCTTTTTTCTTTTTTTTTCTTTTTTTTTTATAGAAATCTACCATGATAGGTCAGCACAATCTAAAGTAAAAGGAAAATTTATATTTTTAGTGTTCAGGCTATAAGGAAAATGGTTGTGGTGGGTCTAAGATTGATACATCAATCTCCTGCTTGTGTAGGGAAATGAGTTCATTGGTATCATTTCTTAATCCTAATGAATTCGGGTCTTATACTTAATTAAGGCATTGAATTCATTGGTAATTGCCCAAGATTTAGAAATTGAATTAGACTGTGTATACTTCGCTTAAATATGGTTTCATAAGTCTGTGGATCATTTCATATTTTCAGTAAATATCATGTAATTTTCCATTTTTATAATAAAAAGTACCCCAAGTCTATGAGGAGTAAACCACAATTTAAAAATCCTTGGTTGAACTTAAGTTTATTTGTAATTAATAATGGAAGAGATGAAAGTATCAAAACATTACATCTTGAAAACCTTTCACTCCCACTTTTTATTCTTTTTTTTTCTTTTCTTTTTTTTTTAATCATTTATAAGAATGTTCAGAAATTTGGAACTTAAGTTCCTGCCTACCTGGTGGCAGTACTATAAAAACTTTTAGGCCTAAATTCTTACATTTTATTAGTGTTTTCCCCTGATAAAAATAGGTTTCAATCTTCGGACATGGGTTATGGGCCCACCAAGCTTCCACTGCTCAACAGCAGACTTATGAGTTTAACCTACTATCAAGTTTTTCAATAATTGCATAGAATTCGGTAACTTCATAAGAAATTTTGAGCTTAAAACCTTTTAAATTTAATTAAATTCTCTACTCTAATCTCAAAATTCAACCTAAGGTGGAAATTCACCGATAACTTTATTACTTCACTTATAACTGATTATGATTTCTGAAAGTTATGAGCAAATGTTATTTCTAATTAGATGAAAGTTTTGAAATGTTTAAAATTTTAATTTGTAAGTATTATTCTTTTGGGGGTCAAATTCAAAACGTTTGTTATGTTCAATTTGGTGGGCACTTATTCTCCCACAGTACCTAAGCTTCTTGTTTTTAATTTCAAATGACTATCCTAACCATTTTCAAGGGATCTTTCAATTTGTGTCTCTAGTTCGCAATTCACCTTAATTCTAGGGAGATTCACCTGAGTTCAAGTCTTTAATTCCCATCAACTTGATGTTAACGTCAGATTCTGGTAACAAGTTCCCCTCAAACTATATACCTTTCTCGAAGTGAGCTCCTCTCCAAACCTGAAAGCTAAAGAGGAAAACTAAGGATGGACGGCACTTGGCCGTTGGCCCTCTGAAGCTTAAGTTAGAGATGGCTTGAGATTAAGATAAAGTGTGAAACGTAGGATTAGAGGTTGTGTACCTTTACCATATGTGGGACCATCTATTTATGCAGATCCGGGTGATCTAGTCTGTTACGTAAGTTGCTAAGATCACTCCTGACTTCATGGGATAAGGTGCTTATCATATTAATCTTCAGATAAGAAGCTAGCATGATGAATTAGACATCTAGTTGATTACGTTCCTTGATGGAGGTTCCCTGTGGTTCGGAGCAACGAGCAGAAATAAGCCAAAACTGGCCTATATGGGCTGCTGAGACTATGAGACGAAGGACGTCCCTACCAGACGACCAGAGACCAGGGCTGCTCGGATAACGGTGTCCCCGCTCGATGACCAGAGACCAGGGCTGCTCGGATAATGGGGGTCGCCAGTTAATGAGCAGGCCTGTCCAAAATATGAGATGCGGCCTTGTAGGCTCGCTAGACGTCTTATCTGCTCGAGTTTTATGGAAACAGGAGGTGCTCGCGGCTCGTATATACGTGATCATAAAGACGTTTGAGGTCTGTAGGCTTCGAGTTCCTTCGACGATCAACTTTATTCTACAACACTTGACTTGATACATTTAAGGTTTGTATAAGTCTCATTTCCCCAATGCCTGGTTTATCTACCATTTTGTAACGCATCGGATTTCATAACCCGAGTTTTGTACTCGTTTTCCAAAATCCTGAATGTCAACTTTAAAATCGTAAGTCTCATTTCATGCAATCTCATCAATATTCAAAGTTGGCATCAAAATAACAGCAAAGTAAACCATGCATTAAGAAATAGTTTCCAATCTAACATTCCACATAAACATTCAAAAGTGGTGCCCATAAAGGACTTATACAACCCAAATGCCAAAAGTATATCAAAGCTGAAAATAGAAATCTATCAACTATAAATGGAGCCCAACGAGCTCCACTGGGTCCGCGTATTACTCCTTAATTACCTGGTCTTCTCCAGTAACCAGTGTTCGACAACCCCAACTGTAGTGTTACGCTGTAGTAATAATTTGATCATGAGACTGAGATTGTCCTTAGGGATTATGTAGCTAGGCCAATTCCTAGTAAAGAAAGTAAGATTCACAGTCGGGTTTGGAAAAACAGAAACAAAATTTTAAGAAGCATAATCTTAGAATTTAAACAACTAGTGCACCAAGGATCCACTTCTAGTAATCTTAACATTAATTCATTCAACAAACACAAGCACACAATTAGAATCAAAGTCCTATCTCTATCCAATTGGAAGATATCACATTCAAAAGCACATAAACAGTCTAAACTCAAGTCTGAAACTTCAACTTCTACTTCTACTTCAAGCATGGAGATCTTAAACTTGTGGCATTTTGAAGCATCAATCGTATCCTTGAATCACGATAGATCTAGGGTTTCCACAATCCAATTCTCATAAAAACATCATGATCAATCTCAAAAATTCATAAGCGTCTCATGTATGTGGCATAAGAGATCTAAGAATTCTCTAAAACTATTAACTTTATTCAAACTAGAACTTGAAAAATCCAACTTAAAAGCTTAGAGTACTTACATGAATGAATAAAACAACAAAATTAACTCTAAGCTTCACCGCTTAGCCCTAGTTAAGAGATCTAACCAACCATAGACATGATTGAATTAGAAAGCCATAGATAAGCGATCTAGCCAACCATAGACATGATTGAACTAGAAAATAAAAGAAAAATGAAGAAAAACATGAAAACTAAAAGAAAACTTGAAGAACTTAGAGTTGTAGAAGTTCCACTTTGAATTCCTGCACCTCCAGCACATCTAGAACTCTTCTAGGATGATTTAGGAAGAGTGTGGAGGTGTCCTTTTATAGAGAAAATTGCCCATTGACTTTGGAGTGCATAACTCTTTCACACCTAGAAGGTGATTCACAACCGATCACAGCCCACTGTCGATCGGTCATGGCTTGAACAGCAACAAACTTAACAGAATCGGACTTCTATTCTTTTGGTGGATGACGAGTCCTAGCCTATGGTCGACTAGTCATGGATGCAGGAGAAGCAGTCCAGTGGGTTGTGTTAGTGCACTTTTTTGTGGCATACTAGTGCACCTTGTTTGTCAATCACTTAGTCAGTGAGTCTAGTGTCGGTTGAGCCTAATGAAGACGAAGACCGAAGACTCAAGTGGCCCCGCTGCATCAAGGAAGAAGATATAGGTAAAAGTGATGCCTTGATGTGCCTTAACCTGGACCAAAACCCAACCCCTTATCCTCTTTGATGACCTTGACCATATTAAGAAGCCTTTTGTCATCATAGAGTGGCCCTAGGTTCACCAAAAGACCATCCAAAACCTTGGCCTTTGAAGTGGATTGGAGTATATGTGGGTCAGCAAATCAGACAGGCTGAACCTAGGCCTGTCCGACCGGTCAAGACCGGTCGGACAGACAGTCCAGAGACATGCTGTGTACAGGCCATTGGGGCCGACCGGTCGGCTGGGCTGGTCCGACCGGTCTTGACCGGTCGGGCAGCCTCCCTCTCTAGACAGTGAACTTTCTGTCTTCACTGGCCATTGGTCGGGACAGGTCGGCAGAGCCATTTTTTGCCCATTTTTTTACCGTTTGAACACCCTTTATAAAGGGGGCTTGGCTCATTTTAAGAGGGATGAAGAGGGATTTCGAGAGGAGTGAAGCCACCATTGTCGGAGACCATTTGAGGCTCATTCCCAACCTATGCAAGGCATCTTCCTTGTGCTTTAACACAAGATTGGAGCATTCCAAGCTCATGAAGAAGATGACCTTCATCCCCTCTTGATCTCTAGAGTTTTGAACCTTCTTGATTGGCGTATCCTTGTCCAAAACTCTAAGATGAGATCGTTTTAGGAGAGAACCTCTAGGCAACCCATTCCCATTAGTTGTAGAGTTCTCAAACCTACTCTCCTATCACCTTGGGCATCTCAAAGGCATCACATGCAAGGTGTTTGATCAAGTATGGCTGAGGCATTGGCAACGCAACGGCAACACGATCGTGGGAGAAAGGGAAGTTGATTGAAGCACGGGAGAGAGGAGATCAAGCAACCCAAACCGGTGCTAAACAAGGGGCTCATCCGACAAGTAAGGTTGTCATTTTTTAGAGTCCATTTAGAGTTTGTTTGTTAAACTCGATCTAGGGACGTTAGCCGTTCCTTAGCCCGTTAGCCGGGCCTAAACTAAGTCTCCAAGGGGGAGCCTCCGACACGGAAGTGAACGTGCGTCGGGTTGAGAGTTAGCCTATGTCCAAAACTCCGCTCGGGTTGAGAGTTAGCCCTTTGTCCAAAACTCCGGGTTTGGTTGAGAGGTGAACCGGTAAAACCTCCATGTAAAGGTCGAGAGGTGAACCTCATTTAAAACTCCGATAGTGAATGCCAGTGTGCTCAAAGGAGTTGAGTACTTGAACTGGGAGTGGAGTAGACCCAAAGTCGAACCACTATACATGCTTGTGTTTGTGATTGTATTGAGCACATTGATATCTTAGCATTGGATGTTTAATTGTTTAATTATGAATGCTTGATAGGAATGTATGCTAGGCACTAGTTTGGCACATCCACACACAAGATGTACTTTCACTAGGTGTGTAGACTTGAGCTCATTGATCCATTCTCATAAGTCTACATAAGTTGCATAGGTTAGGAGCTTGATTAGTTAAATCATTTATTTACCTAAGCATGCTTAGACTATGATTGTTTATTGTTTAATCATATGCTAGTCTTGTGATTGGACCCACTTAGGCTTGGAAGTCTAAGTGTTCTTGCTTAGTTTAATTTGTTGAATTGTGTAAGTAAGTGAAAAGAATTTCAAAAAGGTCCTAATCACCCCCCTCCTATAGGTTTAGCCATAATTCTAGTTGCTATTTAAGCTTCCGCACATACATAGGTGTCGTGTAAGACTACCAACGTACTTTCAGGTTGGACTTCAAATCTTGTAAAATTTGATCGGTTTTGACCCTTGGCCGACCAGTTGTGCTACCGATCCTAGGTGCACTCTGACTGTCCAGCAAGCATGCCTCTCTTTCAACATAAATTTGACCGGTCAGGCGACCGGTCTTAGGCAACTGAAGACCGATCGTCGACCGGTCCTGGAAAACTATTTCTTCTGGATTTTTTTTCTTCTTTTCCTTCCTTCCTTGCTTCTCTCCTCCACTCCTTAGCTCTTCTTCCTTTGATCTTTTGAGTGCTTTAAAAGGTCCTAGTTAATATTAAATTCATGAGATCTCTCTCTTCTTCCCGCAAACAGAAATTCATGCATAAGATGCCTTCTTTAACACTGTCATCCATGCAAATTGTGTCACGAATTGGGGTTCAAATATACACAATTCAAAGCTCAACAACCATGGAAAAAATACTCATGGATGGTATCGGCTCACTTTACACCTACATCAATTGATATGATTTGACAGCATCAATCAATATCATATTATGGAAAAACCTTTCAAAATTTACAAAACATTGTAATAGTTAAGCATAGATTATTAAGAACAACAAATAATGCAATAAACGAAGTTATAGAGCTCCAAAAGATATAATATTCAATCTGGACTTCATGAGTATAATAAAAAATATGCAATATATACTTCACAAGTGGATTACAAGAAAATACAATATCCAAACGAGAATCCATCAGCACCACATAAGAAGATAGCATAGATTATTAAGAACAACAAATAATGCAATAAACGAAGTTATAGAGTTCTAAAAGATATAATATTCAATCTGGACTTCATGAGTATAATAAAAAAATATGCAATCTATACTTCACAAGTAGATTACAAGAAAATACAATATCCAAACGAGAATCCATCAGCACCACACAAGAAGATAGCATAGATTATTAAGAACAACAAATAATGCAATAAACGAAGTTATAGAGTTCCAAAAGATATAATATTCAATCTGGACTTCATGAGTATAATAAAAAAATATGCAATTTATACTTCACAAGTAGATTACAAGAAAATACAATATCCAAACGAGAATCCATCAGCACCACACAAGAAGATAGCATAGATTATTAAGAACAACAAATAATGCAATAAACGAAGTTATAGAGTTCTAAAAGATATAATATTCAATCTGGACTTCATGAGTATAATAAAAAAATATGCAATCTATACTTCACAAGTAGATTACAAGAAAATACAATATCCAAACGAGAATCCATCAGCACCACACAAGAAGATACAGTCCACAACTCACAAATATAATATAAACAACTACAACACTCAAAGACAACTTAATCTTAATTAATGCACGGATGCATGCACATGCACTTAGACCTGGGGATGCACATCTAACTGATAATTAGGGCAAGACACATCGAGTGGGGCTAAACCACATGCAATATCAAAGTGGCTAGTCACCAGCTCTAATACACAAAGGTACACTACTCATAGAGACTAGCTCACACAAAACTCAAAGCGGCTAGTCACCAGCTCTAATACACAAAGGTACATTGCTCACAATAACTAGCTCACACAAGTTTAGGTTGATCGACAGTGGTCTAGGAGCTAGCAAAAGTACATTAAGTATGTACTACCACAACATCTAGATACGCCACCCAATATTGCTCATATGCCATGAATTATATGATTAACCCAACCATTATTAGTCTAACTTACATACAAATCAATTATAACAACCCTTTCAACTAGTGGCCTTCTAACACAAAAGACATGATATATTTTCCATTACAACTCCAAATACGGTCACAACAAAGATCAACCCATCGAGACATCTAAGGCAAACAGGTCTGTTCAAGGACCAAAAGTGTTCATTCCAAAAGACACATGGGCAGAACGTATCATTCAAATAACTTTTAAAGGCCACTAGTTTAAGGTCTCATACCATGAATATGATCCAAATCATTCACTTAAACATTTCAACATCAGTTTACTAGACATGGGATGAAACTATCATAGATTCATAACTTTGAAAAGGCAAATTCAACTACACAAATAATTCAAGTAATTTGCACAAATTGGCATGATTTAAGAAACAATTATCAAGAGAGGTTGCAAGTTTAAAAAAGACTATTACTGAAACTAATATGTAGGTGGAAAGCCCAAGGGGAAAAAGTCATCACATCTAGTTTATTCTTCTATTAGATTCAACATGAATATTATAATCAACGAGTAATGAGTTTAAGAGAATTACACTAAACTATTATAATGAAGGAAATCTTGAAGGGTGAATCCTCACCTTTCAAGTTGAATTCCGATCTAGAGTTTCTAGGAAGCAAATCCATGAGCTAGGATCAAGTCTTACCTAGATTACAAAGCTTGGTGTGATTAAGTCAAGTCCAATCTAGGAATCAAAGGGCTTTTGAGCTATATTAGAGTTAGGTTTTGAGGAGCTTTAGAGTGAAATTATAAAATTTAAATCAATCTAACCTAAAATACCATTCTAGAGACATAAGGATCACTAACCTCTTAACTTGAAATTGCTTGGAATTGACTCGGGTCAACTAGGTCTGAATACAACTCAATTGGGTGTAGATTTAAAAGAGGGAATTGGGGAAAACAACTTCCCTAGAATTAAATAAACATTTAAAATTAATCAAACCTAGCTTAATCTCTAATTCCAATTCTAATAGAGAGTTAAGAGATCTACTCACCTTAACTCAACTCAGAAGCCACACAAACTCAAACTCGAGTAGAGAGTCTCAAAGTGGTGTTTGGGAAATCTAGCTCCCTAGAACCAATCCAAAATATTAAACTCAACAACTTAGATGAGACACTAGTTACACCTTCAAAATAAACTTGATCTAAACTTGGTTGACTTGGTTGATCGACTCAACACGGCTTGATCTACACTTAGCCCCGAACTCAGCCCGATTAGCTTAACCTACATAGGGCTCAGACTCTATGAGTAGAAGGATACACTATTGAACTGAGTGGACCGAAGATCAGATCAAAATCATTACCTTTCTAATGTAATTCAGCAAATCAACTAATCAGTAGTAAACGAATCAAGCCCATTACACAATGTCCCCCTTATTCCTTTCTTCTTCATACTCCTTTCTCCTTCTCCCCTATCTCTATTGGCCAGCTTTTTCTTCCTTCTCATTTGAATGACTAGAAGCTGGATGTTATGATACAATCTTGAACTCAGGTGAATTGGGATCGATTAACTCAGTGTCATAAACATCCAGCAACATGAATTCGATCCACCATAACTTGAAAACCTATAGCGAGCGCACCCTTCTATTCTTACTTCTATTTTCATCATCTTTCCTTTTCTCTCCATTAGAGTGTCTAGAGATATACATATAGACAGAAAGACCGAATCGTGCCTACAGCAGCAACGGCTCAGCTTAACTCACCTTAAATTTGGTCGCACACTCGACAGCGAATTGGGCCACACTCGACAGCGAACTCAGCGAGCTGAACACACCTTCAGATCCTTTTCTTTCTCTCCATCTACCTCTGTTAGAATGTTCAGCAAACCTGGACTCAATCTAGACTCGAAGAAATTGGACTAATTTTTCCAAGTAACTCGCTGCGGCTCAGCATAAGACTCTCTCTCTCCTGATCTTCTCTCCTCTCTCTCTCTCTCTCTCTCTCTCTCTCTCTCTCTCTCTCTCTCCATTGCTCAAATTAGATGGGAAAGGCTTCCCCAATTTGCAACAAAGTTATTTATAGAAATCAGTCCTTCATCTAAAGACTTCAGAAAATAAAAACGAGATTAGTTACATGCTAGTTTGCACTCAGGTTCATTTTTCGGTTGTTAATGGACCCATGATTGTCATTAATTCCTAATGTGGATTTGTTGATCAATTTTGGGTGTTTAATTTAGATCTCCTAGCCCACCAAACTATCGCTTTAGATCAGAGATCTAGTCTTCACCGCGATCAAATATTTTTTTGTGTAAACTAAGAAGATAATCAACTAACCAATGGCAGAGTCAAATTGCACCAGGTTACCTTTAGATCCCACGATCATGGAAGGACCAAATGGGACCAATGAACCTTATGGGGCCCACATTTTAAAGAAATATCACTGTAATCTCGGTGGCGCACAAGATTTTGGTTTGTATACGATAACTTGCACGCCCCAAAGATTTCTCACAAGAAAACTCCATCCGCTATTAGGGATGCTTCTAGAACCCTTGCATCGATGACTGGGATGATTAGAGAGGCTCCTAAGAGGTAGTGGACAGCTGAGAATGTGCTAACACTCTATAATTACAATAAGAAAGATTACACTCGTGGCGGCTCTCTTTAGCTATGAAAGTCTAATTCGCATAACTTGGTTGAAGGGATAGGATGTTATATATCCTATTACTAAAACAACAGGAAGAAAATCCTACTGGATTGTGAGTATGACAAGGAGAAACAGAGTTTTTCATTTTTGTAAGTTATCTCACGTACAACTCTTCCGGTGGCCAAGTTTGCGCGCACATCCACGAGCACTCACACGTGCTACTAATAGGATTTTGGTTGGAATCTCAATCCGCAGTTGATAGATGGTTTGGATCATTAAGACTGATATTAACGGTGGGCCATTGATCAACGATAGATGATCGATCTGTTTAAAATGGGCTCTGGCGGGAAGAAAAATGAAAAGGGGAAGAAAGACCTTCTTCACTTGGTATCGGGTCGATGATTGTGGATGTACACACTCGAGTGTACACTTGGGGTCAATGTGGGGTTCACAGTTTCATTTTCATGAAATTCATTCCAACATTTGAGTCAGCACATTATTTTAGGTCACGAATTCGAGAGTGAGGCAGATCCACTGATCGAGTTGGCCATTCTAAGTAAATTTTACATTTTAAATACAAATTAATGACAAAACAATGGTAAGGTTCACTCTACATTGTTCCTTAATGATATTAAGGTTCTCTCAAACATTTTAAGGATTTATTGGCAGTTAATTTTTTATTCTAAAGGTCTAAGTTAGGGTGTTCACGTGGATGATCGCCTGAATATCAATTTGGGATCTAATGCATGGTGGATAGAAGTTTAATTAGGGTTAATCTGAGTTAAACAACAAAGTTAATTCAACATCATAAATAGAAGACCTATTAGGTTTCTTGAAATATCTATGTGTAGATGCACAAGTTACCTTCCAAGTTAACGATCAGATTGCGTGATTTTACTTTAATGGGTTTGTCTTTAATCTGATGGTGGATTGATTATAAATCGTAGTTTGAATGATCCACATTGTTGTTTAGGTTCAGGGGTAGATGTACGATTAATTTTCCAAGTGAACTATCTGGTCATGACTTAGGGTTTAGATTTGTTGACAATCAATTTAACAACTTAGAGCATATCCAATGTCAATTTCATAATGATGAGATGGGTAGTCTTGAAAATCAATGGTCAGATGACTTGATTTGTGGATGAAGAGTATTCTTGACGGTTAAGATGGGCGAATTGTGAATCATCGGGTGATAGTGTATAGGGTAGAGCATGATTGTTCCCACACACGCACATACCAAATTAGATTTAAATGATAACACCCGAGTACTGAAAAGTACGGGGTGTCACCTATTACATCATGATTTGATAGGTTATTAAGTATATACATCGGTGACGATCAAGATGAACGGATCAAATTCTCAAATGGATGTGTGTATAAACAAATATGATGTTCTCGTGGTTGGTTTACTATGACCGGCTAATCCAAATGCAAAGTGGACGATCAGATAGATTAGTCTAGTGATGATTAGTTATTTTTACGATTGGTTTAATGAGTGATCGAGTATATAAAAATCAAAGAAGGCGTGAAAGATGTTATAAGGTATAGGTTTTTATTAGTGTGTATACATGTGCACTCATTTATATAATATATATGTGCATTCATTTATACAACTTTACATCTAAGTAAAAATAAAAAATCGAGTTGCTAAAATTCACGCATGGATAAGCACTCGTGTACTGACTCATACGCAAAAAAATTTAGGTTATTACATCCACACACCATAAAGATCGACTTATTCTAATACTAAATGATATTGATCTAACACACGATGAAGGAAAAAAAGGGGACATAAGCAAGAAATAGAGAAATAAAAAGAAAGATTGATTGCTTTAATTGAAAAGGAAGGTGACAATATACTATACATGGCTTGGGGATTCACTCACCTAAGATTAGGGATTCACTAACCCAAATACAAGGGGATTCACTCTCTCAAAGATGATAAAAAAAAAATCAGAAAAGGAGAATATGTATTTTTCTTCCACTTCAAGACTATATTTGTAGAGGGGGGAGGGGGATTTGCATTAGGGGAGAGAGAGAGAGAGAGAGAGAGAGAGAGAGAGAGAGATGTTGGAGAGGGAGAGAAAATGAGGAGAAATAGAGAGACGTTGTGAGTGGGGCCCAAGGCAGTCATTGGGCCCCATTATCATTGGTAGCTCAAGTAGCTATTACATCGCTCACTCTTTGTTTTTGTTTGGCAAGAAGTCATGTCTTAGGTCATAGATAAAGCCTTTACAATAAATCATATACACTCATGATGTGTAGGGCCCACCGTGATGGGTACAAAACATCCAATATATCCATCATGTACGTCCCTTGATGCTCTCCTATAGCCTGACAATACAAATTGATTGCAAGATGAGCCACATGGGAGGGAACATTTGGGATAGGATGTCCACCATTAAAAACTTTCTAAATTGCATATGGGGCCCACTATGATAGGTGTAGGACATCTAATCCGTCCAATGTGCCCATACATTAATGCTTTCGTGGGGCTCAAACAAATTAAGCCCTTTCTATGTGGTTTACAGATTTCAGTGGGATTTATTGGCCCAAGCTTTGGTTATTTTGGAAGGTGTTTGGCTTCTAATTACAATCCAAACTAGTGAGATTTTGTAATCGCCCTTCTTCCTCTTTCTTCTTATTCTTGCAAGAGAATTTCTCCTTATTTTCATTAAAATCATGAGATCAGAGTTATGTTATTGTCCTAGATAAGCCGAGTCATAACCCATTCAGTAGCTTGTAACACCCTGACCCTTTGATACTCGGGTATTCAATGTCCTCGGATATTACCCAGTAAATTGCTTAAGTAAGTGTATAATTGCACATGTTTGTACATCTTGAAGACTTACAATCCTAGAGCAAAGCCCTAAACCCGGGAACTCAAGGCTCAAATAGATCTTGTACGCTGGCCAATCAGAGTTAACCTAGCCCTATGGGACCCAAATGTCCCGGATCCCCAGTCCGTTAGTCCGAATGTTTAATTAAGTAGAGCCTACTCTAAAAAACACATTAAATTGAATATTCAAGTCGGAGATTTGTCAATGCAATACATTCGATCAGTTTTCAACACCAAACAGTCAAACCAAAACTTGCACTCACTCAAGACTAGAATCCCCCAGCCTAGGATTAATGATAAACCTAACCACACAGCTCTTAGGACCCAAGATAGGTGAGCCAAACTCAAATCAGAACAATTTCACAACTGTCGGTCTGACCTACTAATCATCGGTCCTTGTCGGTCTAACAAACGGAATCGCCGGTCCGACCGATACTCGTGTTAAGTTGCGAATTTGGGAAAGAAATTGTCTAAGGCTATAAATACTCCTTAAAGCCCCTTCCTTCTTATTTCTTCCAATTTTAGGGTTTTAGAGAAAATGAGAGAGAAGAAGGAGATGGGAGAGTCAGAGCAGATTCTTGCTGCTCGGGACCGTGCAAGCCATCCCGGATCATCTTCAATCGGTTCATATCTCCTCTAGCTACATTTTGGAGCTTAGATTATTGTGTAGAGCCGCCCAGTTGTGTGTGGAGGTCATGTGCGAGGTGTGGCGTCATTAGAGCCTTAGATTTGCGCCATATTCCGCCATCTTAGCCGATTAATAAACCCCGAGGTGAGTAAACACTTTCTAAATCCTTGATTCAAACCCTAATTTAGGAAAAAATCAATGTCGAAGCACCTAATTGAAGATGTATCTTAGGTTTCCCCAATTTTCAGCCCTTAAAGACATTTTTTATTAGTCATGCCCAAATTGGAGTGGTGAAATCGAGAAATCCCAAACCCTGAGGTGATGACATGCCCTTCAAGTTTTCCTTCGACATTATTAATCTAGGCATAGTCTCAATCTTGGATGCTTATATCGATTAATCGGCGAATTGCATGATAACCATTCTAATCCACTTCACATGTACTAAATTAGGGATGATATGTTAGAAATTATAACATGTTTAGAATCATGTATACTATCATGTAACATGCTAACTCATGTGAAGGCTAATTCACACACGTGCACTCCATAACATGCTCCTAACCAGTCAAACATGTCCCCTTACCTTATATCATTTACCCAAATATGTATTATAACATGCCTCAGTGGAATCACATGTAACAACTCGAGATTTTGGCTCTCGTGGACAGCACAAAAAATTAAATTCCAAGGTAATAATTTAAGTATGACAAAGTATAAATACTCCACATATTCCTTAAAGTAATATAATTTAAATTTTCATGACAATCACAGCGTAAATAACAAAAAAAATTAAATATCATTCCATTAAAGTAGCTACTCTAAGTTTCATTCATTATCATCACATCAATATATTACATGCATGGTCCTTCCATGAGACTTATTACATTTAAAAAAAAAAATCTTAAAAACAAAGGAAGACAATAATCTCTCATAAGATTCTTCGGCTTCATTGTGTCATCTGTCGTTATGGACTATCATAATTTTCACCTTGAAGCTCTGGCTTATTCTTTAGACCGTCACATTCACAATCTACAGTTGTTTTTCCAATTAGAGGTATGAGTTTTCATGGTTGAACTCAATGAGGGCATCCCTCCAAGATTAACTCATTAATAGTACAATTATGATAATAACAATCAAAGTAAAACATTAATGAGAAAAAACTTATTTAATACAATGCATCATATGCATGCTCCGGTAAATGCACCCTGGCTGGATGATGTAGAAAGTCACGTTTAAGACACCCCTATTACCCACCAATGTTAAACACTAGTTATCAAATTTGTTTGTGGAGTAAATTCACGATAAAACCCAACTAGAGGAAGCGGGTTCCCCTATTACAATTTCTAACTAGGTAATGTACAACAAGAAGTGAGAAACCCCCAATAATGACTTCTGTTGTAAATCACAAGGAGCTGAATTACCCATTCAGGTCCAATTAATGCATGATTAGTTCACCTTGAATTAGCATAGTTTTTCATCCAGTCGATTTATCAATGGCCACCACCAATACATCATTGCTCACCCCATCACATGGTCCATCATACCCTAGAATACCCATTTTCCTCAAACGATTGTCAATCATGAAGGAGCGTACACATCCTAGTCATGATACTACCCATGGCTTAATATCAAATCAATCCTTTATGGATCCACCATAGGTAACATATCCAATAATTGGATCCTCCAACATATGAATCATGCATAATGTATTTTCAATAATGTAAAAATATAACCCTTTATGGTTTCATCTTTTGCAAAACACGGTTCCATCACATATATGGGGCAAAGGGTTATCTTTTGAGTGACATTCACATACATATTTTCATATCCAACAACACATGGTCTGTCAAATCCATCATTAGTATATAACATCCATGAAACTAAGCATAGTTTCCACATAGTTTTCATATAAACATGTCTACACACATGATTTCATCTCAAAACATCTAAACATATCTCATGATAAATATTAACAAAATTTCAGCAATAAAACATCATAATAACCTCATGTAAAAACATTGTTACAACATGCACAATCATCACGCATATAGTCTCAAACTAAAACAACTTTGTAGAGGGTCCACACCTCTGACCCAAGTGGGCGCACAATGCTAGGGTTGGCAGGTTAGCTCAGTTTAATGAGTTAACTTGCTAGCCTAGATGAATTCATGGATTTCCACATCATGAAACGTCAATAAGGTGTTCATATAGCCACACACCCCATCTAGGTTAACATATCAACATAGATTTCATATAGTTCATGCCCCCAACACTACATAGTCTAGGTTTGGACCTAACCATAGTTCAAACCTTCCCCAAATCAAACCCTAACATGAATTCATTCATTTACATAAAAAATCATAGCAATAATTCATAATAAAATATTAAATAATTCATAAATCATAAATTAAAAATAATCAACAAACAAACTTAAGATTCTAGTTACAAATTATGACAACCTAGGCTAGAATGGAAATTAAGCTTCAAGGGATTCCTTACCTTAGCCCATGATGAAACCCTAGGTTGATCTCGATGGAGAAGGCATCTACACAAACCATGGCAACCACAAGAAAGGGTTGGAGACTCCACACGTGTGGAAAGGAAGAAGGAGAAGGGTGGTTGGGTGTCCTCTTCGTGTGGGACATTTACTCTCTCTCTCTCTCTCTCTCTCTCTCTCTCTCATTTACATGTAGAGGGACGGGAGAGGGCATGCGCATTGGGAAGGTTCAGATTTGTAAAGAGTTGGTAAGCTTCATTATTTACTAAATGGGATTAAATGATGCTTAAGAAAAGGTTTTAAAAACTAAGGAACTCATATCTCACATTCAGTCCATATGATAGGTGATTCAGGTCATTCATGAAAAGGTATATATTCGACTGCGATTACCCACAAACTTTCCTCACTTGATAGACATTAAAACCAAGGGTTAAGGGGATGATTTGACAATTGGGATACTTTTACTATGATCTATGGGCTAAAATTCAACGTGTATCACTAATTTATGATAGATAGGCATGGCATAAAATGTCAGGTCAATCAGATTATGGGAATCATGAGATCTAAGAATCAAGGGTCTAAGTTAATGACATTTTCATAATTATTTCTAATATGAGAGTTTTGAAAAATCTAATGATTTTATAGAATTTTAGGAATGTTTCTAAGTAATTCTTACAAAATAACCAATATCTAAGTCATCACGGATAAAGCGTTATTCATCAAATAAGTTAAAATTCTCGTTAATTAAGCGAAAATACACATAACAAGCAATATGATGAACTTAAGTTAAAACGGTAACATTCGGGATGTTACATCACATGTGTTACATGCTAGGTGCTGAGAATCATTGAAAGTTACGATTGAAAACTCCTTTACATGGATTATGAGAACGTGATTTATATGATTCAAATACATATACGAGATTGGACCTTGAAGTATTGGCCATCATGTGTATTGATTAAATCCTTTACGAATCATGATGCCTTATGTGGCTTTGTTGGACGACGATATCAAGTGGCTAATCTAGATTCTGTGGACGCTGAGTACCTTAAGTACTTTTGCGGGCTCCTGGACTACTATTTAAGCGACCATCCATGTCTTGTTGGTTTGTGGGGAGAACCCCCCCCCCCCCCCCCTATTGAAAATGTATGTGGAATTGCGGTGGTAAGGTCTACTTGTTGGAACGGGGTCGACCACTAGTTGTAGAGGGTTAGAATAATTGGATTTGTGAATTGTACTAATAAAGGTTGGATTAATCATGTATTCAAGGTATGTGGGCATTATCGGTTGGCTAATCTGAATGTTGTGGACATTGTGTACCTTAAGTACTTTGGTGGGCTCCCAAACCACTATCGAACGTCCTAAGCTGAATCAATTGTTTGAAAGACTCAATCTTCTTATATCAAGGGATTGAGTCGATTGTTTGAAAGACCCATTCCCATGCATGGAATATTACCGGGTGCTCAAATTCATTGTGCAGTTGTACCCTTGTAGTATTTAACCAAATGTCTAGTTTGTTGTGCGATCATTCCTGTCCAGCTACATGTGCATCCCCAGTCGAAGAACATGTGCATGCATTCCATTCATTTTAAAAAGATGCATTATAAACTGCATTTGTGTTGTATGCCCTTATGAAACTATACTCGATTAACATGCTAACTGTATAATCTTGATGAGACTTATCACCGAGTTGGCCACTCATCATCTGTATGTATAATTGCACACAAGTGTATAAATAGCATAGTGTAGTTGGTGGTGTGGTCTAGCCGAGGATGTCCTGATAGAAGTTTTAAGGAGTTGTTGTTGAGTGTTGCAGTACTAGCTTAGCTTTGGGTGTGCCTGTAGATTTATGTTTGCTTGACCTCGTTTTTCTGCACTTATATCTTTGATTATTGTGGATGTTTCAGTCCCCTACTGCGGGCCCATTTTGGATGATTTACTTTTGTATCTTTGTTTGAATGTTGGCTTCTTTATTAGTATAGTTATCTTTGCTCGTCTTTTATTACATTAATAACTGCTCACTACAATGATTATCAATTGTGGGAATGAATGCTAACCTGACTTAGTGGACGTGTGGAAGATCTACCCATGCGCAATTCTTCCCAATGAGATACCTGAGTTTTTGCTGCAAGGGCATTATACCTGAGCCACAAAAATTGGGGCGTCGTGGAGCAGTCATCAGAACCACTATTTAATTTTAAGATAACACCCACAAACTTAGGACTTGAGTCTCCGTACTTGAGTGTTGAGTTTTGGCATGTTACCCAACTTTTGCATGTGGCCCTCGAATATGAATGGTTAATGTGGTTTTTTCTTTTTAACTCATTACAGGAAGATCGCACTGGAGGCAAGATGAATGATGGCCCTGATAAGATGGGGGTAGAAACTGATAGTAACATGCCTTTCTGTGATAATGAAAAGTCGAGGACGATCAACATGAAAAGGAAGAAGGTGTGGAGAGAGGAGTGCATGGAGGTCGCGGATAGTGTGCGGTGGTTAGCAGAGGTGGTGGTCAAGTCAGAGCAGGCACGAACAAACACGATGAGAGAGGTGGAAAGGATAAGACGAGAGGTAGAGGCAAGGAAAGGAGAAATGGAACTTAAGCGAACGAAGATCATTACCAACGCACAGTTGGAGATCACAAAGCTTCTTATAGGTAAAGATGGAGATAATAGTATTGTTGAATCTTCATTGAGGATTGGAAGGATAAACTGAAGTCTCTAACTTTGTTTTAAAACTAAGGTGGTAAAATAACAAGATGTGAGCCAGAGCCTCTCTATAAATTTCATGTATCGCAACTTATGATTATCTACGAAGTTCAGAACGTAGGTGGGGCCCACCATGGTGATGTTCGCTAGAAATCCACCCCCTTCGTCCATTTTCCCAGCTCATTTTAAGCCATGTGCCCAAAATTGAGGCAGATCCAAACTCAAGTAGGCCGCATAACAGGAAAAAGTAGGGAGGGAAATGCATACCTTTAAAACCTCCCTAGGTCCACCTTGATGTTTATATGCCATTCAAACCATTCATAAAGTCATACCCACTAAAAGAAGCTGAAAACACAAAAATAGTAGCCTGATGTAAAACTTTTGTATACCTCTACGAATGTTTAGATAGTGGGCATTCAATCCCCATGGTTTCCTGTCTTGTAGCCCACTCAAGTTATGAATCTGCCTCATATGTGGTCTCATGTCCCAACATCAATTGCCCTCACCTAGCTTCAACATCCCTCAGGTGGACTACAATTTCTTCCTTCAATTATGAGCAAGGTTCATCCTATTTTTGACAAGTGTATCTTCATGGTGGGGCCATTGATGAAATGTTTGGATCTTGCATACATGTACAAGATTATGAAGTCTTGCATGAGGTTGTGTAGATGGGTTGTGTTATTTATGCATGTGTGATTAGCGGATAACAATAACGGAAAAAATATAATAGGTGGGGCTGTGCTACAAAGATGTAGGCTACCATCCAATCAAGTATTGTTACATTATTCTTATGTGAATGTATTGAGTTATTAATGCTTGTGAGAATGTATTGAGTTATTATAACTCACAAAGAAATGACCCACAACACTATAAGTAATAATATTATTAGTTACATCGGGACACTTGGACAGTCCAATCTATTTACCTAAATTGATTGTTAAATCCACACACATTTTCTGGGTTCCCATGAAAACATCACACTAATTAACAAATATTAACCATTTGATCATTAATGACCCTAAATATTCATTTGCATAAAATTAAGTTTAATCAAGAATATGATCCATACATTTGTTAAGGACTATCATCATTGTGCAATGGTAACCATCTCATCTATGACAAGGGAAAAAGATGACTACATAAAGTAAAGCCAAATCAAAGGATTGATTCATCATATTAGTGTTTTTTTTTTTAACAATAACCCATTAAATGCATTTAAAACATGGTAGATAGTTGAGATTAATCAATTGAATGGTTCAAGTGAATCAATGAATAGTTCTATGAGAGCACTAGAGAAATTTCTCTTACTTGCCTGTGATGTAATATTAGGAAAAATGAATTTTTCTCAAATACATCTAGACTTTTGCAATAGGTCCCAATGTACCTTTGAATATAGGACATCTTCCAACTGTTTACACTATTTGTTTATTCTCACCTTGCATGGTGAAAAATCAACAAGTAAAAGCTCTCAGCTCGGTTATTTCAATCCTTAATAATTTAACTTTGATTGTTTGAACATGAATAGTCATTGTGAACTTTGTATAATAAAAGGATTGAAGTATTCAATCCAAGATTATTATTATTATTATTATTATTATTATTATTATTATTATTATTAGCAGCAGCAGCATCTCTATCAAGGATAGCGATATTCAATAAATAATTTAGGTCATTTAAAAAACCCCAAATCTAATAACTAGAGTCCCGACTAATACTATTGCAGTGTGTCTAATGAGCACTTAATTTTGTATAATTAACCCTAATTATTTATAATGTTATCATTAGTTTTTTGGTTAATTATCCCTCATTAGGCGAGTTCAATGTTTAGGTAATCAGGAGAAGTTGGACAAGATCCGAGCCAATCAAGGCGCTTTAAGGCCCAAAAGAAATCAAGATCAAGTGTGCAAGCGATCATGAAAGAAATTGGGACATCAAGATCGAAGGTTGGACTATATTGTACAGTTTAGATTGAGTGAAGATGGTCCAAAAGACCGCATCACAACCACACGTTAGGAGATCTAGGTTGTGCATGTCTAGATGGTTGTGATTGGGCAATCACATGAGACTGGATGGTCAGGATTGAACGTCGACTCATGACACCGTCCATCATGTGTGATCAGCACACGTGTGCAAGCAGAAGCTGCACCAAGGGCAGTCCGTCCATGCCACACGTCCAATAGCTGGACATCTTTCATCTCAACCGTCCATTTCATGTCCAGATATGTTGGATCACATCATCACCATCCAATTCAGCAAGGTGGGCCCTCACACGATCATCAAGCAGGTGGACCCCACAATCACGTCCCAGTTAGCTGAAGAAATCCACTCCATCCATTCATCCCTCCATCCATTCCAGCTACACGTCCACCAGCCCCAACAATTAGCCCCATCTCCAATCAACGTCCAGTTGATGGTGGACCCCACTACTCCAAGATGGACGTTTTAGCTCACTTCTTCTGCACGTGTAACACCAATGGAGGAGCTGATCTCCATCACACGTGCAAGAGCTGCCGCTGATCATGCCTCCAACGTCAGCCAGGAGATCTTCTTCATAAATCACCACCATCCGTCCAGCCCATCTCATGTCTAGCAATCTGGAAGTCCTTCACACATGCAGCACACCTCCAACATCCCAGATATAGGACGTGCTCCTCCAACTCTAACTCTAGCGCACACATCCAGAGGTGGGCCCCAACTTGCAACTCCAACGTGTGCAGCCCACCTTCACCCATCATCCGTCCATTCCCCAGCTGTACAAAGAAGCTCCAACGGTTCAGCATGCATCCTCCACCCTCCATCAACAAGCGGCATCAACCTGCTGATCTTCAGCCCAGCATGTGCGTCCAGCACGCCTCCAGTAAGGGGGAGCTTCCTCCATTCTCAATCAAGCCATGCCATCCAAGCACTATCCAGCGGTTGATCCACGTCCACAGCTGAAAAATCCAACTGATGTCCAAAGCAAGACTCCTCCATCTTCCATCATGTGGGCCAACAGATCCACCGTCAACCAGCAACAAACCAGAAATTATTGAAGTAACAACTGTGGTAGACGATCTCCTCCAGCAACTCTCTAATTCCCTCTCGTCAGGGAGTTGTGGAGTCTTGAATTCCACACATGCCAACAAGAGGAGAACATCCATCAGATTCTCTCTCTCTCTCTTCTCTCTCTCTCTCTCTCTCTCTCTCTCTCTTCTTCCCCACACATGTAAGGCTAGCATGCCACCTCACCACTCCAAACCTAACTCCATTTCCAAACCTAAAAAGAAACCAAGGTTAGGTTCAATTGTTCCTAAGCTTGAAGTGACACTTAGGCTTGGAGTGCTTTTCATGATACCTCATCATCCAAGCCTATCTCCAAGTCCAAACCTAGAGAAAAAATTTCTTTAAGCTTGGAGTGCCACCTAGGCACCTAGGGAGCTTCTCAAAAGTCTATAAAAGGAGTCCTCTCCTTCTCATATCATATATCATCCCATCCAACAGTTTTCTCTTCTCTTGCTTTCTTTTCATCTTCTTTCTTAGTGTAGAATTTTAGTTTCTTTTGTAGAGAATTTAGTCCTTCCATTGTAGCATGGTTGGCTAAACCTCTAGCTAAGGCTAAGGTTGAAGCCTTTGAAGAAATTTGCAAGCTTTGGTTCTTTTGGTTCAACATGGTGGTGTGAATGTTGGAGTATTCTTTTGGTTGATTGATTCGGTTTTTTACCTCTATAGACACTATTGTTGTGCACAACCCTTAATACATCGTCAACTCTGAGCACGATGGATACTTGGATTCCCTTGCACATCAATTAGCTAGTTCATGATCGATAAAGTCATTTGATCCATCGTTGACTCCGGGCATAATGAATGCTTTGGATTCCTTATCATCGAGCTAGTGCGGGTAAAGTCATCGATCTGTAAAATCCCTTAATCTATTGTAGACTCCAGGCACAATGGATGCTTTAGATTCTCTGCAATCGATGGATGAGATCTTAACGGTTGGATCGGTCAATCAAAGCCTCATATCTTGTAAGTATGCATTTGATCATATGATTTGTGATCTTATCGATTGACTTTTTGGCAAAGTTGTTGATGAGTATAATTCATTGATCCATTGTCGACTTCAAGCATAGTGGATGCTTGAGATTCCCTACAATCAACTAACGAGTACTACATGGTCAAATCAATCGGTTCAGATCACCATCTTTTATGAAATATATGAGTGATTTAACTATTTCATCTTCAATATATCACATGACTGATCCTTACATGAGACTTATTACATTTAAAAAATAAATAAATAAATCTTAAAAAAAAGTAAGACAATAATCTCTCTCAAGATGCTTCAGCTTCATCGCGTCATCTATCATTATGGACTATTATAATTTTTACTTTGAAGCTCTAGCTCATTCTTTGGATCGCCACCTACACAATCTACAGTTGTTTTTCTAACGAGAGGTATGAGATTTTATAGTTCAACTCAGTAAAGGCATCCCTCCAAGATTAACACATTAATAGTACAATCATGATAATAACAATCATAGTAAAATATCTATGAAAAAATCTTATTTAATACAATGCATGATATGCATGCTCCGGTTAAGGCACCCTAGCTGGATGATGTGGGAAGCCATGTTTAAGACACTCTTATTACCCACCAATGTTAACCACTAGTTATCAAATTTGTTTGTGAAGTGTGTTCACGATAAAACTCAACTAGAGGAAACAGGTTCCCCCATTACAACTTCTAACTAGGTAATGTACAACAAGAAGTGAGAAACTTCCAATTACAACTTTCGTTATGAAACACAAGGGGCTGACCCACCCATTCAAGTCCAGTTAATGCATGATTAGTTTCACCTTTAATTAGGTTAGTTTAACATCCAGTCGATTTATCAATGTCCACCACTAACACATCACTGCTCACCCCATTCCATGGTCCATCGTACCCTAAAATACTCGTTTTGCTCAAACGAATGTCAATCATGAAGGAGTGTACATATCCTAGTCATGATACTACCCATGACTTAATATCAAATCAATCCTTCATGGATCCATCATAGGTAACATGTCCAACAATTGGATCCTCCAACAATCCACATGAATCATGCATAATGTATTTTCAATAATGTAACAATATAACCCTTTACAATTTCATCTTTCTCAAAACATGGTTCCATCACATATATGGGGCAAAGGGTTTCCTTTTGAGTGACATCCACATACATATTTTCATATCCAACAACACATGATCCATCATGAGCATATACTATCCATGAAACCAAGCATAGTTTCCACATAGTTTTCATATAAACATGTCTACATACATGATTTCATCTCAAAACATCTAAACATATCTCATGATAAATATTAACAAAAGTTTAGCAGTAAAACATCATAATAACCTTATATAAAAACATCATTACAACATGTACAATCATCACACATATAGTCTCAAACTAAAACTACTTTGTAGAGGGCCCACCGCCTAACCCTAGTGGGCGCACCGTGCTAGGGTTGGTGGGTTAGCTCGGTTCAATGAGTTAACTTGCTGGCCTAGATGAATTCATGGATTGCTACATCATGAAACGTCAATAAGGTGTTCATATAGCCACACACCCCATCTAAGTTAGTATATCAACATATATTTCATGTAGTTCATGCTCCCAACACTACATAGTCTAAGTTTGGACCTAACCATAGTTCAAACCTTCCCCAAATCAAACCCTAACATGAATTCATTCATTCACATAAACAATCATAGCAATAATTCATAATAAAATATTAAATAATTCATAAATCGTAAATTAAAAACAATCAACAAACAAACCTAAGATTCTAGTCACAAATTATGACAACCTAGGCTAGAATGGAAATTAAGCTTCAAGGGATTCCTCACCTTAGCCTATGATGAAACCCTAAGTTGATCTTGATGGAGGAGGCAGCTACACAAACCATGGCGACCACGAGGAAGGGTTAGAGACTCCACACGTGTGGAAAGGAAGAAGGAGAAGGGTGGTTGGGCATCCTCTTCGTGTGGGACATTTACTCCCTCTCTCTCTCTCTCTCTCTCTCTCTCACTTACTTGTAGAGGGGCAAGAGAGAGCATGCGCATATGGAAGGTCCAGATTTGGGAAGAGTTGATAAGCTTCGTTATTTACTAAATGGGATTAATTAATGCTTAAGAAAAGGTTTAACAAAGTGAGGAACTCATATCTCACATTTAGTCCATATGATGGGTGATTCAAGTCATTCATGAAAAGGTAAATATTCAACTGTGACTACCCACAAACTTTCCTCACTTGATAGACACTAAAACCAAGGGTTCATGGGATGATTTAACAATTAGGATACTTTTACTATGATCTATGGGCTAAAATTCAACGTGTATCACTAATTTATGATAGATAGGCATGTGATAAAATCTCAGGTCAATCAGATCATGGGAATCATGAGATTTAGAAATCAAGGGTCCAAGTTAATGGTATTTTCATAATTATTTCTTATCTGAGAGTTTTGAGAAATCTAATGATTCTACATAATTCTAGGCATGTTTTTAAGTAATTCTTATAAAATAATCCATATCTAAATCATTACGGATAAAACGTTATTGATCAAATAAGTTAAAATTTTTGTTAATTAAGGAAAAATACACAAAACAAGCAATATGATGAACTCAAGTTAAAACGGTAACATTCGGGATGTTACATCACATGTGTTACATGATAGGGTGCTTAGAATCATAGAAAGTTACGATTGAAAACTCCTTTGCGTGGATTATGAGAACGTGATTTGTATGATTCCGACACATACACGAGATTGTACCTTGAACTATTGACCATCCTGTGTATAGATTAAATGTAATTTGGTTGTAGATCTTGCCACCTTTACGAATCATGATGCCCTCTGTGGCTTTGTTGGACAACGATATCAAGTGGCTAATCTAGATTCGGTGGACGCTGTGTACCTTAAGTACTTTTACGGGCTCCTGGGCTACCCCCCCCCCCCCCCCCCCCCCCCCCCCCCCCCCCAATTATTGAAAACGTATGTGGAATTGTGGTGGTAAGATCTACTCGTTTGATTGAGGTCAACCACTAGTTGTACAAGGTTGGAATAATTGGATTGTTTGTGAATTAGACTAATAAAGGTTGGATTAATCATCTATTCAAGGTATGTGACCATTATCGGTTGGTTAATCTGAATGTTGTGGACGTTGTGTACCCTAAGTACTTTGGTGGGCTCACAAATCACTATCAAACGTCCCGAGCTGAGTCAACTGTTTGAAAAAATCAATCGTCTTATATCAAGGAAATGAGTCGATTGTTTTAAAGACCCATTCCCATGCATGGAATATTACCGGGCGGACTAATTCATTGTGCAACTATACCCTTGTGGTTTTTTACCAAATGTCTAGTTTGTTATTCGATCATTCCTGTCCGGCTGCATGTGCATCCCCAATCGAAGAACATGTTCATGCATTCCATTCATTTTAATAAGATGCATTATATACTACGTTTGTGTTGGATGCCTTTATGAAACTATACTCGATTAACATGTCAACTGTATAATCTTGATGAGACTTATCACTGACTTGGCCACTCATCATTTGTATGTATAATTGCACCCAAGTGTATAAGTAGCATAGGATAGTTGTTGGTGTGGTCTAGCCAAGGAGGTCCTGATAGAAGTTTTAAGGAGTTGTTGTTAAGTGTTGCGGTACTAGCTTAGTTTTAGGTCTGCCTGTAAATTTATGTTTGCTTGACCTTTTTGCTTCTGCACTTGTATTTTTTATTATTGTAGATGTTTCAGTCCCCTACTGTGGGACCCATTTTGGATGATTTACTTTTGTATCTTTCTTTGGATATTGGCTTCTTTATCAAGGTTATAGTTATCTTTGCTCGTATTTGATTTTGTTAATAACTGCTCACTACTCTGATTATCAATTGTGGGAATGAATGCTAACCTGACTGTAGACGTGTGGAAGATCTACCCACGTGCGATTCTTCCCAATTAGATACCAGGGTTCTCGCTGCAAGGGCATCATTCCCGAGCCACGAAATTGGGGCATCGTGGAGCTGGCATCAGAACCATTATTTAATTTTAAGATAACACCCACGAACTCAAGACCTGAGTCTCCGTACTTGAGTGTTGAGTTTTGGCATGTTACCCAACTTTTGCAAGTGGCCCTCGAATATGAATGGTTAATGTAGTTTTTTTCTTTTTAACTCATGATAGGAAAATCGCATTGGAGGCAAGATGAATGATGGCCCTGAGAAGATGGGGGTAGAAAGTGATAGTAACATGCATGTCTGTAACAAAGAAAAGTAGAAGATGATCAACATGAAAAGGAAAAAGGTGTGAAGGGAGGAGTGCGCAGAGGTGGCGGATAGTGTGTAGTGGTTAGCAGAGGTGGTGGTGAAGTCGGAGCGGGAACCGATAGACACGATGAGAGAGGTGGAAAGGATAAGACGAGAGGCAGAGTCGAGGAAAGGAGAAATGGATCTTAAGCAAACGAAGATCATTACCAACACACAGTTGGAGATCACCAAGCTTCTTATAGGCAAAGATGGAGATAATAGTATTGTTGAATCTTCATTGAGGATTGGAAGGATAAATTGAAGTATCTGACTTTATTTTAAAACTAAGGTGGTAAAATAACAAGATGTGGGGCTAGAGCCTTGCTGCAAATTTCATGTCTCGCAGCTTATGATTGTCTGCGAAGTTCAAAACGTAGGTGGGGCCCACCATGGTGATGTTCGCTAGAAATCCACCCCCTTCATCCATTTTTCCAGCTCATTTTAAGCCATGTTCCCAAAATCGAGGCAAATCCAAAACTCAAGTAGGCTGCATAATAGGAAAAAGTAAGGAGAGAAATGCATACCTTTCAAACCTCCCTAGGTCCACCTTGATGTTTATATGTCATTCAAACCATTCATAAAGTCATACCCACTAGAAGAAACTAAAAACACAAAATAGTAGCCTGATTTAAAACTTTTGTGTACCTCTACGAATGTTTAGATGGTGGGCATTCAATCCCCATGGTTTCATCCCACTCAAGTTATGAATCTGCCACATATTTGGTCTCATGTCCCAACATCAAATGCCCCCCACCTAGCTTCGACATCCCTCAGGTGGACTACATTTGCATCCTTCAATTACGAGCAGGGTTCATCTTATTTTTTACAAGTGTATCTTCATGGTGGGGCCATTGATGAAATGTTTGGATCTTGCGTACATGTACAACACTGGGAAGTCTTGCGTGAGGTTGTGTAGATGGGTTGTGTTATTCACGCGTGTGTGATTAGCAGATAACAATAGCGGAAAAAAAAATATAGTAGGTGGGTTGTGCTACAAAGATGTAGGCTGCCATCCAATCAAATCTTGTTACATTATGCTTGTGCAAATGTATTGAGTTACTAATGCTTGTGCGAATGTATTAAGTTATTATAATTCACAAAGAAATGACCCACAACACTGTAACTTATACTATTATTAGTTACATCGAGACACTTGAACAATCCAATCCATTGACCTAGATTGTTCATTAAATCCACACACCTTTTATGGGTTCCCATGAAAACATCACACTAATTAACATATATTAACCATTCGATCATTAATGACCCTAAATATTCATTTGCATAAAATTAAGTTTAATCAAGAATATGATCCATACATTTGTTAAGGACTATCGTCATTGCGCAATGGTAACCATCTCATCTATGACAAGGGAAAAGATGACTACATAAAGTAAAGCCAAATCAAAGAAGGATTGATTCATCATATTAGTATTTTTTTAGCAACAGCCCATTAAATGCATTTTAAACATGGTAGATAGTTGAGATTGATCAATTAAATGGTTCAAGTGAATTGATGAATAGTTCTCTGAGAGACTAAAGAAATTTCTCTTACTTGCCTATGATGTAATATTAGGAAAAATGAATTTTTCTCAAATACATCTAGATTTTTGTAATATGTCCCAATGTACCTTTGAATCTAGGTAATCTTCCAACTATTTACACTATTTGCCTATATGAGAAGTCTCACCTTGCATAGTTGAAATTCAACAAGTAAAATCTCTCAGCTAGGTTTTTTCGATCCTTAATAATTTAGCTCTGATTGTTTGAACATGAATAGTCACCGTGAACTTTGTATGATAGAAGGATTGAAGTATTCAATCCAAGATTATTATTATTGTTATTATTAGTAATAGTAGTAGTAGTAGCAGTAGAAGCATCTCTGTCAAGGATAGCCCTATTCAATAAATAATTTGGGTCATTAAAAAAACCCCAAATCTAACAACTAGAGTCCCAACTAATACTATTGCAGTGTGTCCATATGTATTGGAGCAAACTTAGGAAGAGTGAAGGACGAGAGATAAATAACATGTAGTTGGTTGATATTCATATCGGTATAGAGATTACTAGTTACTTGAGGTATGTAATGGGAAGTTGGGAACATGGTCTTACATCTGTAGAATCCAAGCCAGAATTTTCTTTTTTGGTACTGGATTTGGGTTAAGGCAAAAGCCCATGATCTAGGTCGAGTTATGAGTCTTGGGGCTCAAATATCAATTAGAGCATGCTTGCACCTCGGAAAGCATATTGGGTCATCCGGTATCTTGATGTGTAGTGTTGTTGAGCGAAGCCCTTGACAAATGAAGTGGTGTGGTTGAGCCTAAGCTTAAATGTTTAGCTGGCAGGCCTCTCTCAGTCCAGGCTTAGGTATTTTAGCTCATAGGGCCGAACTTAAGATAAACCTTTGCTTGGGATAGTTCAATCCATTCATCCCTACACGAAATATATACATATATGGTATGGCAGCGTTTGTAGTGCTTATAGAGTCCTAATATTAGGATGATGGACTACTTTTCACCCTAAACACAAGGGGAATGCCATTGTATGTATACTTTGCCATACATGTGCATTATATGTTAATGTTTGATATCCTTTAAAAATGCCCATTCTCCATCTCACACAATGCATGCCTCTACAAAAGGATGGACAAGACTCCTGAGGGACATACTATGGTGATAGTTATCTACCACCTTAAAAAAATGTTGGTGACAAATGGACCGTACCTACAGTATAAAATTATAACATTGGGACCATATTAATCATGGTGTTGTTAACGTCAGATTTTGTGACAGGATCCTCTGGTCGTTCACCTTCTCTCCAACAGGGATTTCCTCCGCCAGACCTGTAAGAAGACAGAAAGCAACTAAGGGTGGCTGGTGTTCAGCCGTTAGCCCTCCGATGCTTAAGTCGGGCAAGGAAAGAAGAAGGCAAAACAAGGCTAGAGATTGAATAATGTGTACCTTTCTCTTAATGGAGTCATCCCCTTATATAGATCTGAAGCAATCCAATCTGTTACGTAAGATATCGAGATCCCGCTGATTTCGTGGGATAAGATCCTTTTCCTTAGATAGAGGAGTGATTTTATCCAACAACTCATCAGTTAATTACATTCCTTGATAGCAATCCCTTGAGATTCGAAACCATTGAAGAAGGTAAGCCAGAATCGGCCTATACGGGCTCCTGGAACTATTATACGAAGACCGTCCAAATCAAAAGCAAAGACTCACGATTGCTCAGATGTCGGGAGCTGCTCGTGTCAGGAATGCTCGCATTCCAGATGTGCGACCCCTTATCGCGAGCACGAGCTGAGCTGCTCGCATTCCAGATGCGTGACCCCTTATCGCGAGCACGAGCTGAGCTGCTCGCATTCCAGATGCGCGACCCCTTATCGCGAGCACGAGCTGAGCTGCTCGCATTCCAGATGCGCGACCCCTTATCGCGAGCACGAGCTTGACTGCTCGCATGAAAGATGCGCGACCCCTCACTTCTCGCTAGACTATCTTTGCCTACAAAGATGCCCCCCAAACCCTTGGTATTGAGGAACTATGCCAAGGGTTTGTTAGTGTAGACAGCTGGCTGCTGGGAGAAAATCGCACATGATTCACTTAACGTGCTTCCGCATTTATGATGGCCAGCTTTTCGCAGCTTTTTCTGCCGCCAGAAATGAGGCGTCGGGCGCCACGTGTTTCCGTATTTAATGCCAGCGCCCGTTCGTCTGGCGTGCCAGGTGAGAAGCTGCCGCGTGTCCATCAAATCAACAGGGATGATTGCATATAAATATCGGACTTAGCCGAAAATCCTCCATTTTCAAATTCCATCTGCTGCGAAGTTTTCTTCTTCTTCTTCTCTATTTCCGGAGTAAAAACCTGTTTACAGAGGTATTCCTTCTTTTCTTTCTTCTTACTCACTTCTCCCACCCATTTTTCTTTATAATGGCGGAAATCTCTGACGAAGAGATTGTTCCTTTGGGAGATGAAACCCCAGATTCCTCCGAATCCAATAACGCCAGAGTACCGGCTGGGAGATATTCCGCCTCCGGTTACTCTTCCATCTTGACGGAGGAAAGACTCTCTAACCTTAGAGAGGTATATAGTGTCCCAGACTCTGTTTCATTTAGATTACCGGGGAGAGGGGAGACAGCCCATGCACCACCACCAGGGTGTGTGGCTTTCTACGAATACTTTTTCAAAGTGGGTGTACGCCTTCCCCTCCACCCTTTCATACGAAACTTCCTCCGTCTCTATAAGATTGCCCCGGGCCAACTAATAGTAAATGGCTGGCGGGTGCTTCTGAGCGTTTTTGTCCTCTGGAAGTAGGCGGGTAACGATGAGTTAACCGCTGAGGAGTTTTTAAGGTTATTCCAACTGAAGAAGGTGCCAGCTAGCGAGGGTTGGTACTACCTTTGCTTCTGGCACCGGAATAACTTTATCCTGGGGAACCCTTCTTCCAACTGTCCGGGATGGAGAAAAAGATGGTTTTATGTTTCCGGCAATTGGGAGTCCGAAATGGGCTCCGACCCAAAAGGTCACAACGTTAATCACCATTTTGGCGAAGGTGGGTTTTGTTTTCGCCATCTATCTGAAAGGAACAGAGCCTTTGCCCTACAATGATTAATATGCCTTCTTCTTTTTTTTTGTAGGGATCCCAACTGGTGTGAAGCCAAATCTGCGAGGAGGACTCAACGAGAAGCTCTTTAGAGTTTACAAACTCCCTGCGGCTGCCCGCCACGTAAACGCTGTTCTAGAGCCTCGTTGTCTCTGTGCGGCGGGTCTAATTTCTCCAGAAGAAATGACAAACGTCGGAGACAAGAGAGGAGCGCTGGGAGTGCTCCCTCGCTTAAAAGGTGCTGCCTCGAAAAGGCAGAAGAAGACTGCGGCCGGTCCTTCATCTGCGCCTATCCCGACAGACGGACCTGGTCGCGGACCACAGCCGCGCGTTGCTGAAAAAGGGGGTGCGGCCCCGACTTCTCGTGTGACTACGACTCCTTCGGCTGCTGCGACTCCACCGCCAGGTGCTCGCGGTCAGCCAATGATCGAAGTTGCTGACAATTCGCCGAAAGGCGATCGGAGGGAGGGAGGCCTCCCTCCAAAGGAGATAACATACGAGCCTACTGGTGCTCGCGAGTCTGCGACACCTTCCTTGGGTGTCGTAGGTGCTCGCGAGACGGGCTCAAACGAGATGGTAGTGGCCCAACCTTCCGGGTCGGGGGTCTTTGTTATCCCCCCACACTTGCATCCGATATGCAAGTTTATGTTTGATAACATCTCCCCCAATGCCTTCGGGAGTTTGCCTGAGCCAAGCCCAGAGGCTCTCTCCACTGATATCGGGGTGAGGTTGGTTTAGGTAACAACCTTTTTCCTTTTTACCAATCTCTCCGTGATTTAATAGGATGACTAGCAATCTAATCCTTCTTTCTTTATTTATATCAGAGCTTGGATCTCACGCTCCACGTTAGGCGGGATGTCGAAGCCGCTCGCCGCAGCGTGGAGGATGCTGAGAAGAAGACGAAGACAATGGAAGCCGAGGTCCAAGGGCGGGACCGCTTGGTTAAGGCTCTGGAGGTTCAGATCGCCAAGCTGGATGAAGAAAAGAAGATTCTCCTCGTAAAAATCCAATCCCTGACTGAGCATTTTCAATCAGTGGACCTCCAACTCGCAAAGCTTCAAGAGCTTCATACTAAGAGCGAGAAGGAGAAGGAAATCTTCCACAAGGACAAGATCCAGCTTGAAGGGCAGTTTAAGGACGCTCGGACCAAGCTTGAGGAGGCCCAGCAGCGACTTAAACAGCTGAAGGATGACTCCATCCACTGGGAAGAGGAGCGGGTGGCCCTCGTTCAGATGGTATCTGACGAGGGTCCTCGCGCAGTCCAGGAGTTTCGTACTTCTCCACTTTATGACGAGGAGCGATATGAAGCGTATATCGCTGGTCGCGATTTCGCGGTCAGAGTTATGCAGCAGATCGCTCCGACTTTTAACGTTGAGGAGTTCGATAGGATGGCTTTTGAGGTCGCAGCTAGAGAACGAGCTGCTGCCGAGAATGAAGTCACCGGAGCTACAGATGTCGCTCCTGCTCCCGAGGCTGGCCCTGAATCTGAGAGCCGCGAGCCTGCCCAAGAGGGGGATGATCAGCCCTGACTTTGTTGCCCTCTTTTGTCTTCATCGTGTATTTTTTATTTTTCTTCTTTATATATATATATATATATATATATATATATATATATATATATATTTTATACTCTTGAGAAGAAATCGATATGTAACGACTGTGTAATGATTTGACCTTTTGGTCCATTATAATGAATATCTATTTCTTCAACGTCGTGTATTCTCCTTATCTTTCATTTTTGCTTTGTGTTGATCACATGTTGACTCATCAGAGGACGCGACCCCTTAATTCGAGCACGAGCCGCGCTGCTCGCAGTTAAGGGTACGACCCCTTAATTCGAGCACGAGTTGCGCTGCTCGTAATTAGGATGTACGACCCCTTAATTCGAGCACGAACTGCGCTGAGCTGCTCGTAGTTAGGATGAACGATCTGCGACCCCTTAATTCGAGCACGAGCTGCGCTGCTCGCATTCTGGAAGTGCGATCCTTTTCACCAAGCGCGAGCATCTAACTCATGAAAAAGTGAATTAGACTCAATCTGGGGATCGTGTGACCGTGTCCGCGTTGAGATAGACTGATCTATCGATTGAGATTTTGATTCTACCAAGGGCAGAAGATTGGTCAAGAGAGCACGTATGCTCTCTTCGGGGCTATCTGTAATCCATAGAATGAAGAAGCAACCAACTAGTAACAATTTTGATCCTACCAAGGGTAGGCAATTGGCCAAGAGGATGGTATGCACTCTCTTCAGGGCTATTCAGGTCCAAGTAAATGGAGTAGCGACCAAAAGATATGTTTTTACTTTATTCACGAAATGTTGTCATGAACTACATCGAATCTAGGGATAGTATTGTAGCAAATGCTCTACGTGCCAAGGGCGATGTACGGGTCTTCCCTGCATGTCTTCGAGGTAATAAGTACCGGGTCGCACAATCTTAATAACCCGATAAGGGCCTTCCCAATTTGGATCCAGCGAACGAGCGGGAACCCCGAGTCTTTGCCTCAGGACCAAATCTCCGAGCTGGAAGGACCTAGGCTGAACTTTAGCATTTTGATAGCGAGCAATACGTTGCTGATATGCGACCGCTCGTAATTGGGAGGTATTTCTTCGTTCTTCCAAGAGGTCGAGATGAAGTCGAAGATCTTCCTGATTACCTGTGGGGTCATACTGTTCGATCCGATACGAGGGCACTTGAATTTCCACTGGTACTACCGCATCGACACAAATGCTAAGGAAAAAGGGGTCTCACCCGTTGATGTACGAGTTGTAGTCCGATATGCCCATAATACCTCTGGTAGAAGTTCTGGCCATTCACCTTTGCATTCACCAAGCTTGGTTTTTAAATGGTGCTTAATGATTTTGTTCACTGCCTCGACCTGCCCATTCGCCTGAGGATGATATGGAGAAGTGCGGAGATTACGTATCTTCCATTTTTCACAAAATTCATCAAAGGCCGCGTTGTCGAACTGCGTTCCGTTGTCGGTAATTATAGTGTGAGGGAGTCCGAAACGGCATATGATATTTCTCCATATGAACTTGGTAGTTTGTTTCTCAGTAATCTTGGCTAATGGTTCTGCCTCGGCCCATTTGGTGAAGTAATCAACCGCCACAATTGCGAACTTATTTTGTCCCTTTCCCATGGGCAAGGGCCCAATGATATCGACCCCCCACTGAGCGAAAGGCCAAGGGCTATCAACTGGAGTCATCCGTTCAGATGGTACATGAGGTATAGGTGAATATCGTTGGCACTTGTCACATTTTTTAGAAAATTCAATTGCATCTGCTTTCATAGTGGGCCAATAATATCCTTGCCGCATCGCCTTATATGCTAGGGATCGCCCCCTGGGATGGTTACCACATGCCCCCTGGTGTACTTCGTCTAGAACACGAAGTGCTTCTTCTGGATGAAGACACCTTAAATAAGGCAAGGAAAAACTCTTGCGCAACAATATTCCGTCTTGCAAGGTATACCTGGCAGCCCGAAGACGAATTTGTCTTGCAGCTTTCTTGTCCTCTGGTAGGTATCCGTCTCTGAGATACAGGATGATGGGATCCATCCAGCATGGAGATGATTGTACCGATATTACTTGCTCAAGAGTTGCTGGGTCGATACTCAGGTTCTGACAATGTTCGATGGGGATCGAATGTGATAACTCAGATTCTAATGCAGAGGCGAGCTTTGCCAGGGAATCGGCAAGTTGGTTCTTCTCGCGAGGAATATGAATTATTTCATAAGTCTTCAGTTTTGCGAGCAGGATGAGGACACGAGACTTGTATAAGGCCATCCTTTCTTCTTTGGCCTCGAATTCACCGAGAACTTGGTTGACAATGAGCTGGGAGTCGCTATGAATCAGCAGATTCTGAATTGAAAGGACAATTGCTAGTTCGAGGCCAACTATCAGGGCCTCATATTCCGCTTCATTATTCGAGACGCGAGAATCGAAACGCAGAGCATATTGGAAATGCGACCCGTCGGGAGCTACTAATATCAGGCCCGCTCCGCTGCCAGTGGCCCGCGACGACCCGTCCACGAAGAGTGACCAAGGAGGCTGGTCGCTGGTCATGGTATTATCATCAAAAGAGTATGTGAATTCGGCGATGAAGTCGGCCACGGCCTGGCCCTTGACTGCGGTCCTAGGGCAGAATGAGATATCGTGCTCGCTGATCTCGACCGCCCATTTAGTTAAGCGTCCGGAAGCCTCAGGTTTTTGAAGGACTTGCCGCAGTGGATGATTTGTTGGTACTAGAATAGCGTGGGCTTGAAAGTATGGTCGCAATTTTTGAGCTGCCGTGACTAAGGCTAGGGCCAGCTTCTCCATATCAGAATACCTAGTTTCTGCATCAACCATTGCTCGACTGATATAATAAACGGGCCTTTGTACCCCGGAATCTTCTCTTATCAAAGCGGCGCTAACGGCCGTAGTGGACACAGAGAGATAAAGAATGAGTTACTCATGTGCTACAGGTTTAGATAAAATGGGGGGTGTGCTCATGTATAGCTTCAATTGTTGAAAGGTTTCCTCACACTGTGGCGTCCATTTCCAATCAGACTTGGCCGTTGCACGAAGGAGTTTGAAGAATGGTAAGCACTTGTCAGATGCTCGCGAAATGAATCTATTCAACGATGCAATGCGACCAGCCAGACGCTAGACGTCCTTCAGAGTAGTGGGGGATTTCATCTCTACCAATGCTTTTATCTTTTCAGGATTTGCCTCAATTCCGCGCTGGCCGACCATGAACCCGAGAAATTTTTCTGCAGACACTCCGAACGCACATTTTTCTGGGTTCAATTTCATTTGATACTTCCTCATTAGATCGAATGCTTCTCGAAGATCAGGGAGATGATCATCTTCCACGATGCTTTTCACAAGCATGTCATCGACGTAAACTTCCATATTTCTGTCGATTTGGGCAGCGAATATTTTGTTGACGAGGCGGTGATAGGTGGCCCCTGCATTTTTAAGACCAAATGGCATTACCTGGTAGCAATATAGTCCCCGATCTGTGATGAAGGCGGTATGCTGGCTATCAGGTGGGTGCATCATGATCTGGTTGTAACCAGAATAAGCATCCATAAAACTGAGCAAAGCGTGCCCAGCTGTTGAATCGACCAACTGGTCGATCCGCGGTGTCGGGAAGCTATCTTTGGGACATGCTTTGTTCAAATCTGAATAGTCAACTGTAACGCCCCAGATTTTCGAGATTTATTTGAAATTTTTGAAAATTCATTTTTTATTAATTATTGTACATTTACCGTTGATTTGCGAATAGCGGGACATCCGTAGGAGATCCGATAGGAGACCCTTTACAAAAGTTGCTTAGAATGATCCCATAAACATCGTAGAAAGATCAGATTTCAAAAATCACGCACTTTTTAGATAATTACGAAAATGCCATTAGTTAAACTTAAGTTAAGATGCCATTTTTAAGTATTATAGTTTCTGACGATCACTTTCATGCAAAACCTTGTATTTAAGCTTTTGGGCACATATTAACCATACACATCAAATTTCAGCCCTTAAATCATAGTAGAAGTGGTTCGATTGTCAAATCAGCCCCTTAACCCTTGATTTTCATGTCCATCGAGTGAGGAAAGTAGAGGGTTAGTCGTAGTCGAATATTTCTCTTCATATGAGTGACTTGGATCGTCTTTATCATGGACCAATAGTGTGATTTGAGTGCCCCACCTTGATAAGCATCTTTCTTATGCGCGAAGTTATTCCGTTTTAGAAATTAATGAGTTACCAACTCTTTTTAAATCTGAACCTTTCAATTTACCCACTTCTCACCATCAATCGCTTCTCAAATTTGGACCACTTATTATACTCATATGACTACGAGTTTACACAAAATTTGGACCCCGATCTATAATCCTACACCGTTGAACCACAAAGCCAGCCCCTTCCTTTTCCGCCAAAAGTTGGAATTTCAGATCTAGGCATTTCTCACCATCAATCAACCACTAAATTTTGTACAATTGTTTGCCTATCATGACTACATATTTTTCCAAAATTTGGGCCCCGATCATCAAGCGTAAACCGTTAATTGAGATCTAGCCCATTTTAGCACCCGTTAGGCCATTTTCAAAGATCGGCCAATCTAGAATGTGGATCATCAAGAAATTTACGTATTCTGACTCTACTCTTCGAGCTTGATAAGATGAACGGATTAGAATTGATCATAGATCATCCGAATATTGAGATTTGAGAAACCCACCTCAAGAAGTTGTTACATAAGACCTCGCGTGCACATCCCTCTCCATATTTCTACTACGCACCTCCAAATCTTTCTCTTAACCCTAGCCTCCATGCCTTAGAGAAAGAGAGAAGAGAGAGAGAGAGAGAGAGAGAGAGAGAGAGAGAGAGAAAAGAGTTCTTTCTCATATTTTTCCAGCGGCTAAGATCTTCTACAACCCTCTTCTTCTAAGTCCATCCTAAGGTGAGGATTTTCCTTCAAGCCTTTCATTAATAATATTATGATTATCATAGGTTTCTTTTGTGGCATGTGAAGTTGTTTTGTTTTGAATTGCTGATCCATATAACATGAAGTTTAATGTAGGATTTGTAATGAATATCATTATATAATGATGCGATTTATTGTTTAGATTTTTTTACTAAGAAGCATGTGTATTTGTGTTATCTATCTTTGTAAAATCTATGCCCTTATTTCCTTAATCTGTGTTTTACAAATAACATTGGTTTTCATATTGTGATATGAAATATGTGTATAAAATCATCATATAGACATCCCATTATTGTATACTCTTTGTCCCTAAGTTGGTAAAATTATTCGATTTAGAGAGATGGAACCCATGAGAGGTGTCCATGATGGAAGAATATCTCTTGACTTAACTGAGAGAATGAAGTGATTGTTTTTCAATGGATCCTTACATGTGCATGATGCTTGATTGGAGCCATTTACATTATATGAGTATTTTAATGAATTTGGCCATGATGTACAACATTGACTTTTGGGACATGATGAAATCATAAAACGGGACAATGAGTGTACACTAATGGTATACAAATTCTCATGAGCCGGGGTTGGTACTATGGACACTAATCTCGTGCTGTCGGCCTATGCTGGGTTGCTTGCGACTCCCCATAGTGACCATTGAGTTTTATTTAAATCGGTTGTATGCGAAAACACTTAAATAAAGGAGAAACTAAAGTCATGCATTCACTTGGCTCCATGTGGGTGTATGGAGTTGAGAATAGGCTAGAGCGTCCTACTTCTCCCGTACACTGTCACGTGTAGATTTGGGCTATGAGCGTCCCGTTTCTCATGTGGTCGGGCAAAACTATAGGCTTGTGCGTCCCAGGAACCTCTGGTGACTAGTGGCTAGCATGAAGTCGTAACAGGGAGTCTCCCACTTCATGTATTGTGATTCTAACCAGGGTACCTTAGCCAGAGCATGCATTCCATGCATCGCATTAACAAAGATTTTTTTTGTTGGTTGTTTTGATTTGATTAAATGATAATATACTGCTTGCGTTTACTCTGTACTGTTATTATTATTCTTGATTGTCTTGGAGGAAATATTCCCCACTATGATAGCGTTTAACGCTATCCCAAACACAATTTAGGTGATGCAGGTGAAGATCTAGGTAATGAACCCGATTTTCAAGGAAAAGAGTTCGATGGTTCGTACAATCACATGGCGGATGACGATGTTAGAAAAACTTAGTTAATGTTTTCATTTATCAAATATTTCTTTGAGTAGTTGATACATTTATGGAATTGTAATAAGTCTTCAAGAGAAGACATGGTTTTGTATTTTAATTAATCAGTATGGATATTGGTTGGTTCATTTATTTAAACATTGATAATGACGCAGTAAGTTTGATTGAATAAGATGATAATTGTTTCTGCCATTGTGCTTGAATGATATATTTTATTATTTGACAAATTAGTTATTCCATAAATTACTTGGGAATTCGGCCGTCGTGTTATACACGAGAGTCGAAAATCTCGGGTCGTTACATCAACGCACATTCTCCATTTGCCATTAGCTTTCCGGACGAGAACTACGTTCGCGACCCACTCTGGGTAATTAACCTCTTTAATGAAATTGACCATGAGTAGCTTCTCCACTTCAGCTTTGATCGCCATTTGCCTTTCTACAGTGAAGGCACGTCGACGCTGGTGCACGGGTTTATGCTTCGGGTCGATATTGAGACGATGTACGATGACATTGGGGTCGATGTCTGGCATATCTTTATGAGACCAAGCAAATACGTCCTGGTATTCGGTGAGGAAACGGACCAAATCTTCACGATGGACATTGGTTAAAGAAGACCCAATGTACACGACCCTAGACGGGTCGTCTTTGGTTAGGTGAATCGCCATTGTTTCTTCCCGAGGAGTTCCTGATTGGAGAACGTTCTCTCTCGGATCCAGCGAGGTGTTGGTGGAAAAATTGGGTGAATCTTGTGCTATCTCCATAACGGGTGTCGCTTGAGCCTTCTTTCGATCTTGTAGGGCTATCTGATAGCAAGAGCGTGCCTCCTGTTGACTTCCTCGCACGACCCCGATACCATTTGGGGTAAGAAATTTGACACACAGATATGAATGGTGCAAGGCTGCCCCAACCTTAGTAAGAGACGGTCGCCCCAAAATAGCGTTATACGCTGATTTTCGATCCACCACAAGGAAGTTTATAAAGACGGTAGTCTTCATTGGATTTTCTCCAAAAGTAACCGGGAGATCAATGCTTCCTTCAGGTGTTACTACCTCACCTCCAAAGCCGACGAGGGGGGTCGAAACTGGCTTGAGTAGGCTTCTAGCAAGAGCCATTTTGTTGAAAGCCTCCAAGTATAGAATATCGGCTGAGCTACCTGTATCCACCATAATTCGATGAGTCAGATAATTTGATACCTTTAATGTGACTACGATGAAATCTTCGTGAGGGAAATGAATTCCCGCTGCATCTTCGAGGGTGAAAGAAATGGGAGGATGGTTGGCTTTTGACGAGCTGGGCGTCTGTTCCAGCCAATAGATATGCTGGGGTTCTTTAGACGCCTTCCGAGTGTATGCTTTCCTTGAAGCTTGAGAGTCACCCCCACAAGCTGGTCCTCCGACGATGGTGCGAATTTCTCCAGTAGGCTCAGCGTCCTCTTGGGCAGTAGGCGGTTCTTTTTGGCGTGGTGAGGCTTTCGCCCTTTCTGGTGATCGATTTTTACGAGCGACATAATCCTGAAGATGGCCTTTTCGAATAAGGGCTTCAATGTGATCTCGTAGAGAGATGCAATCCTGGGTTCTATGCCCGTGATCTTTATGGAAGTAACAGAACTTGCTCTTGTCTCTCTTCTCGGGATCGGATTTGATCTTTGCAGGCCACTTCACATATGGCTTGTGTTTTATCTCCATTAGAACCTTTTCATGAGACCGATTAAGAGGAGTGTAGTTATGATATTTACCAGAATAAGGTTTCTTGGGGGAACGTTCGCGCTGATCACGACGATATTTTTTATCTGCAGTAGAGGTTCCCTCTGGCTTGCGCTTCTTACCCTGTACTCCATGGCGTGTCAATGCGACTTCTTCTGCATTGATATATTTCTGAGCTTTGGTTTGGAATTCTGCCATAGTTTTTGGAGGGCTCTTATCTAAAGCAAACCTGAATTTCTCGCTCGTTATTCCGGCTATGAGGGCTGTAAGACCTTCTTCTTCAGTATAACCCTCAGTTTGAACGGCTTCGGCAGTGAATCGTACTGTGAACTCCTTTATTGTCTCCCCTTGCTGCTGTTTCAGATCCATCAGATGGGAGGCTGGCTTCTTAATGCGAATGCTTCCCATGAATTGAGAAAGGAATATCTCCGATAACTGGGAAAAGGAGCTGATGGAATGGGGCTTTAACCCCCGGAACCATGTACGAGCTGCTTCCTTCAATGTTAGGGAAAAAGCCCTACACATGATTTATGACCCATGTCCCTCCAACTCCATGAGAGACCTGTATGTTTCTAGGTGTTCAAGAGGATCACCAATACCTGTATACGAGGTGATAACTGGCGTTCGATACTTTCTAGGTAACGGTGCCTCCATTACCTCGCTGGTAAAGGGGGACTCGGATTGATGTATTGACGCCATGATGGCAGATGGCCGATTTGCCTGATATCGTTGTTCCATGACGTCAAAACGATCATGGATTCTTTTGAGATCTCCTTCCCATGGCAGGGTATAGCCTGATGTTTCGGCGGTGAAGCCTTGAGGTTGAGGTTGTCGAGATGAACTAGAATGTATAGAATGTGGGGACGGCACAGGGAGATGGTTGCCAGGTGGTGGGACCTGTGGTTCGTCCATAGAATGTCTAGAAGCCACTGGTATGGGTTGCGATGGTAACCCTTCGGAGGGTTGTTTCTGTTGCTCGGGGAAATGCTGATCAAGCCGATTTGACAGGGCCTGAACTCCGGCATTTAGAGTTAGAAGAGTATTTCCGAGGAAACGCAGGACATCGTCTTGATTTCCAGAAGCCTCCAATAATGGGTTTGCTGATGGCATATTTGGGGCTCCTTGAGGGATATTCGTCGAAGTGGGTGGAAGAGCAGGTATGGATTCCGTCTCATCGGGCGGAGGTGGTGCCTGCCTTGAAGTCGAAGGGTGAACAGCCTTTTTAGGAGGCATCGCAAAAGGATTTTGATCAGTGGTTAGAACGATTGATTTTGACGATCAAGTCGTTCCCACAGACGGCGCCAAACTGTTAACGTCAGATTTTATGACAGGATCCTCCGGTCGTTCACCTTCTCTCCAACAGGGATTTCCTCCGCCAGACCTGTAAGAAGACAGAAAGCAACTAAGGGTGGCTGGTGTTCAGCCGTTAGCCCTCCGATGCTTAAGTCAGGCAAGGCAAGAAGAAGGCAAAACAAGGCTAGAGATTGAATAATGTGTACCTTTCTCTTAATGGAGTCATCCCTTTATATAGATTTGAAGCGATCCAATCTGTTACGTAAGATATCGAGATCCCGCTGATTTCGTGGGATAAGATTCTTTTCCTTAGATAGAGGAGTGATTTTATCCAACAACTCATCAGTTAATTACGTTCCTTGATAGCAATCCCTTGAGATTCGGAACCATTGAAGAAGGTAAGCCAGAATCGGCCTATACGGGCTGCTGGAACTATTATACGAAGACCGTCCAAATCAAAAGCAAAGACTCACGATTGCTCAGATGTCGGGAGCTGCTCGTGTCAGGAATGCTCCCATTCCAGATGTGCGACCCCTTATCGCGAGCACGAGCTGAGCTGCTCGCATTCCAGATGCGCGACCCCTTATCGCGAGCACGAGCTGAGCTGCTCGCATTCCAGATGCGCGACCCCTTATCGCGAGCACGAGCTTGACTGCTCGCATGAAAGATGCGCGACCCCTCACTTCTCGCTAGACTATCTTTGCCTACAACAGGTGTACATTTTCAAGATGTGCTTTTAACCATTTGAGAGTTATTAGATACTCTGGTAATGATGATACTTAGTATGCAGGCACAGAAATGGTAGACGGACTGGATTGTGGAAGCCATTGTCAGGAAGTTACAGTCTAAAAATTAGATTTCTTGAACCAGCCTAGTCTCTTATTCATAGACCCTTGTTTGAAATGAGAACACTAGATGTTTTCAATTTTTAACTATCTAATAAATGTCCAAAAATCTAATAGTCAGATAACAGGATAATAGTAATATTTGTTTTGAAGTGCTCTCAGAGCACTATATAAGTTAAAGTGCTCCAAGTTGTTTTTAGCCCTTAGTCCAATCCCACCAATCTTAATTGTTCATTAGCTCCACTGTAGATTTCATGGGCAGCTAGAAAAACATGCCACCAATTTGATAGATGTTAACCATTTGATGATGAAATTTTATATGGATGGACACGATTGTCTATATAAAAATAGGTCCTGCTAACAATTGAATCCATCTATTTGTTAGGACCCATCATAGATATCTTATGATTTTAGAGAATAACTTTCATTACGCAATCTTAGTCATGACTATAAGAAATAACCCAATCAAGGATGATTTAGATCATCTAATTTAGTCAACTTTTGGCATGGGAGTCCATGAAGTGTGGTCTGGACTCTAATTTGGACAATTCTGATTCTTCTAAGATGAAATGGATCTAATGAATCTTATAACTTAGACAATTTGAATAGGCAACGTTAAAATAACACCGCTTAGGTGAATGCTTTTATTTTTATATACCTTTTCACATAATAACTTAAAAAAATTACTATAACAATGGCTTTTGTATGATTCTATTCTTTTGGTATTGTTGGAATTTTACAAACCTTCGTATTTTGGTCACTATCACTTTCAAATATAAACGAATTGTAAAACAAATACATTTTGTTTTACTTATGTTGATCACCAGCATCGGGTTGCTCATTACGACTATCATGGATAGATGATCCAATTATTGGAAACATCCATCTTTTAGAAACTACCACAAATATTACATTCCAGTGATCATGCTTCTAGAATGATCCTACGCTTCAATTGTTGGAAATGACATGAGACACTGAAAGCTGTGATGGTTAGAATCCAACTTCACTTTCTCAAAAAGTAATGGAACAAACATGAGAAGGGTTTTTAAGGACTCCCAACAGAGAGATTTTCAAACAGCGCTCTTCTAGCATTTAATCTTCACTGGTGATCTCATGGGTTTTTCAGATGTAGAAAAAATATTTTATCTCAAAAATGCTCATTTAGACAAGTGTGTGTAAAACTTCATTAGGTAGGGCCCACGCAATCAACGGTTTAGATAATTTGACTTGTGGATATTTAGATTGAGCAAACTTATGGGCCCCATAGAAGTTGTGATCATTTTAGTTACGTAAGGCGTGGTGCGCTTGGTTTCTCTTATGTATCAAAGGTAGTTGAGATGGATGCTAAAGTATTTTAGTGAAACATAACTTATATGGTGTCGAGACTTATAGAGAAATAGTTGTGATGGGTTAAACTGCTTCAGTTTCCTTTTCTATAAATATTAGTTTTGGTTTATCTGCTTACTTACACATTAAAAAAAATATTTAAAAAAAAAAAGTCTCATTGCAAGATTTCCAAAAGGATAAGGTGTGGAATATCAAGTTCCAAAAAAGAATGATTTAAGTACAACACTATCATTAATATTAATTGGAGAAATAACTTCGTATTCAGGTATGCAAATTCAATTGTTAAATGTCCATTATTGATGTATAGATTGATCCTTCTATTCTATAGTTGTAGTTTTACAATTTGTATTAGAACAAGGATCTATGCATTCAATTAGTGGTAAATTTTGAGCATCACCTAATTAGCATAATACTAGCTTGGGCCAAAATTCATTCGTAAACTCACATATAAAAGCCCATATGCAAAAGGGGTCTTCTTCTTAATCATAATCCCATCATAATTTCAATTGTAAAAGGGAAGAGTATCAAGGCCTTATTTAGCCCTTGATGCCAATGCGAATGCCAAGTCATGTCTCGCCTTACTAGAACATGTTAGCCTATTAGGCTTCCCATTCAAGATTTAGAAAATTTAGAAAGTTTTGAAAACTTTGATCTTGAAGGCTCACATATCCATACATACATAAGCGAATCTATCCAATATGTTCGTTATGCATATATGATATGCTCGTATCTAAATCTAATAACCCATGCATAGATATGATATTGTGACCACTTTAGAATGTGGATCCCACCCTTAGCTTGTTGTGTATGAGGCCTCACGACCTCTAGACAGGTGGTTAAGCGTGTGGAACAGGAAAAAATGTGCACGCGCTAGCCCTTGTGTAGTCCACGTGATATCAATAGCTTGTAGGCAATTTTTGCCTAGTTTTGTTTTCTTTTTGCAAATCAAATCCATTTATGCTATTCATCTCGTCGAGAGCTTTGAAATGACTACAGAATTCAGATCACAAATTTTTTGGATGGATAAGTCAATTGTTCATTGGCTAAGTCATATCTCTTTATCTACCACTTAAAATGAGAGGAATTTTAGTCTAAGGGCCTGTTTGTTGACACTTAAAATAGTTACTTAAAGAGGAATTGAAAAAATAATTTTTATAAGTGTTGTTTGTAAACACCGAATTCGGAAAGCGCTCCGTGATTATCCATTGATTTTTTTCAGCAACGAAGGTCTGGCTTAATGGTGAATTCGGAATGCGCTCCGTGAATTTTCTATAAAATAAATAAATTTGCTTCCAAAATTACCCTCTCACAATTGCTACGGAGAGTTTTCTCACTATTGCGTAATACATAACCTAACTTTTAACATGTGCAACTTCTCTGGCCCCATCATGATTTATGTGTTAGATCAACACCGTCTATTGACTTTTCCAGATCATTCTAGAGCATGAGCCAAAAAATGAGGCACATATAAAGCTTAAAGTGAACCACACCATAAAAATCGGCGGGAATTGAATGACTACCATTGAAACCTTCCTAAGGTCTAATATGAGGTTTTTTTTCCCCATCTAACCTCTTCATAAGGTCACACATACGTGGATGAAGGGAAAACACAAATATCAGATTGATTAAAGCCTTTTGTGGCCCTAAGAAGTTTTCAATGGTAGGCACCCAATTTCTACTATTTCCTATAGTGTGGCCCACTTGAGCCTTACGTCTGCCTCTTTTTTTGTCTTATGCCCTAAAATGATATGGAAAAATGAATGGATGGTATGGATTAAACATATACATCATGTAGGCCCAACAGGGACATTCGTCTCTTGCCTCAACCCTCTTCTTTGGATCCCATGCGGATTGCCAACCCGCATTCATAAAAGAGCAAGCTACTAGGCAATGTTATGTGTGCCCCATCATGATATATGTGTTTTATCGACACCGTTCATCCATTTTTTGAATTAAAATTAGGACATTGGACCAAAAATTAGACATATCCAAAACTCAAGTGTGCCACACGAGAGGAAATAGTGGGGATTACTAACCACCATTGGAATATTTGTATGACCACAAAAGTTTCATATCATGATAAGATTTTGGTGTTATCATTTCATCCTAGTGTGAATGAACTTATAAACGGTTTGGATGGCCCATAAATAACAAGGTGAGGCCAGGAAGATTTCAACAGTAGAAAACTCTTTCCCCAGTTTTCCCTATCTTTGTTGCCCACTTGAGCTCTGGATCCACCTCATTTTTGTTAAAAGTCTTAAATTTATATAGAAAAAATGGATGACCGGGGTGGATTTCTCACAAACATCACAGTGGGCCACCTAGTAATTCGGCGCGGAATTGCCTTTGGCAGGAAATCCGCGCATCGAGAATCCATTCGAACAAACCGGATTGCAATGGATTTCCTGCAAAAGCCTTGCACAAGAAGTTCATGTGCTGGGAACCTAAGTGGGGTCCACAGTGATGTTTCTAATAAATCAACCCCGTCCATCCGTTTTGGGAGCTTATTTTAGGACATGAAATAAAAAATGAGCCGGATCCAAGACTCAAGTGGGCCTCACTAAAGGAAAAGGTGGGTAGGGAAATTACTACCGTTGAAACCTCCCAGGGGTCCACAGTGATGTTTATATGACATCCTTTCGTTCATAACGTCACTACTACTGGAATGAACTGGAAACACAAATATTATCCTGATTCGAAACTCCTGTGGCTCCACAAATATTTCAACTGTGGACGTTCAATCCTCACGTTTTCGGCCCATGAGTCTTGGATCCGGTTCATTTTTGTTCTCATGTCCTAAAATGAGCTCCCAAAACAGAAGGACGGGGTGGATTTATAAAAAAAACATCACTATGGGCCCCACCTTGGTTCCGAGCACAGGAACTTTGTGCGCAAGGCTTTTGCAGGAAATCCGCGTCCGATTGCATCCTTCCACCGCCAAACGCGAATTAGCTACCGACAGGTTGAGTAGCCATCTCGTTACTGAAGTGACGTCACCAACTTATGTGGGCCCCACCGTAATGTATGTGTTGTATATACACCATCCATCTGTTTGGAGAGAACATTTTAGGGAATGAGACAAAGATTGAGGCAGATCCAAAGATCAAGTGGACCCCACCAAAGAAAACTGTGGGGACAGTGACATGACCGTTGAAACCTTCCTAAGGCTCACCATAATATGTATTTGAAATCCAATCTGTTCATAAGTTCACACAGACATGGAAGAAGGGAAAACACAAATATCAGCTTGATCAAAAACTTCTGTGGCTCCAAAAAGTTTTTAATGGTAGGAGATCAATCCCCACTGTTTTCTTTGGTGAGATCCATTTGAGATTTGGATCTTCCTCATTCTTTGGATCTTACCCTAAAATGATCTCTCCAACTTGATGGACGGTGTGGATATAACACATACATCACAGTGGGGCCCACAAAAGTTGGTGACGTCACTTCAGTAGTGAGATGGCTACTCAACTTGTCAGTAGCTAATCCGCGTCCTCCACCACATGGAAGAAGCGGGTTGCATCCTTCCACTGCCTGGATGTTAGGTATGACTTTGTGAGGCCCATCGTGATGTAAGAATTTTATCCATGCTATTCATCTCTTCTCAAATCATTTTACAGCATGATCTCAAAAAATGAGGCAAGTCCCCGACTCAAGTGGACCACACTAAAGGAAGCAGTGGTGATAATGACACCTACCGTTGAAACAATATGAAAGACTATTAAAAACTTTTTGTGGCCCGCAAAAGTTTTAGATCAAGCTAATCTTTATATTTTCTCTTCATCTAGATCTTCTTGACATTATCAACGGCTTGGATTGCAAAACAACATTACCCTTATCCTTACAATGGGCTCTTTAGAATTTCTAATTGTGGGGCACTCAATCACCACTGTTTCCAGTGGTACGATCCATTGGATATGCATAATTTTTTGTCCAATGTCCTCAAATTGGTTGGAGACAAGTATAGACGGCATGGATATACAAAATATCATCCATGTGGGTCATACCATAATGTTCGGTACTGGTTAATTTTTTTATATGTTTTTTATGGATAATAATATTTTAATTTTATATTAAGTACTTTAGTTTATTTGAATTAAATAGATGTTAACTTAATGATTTTATTTTCATTTAATAAAAAAAACTCTTCATAATGCATAACATCTCCAAACAAGAAATAGAGGTAAATATATCAAGTTAACAAATTTCGATCATTTCAGACATTTGTTAACAAACAAGTTGTTTAAGATTCAGTACTTAATTTTCAGATTTCAGCAACAATTACCAAACATATTTTTAGACTTCAGATCCAGATTTCAAATTCAAATTTCGGATTCAGGCTTCAGATTCCAGATTCAAGCTTCAGAATTCAGATTTAACAAACGGGCCGTAAGTGATGTACTCTATATGCTATTAAGATGATTTGGTAAGATTGGAAATTTTTTGTCCATATCTAGACAGATTGACTACGTCCATTCATATAAGTTGCTTTTTTATGGATTGATTCATTTCATATCAGATTGGGTTAAAATTCACTATTTAATCCAATTGGCACGTTCTTAATACAACTTTCACTCATATTGACCATAAGATGGCCCAATGATGAAACTTTGATGATTAAGTCTGCAAATAATAAAGTTGGTTATTAAGAATATTTTATTTTCTAGTTATCAATTTTAGTACAAGTGGTCACATTTAGAAAACAAAACATCGATGAGTCCAGTAAATAGGCAACTTTGAAACTTCAGTTAAATATTGTGGCGGTTATAAAACCAAATTCTAATTAGCCCCAAAACAAGGTTATTACCCATATTTCAGGAGTTGATGTTGACCTTTGATTTTGATAAAAGAAAAAGGACAATCCAATCATCATTTTTAATGAGGATAGTTCTAACTCATCAATAATCAACATCAGCCATCTCTTGTGCCAAATCAAACTTCCTCCAGAAGGTTCCATTGAGGACAACACCATCTGTTGATCCTTAAGTCTAAAATTCAAAGGTTAAAGCTGATTATGCTAGCCACCAAAGCGTCTTCAATTGGTGGAATTTTTATTTATTTTAGACTCGTGTATATGGAATTTGATAATTATCTATAAAGTTCAGGATTACATGAGCTTGCATTAATGTCAACGATTACTAATCGAAATTATGTTTGGCAAGAAACGACAAATGTGGGGCGGTTGGTGTTATAATTCAAGTATAAGAGATCCATCTCACCTTAAGGTGTTGGATGTCTTAGATCCATCTAATCAACATTAATAAGCTTCATTTTCAATAAAGCCATTTATGTGTAGTGATCGTTTCACCGAAAAGTGGAGTCACAATGATAATCTAAGGCTCTTGCTAGAATTGATGAAGGCCCATCATTACTCTTGGTAATTCAATTGAAGGCCTGATCAATTGAATGAAAGTACTATATGTGTGTGTTTTCCTTTTAGTTTATATTTATGCAGTGCTTAAATGAGATATTTATTAATTTTTGTATATGTCTATTTGTACAGTCAGATATGAACCTTTTAACTTTCCAATTCAATATAATTCCACACCGTCCTTAACTAAAATCAACTAGTCTAAATGGAAAGAGCATTTGAGGTTGTCTTGGGTTCCATGGACTTGGATCTTGCCTTGGAAGAGGAAGAACCTCCTAAACTATCAGACTCCATCTTGGAACCAAATATTGCACATTATAGTGCTTGGGCGAAGTCTAATAAAATGCGTCTCGAAATTATAAAGCATTTGATTTTTTATATAAGAAAGGATCTCATGCCTGACATTGAGAATATTAAGAAATTCTTAATCAAAATAGGAAACCAATTTAAAAAAATAATAATAATAAAGCTAAGAGGAGTTCACTTATAACAACCATGAAAATATCCATAAACTACATCGTCGAATTGTTTAATGTGGCTCCAACGAGTTGGGCATTTAGCCTAAAGATAGAAGATGAACTCTTAATCTTCTTAACTCTGAACTCATTCCCTCATCATTTTAACATAAAAAAAATATAAAAATATAAAAAATAACATTAAACAAGTTGATTTCTCAATTCATTTAAGAAGAATAAAGGTTCGGTAGGTAAGAAAATGTATATAGTGCACATCTTCTAATCTCTAAATAAAGACACAATAGAAATAAGAAGAGAAAATAAAATGTTGGGAAACAAGCAACAGGTTCATCAATGGTCAACCTCAACCTAAAGGTTAGTAAAAAATGACTAAGAATGATGCTTACTTTTGTAAGTAGTCGGGTCATCAAAAGAAGTAACACACTAAATTTCAAGAATGACTCATAAAAACGAATAAGAACCTTGCTCTAGTTTGTTTCAAATTCAATCTAGCTAATATATTAGTAGATTCCTAGTGAATAGATTCCTTTACTACTACTCATATAACGAATTTCATGTAGGGTGTGTTGCAAATGTCAAGCCCCAAACCCGGCCTCCCATACAGCCATTGTAGGTGGATGAGACTGGTTTGCGACGTGTCGAACTCTAAGTTTGGCACTCGGCGCCTATACGCTAAGTCCCGATCTCAGCGCCCGACTATTAATTTTAGGAGTAAATTTTTTTTTCGCTAATAGAAATTAGGCATAAAGATTGGCACTTCTATTACAAGCAAAATAACCAGTCTCCACTATAGAATATTCTTACAAATACAACCGTTCCATAAAAGTACATAATTTTCAAAATGAATCGGAAGCATAGTGTCCAAGAGTCATATGGAAAGCATCGTCTGCTACTCCTGTTTCTTTCACTGTCCTGAAAAAATTATAAAAGGAAGGCTGAGCTTTAAAGCCCAGTGAGTACATACGTGTGTAAAGTGTGTCCTACATGCATCAAAGTAAGATTAATATACTGTGCAGGACCATGTATGATGGAAAGCCTATAATATGCAAAGTATGATACCAATACCAATACCAATACCAATGTTATGGAATGAAATGCATATGCATCATGATCATGATCATGATCATGATATGATCTGAATCAATGCTACCAAGGCTGCCACTTCAAGCTACCACATCCCTACTACAACAACCATAATCATGACACCCGTTTCTGTAGCCATATCATCGTCATCATATTGTCAGGCCATATCATGACAAGTATAACCTCGGGAAACACTGTGGTCAATGCCCATGCACCAGACACCAGCAATCGACCTCGCATACCTGCCCTATGGTGTTGTCGTAGGACTCCCACCCGACACTCCAGTTGCGGACCTCATTCGTGCTTCTCCTCGCTGGCGGGTCAGACCGGTCCCTGTTCGCACCTCGGCCCTTAAGCAAATTGGGTCACCCACATCTCACTACAAGAAAAAAGGCTTTTAGCCTCGATTCAAAACAATGGCTAAAAAGTTGAAAAATCCAGGCTAAAGCCTTTTAGCCTCAGTTTTGCATCAATTAGCCTCGGTTGCTAAAACCGAGGTCGCAAGTCTTGTGGTTAAAGGCTTTAGCCTCAATTTGACAACTAAGACTAAAAAGCCTTTTATATCCTCAGTTCTTAAACTGAGGCCAAAAGAAACTTTTTAGCTTCTGTTGCATCAAATTGAGGCTAAATCAACTTTTTAGCCTCCATCGTTTCCAATTGAAACAAAATCTAAAGTTTAGCCTCGGTTGCCTCCAATTGAGGCTAAATCTATTTTTAGCTTTGATTCTCAATAACTGAGGTTAAAGCCTTTAGCCACGGGAGTTGCAGCCTCAGTTTCAGTAACTAAGGCAAAACTGAGGCTAAAGATGAATTTAGCCTTATTAGCATCAACTGAGGTTAAATTCAATTTTTAACTTCATTTCTCAACAACTGAGGCTAAATCTAGTTTTTCGCCTCGGTTGATGCCAACAGAGACTAAATCCATCTTTAGCCTCGATTTCTATCAACCGAGCATCAGTTACAAACCATGGCTAAAAATGTTTAATTTTTTTAAAATAAGCTTGTGCATGTTTCACCTATGTGACCTGTATAATCATACAAAATCCAAATCATCTGCTCGGATTCAACAGGATTTTCCTGTTTGCCGATGCCTGATTGGTCCAACTCAGCATACGTCAACACTGACTGCATTAAATGCAGCAGTGCTGACAATGTCAGTGCTGAGCTGGTCCAATCAGGTGGTCGGCAAACAGGAAAATCCTATTGAGGCAGAGCAGAGGATATGGACTCAATCATACATGTAATCGATACCACATCTAAACACAGCCAAACTAAAACTCCTGAATCTAATTCGTGTGCCCATCCAAGCAGACATTGTCAAAGACATTCTCCCCTAAAATTGTACTCTTGGACAGTGATGAATGTGAAAATGTATTGGAGCCAGTTTAATGGGGTCCAACATGCACCCCTGATAAATAATTCAAATACACCCCAAAGATAAATATTAAAAATCTTCGGATAAAAAAAAAGCGAGACTTTAAAAATAAAAATAAAAATATTGTTTCCTTCTACAAGTAGTGCCGCTCAAGATGAGCTGTCACTGCGGAGTGCTTGTGCTTTCTTGGTTTTCTGAGGAGCCAACTGCGTTTCAGGCTGCAACATCAACTAACTCAAGTTGGTTATTACAGTCACCATTTATAATCTCCACAGAAAAGGCATTCTCTTCAAGTTCGCATCTAAATCAATTTCAAACCTACATATCAAAGTAGAGTGGCAAAAACTAATGGCAGTTTAACATGAGTTCAGCAAGATTTTATAAATACCTTGCTCATATCAGCTAAAGAGGGTGTGGTGTGGACATCTATGTTAAAATAGATGCACGTGGCGTTATTGTATTGCCAAAAATCCATAAGGGTTGTACATTCGTTCACAAACTAAAAACTTCAACCTGTTACAATAGATGCACATTTCTTCCCCTCCTGAAAAAGAAATGCGATAAAGTTCTAATACTGTATTGCCAAATATCTGTGAGGGTTTGTATGTGTTAATGTAAATCATCATATAAAATCTCAAACATTGGGCCCGACTTGATGTCTTACAGGGTCAAGCCAACTTGAAGACTCAAACTCAAATTTTTTATGATTAAATTTTAGGCACTTAGGTCCTGTTTGGTAGATGTCTAAAAATGAATCTGTTTGGTCGGGGACTAAAGCAGAGTACATGAGTGCAATTTTAGTAACAATAGAATTGATAACGGGGTATTAGTTATGTAGCCTATGCTTCCTGGTATATTATGCAATGATGGATATTTGCATGCCACACATATTGTGAGACAGATCCAGTCCACTTCCAGCTTGTTGAGTTGACCCAACCCATTGACAGCCCAAACTTTTTAAGTGACAATTGTTTCTGGTTATCAAAACCAAGCTTCTTCTTTTTTTTTTTTTTTGAAAGGTAGCAACTTATCAAACTTCATTTAGTTTGAATACATATTAAGTAAGAAAACTGATCGCCTCCAACCACACACACGGTATGACCCTTGTTTTTTACACCTCCTGAATTTTCATTTCCTATTTCTCCCTTAAATACATTGAATATTATCAAGGGTAAAATGCTTGTAGAAACTGTTGTTGGTTAGTTGGCCCACAACATGATGTAGGTGATTGGTTCTCAAGATTAAATAATGCATTTCTGCACATACAATCATTCACACAGATATTACGTTACATACTTGCCTAGGCCTAAACTACCGATGGCATGTCTTTAACTTATAGCCGATGATTAGCTGGATTCAGAGGATTCGGAGGGAGTGGCAGAAATGCCTCCCTCGATACTCTGAAAGTAGAAAATATCCATGTTAGTTGGATCCTGGAATAATAGTATATTGTAGTGAAAATACATGAGGCCATTACTAAAAAAAAGACAAGAAATAATACACAGAATATGGGGAAGCTTCCCACTTGGCTGCTCTACAATAACTAACCCCAACAATAGCTCCAGACAAGGTTGTGGTGATGATGATGACAATGATATACATTATACAGAATGGATATGTTTGTCATTTTGAAATGGTTGACGAATTCTGCAATTTACTAAAAGCTAAGGTATTTGTCATTTAAACATGAGCAGTTTGGTTGGTCTTTAAATCCCCAATGGCTGGCGAAATCTCCCCACCAAGATTCAAATTCGAGACATTCCTTCAGACTTCAGAGAAGCTTAAATGGAGAACTTGAGCATACTCTTATTAAAGAATTGGATAACTTTTGAGTATACTCTTATTAAAGAATTATAGGAGGCTAAGGGAGGTGCTGTTCTTAGAAAAGCTCAAGCGTCTAAGGCTTTTGAAACTCTCTTATACTAGCATCAAAGAATTGCCACATGAGATGGATTGTTTGGTTAACCTCAAACAGCCTTTTGTTTTATCCCCTGCTTTAGGGACAAATAGGATGAACGATGTTGGTTGTAATTGCTTAGTGCTTCCTGATGCTATTGAGAAGTTGGAAATGCCTGGATGTGAGCAGTCAAGCTTACCCTGCCTCTCTTGCTTGCAACGCTTACAGAAATGTGCGATCTCGTGGTGTAGCATGAAGTGGTTGTTGCCGAAAGGACTAGTATTTCAGCCCAAGCCAAAACAAAGAAATCAAGATATCTTTTCATTCAGTTAATGAAATCAAATCCCATTTTTCTAACATGATTCTGCACTCAAGATGGAAATTGAAACAACAAAAAATTATCAAAGCAAAGCAAATTACATAAGTGAATGGCCAATCCTCAAAATTCAACAGTCATTTCATTGTACTTGAATATAAAAGAGCCACTAAGCATGTCAAGGTAGAAACATAAATGCAAAATCAATTGAAGACGATCATTATTGCCATTTAAGCAGCTAATGGTGACCCATTAAATGATGAATGAACCAACTCACAAACTTCATATAGTTGCCTCTGCATCCAAAGCAACATCCAATTAGGCAACTATTACCAATTTACTATTGAATAATGGAAAAGATTTGGAAATATCAAATGCCAAAGGCAATTGTATACTTTCAAACCAAATTTGGACCCTAAGGCTAGAAGCCTCTGCAAAATGTAGATAACAAATCCGATCAGATGGTTATAACAGTAAACAAATAGGAATGTGGAACCGACAAATCCAGTTAATTGTTTTATAATGATGAGATTTTGGACCTACTTCGGTGCTGACTAATGAGATTGGGTAATTTTTTTAATTAAGATAATCAATTTAAAGTGGGGAAGTGAGATGCACATAGAAAGTAGCTGCAACCGGCTTTGGCTGTTGTTGTGGAAGGGAAATGCAGAGGCTGCCATTGCTTTGATACTACCTTGGGACGCATGGTTTGGTGATGAAGGAAATTGTGGTTTTCCTCTTCTACAAAGTTTCAGAATGCAGAAATTAGGGTTTCAACAGAAAGGAGGGAGCGGACTCAGACAAAAATAATTCAATTCATGATGCCTGCTAGAGCTTCGAAGCATCGGAATCAGGGCGTCCTGGGAATGCAGAAGCGTTTCTAGAGGGGGGACAAAAACTAGGAAGCAAGAGAAAAAGCAATTGAAATTGCAAATTTTAAGGGATTGAAGATTTCAGAACCTTCAGGAACTTTACAAATCGTGATTTTCCTGAGAATGCAGAAACCTAGGGTTTTGAAAGAGAGTCAATCTAAAAGTGTGAGAGGAAAACTACTAAATTTTACGATTTTCCTTCAAATTCCAAAAACTAGGGTTAGAAAAGAGAGCCTTCAAGCTACGGAATCTTCAAAGAAATGCCACCTTTCCCCACAGAAACCTAGGACTCCTGAAGAGAAATCAATACCATAAGCAAGAGCAAACGAATGAAACAACAGTTTTATAGAGTCTCGAAGCTACAGAATCCTGAAAAATCTCGATTTCTCCTGAAAACGCCAAAAGCTAGTGTTTGTATTGGGAATAGAACCCCTTATGTTGTAGCAAACGACTAAAACGCGAGCATTGAGAACTGTAAATTTGTAGGATTAGGAAAACCCGCCATACCTCCTCAAATGCCGAAATACTAGGGTCTCAATCGAGAGAAACAACAGCAGATTCTATGACTCCTCTTTCCAGAGATTCAGAAGTTTGAAATTCCCAGGATTTGATAGAGAAATCATATGCAAGAATCCAAAATTGTGGTGATTTTCAAAAGTTGAAATTGCTTTGCAATGCTGAAACTAGGGTTAGGGTTTCGAGAGGAAGATAATAAACGGTTACAGGAGAGAGAGAGAGAGAGAGAGAGAGAGAGAGAGAGAGAGAGAGCTAGGGCTGGGTCTGTTTTAATGCAGAGGAAAGATGAGAAGCAGAATGGAGAGACGATTTTGAGATTCTTCCCCATTTGTAAGAAAGCGTCGAGGAGATGAGCGCATTCGGAGGGAGAGACGTTTTGGGCTTCTAATTCAAACATAATTCGTTTGGCCTCTTTCGCCACTTAGGATCGAACGTGTCGCCGCCCAGTGGGGCCACATGCTGAGTGATCCCATGATCTAAACCGTTCGTGTTATAGGCTCTGTGGTCCAACACACTGAGTGATCCCATGATCCAAACCGTCCATGTTATAGGCTATATGGACCAACAATTCTGTGCCCCCGAGAGGTTTTCAATGACGGGAGTTCCATCCCCACGGCATCCTATGGTGTGGTCCACTCAAGGCTTACATCTGCCTTAGTTTTGGGATGATGCCCTAAAATGTCCCGTCAAAAGGGATGGTAGGCGTTAATAAAACACAAACATCAACGTGGGCCCCATAGAACCCCTTAAGGACCGTCCATCTTTAGCTAGGTCTTGGTGAGGTAGTACCCAATCCGCGTCATTGTTAAATTAGAAAAGTCCTATGGCCCACAATGTTGTATATGTTTCATCAACTCCTTACATCAATTTTATGAGATCATTTTAGGGCATTAGCTTAAAATTAGGTAGATCCAAATCTTAGGTGGACCACACGATGAGAAATAGTGGTTTTGGATCAAGCCGTGAAAAGCGTACTTTTAGCCTAGGTTCCTTGACAATCAAGGCGAAAGGCAGAGGACTTTTAACCTCAACTCAGGTGAAAGGGTATACTTTTAGCCTCAATTTCTTAGCAATTGAGGCGTAGAGTTTTGGCCTCAATTCCTTAGCAATTGAGGTGAAAGGGTGGAGTTTTGGCCCCGGTTCCTTAGCAACCGAGGCAAAGGGTAAAGTTTTAGCCTCGGTTCTTTAGCAACTGAGGCGAAAGGGTGGAGTTTTGGCCTCGGCTCTTTAGCAACTAAGGTGAAAGGTGGAGTTTTGGCCTCAGTTCCTTAGCATCCATAGCAAAAAGGTAGACTTTTAGCCTTAGTTCCTTACCAACCAAGGAAAAAAGGTGGACTTTTGGCCTCAGTTCCTTACCAACCTAGGCGAAATGGCAGACTTTTGGCCTTGGTTCTTTACCAACCGAGGTGAAATGGCTTTAACCTCGGTTCCTTAGCAATCGTGGCGAAAGGCGGACTTTTTGCCTCAGTTCCTTAGCAACCGTGACAAAAGGCGGACTTTTGGCATCAGTTCCTTGGCAATCGAGGTGAAAGAGCATACTTTTTGCATCGGCTCCTTGACAACTGAGGCGAAAATGCGGCCTTGTAGCCTCGGTTCCTTAACGATTGTGGCGAAAGGCGGACTTTTGGCTTCGATTTCTTAACAATCGAGGTGAAAGGATGAACTTTTAGCATCGGTTCCTTAGCAACCGAGATGAAAAAGACAAACTATTAGCCTCGGTTCCTTATCAACAGAGGCGAAAGGTGGATTTTTTTTCCTCGGCTCCTTAGTAACCGTGGCAGAAAGTGGACTTTTGGCCTCCCTTTCTTAGCAACTGAGGCAAAAGGGTGGATTTTTTTCCTCGATTCTATAGCAACCGTGGCAAAAGGCAGACTTTTGGCCTCGGTTCCTTACCAACTGAGGCGAAAAGGTGAACTTTTGGCCTCCGTTTCTTAGCAATCGAGGTTAAAGGTGGACTTTTGACCTCTGTTCCCTAGTAACCGAGGCTAAGCAGTATATTTAGCCTCAATTTTGTGAACCAAGGCTAAAAAATAGTGGCTAAAGGCCTATTTTCTTGTAGGGTCTTCTCAACTCGACCTCATTAGTGGGAGTCAAATCCATTACCCATATATCCACTCAGCCCGACAATGAGGCATCCCTAGCTAACATCGGGGTTTAGGGACTTTTAACTCAAGGGGCACATCATCCCCTACTATTACCACAATTTCGGTGTCCTGCCCCTTTTTAAGGATAATCCAAGTCATTATCATAGATGTACATTTCATCGTTAAGATTCGATTCATACTATACGGTACAGTTGTTGTATTATCATCATCAAGTATGTCATGATCATGCATGAATTCAAACGATCATGCTAAGGCACAGTGTTCAAGTGCATGTAGTATGTATATAATGACATGAGTCTAGGGTTGGCTTAGCCCTTAGAAATTTCAAATATAATCATCATGTGCCACTATCACCTATATCAATTCTCGATCAAGTGACTGAACTGCAAAGAACATATCTTTTGCATAGATGAATGTATTATGGCATACATGCACATACCGTCATTCTAGGATGCATGAGCACGATCAACATCAGTATGTTCAAGGCATCATATCACATATTTTTATTAATCCATAATCACCAATACCATCACCATCATCCATAACTAAAGGATGGTCATAATAAAGTTTAAAGTTGTTTTTCATATGTAATTAAAGGCAACGAGGGAAGATTTTATAAGACTCTACTTGGTAAATGGGTTGATTATTTAGGGTGTTCTATTATTATCATGGGCCCTTCACAGTCACATGCACTATTTGTAATCACAGTCACATCTCATTCATCACCAAATAGATATTCCATTAGTGGTTTCGGCCCTAACATGGTTTTCACTATTGGCCCCTTAAGGCTTTACTCTTTATGGGCCTTATGGCTAATGAGCCTGTCACTAGAGGTGGGCAACGATTTGATCCAAGTCAAACATGGACCAAATTGGATCGTTCGATTGCTAGAGTGGGTGTGTTCGAACTAATGTTCGAATAAACATTCGAACAGGGTGGCTTTGTTCAAACTTGATTTGGTCTGACCCAGACATGTTCGAACGTATGGATTTTGGACAATTTTTATGAGTTCGAACAATTTTACTTTTTTTCACTTGAAAATATTTTTTCTACTACTGAATAGTGAATATTGATTTGTTCACAAATTACATATCACAAGTGAGAAATCACAAAGTTTAAAGTTTTTAACTAACTAAATAAATGAGAACATAGATAGTTAACATCCTCACTGTTTCCTGTGGTCTGGTCAAGCTTTCAAGCCACTTCATTTTTTTGAATAATGCCATAAATGATCTTTAAAAAATGGACGGACGGCTTGGATAAGCAAATATATCACTATGGACCCCACAAAGCACTGATAGGATCATCCGTCTCTAGATAGGTATTGGTGGGAGTAGCTGGTAATACCCAATCCGTGGAGATGAGTTGGCTGGTGACATGAACACCAGCTAGCAAGCTGGTGTCAAAGCTCTGTGGATCCCACCATGATGTATTTGTTTTATCCACTCCGTCCATCCATTCGTACAACTCATTTTGAGACATTAAACAAAAAATGAGGCAGATACAAAGCTCAAGTGGACCACACCACAAGAAATGGTGAGGAGAATGATGTCCACCATTGAAACTTTCCTAGGGCTCACAGGCATGTTTATTTGTCATCCAAATTGCTCTCTCTCTCTCTCTCTCTCTCTCTCTCTCTCTCTCTCTCTCTCTCTATATATATATATATATATATATATATATATATATATATATATATATATATATATATGAGAAATGCTCACACGCAACTAGTTTTACATCTAACTAGTTGGCATGTGGGGGCCACTATGGTGTTTGCATGATATTTCGTCCGTATAGAAAGATTGTCTCACTATAAAAATAGGATGCACAAAAAATCAGGACGATCCAACTATGAAAATGTGATGCTTCATGTGAATGTGGAGTTTATAGGTGTTGTTTCATGGTTTCCTATGGTGTACCCCACCTAATAGTTGGATCAACCTTGATTTTTGGGTCATTTCATTTTCGTGATGGGATAATCTTAATGGACGGGCAAGATATTGTACAAACACCATGGTGGCCCCAAACACCAACTAGTTGGACGTACAAGTACTTGCGTATGAGCATTACTCTCTATATATAACCGAGTCAAACGAACGAGTCGAGTCGAGTCGGTCAATACTCAAGTCGAGTTCGAGTTCGAGTTCGAGTCGAGTTGAACAGGGCTGTGATTGAAACAGACTTGAATTTTTTTTTAATAGACCCTATGTGTTCGAACAAAGTTCGAACACGAAGACTTTCTGTTCGAATAGGGTTTTACCAATTTGATCTGAGTCAATCCGAACGATCAAACTCAGTTCGTTTCTAGCTCTACTTGTCACTCTAAAGCCTAAATGGAGTCATTAGTGGAGTCTATAATTCACTAGAGTCTTCAATTAAGTGGACCCGACCTTCGGCCTAGCACCTATCTCAATATAAGCTTGACCAAACTAAATTGGTTTCATGTTTAGGGTATGCTATGTTTTGGATATATCTTATTATCAAGCTTGGGCCCCTTTTCATGAGAGGACAAAGGATGCTCATCATGTACACGCATTAAGGTGGTCCTCATATGATGAATGGTGTTGATAAAGCACATATAATCCGATGGGCTCTACTTCTAAGTGGGTTGCCAATAGGTTGGATTACAAATAAATATCATTGTGAGACTACAATGGTTTAGATGGCGTAGGTAAAACTACTATGCTACAGTGGGCCCTAAGATGAACGGTTTGGATATATAATATATACATCAAAGTTGGTCATGGTTGGATGGTTTGAGTTTAACTCGTACAATGTGATGGGTCCCACTATCAAGCGGTATAGCTAATAGATGGGTTCGCGCATAAACATTATGGTGGGTTGTCAACAAGAAGCTCACATACAACAAAGGTAACGCAAGGATGAATAATGAAGATGCACAAGACACATGTTAAGGTGGAGTCTAAGGAGGGGTTCCATGTTCAAGAGCGTTCGATTAGCAAAATAGTTGACCAATATAAAACACGTACATCACAGCAAGGTACGAATAAACATCATGGATATAACTACATTCATTATGGCAGGGTTTACAATGGCCCTAGTGAAGCTTTAATGGTGGTCATTTAATCGGAACTGTTTCCTCTTGTGTCGTCCACGGGAGATGTGGATTTGTTTCAAGTTTTGGAGGTTGGCCCACCTAATGGACGGAGTGGATAGAATGCATACATAACGGTGGCTCACCAAGGGCCCACAAATGAGTGGTGTGGATAGAAACATGTGCTTTGTAGTGGGGTTCAAATAGTAGGGTTTACAGTGGGCCCTAAACGTATGATTTGATTCTACTTCATTCTTAGCCTCATACTCTAAAATGGATGACCAAAGGGGCCAACGGTGTAAGACCCGTACCCTGAATTGCCCTTCGTAAGTTTAGTTTTCGGTACCTGGTACGTCCCGGATGGACCAGATTAGAGAGCCTTGATCGCGACCCTGATTTAGTACCACAACGACCTAAGACTTGTACCCTTGCGACCGCGCGAGTGCCACGATTCCAACACCGCGCGGCACGCCCCATTGCGATACCCAGTGTGAAAGATGTGTACTTTTGCGCAATCCGAGGTGGGACGCGCAATGCGCGTGTGGCATGGGCTCTACTTGCACAAATCCCAACAATGTGTCAAATCAATCACCATCACCCTCACCCATACCCCTCTCATCACCCTAGTCTACACACACCATACCCACCCCATCACTCTCTCACCTCCAAAGTCAACTCAAGTCATACCTCTCATACCATCCCACCCCCTCATTTCTTAAAAATTCCCTTCATGTCCTAATTTTCTACAATAAGGCTCCATACGTTTGACTTCTCATCCCCATTTGCAAGGAGCAGAGAGAAGTAGAGAGAGATTTAGAGGGAGATCAAGAGAGAGAAAGAGAGAGATTGAGGGAGGAGATCTAAGCTTGGAGGACCCCGATCATCATCCGAACCGTCCGATCGTCAACTCGACCCCATCCAACCGTCCAACCATCATAGTGAGTGCATCCATGTTCCTCTTAAGTTTTGTGTAGAACCTATGATTCAAATGGGTCCCACCTTTTGATGGTGTGGATCCCACTTGGGGACCCATTGTAAGACCTGTACCCTGAATTGCCCTCCGTACGATTAGTTTCCAGGTACCGGTACGTCCCGGACGGACCAGATTAGCGAGCCTTAATCGCGACCCTGATTTAGTACCGCAACGACCTAAGACTTGTACCCTTGCGACCGCGCGGGCGCCACGATTCCAACGTCTGTGCGGCACGCCCCATTGCGATACCCGGTGTGTGAGATGCGTACTTTTGAGCAATCCGAGGTGGGCCGCGCAATGCGCGTCTGGCGTGGGCCCCACTTGCACAAATCCCAACAACATGTCAAATCAATCACCATCACCCTCACCCATACCCCTATCATTATCTAGCCATCATCACCATACCCACCCCATCACTCTCTCACCTCCAAAGTCAACACAACCCATACCTCTCATGCTCTCTCCCATCATCATCATCATCATCATTACATCATGCACCCCCCTCTTCCCATATAAGAGCCATACGTAGGGGGGGTGGCCTTCTCGTTCCCATTTTTGCAAGAAAGAGAGAAAGGAGAGAGAAAGAGATTTGAGAGAGAGAGAGAGAAGAGAAAGAAGAGAGAGAAGTAGAGAGATTTAGAGGGAGATCAAGAGAGAGAAAGAGAGAGTTAGAGAGATTGAAGGAGGAGATCAAGCTTGGAGGACCCCGATCATCATCCGGACCGTCCGATCAGGCAATCCAACCGTCCAACCATCATTGTGAGTGCACACCTTTCCCCCTTTTTCTCGTTTACTTTTCGTTTTCTTTCCTTGGGCCCACCTTGTGATGGGCAATGAGATGGATGGGCTGGATCGTCCATGAATGGATCCCACCTTTCGATGGTGTGGATCCCACTTGGGGACCCACTTTATGTCATAATTAGTGTGGCCAACGGCCCACCATGATGTATGTAGTTCATCCACGCTGTCCACCCTGTGGACCCACCATGCGATGGCCTAGCTGATGGATGGAGTGGATCTGCACATGTGGACCCCACTAGTAAAAAAAAAATACATGAAAGGGGGCCACTGGACAGTCAGCAGTCCAGAGGACGCTGTTGCCCAGCAGCGCCCGGGCTGAAAGCCCCTTGGACATGACCGTGGGTCCCCACTTGTGAGACCCACCTTGATGCATGTAGTTGATCCACGCCGTCCATTTGTTTCTGGACACCAAAAATGGAGTAAATCCAGATCTCAGGTGGACCACACCATCGAAAACAGTGGAGGCAAGGATACCCATTGTCAAAACTTCTTGGGCCCACCGTGACATTTGTAGACAGAATCACCCGCCCAATATTGGGCTTATTAAGTCCCCAACGAGCTGGGAAACCTAATGAATGGATTGGATCTTCCCTAAGTAGGGCCCCACCTGAATTAAACTAAGATAAAAATAAAAAAAATAAATAAAATAAAACAAATAACGTCCAGACGCTGGACGTCACAGCGTCTGGGACGCTGGAACCGTCCAGCGTCAGGACGGCTGGAAGGGGTCCCCACTCGTGGGACCCACCTTGATGATTTTATTGTATCCACACCGTCTATCTGTTTTCCCATGTCATTTTAGGGCTAAGGCCCAAATATGAAGCAGATTCAAATCTTAAGTGGGCCGCACCACATGAAACAGTGGGGTGAATGATGTCCACTGTCAAAATTTCCTCAGCCCACATCGATGTTTGTAGACCAATTCAACTATTCAATATAGGACTCATTGAGTCCCCCACGAGCTGGGGAACCTGATAGACGGAGTGGATCATCCTCTTGTGGGCCCCACTTGGCGAAAACTATGGAAAAACAAAAAAAGAAAGAAAGAGAGAAAGCAAAGGGGAGGCTTCCGGGCGCTGGGCGTACCAGCGTCCACGGACGCTAGCTCGTGCTGCCAGCTGGGGGCCCACTCGTGGGTCCCACCATGATGTATGTGCTGTATCCACACCGTCCATCCATTTGGGGAGATCATTTTAGGGCATGAACCCAAGAATGAGTCAGATCCAACCCTCAAGGGGGCCCCACCACAGAAAGCAGTAGGGACAGTGACAAACCTTCCAACGGCCTACCATGATGTTTATTTGAGATCCAACCTGGCTCACACCCGTGTGTTGGCTGGGCTGCCCAGCAGGTGGCCCACTAGTGGGACCCACCTAGAATTTATGCGCTTTATCTATTCCGTCCATAAGTTTTTCAGCTCATTTTAGTGGCTGAGCCAAATTTAAGCATATCCAAACCTCTAGTGGATCATGCCACGGAAACAGTGGGAATAATGATCTCCACTGTTGAAATCTTTCCAGCCCTACAGTGATGTTTATTTGTCGTTCAACCTGCTTCATAAGATCACATGTATATGGATGAATGGGAAAACAAAAATATCAGTTTGATTCAAAACTCTGGGGGCCATTTGGGCGCTACGCTCCAAGCAGCGCGCAGGTGGCCCACCTTGTGGGTCCCACCACGATGCATCTGTTTTATCTATGCCGATCATTTATTTTTCCATATTATTCTAGGGCCGTGGGCCCTCATATTGAGGTAAAAACAAACCTCAAGTGGACCACATTGTAGGGAAATCGTGGCCATTGATGCCCACCTTTGAAACCTTCCTTGGGGCCATTGTAATGTTTATTTATCCATCTAACCAAAGGTGATGGGGCCCAACTTTGGGTCCCACCTTGATGAATGTTGGGTATACCTTGTCATTCTTCTTAGCAGGGGTGTGGGCCCAGTTTTGGGTGGGCCACACGTAGAAAATAAGGGTGATTGAATGCCTACCATTGGAAACTTTACAGGACCCATCTTTTATGCTTATTTGCCCTTCTTCCTGTTCATAAGTCACTCAACCATGGGTAGGGTTCCACATGTGTGGTGTGGGGGCCCCACCGATGGTGTGTGATTGCCATCTCACTTGATAGTGGAAGCACAAATATCGGGTTGATCCCAAACTGTTGTGGCCCATTGATGTATGTGGCTTCCCCACTCCTTTATACGGTTATCCCCACCCACGGGTCCACCTTGTTATGCATGTGTTCTATCCACGTCAGCCATTGGCCTCTATGGTGCGATATGTATGTTGCCCATCGATTAGGACCGCCTTAATTGTTGTGCTTAATCTAAACCATCTAAATGAATGGACCCTAGCATGTTATGTACAGGATGGCCCTTAGGACCACCTTAGTGTGCGTGTTCGAATGACCACGTTGTCCATCCCGTGGACCCACCTTGATGATTAGTTGTGTAAACCCTTATTGAAAGGTCATCCTTAGAGTTTGCTTGATCCAAGTCACAGGGCTACCTTCTTAAACTCACCTTGTTGAACCGTCTTGTCAATTCACCTTGTTAACTCACCATGTTGACTCGCCTTGTCAACCTGCCTTATTGACTCACCATGTTGATTGATCTTGGTAACTCAGCTTGTATACTCATATGACTCACCCCTTCTACCCTTGTACCCAATTATTAAAGACCACCATATCGTGTATATCTCATCCACACCGTCCGTTTACCTTTAGGGCGAGTGTGGGGCTCATCCTCGACGTTCGTATGTCATCTAGGCCATCCATTATATGGAGCCTATCTTGTAGTATGAGGTTAGACCTGTTGTCCCTTTTGGACCTCATCGTATTGATCATCTATCTCAGATTTCCCTACCATTTATGATTCTCTGTCATGACCTGTCTATCTTGCGACCCGTTCTATGACATTCCTTTTACGGACCATTATTGTGTTTATTTCAACTGTACTACAGGATTATGGGTCTCGGCATGATTTTGAGTATTCCACTCTTGCCGCTCAAGTAGGTTCTACCTTTGATGTGTCAGGTAGTGTTTTCAATCATTTCCTTTCCATTTGGGTTATCTGAATATTGAAGGTTAATCCACACCGTTCAGTTGTTGGAACGTCTGTGTTATTGTATACCATCCATTTAGAGTCTTATCTCTTTATATTTGCTTGTATTATAAGTGAATTATCTTTTTATGCTATTTTTGATATGTTTGTTGCCACACGTAGTGTTGTTGGAATACTCATATGTGATCTTTATACTATATGCTTCGACGACCACCATGCATGTGTAATGAGTATGCATCCCGAATCACCATTGTTAGTTGGGGACCACTAGGGCATAAACGCATTCATAAAGCATTCGAGATGTAGTCGCGCAAATGTAATTCATGTGCTCTCTATCGCAAACCTCTCCAATAGGTATGGGACTATTCGAGGACAGGAATCTATCATCCTGACTTACACTGTATGGTAGGAATAGCTTAGCATACCTTGTAGCCCTTGGTGCGAGATTCCCTGGCTAGCGACATCCCGCACTATGACTCGATCATTCATATGTGTCCCCTCATCTTAATCATATCTTAAATAGGTTGGACTAGATTGATTTATTGCCATCGTGGTAGATGAAGCTACTTGTTGGCACTCATACTGTATACTTGATTCATGCATCATGAATGCTTGGCTCATCTGATTGTCTTGTATCAACCGGTCATATCGGTCGTGATTGTCGTGCAGTTCATTACCAGCTAACAGTGACATTGTGTTTGAGACCTTATAATTTATGGTGCTCTTTGGAGACTTGCACGGGCATGTCGTCCCACGTTTGTATGCATGGTTGCATTTCACACCGTCTGCTTGTGCCGCATGTAGAATGGTTACTACGTTGCAACCACAGCTCCATCGTGGTTTGCAGGAACACCGAAAATATGTGATCTTTAAACAGGATGTCATAGATGTCCCTGGGTGAAAGTCTCTGAACCCGTTGGTACCAAGGTGGGTGCTCCATTCAAGGACCGGGTGGTTTAATCATACACCAGTATGCCGAATACCAAACTGCGGTGTTTTCCACTGCACGTGGTCAGTTTGGAAGGAGGTCTGACCTAACCTGCTGGAAGAGTGTTGGCAAAGTGGGTTGAGTTTGACGAGCTGTGAGTAGGTCCGCTATTGCACCAGATAGGCTTTGGCATTCTACTGGTGAGTAGTGAGGTTTGTGAGACCCCTGGTGATGTTCTATTTCAGAGATGGTATTGGTATCACTGTATGGTGTTGGACGGTCCTGATGTGGGCGGGTGTGATGTGGGCGGGGCTGTAAGCTTGGGCGAGCTACCAGTTCCGAGTCCTGCATTGCTTACGTGATTGCGTTATGACTGTTCGTATCTGGACCACTGTACTTAGAGGTGGTGTTTTGCATACATGCATTGGATCATTATATGCGACATTAGGCCCTGTAGGCCATCGCATAGTATGAGTATATAGCCTTGGTAAGCTGGTTATCTGTATTGCATGCTTGCATAGCCGTTGTAGGCTGGTTATTCATATCATATGATCGTGTAGCCTAATTAGGCTAAGTTTTGGTCTAGATTTCTCATCATGCTTTACTGCGTACTCTGATATTTATCATGCTTGTCATACGCATTGTGCACGCACACACGCACTCACAAAGCTTCGTTCGAAGCTTATGCGCGTTTGTTACGCTGCAGGTTATACCAGAGTGTATCAGCAATGTTGAGTTGGAGTTGGGAGCGCAGTAGCAGGAGGTGCCAGATTGTGCACAGTTTTTATATTTACGCATTGTGTATTTACCTTTCAGTACTGTATATAAACGAAATGATTTAGTGGAAATATTGTGTTTGTCTTTGATGGTACTCATATGGTGATGCTCATGTTTAAAAAAAAAATTCAGACCCTAAAATCCTCCTTGTGGTATCCCAGGATCGGAACCATGGCGTGTGGGGTTAAGATCCGAGATCGGGGTACTACGGAGGCTGCCACTTCTGAATTCGGGTTACAGCGAATGGACGTCGAGAACCGAATTTGGGGCGTGACACCCATTTTATGGCAAGATTAGTGTGGCCAATGGCACACCATGATGCTTGATTTTCTTTTCTTCCCCATTCTTTAAAACACAAACATATGGATGAAGGGTAAATATAAGGATTATCTTGATCCAAAGCTAATTGGGCTCACCATGAGATGGCCCAGCTGGTGAATGGAGTGGATCCTGCACGTGTGGACCCCACTGGTCAAGGCGCAAAAAAAATAAAAAGGTATTTATAAAAAAAAGAAGAAAAAAAAAACATAGCAAGGCCGCTGGACAGCTAGCGTCCAGAGGAGCTGCTGCCCAGCAGCGCTGGGGCGAAGCCCAGTTTGGGTGTAATCCATGGGGCCCACTTGTGGGACCCGCCTTGATGCATGTATTAAATCCTCGCCATCCGTCTGTTTATCCAGCCCATTTTATGGATGGACACCAAGAATAAAGCAGATCCAGATCTCAGATGGACCACACCATAGAAAACAGTGGAGATAATGAAGCCCACTATCGAAACTTCTTGGGCCCACCGTGACGTTTGTAGACCGTTCCACCTGTTCAATATTGGGCTCATTAAGTCCCCAATGAGCTGAAGAATCCAATGAATGGAGTGGATCATACCCATGTGGGCCCCACTTGAAATAAACAAAAAAAAGAGAAAAAAAAGAGGAAGAACGTCCTGACGCTGGACGTTCACAGCGTCAGATACGCTGGAACAGTCCAGCGTCACCTGGACGCTGTGAATGGGCCCCCATTCGTGGGACCCACCTTGATGTTGTGTGTAATCCACACCGTCCATCTATTTTCCTGGCTTGTTTTAGGGCCAGGGACCGAATTTGAAGCTGATCCAAATCTTAAGCGGACCGCACCACATGAAAACAGCGAAGGTGATGATGTGCACTGCTGAAAATCCTTTGGCCCACCTTGAGGTTTCTAGAATGAATCAGGTACCCAAAATAGGACTCATTGGGCCCACCATAAGATGGCCCAGCTGATGAACGAAGTGGATCACCATTATGTGGGCCCCACTCGATCAAAACCAATGATATACAAAAAAAAGGAAAGAAAACAGAAAAAAAAGTGTGGACTAGCTCCCAGCGTCTCTGACTGCTGGGAGTAGCCAGCGTCCACCGTGCTGGACGCACGGGCGCCCCAACAAGTGGCCCACTCGTGGGTCCCACCATGATGAGTGTGCTATATCCACTCCGTCCATCCATTTGGGGAGATCATTTTAGGGCATGATCTGAAGAATGAGGCAGATCCAAATCTCAAGTGGACCCCACCTGGAAGAAGACAGTGAGGACAGTGACCCTACCATTGAAACCTTCCTACAGCCCACCATGATGTTTATTTGAGATCCAACCTGTTCATAATTCCACACACGTGTGGAGGAGAGAAAACAAAAATATCAGCTTGATTGAAAGCTTCTGTGGGCCCCACTACAGTGATGTTTATTTGTCATCCAAAAGGAAGGGGCGCTGGCTGGGCTGGTTGGGCTGCCCAGGAGGTGGCCCACTCATGGGACCCACCTAAAATGTATGTGCCTTATCTATTACGTCCATATGTTTTTCCAGCTCATTTTTGTGGCTGAGCCCAAAATTTAAGCATATCCAAACCTCAAGTGGACCATGCCACGGGAAACAGTGGGAATAATGATCTCCACCGTTGAAACCTTCCCAGCCCTACAGTGATGTTTATTTGTCATTCAACCTGTTCATAAGATCACATGGATATATGGATGAATGGGAAAACAAAAATATAAGTTTGATTTAAAACTCTTGGGGCCCATTTGGGTGCCACGCTCCAAGCAGCGTGCTTTGGCACGCTGCCCAGCAAGTGGCCCACCCTGTGGGTCCCACCACAATGCATCTGTTTTATCTATGCCGACTATCTATTTTTCCATATTATTTTAGTCCATGGGCCCTCCAAGAACAGATGAGGCAATCCAAAGCTCTGGCGGACCACAATTGTAGGAAACAGTGGTCATTGATGCCCACTTTTGGAAACCTTCCTTGGGGCCATTGTAATGTTTATTTATCCATCTAACCAAAGGTGATGGGGCCCAACTTTGGGTCCCACCTTGATGAGTGTTGGGTATACCTTGTCATTCTTCTTGGTAGAGGTGTGGGCTCAGTTTTGGGTGGGCCACACGTAGAAAATAAGGGTGATTGAATGCCTACCATTGTAAACTTTACAGGACCCATCTGTTATGTTTATTTGCCATTCTTCCTGCTCATAAGTCACCCAACCATGGGTGGTGTTCCACACGTGTGGTGTGCGAGCCCCATCATGGTGTTTCGTTGCCATCTTACTTGATTAGTGGGAAAGCACAAATATCAGGTTGATCCCAAACTGTTGGGGCCCATTGATGTATATGGCTTCCCTACTCCTTTGTGCGGTTATCCCAACCACGGGTCCACCTTGTTATGCATATGTTCTATCCATGTCAGCCATTGGCCACTATGGTGCGATATGTATGTTGCCCATCGATTAGGACCACCTTAATTTTTGTGCTTGATCCAAACCATCCAAATGAAGGGACCCTAGCATGTTATGTACATGATGGCCTTGGGACCACCTCAGTGTGCGTGTCCGAGTGACTGCGTTGTCCATCCCGTGGATCCACCTTGATGATTAGTTGTGTAAACCCTTATTGAAAGGTCATCCCTAAAGTTCGCTCGATCCAAGTCATAGGGCTACTTTCTTAAACTCACCCTGTTGAACCGTCTTGTCAATTCACCTTGTTAACTCACCATGTTGACCCGCCTTGTCAACCTGCCTTATTGACCCACCTTATTGACTCTCCATGTTGATTGATCCTAGTAACTCAGCTTGTTATATACTCATATGACTCACTCCTCATACCCTTGTACCCAACTATTAAAGACCACCATATCGTCTATATCTCATCCACACCGTCTGTTTACCTTTAGGACGAGTGTGGGGCTTATCCTCGATGTTAGTATGTCATGTAGGCCATCCATTATATGGAGCCTATCTTGCAGTATGAGGTTAGACCTGTCGTCTCTTTTTGGACCTCATCGTATTGACGATCTATCTCAGATTACCCTACCATTTATGATTCTCTGTCATAACCTGTCTATCTTGTAACCCGTTCTATGACATTCCTTTTATGGACCGTTCATCGTGTTTATCTCAACTGTACTACATGATTATGGGTCTCGGCATGATTTTGGATATTTTACTCTTGCCGCTCAAGTAGATTCTACCTTTGATGTGTCGGTAGTGTCTTCAATCATTTTCTTTCTATTTGGGTTATCTGAATGTTGAAGGTTAATCAACACCGTTCAATTATTGGATCATCTGTTTTTTGTATACCATTCATTTAGGGTCCTATCTCTTTGTGTTTGCTTGTGTTATAAGTGAATTATCTTTTTTATGATGTTTTTTAGTATGTCTGTTGCCACACGTAGTGTTGTTTGGAATACTCATATGTGATCTATATACTATATGCTTCGACGACCACCATGCATGTGTAATGAGTATGCATCCTGAATCACCATTGTTAGTTGGGGACCACTAGGGCATAAACGCATTCATAAAGCATTCGAGATGTAGTCGCGCAAATGAAATTCACGTGCTTTCTATCGCAAACCTCTCGAATAGGTATGGGACTATTCGAGGACAGGAATCTATTATCCTGACTTACACTGTATGGTAGGAATAGCTTAGCATACCTTGTAGCCCTTGGTGCGAGATTCCCTGGACAGCGACATCCCGCACTATCACTTGATCATTCATATGTGTCCCCTCATCTTAATCATATCTCAAATAGGTTGAACTAGATTGCTTTATTGCCATCGTGGTAGATTGACTACTTGTTGGCACTCATACTATATGCTTGGCTCATGCATCATGAATGCTTGGCTCATCTGATTGTCTTGTATCAACTGGCCATAGCGGCCGCGATTGTCGTGCAGTTCATTACCAGTCGACGTTGACATTGTATTTGAGACCCTATAGTTTTATGGTGCTCTTTGGAGACTTGCACGGGCATGTCGTCCCACGTTTGTATGCATGGTTTCATTTCGCACCGTCTGCTTGTGCCACATATAACATGGTTACTACGTTGCAAACCACAGCTCCATCGTGATTTGCAGAACACCGAAAATATGTGATCTTTAAACTGGATACCAAAGATGTCCCTGGGTGAAAGTCCCTGATCCCGTTGGTACCAAGGTGGGTGCTCTATTCAAGGACTGGGTGGTTTAATCATACACCAGTATGCCGAATATCAAACGGCGGTGTTTTCCACTGCACGTGGTTAGTTTGGAAGGAGGTCTAACCTAACCTGCTGGAAGAGTGTTGGCAAAGTGGGTTGAGTTTGACGAGCTGTGAGTAGGTCCGCTATTGCACCAGATAGGCTTTGGCATTCTACTGGTGAGTAGTGAGGTTTGTGAGACCCCGGTGATGTTCCGTTTCAGAGATGGTATTGGTATCATTGTATGGTGTTGGACGGTCCTGACATGGGCGGGTGTGATGTGGGTGGGGCTGTAAGCCTGGGCGAGCTACCACACTGGGCGAGCTACCAGTTTTGAGTCCTGCATTGCTTAGGTGATCGCGTTATGACTGTTTGTATCTGGACCACTGTACTGAGAGGTGGTGATTTGCATACATGCATTGGATCATTGTATGTGACATTAGGCCCTGTAGGCCATTGTATAGTATAAGTATATAGCCTTGGTAGGCTGGTTACCTGTATTGCACGCTTGCATAGCCATGGTAGGCTAGTTATATGTATTGCATGCTTGCATAGCCGTGGTAGACTGGTTATTCATATCACATGATCGTGTAGCCTAATTAGGCGAAGTCTTGGTTTAAAGTTCTTGTAACGCCCCAAAATTCAACGCCCGAATATACCGCCCGAGCACGAATTTTCGAGCGCTACTAAGGTAATATTTACAGGATTACAAATAATAGTAGCAATTTTTTTAAAGCATTTTTTAATTAAACCATATCCATACTCTTATTCCAACTTACATCATAAAATAAATTATAAATTATTATAATTCACAAACATGACACTGATATACTCATCTACGATTCTATTAACTTAAAACTAAATATAATATCTAAAAATAAATAAAAGCGTCTTCATTAGAGTTGGTGTTCTTCTCCTCCTGGATCTTCACTATGTCCTCAACTTGTGCCTTGTCCTCGAAAGATTCCATGTCACCTCTTGAACCTACAGTTCCCTAAGAAGGGTGAGCAAAACAATGCCCAGCGAGTAGGAGTACTTACTCCACTCCATAATATGAATCACGCATCCAAGTAAACAGATAAAAAGAATCAAAACATAACTATTCAGTTTGTAAATTGTAGAATGCCATGCTCACATTTTTCCACACCACAATGACACATTCATTAACATTAAACACACATCCTATAATGAATTTTCATGCAGCACGCATAAACCAACCATATACGTGGCCTTTAATACAAGGTCTTTAGTCAGGTTTCACACAAGTAAATCAGCCATACGAGGTTACGCTTGAAAATAGTATCACAACCAATCACAACCAGACAGGTGAGGTACATTCCGATCCTGACATGGTACGCCCGATCCTGACACGGGTTGCATTCCTGACGAGACGCAATTGCTCCAATCCTGACACGGTACGCCCGATCCTGACATGGGTCGCATTCTCAATGAGAATACAATTGCCCCGATCCTGACAAGTGTACGATCCGATCCCAACACGGGACGCATTCTCGACGGGAAAACATACCACACTTGATGGTTTCTCATATTCCAGTTCATCCAATGATGTATCCATACATAGGTGTCCCATAACCACATCCATATCCATCCCACACAAACTAAACCACACTTAACCACACCCATATACATCGACCATGCTTAACCATACTTGGATAGTCATGGTTAAGAACCATTTACATACTCTTCCTCTGATTTAATTCCATGGACTTAACCTCACCATAAACCGCTCTATGCATGGGTCCATCATATGTGATCATATAAACATAAACATGTGATAATGAGAATTTACTGCATGTTAACACAATTTAATGAATCATAAAACATAACTATTTAAGAAACAAATCAAGTGCATATATATCAAGATGGCAAGAATGCATCCACATTATGAAACACAACATTTTGAGGGGTTTAAGAATTTTAAACTAAACTATAACCATACATTCAAAGAGAATGGACAGGTGTTGTCCCCACAATTTCGCTTAATTTGACTATTTAGGAGATCTGATGTGTACCAAATTTATTTTACAGTTTTAAGACTTGCTGGTCTAAGCATTAGACAGCTTAGATTGGGCAAAATATTCCTCAATGGGACCCAAAAGTTAGAGTCCAATCATATTAAGGTTCTGTTATTTTTCAAGGTGTCAATCCCATTATTTCAAGTGGTGTGGGCCACCTGGAACCCCGTTCTGGCCCATATTTTTATGGTGAATCCCACACAACCCAACAAACAGTGTGGACGAGGTGGATTTATCCAAAAGTTCACATGTGGGGCCCATAAGTGCCTGTTGTCCCCACTTTAAAATCTGCTCACCTTCAAATTTATATTGTATTACATTGTCCACTATTTGAGAAGGTGTGGCCCACTCGGTTATCGAAACCCTTTGAAATTTAATTTCAAGCCTCCAGACATAGTAATGTAACAAATGAGTGGTATAGATTTGACAGAAAGCTTAGGGTGGGGCCCAAGAATTACCCGCTGTTCATGAGAGATAAATTCGGAATTTTCTGCACAATTGCAGAAAATTCAGCAAGATAGTCCAATTTGTAGAAGTTGGTGTGGTCCGTTCGGGTCTCGGATTAAGCTGAAATTTGGTGGGCTATCAAAACACATGATGAAGTAAACTATGGTCGGAGTAGATATAGAAAAGTACATCAGGGTGGGGTCCACATGTGGACCCCCAACTACTGCCCGTCCGTCCCTTACGTCAGCAGCCATGACGCTGCTGGACTGGCAGCGTCCTTGGGGTACTGACTGGTCCAGTAGCCCATTGTTTTATTTATTTATATATTTTTTTATATGTATCCACACAAGGCGGGGCCCACTAGGTTGAGATCCAATCCATCCATTGAATTATTCGGGCCTTTAGTCCACCCAATAAATTTGATTTTTGCATAGATCGAAAATTATAAAACAAAGATAGTGGTTTTATTCCCTTTTTAGTGGTTGGGTCTATTTCTCCCACCCTGGCCTACTTAAATATCAGATTCCTTTTAAATCTGGGCCCACAAGCAAACGTAAACTATAATACATGATGAATGGCATAGATTTAATCAAAGTAACATAATTGATCTACTAAACAAAACACAAATGCGCAAATTCAAACTATGATGTGGAGTGAGTATTTCCGTAGACTCACCAATTGTCAATCCGATCCGAGATTTTGAAAATGAAAATAACAAAGAAAACTAATCTTCGGCCCACTACAAAATGCTACCTCCTTCCTCCCAATCAACGGTCATATGATGATGATGATGATGGATGGTGATGATAGATGGTGATAATGGATGGTAGGGATTTGAAACTATTGATGATGAATGGTGATGGGATGGCTACGATTCGATCGTAATTGTAAAAGTAATATAATAGGACTCTCTTACGAGAGTTTAAATAAAGTACATTAGCTTATAACATAAATATTTGTGGTGAAAATATAAGTAATATTTTGATGGTCCACCTAGTGATCCCTTCTTGGATCTAAGACGTCCATCATACAGAGGATTAACACAACAAGTAGTGGGTAAACTCTCGGGTCAAAGAGTCGATGGATGGACACAATATGATCTATGTAAGAGTTAGCCTAAATGAACGCTCTAGAATAGATGTGTAACATCTTAAAATCGGGCCCACCTTTCACAAATCTGAGACCATTATGACATTGGCCTCGAAAAATTGACAAAGTCATATGAATTTAGGAGAATTTGGTAGTGTCCACACCCACGATCTAATAAGGACACAAATGATAATCTAAATGGTGGTAAACACCACAACTTAAGGTGGTTAGTTTCTAAGGATAAGCTTGACCACTTTGAGGTGAGATTAAATCATGACCATTGAGTGTTGTGTGAAGTGGTCCGCACCATTGGTTAGAATGTCCATGGATTGAATAATGGACCGTTGGGTCGATGAATCTCTTACCGGTTTAAGAGTCATTGATAAAAAATGTGATGGACGGTGAATACACCTCGGTTCAAGATTCTGAAAACATGGGGACGTGACCCATCTTAGAAAACCTAAAATACCCAAAATCTAGACACACACCGACTTCCATACATAAAGATGGACGGTCCACAATGAAGATAGAAATCTCTCTGTACCAAACTCCGTAACCATATCCTAAAATTTAGATTTTGAATTGGCACATTGCAACGAATGCGACTTCTGTACTTCTCGGTCTACATGGAGATATCTAGGACCTTATGAAGGAATCTAATCTAATAGGTCACCTAAGTATATGAAAAAGGTCGTCCATGAGTGATTTCACCTTGATTGGTGGTCCACATGGCCCTACGCAGTAATTCTTCGATTAAACGGTCTCGGAAGATCATCCAGTGATGAAATTTCACATGGACAGATAAAATGCTATAACAAAGGTGTGGAGAAAATCCCACAGCTAACTGACACACCAATTGAAATAAATCACGGGGGTTCACTTTCACCACTGGTTTGGTGCTAGGACAAGTTTTAATGGCTTGATTGAAGTTCGATGAGAATTTCAACGGTCATAAAGGTTCTTCTAAGGATACTCTATAATTCCAACGGAACCAAACTCGGTTTGATCAGCTCAATGGGCCATGGTGATTAAAATGAGGATGAATGGCCACGATAGAAAGATCTATGATCGGATCTGGGTAGATCAGACTATATTATTGGATTCTACATGATTTAATCTAGCAATCTATGGCTCAGATCAATTTCACAGATAATATAAATAATTTAAAATGAATTACTAAAGTTTATGTACATGGAATATGGTTTATAATTCCGCTTTTCTACCCAATTATTCCATGAGAAACGTACATCAAATATGTAATCAACTTACACACATTAAATTATTATTATTTTAATTTTATAAATTCTAATCCAGATTTTTAAATTAAATAATAAATCATAAAAAATCACAGATATTACAGTTCTCATCATGCTTTACTGCTTACTCTGATATTTATCCTGCTTGTCATACGTATTGTGCACGCACACACGCACTCACAAAGCTTCGTTCGAAGTTTATGCGCGTTTGTTACTCTACAGGTTATATCAGAGTGTATCAGCAACGTTGAGTTGGAGTCGGGAGTGCAATAGCAGGAGGTTCCGGATCGTGCACAGTTTTTATATTTACGCATTGTGTATTTACCTTTCAGTACTGTATGTAAACGAAATGACTTAGTGAAAATATTGTGTTTGTCTTTGATGGTACTCACATGGTAATGCTCATGTTTCAAAAAAAAAATTCAGACCCTAAAATCCTCCTTGTGGTATCCCAGGATCGGAACCTGGCGTGTGGGGTTAGGATCCGAGATCGGGGTACTACGGAGGCTGCCACCTCTGAATTTGGGTTACGACAAATGGACGTCGAGAACCGAATTTAGGGCGTGACAAACGGCATGGATAAAATTACACGACTACATTGTTTCCATGGATGTATAGCTTGGATATACGACATATGCATCGAAGTGTGGTCCAACCTAGGCCCCAATCGGAATAGTTTTGATGGAAAATAAATAATTATTACAGTAGGTCTCAAAAGATTTTAATGGTGGCCATTCAACCCAACTCTTCCTAGGGAATATTTGAAATTGCCCCACTATGTTGCGGCCTACCTGGCTTTGACCAGGGGAATGGATGGTATGAATATGACATAAACATCAGAGTGAGCCTTAGAAAGTTTTTAAAGGTGAGTGAATTCAATCAACACTCTTTCCTATGGTCCACTTAAGATTTGGATCTGCGGCATTTTTGGGTCCATGCTTTAAACAAGCGGGGGGCAAATGGACGGCTAAGACGAACAATACATTCATCAAGGTGGGTCCACAATGGGCCCCACATTCTGGACAAAGTGGATTTGTCATGGGCATCACTATGGGCCCAAGATTAGTTTCAACAACGTGGATCTAATCCTTACTCTCCATCTTTTAAATATATATATGGGAAATGGTATATGTGGTCGACCTCATGGGAGCTTTCCATGAGGTCGAGTTGTGTGGGCCCCATGATGATGAGCATCGGACATCCACACTTTGCATTCCATGGGTCTCCCCTAGGTTACGGGATATCCCAAAAATCAGTCGCATCCAGAATTCAAGTAGGATAAGTTTTATTCATCCCAGATAAAGGTCCGAGGCTAAACTTAATGGACTGGTTACCACAAGAAACCATAACAAAAAAGTTCTAATAATATTTTGAAATATCATGCTATGGATTGCTATTATGAAAAGATAGTCGATGTCCTACCCATCGACAACGGGTCCGTCGGTTGAGCTAATGAGGAAGTTGCGGAGTGCCTTCTCAAGGCCACTTGTCATAAAAATATGGGCGCGGGCCTTTGGTCATGCCGACCAACATTTGATGTTCGTGTATTCCAGCGGCCAATGGCCTAGAGTTGCACCACTTGATAAAATCCCGACAGTCCATTAACCCGGACAATTCGAAAGAAAATGGGACATAGACATCCAACTTGTCTAAAAAATGTGGCTCAATCCATAACAAGAAAACAAATAGGTCTCTAGGACTATGAACTCAAGACTACAGTCCCCGATGACTTAGTCACCTGCTCGATCTATCTGGGCCTTTTCTCGAATACTCTATCTATTGTACAAACATTATTCATAGTGGAGCGTTGTTGCTTTGTGCCGTGGTTTTCTCCCGCAAGTGTTTCCATGTAAAAATCTTTATGTTCTCTATGGTGTGCATGATTTACATTGATATTTTTCATTTGCTTTATTTAATCTATCTATAATGTATGCATTCATTTACTTTTGCCTTTTAATCAAGGGTGATCATCAATCAATGTAATTAAGAGCTTGTGTCAAATCACAGCCTGGAATGTAAAAAATCTTAGAATCTCTAGAATAAAATTCGCCTTGTGATGTCTCTTCTCGTGTATACTTTGTGATTATTTATGATTATCTATGAATGTCTCTATACTCAGAAATTCCCCAGAAAAATGAAACACAGGAAAAAATGTCATGAGCATTTTTCTAGTTTTAACAAACTGGCGACTCTTATGGGGATTCGAACATACCAGAATCTCTGGTCTCTGAGTAAATGAACGTTCTAAGATAAATCATTTGCAAACACGAATGTATGCATAAGAAAGTTACCACAAGGAAAAATGTTCGGCGCCTTCATGGGCGCCAAACTGACAACTCTCAACGGGAACCTTCTTTCCTTCATCTTTAAGGCAAAAGCATCTGAAATCGATGTTTTCAAAACTTTCAAAAATCATGAAGTTTTAAAAGATAGCATAAGCATGAGTATTCTTACTGCGCACTAGTTTCATGTTTAACTTTTACTATGACTAGTAGGGTCATGCGCTTCTCACATCTAGTTGTAGAATGTTTTAATAGACATATGATTGTGCAGTAAAAATTTACGAAAATACTAACCCTAAAGATAGGAGAAATGACACTTGTGCTTGTGTTTCTGGCAACTGAAGGATTTCACTTCCCGCATTCTGTTGTAACAACACTAATTGCTTCCGAATCTGGCTAATAGCTAGCTCGAAGCCGTAAACAGCCGAAGGAAATGAAGAAAAACATCGATGAAGGCTCCATGTCAGAAGATCACTGCGATCAAGGCATATCACACCATCAAAAGCAGTGGCAACCAGCACAAGCTAGCAGGGCTTCTGCCGCTAACCAGATTACCGCAACGAGGCCACAAAAGTTCACACGTTTATTTGGCAGCTTCCCAGCCCTCTCGAAAGTGAACCACCTAGAGGGGTGAAAGATTAAGCCAATTATACAGAAAATAGCTGAAGAGACGGTGGAAACAATCATCGTCCAAGCCATTTTGACAAAAAAGAAGCCAACCCATGAGGGGCAATCAATGCAAGACGTGATGGTTTAGGTGGTCGAAGATGAAGAACTGTTTGAACAGGCCAATTCACCGCCAACAATCCAAGATCAAATGGATGAGCTAGTCAAAATTCAGCATGATTTAGCAAAGCAGCCGAAGAACATTCAGGATGCTCTGGCAATCCTGATCGCACAAGGTGCCGCTCAAAACACCATTTTTGCCTAAGATATCACAGGGGGTAAGTAACGGGTTTCCTCATCAAGCGAATGAGCTAATGAAGTGGCGGTCAATTTCATACCCAGAGAAGCAGCCAAAGCAGTTGTCAACTTGATAATCAAAGTAACAATCAAAGCAACTACCGACTCGAAACTAAAAGAACGGAAGGAAAAGAAAATTGTTGGCTGACCTGCCAGGCTCCGTAAGTGCTAGATGCTCGGGTGAACCCTACCGACTCAATATAATTCAAAATATACCCTCACACTCTGGGTCTAAACGAGTTGAGAAATAAATATACCCTTATGCTCCGGGTCTAAATGAGTCGAGAAATTCTAAAATACCCCAGACTATGGGTCTAAACTGAATTATACAATCTCTAGGTTACGAGGATAAACTGAACCATACAACCTCTAGGTTATGAGGATAAACTAAACCATACAACCTCCATGTTACGAGGATAAACTAAACTATACAACCTCCAGGTTACGAGGATAAATTGAACCATACAACCTCCAGGTTATGAGGATAAACTAAACCATACAGCCTCCCGGATATGAGGATAAACTACACTAGATCCCTTCAGAGTATGAGGTTAAACTGAACCACATGAAGATCAATCAATCAGATCGAATATGAAAGATTCATATCAAAACGAAACCCCCATATGAGAATGAAATCTTTGCATCAATCAGATGAAAATGAAATCACCACATCGTCAAGAAAGATCTCAACTTCCCATGAATCAAAATTTTCAGATCGATCCAGTCCGATAAGAGGATGGTATTCTATAGAAGATTCGCATGAGATGCAATGTATTCATATTATTTCATCATGGTCTTCTTATTATCATTATGACATTTTAGCATTCTTCTACTCCATATGAGAGCAATTAAGAGTCGTCGGTCTTTTATATATATGGCCTTATATAAAGAGAGAAGAAAGCATTCCGTAAAAAACCTAAGAAAGCAATCCAGAGATGATGGTCTCTTATATATAAGGTTCTATATGAAGATGGTTGGGATATTCTATCATTATCAATCTTTTATACATACGGACTTGGTCTTATATGAAGATGATCAGAACGTCTCGCTATATATTCGGCTTTTGTATTTTATAGCGAATCTCCTCATCATTGTTGTGATATTCTTCTACTCTATATGAGGACAAGACAGAATCGGGAATCTCCTACACACACACACACACACACACACACACACACGGCTTTATATGAAGATGATCAGGGCATTCTATTATGTATCACTTTGCTTTGAGAATATCGGCGTTTTTCTCTTATGAATAATTTCGCAACAAGAATATGCGATTAAAAATTATGATCAGACGGGTATTCTATATGGATTTCTAAAGTACAGGACATCTTTCATCAGAAGAAGACGACTGGGGGTAAGCCCCAATATACGTTGAGAAATTCAAGTTTATAGAAGAAGATGACTGGGGGTAAGCCCCAATATATGATGAGAAGTTCAAGTTTATAAAAGAAGACGACTGGGGGCAAGCCCCAATATATGATGAGAAACTCAAGTCTGCAGAAAGAAATGACTGGGGGCAGGCCAGGAAGGATGACAAATAAACCTAACAACAAAGAGCTGGATGAAAATTTTGAGTTTATGACACGAACGTCTTTTGAAAGCGATAATCTAAAGGTACACAGGTTAAGTAAAAGGGAAGTGTTATTTTACGCATTATCCATTTACGTTTTAATGTGCTCAGCTCGCATTAAACTCATACATAACACATCATCTTATACATGTTGTCCTAAATGTACAACACCAAGAGGTAGTTTACAAAAGAATCATTGTCATTACTTTGAATCATGAAGCACACAATTAACAGTCCCAATCACGAGTACATCAGATGCGAGTATCCAGTTAAGCATTCAAAATAAATTTCTAATATTGCTTTTATTTGACAATGACTGTAAAGAGCAAAAGAACAAAATTATAGCTTCTCCAAGCACCCTGCTATGAATTGCATCACGTCTTTTCGTGTCGCTTCCATGATAGCCTTTGCCTCCTGCTAATACCAGCGTAGGATCCGGGATGTCACGAAGTTCAGTTTCTAAATTTGCCATTTACTTGCGCGCCACCTCTCCTTCACTCTCGAGCCGTGCAACCTCAATACGGTTCTGATTAACGACAAGGTCAAGACAAGCAACCTCAAGATTTATGGCCGCTTCTTCCGTCTGCAACCGCATCATCTCGGATCTGACATCAGCGAGACGATTAATATACCCGCGACGTTGAGTCTCACTATCTTCTAAAGTCGTTCTAGCATCAACTGTTGAATATTCTCGCTGCTCCACGACAGGTTGTAAAGAAGACAACACTTGCCGTTTCTCTTCAGCCATAGGTTCAGGTTCGAGCCGTTTAGCCATAGCAACCTGCGCAACAGAATCCTCAAAAGAAGAAATGTGGCACACTAATTTGGATACATCAGGCCCGATTACCCCTGCGCAGGCTTCCAATGCTTTCACTCCATCTCCCAGCGTATGCCACTCGCACGGCTCAGCCAACACCTTTGAGATACTGGACAGTAGACCTCTCAGTATGCTCCGCCCGAAACAGTCTAAATGATCGAAACAAGGAATGTAGAATGCTTCATGAGCAATAACATCAGAACTAACAATAACTGCGATAAAAGAAACAGAGCGAATATGCAATGAAATGATAAGTACAGAAAAAGAATACACAATAAGCTATGAAAGAGCTATACTAGAAGATGAGTCGGCAACAGGTTTTGAGGAATCCGCAGTGTATATGATCGCGCCAACTAATGGCTCAATGATCTCAGTCAATAGCGTTGAAGTCACATCCAGAAGTTCAGTAGTATCGCTATCAGTATCGATCACTTCAGTTGCCACCGGCGACTCTGCCATGTCCTCAACACTGGAACGTCAGGGCCCATAGACAGTTGTGTCATTCACCGACATAGTGGTCCCTTGCAAATTATCCACTCCAATCTGCCTGACTAGCTCTCTCGCGTTGACATGGTCTAATGTTTCATTCGCTGGCCCGATCATCGTCGGGTCCTCTTCACTAATTAACCGCTTGTCATCATTTTCACCTTCAACCACCAGAAGACATGTGAACCCTACTTCTTGTGACCATTTCACCAAAGGTACTCTGAAAGTATGCCAACCATTCAATGCCGTATCCTCCTTACAACGATCGATTGACACACTTAAAGAAGTCTTATGCCTAATACTTAATGACAGATACACTTCAGCCTGCTCTCTATAATAACCCAATCAATCAGTAAGGACCTCTGTCAGCCTTGGAGGAGGAACGTAGATCAGATCATCAACAAAGTTGTTATTCTGAATCAAAGTATACTGATGCACCCACTATCTCGGTCAGCCGTAAGGACCGCCAGTCTTCCAATAAAGGCCGGGAAGCATGAACCTTGTCCCCGTTCGCGTCATTAGAAGTTGATGCCATAGCTACTCCCAATGAGCAAGACCATGCCGTACGCCCGCTCTACTTTGGCTACATCCAGTAACGTTATTGAAACACCCTAATCATATCTGAATTGCCTGGCCAACCGGCTAGGGTAATAAGCCTCCCGCCATAACTCAATGCCTTCGCGTGGTGGAAGTGAAGCAGTGCGAATAGACACCAAGAACTCCCTATCAAGATTACTCACAGAACGCTCATCGTCAATGACTTCTCAATCCTCTTCGACGTTAGAAACAGGGAAATGGTAGAAGCAAATCTCCGCCTAACTACCGATTATCGAAGTTATCCAATTAGATAATTACGCTATCATCTCAAGTTTTCTGTAGTGATAAAGAGGCACGTGATCGGTGTGGGGATACTGAAAGAGATCTATTCCATATGTCCACAGGAAATATATACCCAACCAACTGCAGAAGAAATGCAATGGGTAGTAAGCCACATTTATCCCTCGCCCGGGTTGATCTTTGTTACTGATAATATTTCCGAAAGCCCTATATAGACTGCATAATACCGGTGGTGCTAAAGAATATCGATGACCATTTACAAGAGCTCCTGCCACGACAAAGCAAGAAACCCTAAACTCGTCAGCACCTTTAGAACTAGGCAACACAACTGCCGACAACCAGTAAGTTAAGAAGCCCGCTAGTTCACAACTCGACGTGAGCTCATTCGGATTGCAGAATCTATGTTAGAAACATTCCTTCATCAAGACTCGGTCTTCCTATGGGGTTTCATATTCTTTATAATCAATGCTTCAAAAAAAAGAAAGGAAGGTTCCACATCAGAAGCAAAGAAACTGAAAGTATGCAAAACGCAAAGTACAAAAGAAGGTATCAGAAGAAATATTACTTCATCCTCTAGCTGAAATAGATTACCAATCATAATGAATCTTTGTAATATTGTCGAACTATGACAACTCAGTGAATAGCTCCAGACAAACCTCCGAATGGTAAGCATCTCGAGGACTTTTAAGTCAAGACGAAAATAACTCTTCATCAGTTGGGATATATTCCTGGTAATATTCTCCTATTATGGACAAGCCTGGCATCATCCGGAGATCCCATAAAGTTATGCTAATCTCTCCATATGGAAAATGGAATGAATTGGTAACGGAAGACCAGTAGCTCAAGAAGCTTCGAATGATTGTTGAATCACAGAAGAAATGCCCAGAGGTTGCATCGATAGCCTGATACGGACCGACTTGCTTCAAAACCCTCTTGTGACTGACCAAAATCTCTTTTGACCACAGCTCATAACCAACTCGCTTGTGCAGATAACCTTGTATATGGAAACTTCTCGTCGCCCACATCATCGTCTTGTCCATATGTCAAAACCTTTGCTAAATTATCTCGAAATAATGGACTAGATAAAGAGCAGTGAGGATCATAAGTCGGCGCAAGGAAAATCATTTCTCTTGGGAGACCTACCCGCTGCTCTCTCCCATCGTCAAATAGTAAAGTAGTTGTTGAGCTCTTAAATGTGTTTATTCTAACCCCATTTCATCACTAACTATGCATGATTTGTATGATTAAAGGTCTATCTAATGCATGGTTCTGTGGTTGTAGGAATAGGAGAGAGGCCTCACCATTTGAATGTTAAAGGATAATTTAAAGGGATATTGAAGAGTCAAGGAAAGGAAGAAGGAGAGGAAGAAATCAAACAAAGAAGATCCGAAGAGAAAGCAGAAGAAAATGGAGAAATCATCATTTTCGATGGATCGTCGATAGGTGTTCGATCAATCGGAGGAGGTTCTGATGGGTACCCGATCAATCGGACCACCCATCAGACATACCGGAAATAGCATATTTCTCTGGACATATTTCCGATCAATCGGCACACGTCCGATCAATCAGAACTAGCTGTCCGATCAATTGGAGACATGTCCGATCAATTAAAATAAGCGATAAAAATAACAACTCTCTGGACTCTTTTACGATTAATCGGAGACCACATTCTGATCAATCGGAGAAAGCTCCGATCAATCAGACTTGTCTGCGTAAGCTGCATAATGAGTTACGCAATTTCAGAAGTTTTCAAGCGAAAGACGGATTTGTGCAAATGGGACCTCTACATCCTTCCTAAGCTAACCTAGAAGAGATCTATTACAGTGGGAGGTGGAGACGAACAATTGTAGAGTTCTACAACTCCCTCTTTCTAGTTTGCTTTCTAGTTTTCTTTCATGTTCTTAGTTGATTTCATGTTTTCCTTAAGCATGGTCAGCTAAACCTCTTAGCTAGGGCTAAGAGGTGAAGCTTGTAGTAGATTATTGATGTTCTAATTTATTTTTATATGGTTTCAAGTTGGATTTATTGATTGAACAATGGTTTATTGAAGTTTGAATAAAGTTTTAAGTAGTTTTTCTTAATCTTATGATGACTCATAGATATTTGGGAGAATCGCTGTAGTTCTTAGTTGTTTTGCATGGATCTAGACCTGTACGCTCTGAGGAATCGGATTCAAGACGCTCTAGACTTGAATCTTCATGTGGGAACTTCAAACTAAAGTTCTACCTTAATTTTTCTGAAAGTTTAATTTATGTGTTGCTTATTCATGTGATTTGAATGAAGTTCAAATCATGATAGAGTTAAACTTTATGATAGGGTTTGATGATTATTATGGTTATGATCTTAAACCTATAGGAACTAGGATTGACCTATGCAATTGGGTGTGCTCAAGTCTTAACTTGAATTGAGGGAATCATGTTTATGAACAACACATGGATTGGATTGTTTTGCTGAATTAACCTTTCTATCATCCGGCTAGATGGGATTTGATTTCGATTCTAGTTGTGTAATTGAGAAATCACAGTGAATTATACATCAAGGATTGCTACAAGTGGATCCTTGGCACCCTAGTGTTTCTTTTATATTGTTACATTCACTTTTAGTTATAGATTACCTATCTACATTCATTATTAAATCTATTTTGATTTCAATTAGAGACTATTGGAAGCAGATTTGTAAATTCCTGAGTTAGTCCATGTGGATCGACCTCGGTCTTACCGAGATTATTACTACATCGTAACCCTACACTTGGGGAAGCGAACAATAGTCAACAACTGCTCAAGAGCAGGTGTCCACCTTCTAACCCCATAGAACTGAAAAGGGCCTTGAACAGTGGATGGTTCAATGCTCGGGAGGGGTCTGCGCCTTATAAGAAATTTCTCATGTGTGATGACTCGGTCGTTGTAGAGTTTTACAATGAAGAAACTGCACGTCGTGACGATTTTGTTTCTATCCCAGCCAATCTTCATCCGGTCATTCTTCTGATCAACGAGCTGTCTCAACTACTCCTCCTGACGGATTACCTCAGCCAGTCTCTTACCTCAATTCCGTCTCTTCTTCTTCTTCTGAACTTCTTGATTATCCTCGGGATGTTGGACAAGCAAACTAGAAGGACCCGCCTCGATAACATTCGGAGCACCAGTAAGCTGACAATACAAACCATTTTTCTTCAATCCCTTGTGTCGGAGGCTCAGATGTGGTCTTATTCACGTAAATACGCAGTAGCACCTCATGGGGAAGATGCTTAATACAATCAGAGAAATCCTTCACTTAAGGATCAACTGTCGCAGAGAAGCGCGAACAACAATCTGCCAAAGATGGATTGACAGTGTCTTCAGCCACCCTCTTCTTCCCAAGTTGCGCAGATGAAGGACCAGAAACTTGCGACCCGAAAGCCTCACTAGAAAATCTTGCTGTTGTCGCCATGATTCACTACAACACATAAACGAAAGAAAATTAGACAAAAGACCATCACATGCAACAGGCAAACACAATAAGGTACGCATCACAAGAAACGAGATCGCACCATCCAATCATGGATTTCACACACAAAACAAGTCACATTGATAAACACATGCATAAAACTATGACCCACAAGGACATGGGAATAGTGGAATTCAAGCACACATTCGACGAGCAAGTGCAAACATGCCATAGCGAAACAAATACAATGACAACCTTGCATATACGCTCGGAATGTGTGCGAATTCGCACTAACCCCAAGTTATGCATATGCACCCGCTTGGAAATGCACATTTTAGAGCTGTTTAAATGAGCAGTTTTAGGCCATAAAAGACCAAGACAAGCAGCATATTGTAGGCCCAAAGCACTATGCTCTAATCATGCTCGAGTATTAAGCGATCTGGCCGCGAACAACATCAAATTTGGCTAAGAATAGAGCCAGATACATGAGTTTTCCACTAAGGGCAAAAGGAGTCATAAAATCCCAAAAATTGGCTAAGTAGTGGGACTACATGCGCCCAAGGTGGAGCCCCAGGCGCATGCACCCTCTCACATACGCCCATCCAGCAAGTAAAAGAAAAAGTAGAGTTTTAGAAGTTACCCCAGGCACATGTGCACTCCCACATGCGCCCATTTCATGTTAAAGACAGAGATGGAAGTTCAGAATGAAAAGCCTAGGCGCATGTGCCCTTACACATGCGCCCACACCCAGTAATAACTCCACATGTGCCAATCTCTATTATTCTAAAAATTTTACAAGTCTGGAGAAGGCTCCAGGCGCATATCCAGAAGCACATGCACCTGGGGCATGTGCCCAATCCTAGTAGCATTCCCACATGCGCTTGAGGTAGAGATCCACAAATGGCCTGAAGGCTACATGCGCCCATGGGGAGTCCACATGTGCCTAGTGCTCCGTGAAGAGCTCTCTCACCTCTAGAAGTTTTGTAATTTTGACCCGAAAAATGTTCAAATGACTTAATGAGCCTCGTATTTATCCTTGAGCCTGGGAACCGATGCACCGCAATGGTATGACGCAAGCATCCAGCGCAGCGCACCGGGAGGGCACTTGTTGGGGCTTAAAATCTCACCCATGATAAAACAATGTACGACGAGCCATCTACGACGATTTGGATCAATTTCAAGATCGAAAAACACCCAAAAAATGCGATTGGACGCCAGCACAGCCCTAACCTGCACAGTCATGGCCAAAATTTACAAATATAGTTTCGGAACAGAACTGGACATGTGTATTGTCTCCAAATGATCCAGAATGCCTGGATAACCTTAACCGGCAAGTTTGAAAGTCGTGCAGCGCATATCTTTACCTGCGTACCTCGGAACGTGTTTTGCCCTTTTGGATCCGGCTGAAAGGGACAGAAAGCCTGCAAGTGCTATTTCTGAAGGGAACTGGACATGTGTATTGCCGCCAAATGATCCAAAATGCCTAAAAACCCCTAATTCCTGAATTTGAATGCCGTATGATGCATATCTTTACCTGCGTACCTCGAAACGCGTTTTGCCCCTGTTTGAAGCTGATTAGGAGGGTCCAAATTGGGAAGGAACTACCAAAATTCTCAGCAGTTGATCATACATACCCTGAATCATTCATTTCATAGCCCAATGAGAGGCTTAAAATGCTTTGGCGTCAGTGACTTTGGTCTTTAAAAAGGTACCTGTCCTCTAGACAGTTGAAGCCTGAAATTTAGAAAATATTCTAGGTGTTGGGTACATGCGTACACCACTAATAGGACATGTGCATGCCATGAGTAGACATGCGCCCATGCCCATACAACATGCGCATAAAAGCCCTTCTCTCCCTTTTAAAGATTTCTAAAGTTCAAAAAATGTTAAATATGGGCATATACACCCACCATAGGGGGCACATGCGCCCACACCAGGGTACATGTGCCCACTGCATGGGGCACATGCACCCACACCAGGGTACATGCGCCCACTGCATGGGGCACATGCGCCTACACCATTACCATATGCGTATGATTTCCCTCTTCTAAGCACATGCGCTCATAATTTCATTTGTTAGTGGACCTGGGACCTGATTAACCCCCTATAAATAGCATTCGCCTTCTGAGAGGGGGACTACTTCATTTTGTTGAGAGGACAGCCAGAGCGTAGAATACCTTGCCAGAATCCTCGTCAAAGAGAGTGACATGTGCTCATTATTCGTGACAGAATCCTTAACTGGAAAGGGTTACATGCGCTCGTCTCTTCAGGCCTGAGAACAAAACCTTAAAATAGCTAAGGACTTGGGATTTTCCACTTTATGAGAGGTACATGCACCCAAGGTAGGGGATTCCCCTTAGTAACCAAGTGACATATGCCCAAGGTAGGTAGATTTCCCCAACTCACTACGTGACATGCGCCTCGAAGAAAAGCCCTTTTTCTCTCTCCTCATTCTCTCTGCCACATGCGCCCACCAGCTTTGGGGGAAGAATTTCTTTAAGTCTTTATAGGACACTGCAACATGCGCCCACATCACTCTCCATTCCTCTCTTTTTTCTCATCTTATGCTACATGCGCTTGGGGTGGGGCTACATGATCCCACTTCAGGGCACATGCGCCCACTCCCTACCAACATGCGCCCACTCCCACTCATGGCTATGCCCAGGCACTGGTGGAGGCATGGGATCTTCCATGATGTGGCTCGCTTTCGCTGTGGCCTGCCTCCCGATCGTACCAATGATCCTAGACACACATTGATGTCCTTTATCCATCCCCCAGATCGAATTCCCCAACGGTCAATGTTAAGTGGTCCAAATCAGCAATTTGATCAAAATGATCAACACTTAGTCAAATTTGTAAACCCGAAAATCCCTCCGAAAGAACAATAAATGACCGAAATCAAGGAGAATCGGGCGGAATTCGACCGACGCCGAGAGGGAAGCTTATCTTCTCCATAACATGATATATCATAATAATGCACTGCGACGAGGTTATTCACTTTTGGGATCGTTGAATACCCTAATTGAGCGGCAAACAGGCCCAGTACTTAGTCATTTTCAGCCCCAGGAAGTGCCTTATTGGCTTGAAAACCGACTGACGCTAAGTAAAACTAAATGCGATCACGCTAACGCCAAAGTCGATCCAGCATCATTGCGATCCTATTGGACATGATCTATCACTGTTCGAGGATGATCGCTACCAGTATTCACCGAATACCCCGATCAGACTGTAAACAGGTCCAGTATTTAGTCATTTTAACCCTGGGAAGTGCCCTGTTGGTCGGAAATTGACTGATGCAAAGTAAAACTAACCGCGATTTCAAAGACGTGAAGGTAAAGCTAATGTCCTCATGACTATAAAACAACTGAGGCAAACATTTACAGGGCACCGATCCCTACCATTTATCAGATTTAGCATACACGAGCACCCATCAGACCCAATACTTAGCCATTTACAAGCATCAGAAATGGTCGATCCAGTCCATTGAACTTGAATCCTCAAAGGATCTTGGCTCGATATAGCCCATTCGATCTCAAATCGATCATCAGAAAGTACTCAGAAGAAAGAATGTTCTCGAAGATGAGTTGTCAAAACTTCAAGTTGAACACATTTATCTTATTGTAAAAAGCTTTATTCATCCTGGATAAAGGTCTGAGGCAACCTAAGGGACTATGGTTACCACAAGAAACCATAATAAAAAAGTTTAATAACATTCGAAATATCATGCTATGGACTGCCATTATGGAAAGATAGTCGATGTCCTACCCGTCGACAATAGGTCCGTTAGTTGAGCTGATGAGGAAGTTGCGAGGTGCCTTCTCAAGGTCACCCGTCATAAAAATACATGTGCTGCCCTTGGGTCATGCCAACCAACATTCGATGTTCGTGTATTCCAGCGGCCAATGGCCCAAAGTTGCACCACTCGATAAAATCCTGATAGTCCTTCAACCTGGACAATCCGAAAGAAAATGGGACATAGACATCCGACTTGTCTAAAAAATGTAGCTCAGTCCATAACAAGAAAACAAATAGGTCTCTACGACCATGAACTCAAGACTATAGTCCTCGATGACTTAGTCACCTGCTCGATCTATCTGGGCCATTTCTTGAATACTCTATCTATTGTACAAATATTATTCATAGTAGAGCTTTGTCGCTTTGTGCCGTGGTTTTCTCCCGCAAAGGTTTCCACGTAAAAATCTCTGTGTTTTCTATGGTGTCCATGATTTGCATTGATATTTCCTCATTTGCTTTATTTAATCTATCTATAATGTATCCATTCATTTACTTTTGCCTTTTAATCATGGGTGGTCATCCATTAATGTAATTAAGGGCTCGTGTCAGATCACATCCTGGAATGTAAAAGATCTCAGAATCTCTGGAATAAAATTCTCCTTGCGATGTCTTTACTTGTGTATACTTTGTGATTGCTTATGATTATCTATGAATGTCTCTATACTAAGAAATTCCCCAGAAATGAAACACAGAAAAAACTGCCATGAGCATTTTTCTAGTTTTAACAACGGGCCTACACCGTAACTTCTCATAATCCTTGTAACCGGCTCCGTTGGTTCAAGCATTGCTTGATCAAAACCGAACTGACGACAGAATCTTCTTGGATAGTACGATTCGCGCTAGAATTCATTGCTTTCTCTAAGAGGAAGTGTAGCAGAGTGAATAGAGATCGAGAAGTTCCGCTCCAAAGGACGGAGAGAATTGTTATCCTTTACCTCCTTGTCATTGCTAATGGTTGAAATCTGGAAGTGATTGAAGGTCAACTCTTCTGTAGAATCAATCTTCTAAACAACCCAGGAATACATTTATCTTATCATTGTACGTTATTGAAAGAACCACGGAGGGAGATGTTCAGGGTGAACATACACAAGATCTCTCACTCCAAATACCCAAGGAAAATATATTCCTAACCAGCCAGTCAGATAATGACAAGGCATGTAGGTTGTAGTTGCACCTAAGGCTGGAGATTTCCAGTGAATTGCTGCATCTCCTAGGCCACGATACAATTAGTAGAGGACTGGTGGAGCGAGATAATACTTTTTACCTTCCGCCATTGCACCTGCAGCTACCAAGACTGTAGCTCTAACACCATCTGCACACTTAGAGCTAGGGAAGAAGTACGGTGTTCAGCCAGAATGTTAAGAAACCGCCAAGTTCGCAAGATGAATATTTTTTTTTTGGAATGAGGAATGGTGTTCCTCATGGTCACTATATCTGCATCATCATCCTTAGGAAACCTGGGAAGGAAAATATTAAACTTCGAGTGAGTGATGTTGATGGAATATGTAATAGAAAGAAGCAAGTAAAGGAGAATGCTTACATTAAATCCCTAGAAAAATGAGAAATCCATTGGCTAAGGAGAATTCGCCCTGGATTAGGAAACTTAGCGAATTCCTCAAAAAGTTCAATCAATGTTTTGGAGATAGAAGCCTTCCGTGAAGAAGGATGGAAGAAAGCGAACTCTTCATTGGTGGAGATGAATCCGTCATAATATGCTCTCGAGATGGGAAGACCTGCCATTCTGAACAAGTCCCAAAGAGTGATAATGACTTCACCAACAGAAGATGAAACGAATTGGTGGTGGGACACCAGAAATTCAAGAAACCCTTTAAGACCATCAAGTCTTTGGATAAATAACTCGATGTCGCTTCGATAGCAGCATAAAGCTCGGGATCTATCAATTGTTGGCGGTATTCTTTCAGTACGGCATGAGCCCAATTCTTGTAGTGACCACAGTTCTTTTTCCCCCATATAGTGCCATCTTCAAGAGGCATAAATTGAAAACGCTGCCATAAGGTTTCATAAAACCTGGTGGTATACATGAGTCGTAGGCAGTAACATGGCATAAGGAAACGCATGGGCAGAATACGACCAGCATTTTGGTGAGTCCCCATCTTGGATAACCATCCCTCCAATATGCCTTTTTCACAGCTTACCCAATTTGAGTAAAAGAGAATACAATTCTGAATGGCCACATTGGTGGGCTCTAAGTGAAACATTGACTGATGGCGATGAACTGTTAGACCGATGATCTTCTATTCATCCTTGTACAGATTGCGAAAAGCAATGGTCTGCTGCTGCACGGATCTGGCCGTGGTCCAGTAATTCTGCAATTTAGGCTTCTTGTGTTCTAAAATCTTATCCTGCAATTGTTCGTTCTTGCTCTTTCTTCTCCTCTTCTTGGGACGAGCAGGGGGTGGACTAGCTTCTTGAGAAGGTACTTGGGGATTATCAGAATGAATATGACGAGTCCTCTTTACCCATTAATCCCATTAAGACTGTGTATCGGTTCGAGATGTCCTTTCAATTTCACCAGCAGCTATAGCCAATATTACATCTGACGAAAGTTTGCTGATATTGTCTTGAACGTTTAACTCTGGAGAGGGAGGATGACGGAACAAGTTTGGGGTGGCTTACGGCCTTCTAGTTGGAGGATTGGCGATAGGAGGAAGAGGTTGAGAAGGGCTGACAAAAGATGGGTTAGTAGCAGTCTAGCTTCGAGTCTACCGTTGAGGAGATGGAGTAAGGGATGGTTGATTGCGAGCCCTTTTCGAAGGTAGTTTTACTCTTCTTCTTTGGAGAGGGAGAAGGAGAATTGCTGGATTTATTGGATGAGGAGAAAGACTTGACCAGACTCCGACGAGGACCCATCTGTTTCAAGAAAATGACAGAGTAAAAAAAAATTCTGGGTATGGGAAACTTGAGATGATTATAAAACGGAAGGGCACAGGCAAAGAGTTTGAAAAGAGTACAGAAGTTGTTGAAAAAGATTTGGAAATACCTTTGAAAGAGAAGAATGAAAGTTCAAGGAACTTAAAAAAAAATTGGGCAGAATTCCGGTAGTTAGGAAAAATCACAATCCTAAGACTGTTTACGCGGACCGCGTGGAAGCAAAGGCTTTTACATGGGTCGCGTAAAAGGTGTCAGGTGCAGTAGGGCTTCGCAGCGAAAAAGGGAAATGAGGAATGAAAGGCGAGACCCCTTTATATAGGTGCGCGCCCGCCAACACACGTAAAGGCTAGGGCTTTTATGCAGGTCGCGTAAAAGCTCATTGAAGAATATTGTTTGAGGGAGATTTGATCAGCTACGATTCAAAGTATTGCTCCAAAACAGATTGAATGTGGGCATTTGTTGGGGCATAAAATAGGAGAGAAAAGAGAAGAAAGAAAGTTTTGAAAGAAACAAAGAGAGGAGTAAAGATAGAAAAATGGTGAAAATGGTACTTCACATACCTTTTATGAGAGCCGCATAAAATGTAGTGTTTACGCGAGTCGCATAAAAGGTCCGACTTGCTGGCAGTGAAAACTGTGAGATTTGCCTCAGAAATCTATAAATATCCCCCTCGGGGTCCTCATTTAGCATTCACTTTCGAAGTTCAGAGTTGCAGGGCTCCTTCAGAAGATTTCAGAGGTACGAAGAGTTGCCTTGTGCATCTTCTTCTTGGGTTGAAAGCACAGGTTGCGGACCCCAAGAATTGAAGAAGAACAATGAGGAAACTCTACCGAAATGAAGATTGAAGGGGGAAAGAAAGATCGTGCAAAGCAAAGTGTTTACGCGACTCGAGTAAACACTATAGCCTTTACTGCGGGTCACGTAAAAGGTCCCAGAGGGCAATTTTTGCCCAAAGTTTTGTCCTTTTATAAAAGATGTCGGGAGCATATTTTCGTGACTTTGCTCCACTTCCCTTTCAAAAGCCAAGATTCTTGAAGATCAAAGCAATGGTGTGAAAGAAGAAAGAGAGCAACTCCAGTCTGACTCTCCAACTCCCATTCTTCTGTCATTTGGACAGAATGAAAGAAGAAAGAAGGGGTGAAGCTCTATCAAAATCAATAAGCAAAGAAGAACTTGTATTCGTATTTGGAATATCTTGTTCTAGAATTAAGGGATGTATCAATGGAATGTAAAAGAACCCGATTATAATGAATAAAATGAATGGAATGATGAATCTCTCTCTCTCTCTCTCTCTCTCTCTCTCTCTCTCTCTCTCTTATAGAATATTGGAATACTAGTCTTGTTTCCCCTATATATACAAACACAATTTTGTTGTCTAAACAAGGGGAAAACTCATATAGAAAACCACTAAATTAAAAGAATTTTAAGTTTTTCAAAATCAAATCACCTATACCCTTCCCTCTCATATTCATATATACTTGATTTCATAGAAATAAAGCCTCTAAAAGAGTTTAAAATCAGAAAAATTAGAAAAATTTCGGAGCAAAAATTGCTTGAAATGTCACCCCCAACCTAAAATGGCTTGAAATTTCGGAGCAAAAATTGCATAAATAATAGTAGATTCATCTAAGAATCTCACCCCCAACCTAAAATTTATATTATCCTCAATGTAAAAGCATATGCAATATGCAATGACATAAGAGTAATGACAAAATAAAGGAGAGTGAAAACGAGAGTATCTGAGATATTCAAAGTGTTGTTCTACCTCCAAGTAAATTAATCCTAATAAAAGCAAAACTAACATATCCTAAATTATTCTATACTTCCGTCAAACTAGGAGATCAATCATCTTGGTACACAGGATCGTCTAAAGGGATGGACATCTCCTCTGAAGAAAATTTCTCTACAAACGGTTTTAATCTTCGGCCATTCACTTTGAAACAGTTTTTGTTCGCTAAATTATCTATATCGATGGCCCCATGAAGATAAACTTCTTTAACAATGTATGAGCCGTCCATCAAGACACAATTTTCTCAGAAAAAGATGAAGTCGCGAATTATACAGGAGTACTTTTTGGCAGGTCTCAAAAGATTTTCAAAAATATTTTTGTCATGAAAGGACTTCATCTTACTCTTATATATCCATGAACTCTCATATGCGTCGTTCTGAATCTCGTCAAGCTCGTTCAATTAGAGTTTGCGAAGCAAGCTAACTTTGTCAACATTGAAGTTTAGTGCCTGTATTGCCCAATAGGCTTTGTGTTCAGGTTTCATGAGTAAGTGGCAAGCATCCTCATAGACAATTCTATAGGGAGACATACCAATCAGAGTCTTATATGTCGTACGGTAAGCCAAAAGTGCATCGACTAATCTCAGTGACCAATCTTTATGATCCGGTTTCACCGTTTTCTCAAGAGTATGTTTAATCTCCTGATTGGAAATTCCACCTTGCCCATTTGTTTGTAGATGGTACGGGGTGCTCACTTTATGCGATTTAAGGTCTCAAAAGGCCTATTGCAAAAGTGAGAGCCACCCTCACTTATGATGGCTCTAGGTGTTCCAAATCTAGACAATATGTTTCCTTAAGGAACCGTAGAACTATATGATGATCATTAGTTCTACATGGAATCGCCTCGACCCACTTGGACATATAGTCTACTGCTAGCAATATGTAGACATATCTAAAAGATGAGGGGAATGGTCTCATAAAATCGATGCCCCAACAATCAAATACTTCTATGTATTGGATCGGGTTGAGAGGCATCATATTTCGACAGGACAATCTTCCTAGTTTTTTACATTGCTCACACTCTTTACAAAACTCGTGGGTGTCTCTGAACATAGTGAGCCAATAAAAACCACATTGAAGAATTTTTGTCGTGGTTTTCTTGGCAGAAAAGTGACCACCACATGCTTGAGCATGACAAAAGGAGATGACACTTTGTTGTCATTATCAGGGACACATCTCCTTAGAATTTAGTATGGGCAATACTTAAACCATAATGGCTCATACCACAAAATTTTACGTACTTCTCTTAGAAAATTTCGTTTGCCTTGTGCAGTCCAATATGAAGGCATCGCACCTGTGGAAAGAAAGTTTACAATATCAGTGTACTACGGTGGATACGAGGTAACAAAAAGTTGCTCGTCAGGGAATATGTCCTCAATCGGTGTTTTGTCAATGAAATCGGGAAACACTAGGCGGGATAGATGATCCGCCACCACGTTCTCTATTCGCTTCTTATGCTTAATCTCTAAATCAAATTCTTGAAGGAGTAGGATCCATCTAAGAAAGTGGGGCTTGTCATCTTTCTTAGAAAGAAGGTACTTCAGCTCCGCATGATCTGTGCAAATGATGATGACCTTGGATCCTATCAAGTAGGCCTGAATTTGTCTAAGGCAAAAACTACGTCTAGTAGCTCTTTCTTTGTAGTCGAGTAATTGACTTGGGCTGAATTCAAGGTTCTACTTGCGTAGTAGATTACGTGGGGCTTCTTATCCTTTCTTTGTCCTAGCACTGCCCCAATAGCATAGTCGCTCGTGTCACACATCAACTCAAAAGGAAGCGACCAATCCAGTGGTTGCATGATGGGTGCAGTTGTCAACATGTCCTTTATCTTTCAAAAAAGCTTCTTGACATTTGGTCGTCCACTCTAATTGTGTTTCCTTTTAGAGGATATTACATAAGGGCCTAAAGATATGGTTAAAATCCCCTATGAATCGCCTATAAAAACTTGCGTGTCCTAAAAAGGACCACACATCGCGTATGCTTTTGGGTGGTGGTAGATTGACAATGATGTCTATTTTGGCCCTATCTACCTCATTCCATTGGACGAGATAGTATGTCTAAGGACGATTCCCTTTTGTACCATGAAATGACACTTCTCCCAATTTAACACAAGATTTTTCTCCTCACATCAGGCCAAGACTAATCTCAAGTGGTCAAGACACTCATCGAAAGTACTATAAAAAATTGAGAAATCATCCATAAAAACTTCAAGAAATTGGCCCACCATGTCCGAGAATATACTCAACATGCATCTTTGGAATGTGGCAGGAGAATTATATAGTCCAAATGACATCCTTTGGTAGGGAAAGGTGCCGGACCGACGTGTAAAGGTCATTTTCTCTTGGTCTTTCGAGGCTATTTCAATTTGGTTGTAGCCGGAGTAGCCATCTAGGAAGCAATAATAGGAATGACCTGCTAATCTCTCCAAAATTTAGTCCATTAATAAGAGAGGAAAGTGGTCTTTCTTAGTAACCATGTTGAGCTTCCTATAATCAATGCACATACGCCAACTAGTTGTAACTCTTTTGAGGCATAGAAAAATGCAAAGTAAAAGGAAGAAACGAGGTTCAGAAGAAAAGGAGAAGAAATGAGGAGGTTTGAAGAAGAAAGTGAGGAGGTTTAGAAGAAAAGTTACAGAAATGAGGAGGTTTGATGAAGAAAGTGAGGAGGTTTCTGAAAAGAGAGGTGCTTTACGCAACCCATGTAAAGCATATGTGATTTACGTGACCCGCGTAAAGAGAGTGCCAGAATAGTAGTGCTTTAAACGAGATTTGCCCCAAACTCTATAAATACCCCCCTCTGTTGAACCTCCAATTTATACATTTTCCAACCCATTACATCACATTATATGCATGGTTTTCATGTTTAAAAGGCCCATCTAATGCATGTTTTGTGATTATAGGAATGAGAGTGAACTTCACCCAATTGGAGACCAAAAGACCATGTTTAGGAGCCTTAAGGTGGACCAAAGAATGATGAAGAAAGAGAGGAGAATGAGGAAGAAAGAAAGAAAGAAAAGATGAAAAAAATGAAGACCGACCGATCTTGACCGGTCGGCCAGCCCTGTCTGACCGGTCTTGACCGGTCGGCCATGCAATTTCACACTTCCAGATTCCAAATAGCAGGCTATTCCCGTGTCTGGTTTTTTGTCACAATTTTTTGAGCCCATATTGATGATATTTGGAAATCCAACACATCCATGTCGAAGAGGAGCTCGACCCCGAAATAACCCAAGTGGTTTCGTGTCGATCGGAGCTACGGATTGACCGTGGTGGGCAAAACAATACGAACTGTCCAGAAAGTTCCAGATTCCGCCTACTCCACTCTGGGCCGGTCCAGGTGACCCATCATTGATGATATGAAGAATCTACTTTGACCATCTTCTAGACCACATCCATATATGAATAACCACAAAGTTTCAGATCAAAAGGATGTGTGGTTTGATCGGACTGGTTGAGGAAAGATGGACCATCCAGAAAGATCCAACTGTGTAGATTTTATAAAAGGCCTGAGTGTTCTAATTGTCGCACCTAAATTTGGAATTGTTTTGGACAATCTAATCCATCTATCATGTAGAGGAGGAAGTTTTCTACCAATGTTCAAAATTTGAGATCAATCGGACCTCTGTACACTTCAGAGCGTTGAAAGAAAGATGACTGGTTCTGAAGGTACCCGAATTGCGTGATTTTGAGAGGCGGTCGCTGATCTGATTGGTGGGCCCATTCAGAAGATAATCTTGGAAATCTAAATCATCTATGAGGAAGATCACATTACAAGGAAGCTACAAATCAAATTTGAAGGCAATCCGACCATTGGTTAAGCCGTACGAAGCGAAACAAAATATGTTATGTTGCGGTACTCTTGCTGTATTATAAAAGGAGGTGCTCTCTTCTATTCCAAATCAGTCAAAGACGTGGGAAGCAAGGAGTTCAAGTCTTAGGAGGCTACCTAGCCTCCTACAGCTAGTTTTTCTTTCTTTTCTTAGTTCTAGTTCTAGTTTTAATATGCTTTTTCTTAGTTAACCTCTTAGCTAGAGCTAGAGGTGAAATTTGTAGTTGGTTTCAATGCTTTAATTCTTTTATTTCAAGTACCATTTTCTTACTTTTGGATTTAGAACTTCTAGTTTGAATAAAGTTTGAATTTTTAGATGAATTATGAGAGTTTGTGTACTCCAGACATGAGTTCTTTGCAATTCTCTAAGATTGCCATGATAAGTTTGTTTAGATTCGAATTGTAGTAACCCCAGAGCATGCCATAGTCTCTTGGCATGACTGTTACTTCGAAGGCTACAAGTTTGAGTTCTATGTACTTCATTAGAATTAGAAATTTGACTTTCAGATTTAAGTGGGACTATTTGTGCTTGAATGTTATATCATCCAATTAGATGAGAGATAGGACTTTGATTCTAATTGTGTTGTGCTTGGATGAATGGATTGGCATTGGATTACTACAAGTGGATCCTTGATGCTCTAGTTCTCCTTAATTTCAGATTTTCCTATTTCATATGAAAAACTATTTTCCTAAACTTCTTAGAGTCTAGTTATTAGATTAGTTGGAATTGTTTACCTCTTTCCCTGTGGATCGACCTTGGTCTTACCGAGAATTATTACTACATCGCAGCCTTGCACTTGAGGCGAGCGAACACCCTCCAGGGGTCCTCATTTGGGACTTACTTCCAAAGTTTTTGAGTTCTAAAGCTCCTTCTAAAGACCACGGAGGTATGGAAAGAGCTTCATGCATCTCCTTCTCCTTGGGTTGAACGCACAAAGTGCGGACCCTGAGGATCGAAGAAGAATGACGAGGAAACTCTGTCGAAATGGAGAATTGAAGATCGAAGCCCAAGATCGCTGGAGGAGTGCTTTACGCGACTGCGTAAAGCCCATGGAGCTTTACACTACCCATGTAAAGTTGCCCTGAAGACTATTTTCAGCATGTTCTCTCCTTTTGTTAAGGATGTTGGTAGTGTTCAAGCTTCTGTTTCCCTTCCAAAAGTGAGGAATACTGAAGATTAAGATTGTGTTGAAGATAAAAGACTGAAAGGAATCTAGACTCGAAGGCTAGTTCCTTTGTACAGAAGAAGGCCCATCTTTCTCCCTTCAAGTCGAGCATACTTGGTACAATCCCTAGAAGTGGTAGACATGATGGATGATGTCAGCATTTTGGAGTGCGGAAGGCTTATCTTTCTCCCTTTGGGTCAAGTGTACTTAGTACAATCCCTATAACTGGTCAAAATGATGGATGATGCAAGTATTTTGGAGCATCATGAGGTTTTGTGAAGACTCAGGAGGGTTTTAGTGCCTTGTAAGGCCTATTTAATGACCTTGAGTTTATTGCACGATCGTATAATGAGCCTAGCCATTATCTGTGTGCTTCACTTGAAGATTACAAAAGAACGAAGCCTATGAAATTGCGGTTTTACTGCTAGTGAGATAAGCTTGAAGGTATGCTTATGTCCTAGGGGGGGGGGGGGGGGGGGGGGGGGGGTGAATAGGACTTTTTAATTTTTCTTGCAAATTCAAAAGCTCAATTGCATTTATACTATAATATACCAATTAAGCACATGTAAATGATAGCAATTGATCACCCAAGATCCAACTCAATTTGACAACTCTTCTAAGAGAAGCATTTAGTCAAACAGTTCATATGCATGCTTGACTCAATCATTCAAAGATGGCATATGAGCATTTTGTCAAACATAAGATGGGCATACAGTTAAGCACTTATAAGATTGATCAACAAGGAACAAAATAGACAAAATGCATTCACCACATTGCACACGATGTATAGTGGTTCGGTTTCCCTACTCCACTCCCAGTTCACAATCTCAACCTATGAGACCACCGGATTTCACTATAGTCGTGGTTTTAAATCAGGTTAACCATCAACCTTAACATCCTTTGATCTAGGACCGCGTTTACCATCCGCCGATGGCCCAATCTAGGGACTTGACGAGTTTGGATCTCAAACTCTCACCAATCCTAATCCAAGGACAGTCACGTACACTCCCGCCGGAGTTTCCCAATCCAGGGAATAGAGATTCAATAAATGGACTCTCAAATATTAGACATACCTAAACGATTGAGCCTCGATTCAGCGCCGTTGATGAGTAGCTTCAGCTTTCACGAATGCTTTAGCTCCTCTCCAAGCTCCCACGATCAACTACTAATGCATATGATGTTCCTAGACTAGTGTTGGGTAGGTGAGAGGAGTTGTTGGGGTTCCTTTTGCCTTGCTTGAGTTCATTCTTCAAACCGAGCTTTGAATGTTCATTGAAGAGCCATGAATCACTTGGATTGAATGATGAACTCTAAGCAATGTTGAGCAAAAGAAAGATAGATGATGTTCTTAATTGCCCCCTTCAGTGCTCTCAATGGGTGTGCAAGTCCTTACATAAAAGACCTCAAGATATGCTTTTATAGAGGCCCAAGAATGAGCTCAAACGGACATAAAATGGTCATATTCCGACCTGCCTGGGACCCCCTCCGGCCGGTCGGATTTGAGCTCTGACCTTGTCAACCGACCTGTCCTCAGATGGGTCGGGTAAATGGTCGAGAAACAGAAAACTAGCTGGACAGATTTTGGCTTAACCAACCTGCTGTTCGGCCGGTCGGATTGGGCAGCCGACCTGCTGTCCGGCCGGTCAGCCGACCAGTCGGCAGACCTGCCCAGACCTTGCTGGAATGATTAAACATGCAGGCCGACCGGTCAAGACCAGTTGGCTGTGCTTCTGGAAATGCAGCGTCCAGCCGGTCTGGTCTTTAGACCGATTGGCTGCATGGTTTTTGCCTATCAATTACTTGTTAAGGACCAGTGGCCGGCCGGTCGGCAGGTCTTATCTAGCCCAAAAATCAAGCTGTTTTCCAGCTGAATATATGTGCCCCACTACGGAGATTTTCCTAGTGATTTTCATAGTTGGGCACCTACTTAATGAAGGTCCAAGACTGATCATTTTGACCTGAAGACCGTGGATTAAATGGCTAAGATTGGAATGATTAAAATGCCATAAATACGGGTGTTTTGGGATCCTATATAGGCTGTCTATATGCAACTTACCTTCCGAGCTTGATTTGGCTTGAGCTTGAGTGCGGAAAGCTGCTTTGGTCTTCAAGTCTTGAGTCTTCAATCTTCATCGGGGCTCACAAAACTCAACTGACTTACATAGTCACAGAATTGACAAAACGATGCACTGATTTGTGCACTAACAATCTCCCCCTTTGTCAATTACGTGATAAAACCTATCCTACCAAAACAAAATATATGTTCGAGATATAACATTGATAAAGCATTAAATACAGGACTCTTGACATGCCTAATTTAAGCTGCTCCTCTTCAGTTTGCTCCCCCATAACCTGTCAATCCCTGCATCACAAAACATAGCAAACTAGTTTTGGTGGGACTTGATTTTTCTCCCCCTTTTTGTTAGCAATTGACAAACTATTCTCTCCCTCTTAATGATATATCAATAAGGCTAAGGGAAGAGAAGATAGTACGTCACAGTTATAACTATAAGCACATGCTAACAAGGAGAGTAGAGGGTGCATGACTCATAAAACCATGGAGTATGCTAAGGTACATGATTAACAAGAAAATGTAACTATCTAGACAAGGTTAATCATGCAAAATTGGTCAAGGATATACATTTGTAATGAAAGCACAAAGGGCTTATAGCCCAATCAACCAACCTCCCCTAATGGTATATCAAGACCAAAACTAAACAAAGATTAGCATTCAATGAAGCATATAACTCAAGATAATTAGCTAATCTAAGCCGGATGATAGCTAGCAAGCAAATATACAAATTTAAGCAATGCTAAACTACCGAATTTGGACTAATGAGGCTTGAATCCTCTGATTTGCCCACAAGAACAAACATGAGGCTGAAAACCTCAGATTTTCCTATTGTTCCAAAGAGGCTAAATTCCTCAAGTTCATCAATTTGCTCAAAATGAGGCTTGATCCTCAGATATGTATTTGAGCTCAATATGGTCTCCTAAGGTCACCTAACCTAGATCACAACCCCCTTGGGTATGATAAATAGGTCCCGACATGCTTGTTGGGAGGGAATTCATTTATCCTAGATTTTTCTCCCTTAGGTTCATTCCAAGTAGGAGAGCAATGTTTGGTAGGGGATATGACAATAGTTCCTACCCTAGTTATTGTTGACCTCAACTAATCATTTTACTTATAGTTCAACATGAGGCAACATAGATTCCCCATTTTACTCCGTATCATGAACATCCCAAAACAGAAAAAAAAAACACTTACACCCAATTACATGTCAGAACATAATTTATAATAAAAACTTTACAAAGTGACATGTACTGACACGAAACATCTTCAATATCTCCCCCTCAACATCTGCACCTAATAAGGCCTACAAAACAAATTGGCTTCTTGGTGGGATATAGTTCTCCCCCTTTTTGTCAGTCATTGACAAGGGTTAGCTTAAAAAAGATTTGCCTATAAGAGCAGCGAAGCTAAACCATGAATTAGGACAGATAGATCATGAAACATATGGGAGAATAGAAGCAATACAGTAGAAACCTGATATACAATAATCTTTACGCACAAGAGGGCCTTTCACCCAATCAACCAACCACCCCAACTGGCATGTATATCAAGAGCAATGAAACACATTTAAGCTATATTAAACAAAACCATGAGCCATAATGGCTTAATGCCCAAACCATCCAACCTCCCCCTATCTATATACCAAGAAAATGCAATAGACTCATCAATATAGCACTAATAGACTCGAATTGGGCATGTTGCCCGAATCATCCATCCTCCAAAAAAATCAGATTTTCATATAAAAAGCGCATTCTTACATGATTTTTGGAGATGGACATAGATGATAGTCCAACCGGTATGGACTAATAATATGAGTCAATGGTGTATATAGCCCAAGCGGCTAGTCTCACTCAATGAATAGTCAATAAGGCACAAGACTCAAAGCGAATATAACTAAAAAGCAGAAATATATATCGAGAAAAAGATCACTTATCTCAAAAAGATATATCAATATAGCTCAACATGCGATGACATAAAGAGATATAATTGTGAAGCTCAAGAAAGATGAATATCCAAACAAGTGATGCCATAACTAGATATGACTGGAAAGCTCAAACATCAAATGGTCTAACAGTCATCTAAAATGTATAAATATAAAACAAGACAAGCGACAAGTGTCTTGGTCACCCAAAAAGATACTCCTGACCAAGACACATGATACAACAGATAAGATGCTAGAAATCAGTCCCGTCGCCCAAATCTGGTGGCGGTGCATCGCCATGAGTAGCTAGCTCCCAAGCCCCCAAAAGCCTGTCAATCTGGGCAAGGCGAGCCATAATAGTCTCGTGCTGTACGAGGAGAGTGGCATGCCCCTGAAACAGCTGAGACTCGGTTTGATCCATCCTCTGCTCAATCCAGTCAAGTCTCTGAAATAGATGTTCCTGATGCTGGCGAATCTCAGTGAGCCATGCAGGAGGAACTGAAGATGAGGATGGATGATCAGAGGGCGAAGATGTGCCGCGACGTGAAAATGCGTGAACTGGAGTGCTGAAACGCCCTAGATGCTGACGAGGATCCTCGGATGATCGTAGAGCAGGATCAGACTCATACTCAGTATGCTGCGGGACCTCCTGCTACTGCCTCTGCTGCTGCTAATCCCTTCTTCGTTGAAGCTCTGCTTGAGTGATCTCCATTCTGGCAATAATGGATTTGTTGAGGAGGATAGGCCTGACAGGTTTTCGGTTGGATCTTCAAGACCTATAGAGCTGGCAAATTTCCCTATGAGGCACCCAAATGGAAGGCTTGCTGACTGACCGTCAGTCCCCAAAATGACAGAATGAATGGTGCTCATGATCATAGAGGGGAGACACATCTTCTCACCCTGACTGACTCGATACAGAATGGTCACCATGGTCTCAGTTAAGTCAACTTTGTTACTCTTACGGGCATAGACATTCTTGAAGAATAAGTTGTGGAGAATCCGAAAGTCCCACGACATATATGAAGACCGAAGAGCACAACCGCTAACCTCCCTAGGGATCTCCCCACCACAAAGAGCACTAATCATATCAAGCATAGGTGGAGCCTCCGCAGCAATATCAGGAAGATCACATGGATGAAGAATGGGAGCATGAAGAGCCTCAGCTATGGATTCGAGACCGAAAGTCTATACAGTGTTGTTGTAATGGACAGTGAAGGACACGGGCTCTTCAATGACGTCTTGACAGCAGGCATAAAATTTATGAACAATATTTCTTTACACAAGTCCCCCCATATACAACACCGGCTCCCAATCTATTGCTCTCAATAAGCCTACAACATTGTAGGGTTTTAAGTCCACAGTAGAGGCTAATCTCTCACAAATCACATCTTGGTCAGCGAATTTAGCCCAATTGGCAAGATGAGATGTGTCAGGATCTCAGGATTTAGAGGGGGATTTGGAGGTTGAAGATGCCCCTTTTCCCTTGGAAGCGGTTTTCTTGGATTTGAGTTGGGGAGGGCCCCTATCATGATGTTTCTTGGCGCGGCGTTCACGCCGAGGAGGGGGCTCATCTCTCCCACCATGAGAGGACATGATAGCAGCCAATGATACACACAAACCTTCCCTAGGTTTCAAAAGAAAAGGATGCAACAATGAAAGCACAAATAGAAACCCTTACCGGAGAAGATGATAAGGAAAAACCGAATTTGGAAGAGGAATGTAACTCTTGGGAGCTTCAATCCTTGAAAGGAGACCTAGGATACCTAGAGGAGGGCTGGAGAGACCTTTGGAGAGAAGAGGAAAAGAAAAAAGATGAAAGATAGAAGAATTGAAGTGGTCCGACCGTTTTAAAGCGGGGTCGGGCCCACACGCTGGACGCGCACTGGCCGGTCGGACGTGGGCACCGGCCGGTCGGACCTCAGCAAATTTTCAACCACGTCCCCCTTTATAAAAGATTTCTCTGGGGCACCAGCTGCACGTGTGCCGGCCGGTCGGACATGGGACACCGGCCAGTCGGACCTAAACGAAAATGCTCATCTTGAGCAGTTTTTGGGATCTGCTTTGATGGGTCCGCTATCGATCTTAAATGATGTGTCTACGACCTAATCAAGCACTTTTGAGTTTGCCAAATGTTCATGAGCATTACACATAAAAATTTTTTAAGGCAACCATATGATTTCATGAGATTTTGATGCCTAAGATGATTAAGATTGAACAAAAACTGTGATGACGGATCTTATAACCAGATTTTCATAATATGCTCAGAAATGATGAGGCTAAGAACCTCAGATTTTACTATAAAATGATAAACCACATTTATCTAAAGGCTAACAACCTGCAAAATAGATAATTTGTTAGCCAATCCCCAATGCATAGCCACCAATGAATTTCCATGATATTACTTCATAATTGGAGTATGTTTCTTTAATACTCAAGGTGTTATGGTCAAATGCTTTCTCCCAAATATATAGATGTGGGGAGAGAAGGGTGATGAAGATTGTCAAGGTTTGCATGATTTCTCGCTCTTTATCACCACGGGATTTAGAATCTAGTTGTCCCATTTTTCTACCAGATCACTCCCAATATGTTATAATAAAGCATGAGGAGGAAGCATGACCATAACCATCTAAATGTGACAAAGATGATTAATTGAAGGATTTTCATATAATTACACATGCCACAAAAAATTCATCAAACCACATTATCTCAGATATAAAGATAAACAAATAATAGCATATGAGATGGCTATCTAAAGAACTCAAGATTAGTTATGTTAATTATGCATACAAGGATAAGTTCGATAGATAGAAAATGTTTAAAGAGGCTAAATTTCCTCAAGTTTACTTATAAAGCACAATTAACAGAATTTTCTCGGCAAGATTAAATAATTAAGCTTTAAATGATATTCAATTAATTCAAGATACACAAACTTAGCCGAGAATGTCACATACTACAAATAAAGCATGCAACATATATATGGTCACAAATGAATTTTAAATATTGAGCAAAATTAACCACAATAGGGATTAGCAAAGCACACAATCAATCCAAGCTAATCCAAAAGCAATTAGTTCAACAATCAAAATGATCTGAGCATGATACACAAGAGTTGGACTAATTAAAAGAGAATGAGGCTTAGTCCTCAAATTTACCAATATGCACATATAGCTAACTACCTGACTAGCACACAAGGCTACCCCTGGATTTCCTAAAATCTAAAGGTCTAAAGATGTCAACTAGCTGTCTCATCTTGGTTGGCGCATAATATTGGTTTTGGGTATATGAATTGCCAATATTGTTCCCAAAAACCCTTTGTTGTTTGCCCTTAACCATATTCTGAATTTTCTGGTTCAAATGGGCAACCTGCTTTAGCATCTCCCCCACATAATCATATCTTTTAGAAGGGGATGAAACTTTCCTTTTCTTGCCAACCTTGCGAGATTTTTCCTTATTCTCAACTTTGGTTGAGTTCTTCATAATTTTTGGAGCCTTCCCATGTTGGCTCTTCTTTTCTTGAGTCACTCTTTCAGTCACAATTGATTTAACTATTTGAGGTCGGACTGAGGTGTATGGCGATCGTTTTGCACTTGGGCATTCAAATTTAAAGTGTCCCGCCTCTCCACAAAAGTGGCATGAGAGAGCTGCCTTGGGTTTGCTCTCAAGTGAAGAAGACTCAACTTCCACAAATACCAGAGAAGGGGTTTTCTTGACATATTTGTAACCCCATTTTTCTCTCAAATCTTTACCCATAATACAAGATTTACTTATTTGCGCATTTTGGGTTTCTTGGTCCTTGTTCTCATTGGTGTAGGTCTTAAGTTGGTTGACCTCAAATTCTAGAGCTTGATTTTCATATTTAACTGTTTTAAGTTCAAGCTCAAGCTCTTCATTTCTTTTTACTGCCTCTCTCAATTCATTTTAAACATTTTTCTTTTCTTTAGTTAGAGAGATATGGTCAATTTCCAACTTTTGCTTTTCAATCTTTTCTTTATTGAGCTCTTTCATAACTTTTAAATTTTCACAATAGAGCTCATTATAGACATCTTGTAATTGATCATCCTCATCATTATCTTCCTCTTCACTACTAGAGGATGTCTCATCATTGCTCATATTCTCCCTTAAATTGATACTTACAACTCTTTCAGTAGAAGGGATGGGCATGGATGAATCAGTTGTGCAAGAATGTTCATAAATAGATTCCAACTTCTCCCAAGCTTGCCTAGCGGATTCGCAAGTAGATATTCTATTTTGTTCCTCTTGAGAGAGGGCACAACGGATTACATCAAGGGCTTCAAGATTGCTCATAGAATTGACCCTTTCTTCTTTACTCCATTTTGATTCATCTTTTGGAGTGGAAGTGGTCTTACCCTTTCTTTTAGTTTGAACAATAGGGACTGACCAACCTTTCTCAATTATGTCACATATAGCTGGATCTAATGATATTAAAAATATGCTCATTCTAGCCTTCCAATATGTATAATCGGATCCATCAAAGTGTGGAGGACTAGAAATCAAACTTGCCTCGGAGTTGGACATACTTACAAGCTCACTTAGGATCTACCTCTAGGCAATTAAGCCCTTAAATAGGAACCTGCTCTGATACCAATTGAAATTGCGGTTTTACCACTAGTGAGATAAGCTTGAAGGTATGCTTATGTCCTAGAGGGGGGGGGGGGGGGGGGGGGGGGGTGAATAGGACTTTTTAATTTTTCTTGCAAATTCAAAAGCTCAATTGCATTTATACTATAATATACCAATTAAGCACATGTAAATGATAGCAATTGATCACCCAAGATCTAACTCAATTTGACAACTCTTCTAAGAGAAGCATTTAGTCAAACAGTTCATATGCATGCTTGAGTCAATCATTCAAAGATGGCATATGAGCATTTTGTCAAACATAAGATGGACATATATTTAAGCACTTATAAGATTGACCAACAAGGAACAAAATAGACCACATTGCACACGATGTATAGTGGTTCGGTTTCCCTACTCCACTCCCGGTTCACGATCTCAACCTATGAGACCACCGGATTTCACTATAGTCGTGGTTTTAAATCAGGTTAACCATCAACCTTAACATCCTTTGATCTAGGACCGCGTTTACCATCCGCCGATGGCCCAATCTAGGGACTTGACGAGTTTGGATCTCAAACTCTCACCAATCCTAATCCAAGGATGGTCACGTACACTCCCGTCGGAGTTTCCCAATCCAGGGAATAGAGATTCAATAAATGGACTCTCAAATACTAGACATACCTAGACGATTGAGCCCCGATTCAGTGCCGTTGATGAATAGCTTCAGCTTCCACGAATGCTTTAGCTCCTCTCCAAGCTCCCACGATCAGCTATCAATGCATATGATGTTCCTAGACTAGTGCCGGGTAGGTGGGAGGAGTTGTTGGGGTTCCTTTTGCCTTGCTTGAGTTCATTCTTCAAACCGAGCTTTGAATGTTCACTGAAGAGCCATGAATCACTTGGATTGAATGATGAACTCTAAGCAATGTTGAGCAAAAGAAAGATAGATGATGTTCTTAATTGCCCCCTTCAGTGCTCTCAATGGGTGTGCAAGTCCTTACATAAAAAACCTCAAGATATGCTTTTATAGAGGCCCAAGAATGAGCTCAAACGGACATAAAATGGTCATATTCCGACCTGCCTGAGACCCCTTCCGGCCGGTCGGATTTGAGCCTACGACCTGTCCTCAGGTGGGTCGGGTAAATGGTCCAGAAACGGAAAACTCGCTCGACAGATTTTGGCTTAACCGACCTGCTGTCTGGCCGGTCGGCAGACCTGCCCAGACCTTGCTGGAATGATTAAACATGCAGGCCGACCGGTCAAGACCAGTCGGCTGTGCTTCTGGAAATGCAGCGTCCGGCCAGTCGGATGGCCCATCCGACCTGCTGTCCGACTGGTCTTTAGACTGGTCGGCTGCATGGTTTTTGCCTATCAATTGCTTGTTAAGGACCAGTGGCCGGCCAGTCGGCAGGTCTTATCTAGCCCAAAAATCAAGCTGTTTTCCAGCTGAATATGTGTGCCCCACTACGGAGATTTTCCTAGTGATTTTCATAGTTGGGCACCTACTTAATGAAGGTCCAAGACTGATCATTTTGACCTTAAGACCGTGGATTAAATGGCTAAGATTGGAATGATTAAAATGCCATAAATACGGGTGTTTTGGGATCCTATATAGGCTGTCTATATGCAACTTACCTTCCGAGCTTGATTTGGCTTGAACTTGAGTGCGGAAAGCTGCTTTGGTCTTCAAGTCTTGAGTCTTCAAGCTTCACCGGGGCTCATAAAACTCAACTGACTTACGTAGTCACGGAATTGACAAAACGGTGCACTGATTTGTGCACTAACAGCCTAGTCTGATTAACTCGCCTCACTCATAAGAAGAAGAATAGTCTTGGCTTGGATGATCATTTAGCCATTTCCCTATCGTCTGGACAGGATGAAAGGAAAATGGGGAGAAGCTCTACCGAAATTACTTTCTGAACATGTTTCATTTTGTACAATGTACACTCTATTCTAGAATCAAGGGATGGTGTATCATTGGAGTGTATGAAGAACTCATTGAAATGAATAAAATAAAGTGTGATGAATGCTTTTCTATCTTTCTTGTATAATATTGAAATGTGACTCTTGTTTCCCATATGTACACAAAGGCAATTTTTGTGTGTAAACAAACTCTAGTCGATATAATCTCATTGTTGGCATTTTCTATGATGGTGATACCGGACTTCTTAGGGACCACTTAGGTATGACTCACCCATTGGCTATTCGAGATGGGGTAGATGATACCCACATCTAGTAGCTTAAGGACCTCAAATTTTATAACCTCCATCATGTTTGGATTGAGACGTCTTTGAGGTTGTCTAATAGTTTTGGCATTCTCTTCGAGATAGATGCAGTGAGTATAAATGGAAGTGTCGATCTCTTTGAGGTTCGTTATGGTCCATCCTATGGCTCCCTTATGTTCTTAATTTATGCATCTTAATTAATTTGAGCTCTTGGTCTTTTCCTAAGAGGGAGGCTATGACAATCGGGTGTGTTTCATCTTGACCTAAATAGACATATTTTAGCTCTGATGGTAATGGTTTTAGGTCAAGTTTCGACGGTTGGATATTAGATGGTAGAGTCTTTGATGTGGTTTGTAGCAATTTTTCAAAATGAGGCCTCCACCGGCTAGTATCCTCTATCGACTTCTCATTACTCAATGCTTGCACAATCTCACTTATGATGGGGTCATTGGAATCTTCAAAGTGTGCCAAGCATGTCTCCAATGTCTCGGGTGGTTCAAGTTGAAGGAGCTCCTCTTTTTCAAAAGATTCAATCATGTTTATTTCATGGAGCTCATCATCTTCCTCATCCCTTTGCTTCCTGCACATGTGAAACACATTCACCTCTAGTTTCATGTTCCCAAAAGACAATTGCATTACTCCATTTTAGCAATTTATGATTGCGTTTAATGTAGCCAAGAATGGGTGGCCCAAAATCATCGATATTTGAGTGCTAGTATCCATGACCGGTTGTATGTCTAAGACAATAAGGTCTATCGGGTAGTAGAACTTATCAACTTGGACTAAGACATCCTCAATCATCCCTCTCGGTACACGGATGGATCTACCAACAAGTTGCAACGTGGTTTTGGTGGGTTTTAATTCACCAAGACTCAATTGCTCGTATACCGAGACCGGGATCAAATTTATGCTTGCCCCCAAATCAAGCAAGGCTCGCTCAATCTAGTAGTCTCCAATAATGTAGGAAATTGTGGGACTACCGGGGTCTTTATATTTTGGGGGGGGGGGGGGGGGGGGGGGGGGGTCTTTTGTGTGAGGATGACACTCACTTGCTCATTAAGGAAGGCCTTTTGTTGCACATTGTATCTATGTTTGGTAATGTATAGGTCTTTTAAGAACTTGGCATAAGAGGGAGTTTTTTTTATCGCATCAAGTAATGTGATGTTAATTTTGACTTGTTTGAAAACCTCTAAAATGTCATGAGAGTTGAAAAGAGGTTTGGGAGTTACCACCCTTGAGGGGAATGGTGCAACGAGCTTGTATTTTCGTTCCTTTTGTTGTGGGGCTGAACTAGATCCGTTCACATTCTCAGCATTTACCAGATCATGAGCTTGCCGGCCTTCACCGAAATAGACTTATCGATTTCTTTTCCACTTCTAAGAGTGGTAATGGATTTTGGTTGCTCCACATGTTAGTTGGAGAATTAGGGGCACTTACTTTATAGGTGTGTTTGGGGTTTGGTTGAGGTTGGGCCGAAAAGGTCCCTTCCCTAGCATTTAAGCGTCTCTTAATTTCTTCAACTGAAACTTTTAGCTCTTGGAACATTTGCTGATTTGTTTGATTAATTTACGTTTGCCCTTACATGAATGCCTTTAAAGCATCCTCCATACTGATTTGAGGTGGGACCATGTTTGGCATAATGTTTTACATAGGTGGCACTCTTTGAAAATTGGTGGGATTGGTCATAGGACCGTTCCTCCAATTGAAATTTGGGTGGTTCCTCCAACTAGAATTATAAGTGTTACCCATTGGTCCATTGAAAGGTCGTTAATAATCATTTGTGGCATTTGCTTGCTCGTGTAACACCTCTTGAAACGCAGGAATTGTTGGACAATCCTGTGTAGAGTGTACATTAGTGGCACAAATTACTATACATGTTTTCAATAGCTTCGTTGGATTTTGAGGATTCACCCTTCCGAAGTTCCATAGTCCTGACTTTCCTTGTGAGGCTGGCTATCTTAGTATTCACATCTTCGTCTTCTCTGAGGATGTACATTCCCCCTTTTTCTCTTTGTTAAGAAGGCCTGAGATTACTCGATTTGTCCGAAGTATCCCGTGATTGGGCGTACTTGGCCAACATATCAAAGTAAGTGTTAGTGCACTTTTCTGTGGCATACCAGTACACCTTATTTGTTAATTACTTAGGTTAGTGAGTCCAGTGTCGGTTGAGCTTAATGAAGACGAAGACCATAGACTCAAGACGAACCTGCTGCATCAAGGAAGAAGAATCAGGTAAAAGCGATGCCTTGGTGAAGCCTTAACCTTGGACCGACCCAAAACCATAACCTCTAGATGACCGTAACCATTAGACATACCCTTAGTCATCTTAGATTGACATTAGGTGTCCCAAAAGATCACCAAATGTATGGCCAAGAGGTTGCATATGCTGCTGTAAAACATAAAAGCAAAACATCAGAAAAACATGCCCAAGCCTGGTCGCCCAACCGATCAGCAACAGGCCTATATGGGACAGCGAGCTTCAACTGTAAATAATTGTCTTTGGGGATAATACGACCGGTTGGCTACCAACTAGTTTGAGACAATAATCTTTAACGCGTCATGGCCTCAATTCGACCGGTCGCTCGACTGGTCGAGGACCCTAGTCCGACCGGTCAGAGAGAGCCGTTTTATAACCGTTTTATATCCGTTGAGGGCTTTTCTATATAAAGGCTTGGCTCGTTTTGAGGGGTAAGAAGAGGGTTTTTGAGAGGATTGAAGCCACCATTGTTGGAGACCATTGGAGGCTCAATTCCTAACCTTTGCAAGGCATTTTAGGAACTCTAACCTAAACCTGATCCCGAACCCGAACTCAAACCCGAACCCGATTTCCTAAACCTAAACCTATAACCTAAACTTAAAGTTAATTCAATTAACCTAAATCTACACCTAATCCTAACCCTACAACCCTAACCTAAACCTAAACCTAAACTCGAAATCCTAAACCTAAACCTATCCCGAACCCGAACCTGAACCCGATGTCCTAAACCTAAACCTAAACCTAAACCTAAACCTAAACTCAATTCACTTAACCTAAACTTACACCTAATCCTAAACCCATAACCCTAAACCTACAACCCTAACCTAAACCTAAACCTAAACTTGAAATATTAAACTTAAACTCAATCCCGAACCCGAACCTTAAACCTAAACCTATCACCTAAACCTAAACTCAATTCACCTAACCTGAACCTACACCTAATCCTTGTTAGTGCACTTTTTCGTAGCATACTAGTGCACCTTGTTTGTCAATCACTTAGGTCAGTGAGTCTAGTGTCGGTTGAGCTTAATGAAGACGAAGACCGAAGACTCAAGTGGCCCTATTCCATCAAGCAAGGAGAAACATGTAAAAGTGATGCCTTGATGTGGCTTAACCTTGACCAAAACCTAACCCTTAACCTCTTTGATGACATTAACCATATTAGGAAACCTTTAGTCAACATAGATTAGCCCTAGGTGTACCAAAAGATCATCCAAACCTTGGCTATTGAGATGGGTTGTGAAATAGGTGGGTCAGCTAACGAATGGGCTAAACCCAAGCCTATCCGACCGGTCCCGGTCGGTCGGCTGAACTGGACCACCGGTCAAGATCGGTCGGACTACCCTCTAGTCTAGACAGCAAGCTGCTGAAGTGCTTAGGCCCTTGGGCCGACCGATCGTGACCTGTCGGCTGGTATGGTCCGACCGGTCGGACAGACCCCCCTCTAAGACAGTGAGTTTTCTATCTTCACTGGCCGTTGGCCGACCGGTCAGGACCGATCGGGACAGATCAGAAGTAGCCATTTTCTGCCTGTTTTTTGTCCGTTTGAACACCTTTTATAAATGGGCTTGGCTCATTTTAAGGGGCAAGAAGAGGGATTTTGAGAGGAGTGAAGCCACCATTGTTGGAGACCATTTGAGGCTCATTCCCAACCTATGCAAGGCATCTTCCTTGTGCTTTAACACAAGATTGGAGCATTCCAAGCTCATGAAGATGATGACCTTCATCCCCTCTTGATCTCTAGAGTTTGGATCTTCCTTGATAGGCATATCCTTATCCAAAACTCTAAGATGAGATCGTTGTAGGAGAGAAACTCTAGGCAACCCATTCCTAAGAGTTGTAAATTCTCAAACCTACCCTCCTATCCCCTTGGGCATCTTAAAGGCATCACAAGCAAGGTGATTGATTGACTGTAGCTGAGGCATTAGCGACGCAACGGCAACACGATCGAGGGAGCAAAAGGAAGATGATTGAAGCACGGGAGAGCGGAGATTAAGCAACCTGAACAGGCGCTGAACAAGGGGCTCATCTGACAAGTAAGGTTATCTTTATTGAGAGTCCATCCACTCAATTCCCTGTGGGAGTTGAGTGTAGAGTTTGTTTGTCAAACTCGAACTAGAGACGTTGGCCGTTCCTTGGCCTGTTTGTCGGCCTAAAGACTAGGGGTTGTTTGGCACTCCTTGGCCTATTTGCCAGGCGTAAACAAAGTTTCCAAAGGGGAGCCTCCGACACGAGAGTGAACGTGCGTCGGGTTGAGAGTTAGCCTATGTCCAAAACTCCGTTCGGATTGAGAGTTAGCCCTTTGTCCAAAACTCCGGTTATGGTTGAGAGGTGAACCGGTAAAACCTCCGTGTAAAGGTTGAGAGGTGAACCTCATTTAAAACCTCCGATAGTGAATGCCGATGTGCTCAAAGGAGTTGAGTACTTGAACCGGGAGTGGAGTAGACCCAAAGTCGAACCACTATACATGCTTGTGTTTGTGATTGAATTGAGCACATTGATATCTTAGCATTGTATGTTTAATTGTTTAATTATGAATGCTTGATATGAATGTATGCTAAGCACTAGATAGGCACATTCACACACAAGATGTACTTTCACTAAGTAGTGTAGACTTGAGCTCATATATCCATTATCATAAGTCTACATAGGTTGCATAGATTAGGAGCTTGATTAGTTATATCATTTGATTATCTATGCATGCTTAAGACTAGGTTATTTATTGCTTAAACCATATGCTAGTCTTATGATTGGACCCACTTAAGCTTGGAAGCCAAAGTGTTCTTGCTTACTTAGTTTAATTTGCTAAATTGTGTAACTAGATGAAAAGAATTTCAAAAGGTCCTAATCACCCCCCCCCCCCCCCCCCCCCCCCCCCCCCCCCATAGGACTTAGCCATAATTCTAGTTGCTCTTTAAGCTTCCGCACATACGAAGGTGTCGTGTTAGACTACCGACGTACTTTCAATCCTAAACCTACAACCCTAACCTAAACCTAAACCTAAACTCGAAATCCTAAAACTCAACTCGATCCCGAACCTGATTTTCTAAACATAAACCTAAACTCAATTCACCTAACCTAAACCTACACCTAATCCTAAACCTAAACTTAAAATCTTAAACCTAAACCTGATCCCGAACCCGAACTCAAACCCGAACCCGATTTCCTAAATCTAAACCTATAACCTAAACTTAAAGTCAATTCACTTAACCTAAATCTACACCTAATCCTAAACCTAAAACCCTAACCTAAACCTAAACCTAAACTCAAAATTCTAAACCTAAACCCGATCCCGAACCCAAACCCAAACTCGATTTCCTAAACCTAAACCTAAACTCAATTCACCTAACCTAAACCTACACCTAATCCTAAACCTACAACTCTAACTAAACCTAAACTCGAAATCCTAAACCTAAACTCGATCCCAAACCCAAACCTGATTTCCTAAACCTAAACCTAAACTTGAAATCTTAAACTTAAACCTGATCCCGAGCCCAAACCCGAACCCCAACCCGATTTCCTAAACCTAAACCTATAACCTAGACTTAAAGTCAATTCACCTAACCTAAATCTACACCTAATCCTAAACCTAAACTCGAAATCCTAAACTTAAACCCGATCCGGAACCCAAACCCGAACCCGATTTCTTAAACCTAAACTCAATTCACCTAACCTAAACCTACACCTAATCCTAAACCTACAACCCTAACCTAAACCTAAACCTAAACTTGAAATCTTAATCCTAAACCCGATCCCGAACCCGAATCCTAAACCTAAACCTATAACCTAAACTTAAAGTCAATTCACCTAACCTAAACCTACACCTAATCCCAAAGCTACACCTCTAACCTAAACCTAAACCTAAATTCAAAATCCTAAACCTAAACCCGATCCCGAACCCAAACCCAATTTCCTAAACCTAAACCTAAACTCAATTCACCTAACCTAAACCTACACCTAATCCTAAACCTACAACCCTAACCTAAACCTAAACCTAAACTTGAAATCTTAAACCTAAACCTGATCCCGAACCCGAACCCGAACCCGATTTCCTAAACCTAAACCTATAACCTAAACTTAAAGTCAATTCACCTAACCTAAACCTACACCCCTAACCTAAACATAAACCTACACCTAATCCTAAACCTACAACCCTAACCTAAACATAAACCTAAACTCAAAAATCCTAAACCTAAACCTGATCTCGAACCTAAACCTGAACCCGATTTCCTAAACCTAAACCTAAACTCAGTTCACCTAACCTAAACTTACACCTAATCCTAAACCTACAACCCTAACCTAAACCTAAACCTAAACTTGAAATCTTAAACCTAAACCCGATGTCGAACCCGAATCCTAAACCTAAACCTATAACCTAAACTTAAACTCAATTCACCTAACCTAAACCTACACCTAATCCTAAACCTACAACCCTAACCTAAACCTAAACCTAAACTTTAAAACCTAAACCTAAACCCGATCCGAAATCTGAACCCAAATTCCGAAACCTAAACTTAAACCTAAACCTAAACTCAAATCCCTAAACCTAAACCTACACCTAAGCCTAAACCCATAACCCTAACGTAATCCTAAACTAAACCCAAAAATCTAAGCCAAAACCCGATCCTGAACCCGAACCCGAATCTGAATCCCTAAACCCTAAACATAAACATAAACTTAATTCACTTAACCTAAACCTACACCTATTCCTAAACCTAGAACCCTAACCTAAACCTAAACCCGATCCCAAATCCGAATTCCTAAACCTAAACCTAAACCTAAACTCAATTCACTTAACCTAAATCTACACCTAAACCTAAACTTAAACTCAATTCACTTAACCTAAACCTACACCTATTCCTAATTCAATTCACCTAACCTAAACCTAAACCTAAACTTGAAAACCTAAACCTAAACCTAAACTCAATTCACTTAACCTAAACGTAAACCGACTTTAATTTTGCATTGTAGATGTGGATAAGAGTTGGATGCGAGCTAAGAATAGGTTTGGCCTAGAGTATAAACAAGGTGTTAAAGAGGTCATGGAATTTGCGCGATATCGGGCAGATTCAAGTAATAGGATTAGGTGTTCATGCCAAAAATGCAAGAACATGGTTCGCAAGACTTTAGACAAAGTAGAAGACGATTTATTCATAGTTGGGATTGACCAGGGTTACACTTGGTGGATCCATCATGGTGAAGACTTCCACTAAAGAGTTGAAGCCACTGAAGTCCTTGCTAACCCAATTGTGCCGGATGACGAGGATGAAGATTTTGACGAAATGCAAGATATCATAGGGGATGTGTTAAGGGGAACAATTGCGGATATTGATTTTGCAGCGACAAGTAGTAGCCAAAATATTCCTCCTATGGGTGATGTCGAATCAGAAAAGTTTAGTAGGTTGTTAAGGGATGCACAACGTCCACTCTATCCGGGGTGTGGGAATTTCTCCAAGTTGAATTTTCTTATAAGGTTACTTCATTTGAAGACAATAAATCGTTGGAGTAACAAATCGTTCGACATGTTACTTGGCTTGTTGAAATAAGTATTACCGGACGGTGAGACATTGCCTAGGTCTCATTACGAGGCAAAATCCTTAATGCGAGACTTGGGCCATGGTTACATCCTCATACATGCATGTATAAATGATTGTGTATTATATTGGAAAGAACATGAAAATGTTGAAGAGTGTCCAGAATGCGGAGAGTCTAGGTGGAAGTATGACGAAGCCAAGTGTAAGAAAATTTCACAAAAGGTGTTAAGGTACTTTCCATTGAAACCCAGATTGTAAAGATTGTTTACGTCGAGCAAGACGGATGAAAATATAAGGTGGCATAAGGAGAAACACGTTCATGATGATAATACATTGAGGCACCCTGCTAACTCTGAAGCCTGGTAAAATTTTAACAAGTAATATGACTGGTTTGCAAAGGATTCTCGCAATGTTCGACTAGGTCTTGCAAGTGATGGTTTAATCCATTTGGAAATATGAGTAGCTCGTACAGTATGTGGCCAGTGGTACTTATGCCCTACAATTTACCTCCTTGGTTATGTATGAAGGAGTCATTTTTCATGATGTTGTTGCTTATTCCTGGACCCAGGTCACTAGGGAATGACATTGATGTGTATTTGCAACCGTTAGTAGATGAGTTAAACGAGTTGTGGAGTCAAGGTGTCCAGACGTATGACACATTTGCAGGAAAGACATTTCGATTGCATGCAGCGGTCTTGTGGACAATAAATGACTTCCCCACGTATGGGAATTTGTCTGGGTGGAGCACGAAGGGAAAGTTGGCTTGTCCTACATGTAGTATTGAGACTTGTTCATTGTCATTGAAGCATGGTAAAAAAATGTGTTATATGCGCCATCGTCGTTTCCTTCCGAGCGATTATAGTTGGCGCAGGAAGACGATGATCTTTGATGGTAAACACGATCATAGGCCACCACTGAAAGAACTATCTGGAAAAAATGTGATACAACAACTGAGTAACATTGGAGAAGTTAGATTTGGTAAGGCACCGCACTTGAAAAAGAGGAAACGTACAATATTGGAGTATAACTGGAGGAAGAAGAACATTTTTTTTGAGTTGCCTTATTGGAGTGATCTGAAATTATGACACAACTTAGATGTCATACATATTGAGAAGAATATATGTGACAATGTCTTCGGAACATTGATGAACATAGAGAAGAAAATGAAAGACAGTTTTAAGGCTCGATTGGATCTACAAGCAATGGGTTTAAGGAAAGAGTTGCACTTGCAACCACATAAAAATTCATATACTATACCAGCAGCCTGCTACATATTGACAAAACTAGAAAAAAGCGTTTATGTGAATGGTTGAGATCGGTGAAGTTTTCCGATGGGTATGCATCGAATATCTCTCGACGCGTAAACATTGTGGACTGTAAGGTAACATGAATGAAAAGTCATGATTGTCACGTCCTTCTACAACGTCTACTACCAATTGCGATTCATGGATTCCTGAGCAAGGATATCAGTGCGGCGCTGATTGAGTTGGGGATATTCTTTAAGGATTTTTGTTCAAAATTGTTGAATGTAAAGGTTATTAAACGAATAGAGAGGGACATTGTCGCAATCCTTTGCAAACTTGAAAGAATATTTCCACCTGCATTTTTCGATGTCATGGTAAACTTAGTGATTCACTTACCGCACGAAGCGAAGCTTACAGGTCCAGTACAAAATTGTTGGATGTATCCGATCGAAAGGTGATAGAATCTATTAAAATTTGTATTCATTTCATAAACTACACATATCCATGTTTTTATACGTATAACATAGTGGTTTTGTGTAAAGGGATACCTTCACACACTAAAACGATATGTGAGGAATAAGGCACGTCCAGAGGGATCAATTGCTGAGGCGTACATTGATAATGAGTGCCTCACATTTTGCTCCATGTATCTTCTTGGCATAGAGACTAGATTTAACCGAGAAGATCGGAATGCCGATGAAGGGCGGGAGCATGAACAAGGACTCATATCTGTATTCGTACATAATATATGTCCTTTAGGATAGCCGACATTTCATGATATGGACCTTGGGGATCAAGTAAAGGCGCGGTGGTACGTGTTACATAATTGTGAAGAAATAGAGTCGTACTTAGAGTAAGTCTTCACTTGATAATTGTATATCTAAATACGATGATCTTAATATTTCTTGCTGATGACGTGCCAATTATGTGTAGCAAATACATCGAGGAGATGAAGTCCCAATACCCTACAAATTATGATCGAATGCATCAGGATCAGTTTTCAGAATGGTTCGCAAAACATGTAAGATTAATTAACCTTGTATCTCACCACACTTACAATTTTGTTGTATTGCACAATATTTAAACCTAATCTTAAATCCATAAATAATTATAATCTGTACGTGATAATAGATGAAGAGGTTGCGCGCTAGCAACTCTGCGGATGCGTCTGATGCACTCTACTCACTGGTGTGTGGCCCTGATAGACGTGTATCTAGATATACAGGTTGTATTGTAAACGGGATTCGGTTCCACACTGAAGAGCGTGAGAAGTATAGGACCACACAAAATAGTGAGGTAGTTGTGAAGGAAATGCATGAGGAGGTTGAAATTGACTTTTATGGCGTTTTGACGGATATTATTGAGCTGAGTTATTGTATGAGAAAGCAGGTGTACTTATTTAAATGTGATTAGTGGGACATTGAAAATAAGAAGTTGGGAATACAGACTGACGACTACTTTACGAGCGTAAATTTATCTCGGAAGTGGTTTAAGAACGACCCATTTATCATAACCAGCCAAGCCGAACAATTATTCTAGCTCGCTGACACCAAGTTAGGCAGCACTTGGCATGTGGTGTAGAAAATAAAGCCCAGGAACATATTTGACGTTCCTAAATTAGACATTGAAGATAGCGAGGACAGGAGAAATGAAACGTCTGGGGTTGAACAAGTATATCAAGAAGACATGCTATCTGGGGATAGAGGGAATGATTTAAATGTTGATATTGATATGGTGCAATTGAATAGAGATGATGTGCCACCTGATCATGTTGATGCCTCAATCATACATGACATTGTTAGAGATGATAGCGCTTTCATTGATGACGACATTGCAGACGATGAAGAGGAAATACTGATCAGTGATAGTGATGGTGAAGAAGAAAGAGTCCTAAGCGATAATGATATAGACGACCATTATTAAATGTACACAGGATTTACATGTCATTTTTTAATTTGAATAATTTGATTATTCGAATATATATATGTTATAAGTCATGATTTATTCCTTGAATTGACTTATTTATAATTCACATTTGCAGTTAAGTCACTTTCTGATCATGTCCTCCTCAAACCGAAGCGTAGCGGAAGTACGCAGCATACTTCGTTAGCTGTTGCGGATGGACTTTTCGGCCATATCTTCTTTTGGTAGGGCCAAAGAGATACCCGGTCTGGTTGATGAGTGTAGGGAGGAATATATCAACGATGACTTAGATAAAAGATTATACAATCTCAAAGAAATTCCGGACCTGATGGAGGAATATAACCACAAAAAACTTCGTATAAAAGATGCGACATTGTCACTTGCACATCTGAATGGAGTCCTGAGAGATCAGATTTCTCCTATTATGACTGGCATGTTGGCTATGACAATGTCGAGTACTTTATACAGCTTGACATATACTTCTGCGATGTACGATAACTTACGCAGGGAGTACTTCGGATAGTTGATCCGAAGTTGTTTCGTATTACAATGAAATACATGTATTTAATATAGAATGACAATGTGTAATGGAATTTTCAACTTTTACTAGAATGTTTACGGTTTTATTATATTCTACTTGCATTATAGTGTAATGGTCTAATCATATTTTAATCATCTCTCTAAGCATAAGCACAAATTCATTCTACTATGAACATTACTTGTATAATGTTTAAGTATATTCCACTTGGACTGTAAAGTTTAATGTGTTTATTATATTGATGTTCATAAACTTGTATTGACATTGTTTAAATTTATAAGTTTGTATTTCGGACATATTTAGTCATGGCACCAGGTGGGAGATCAGGTCGTTCATGCACTGGATCTACCCCTTCCACCCGTGATGCGACACAGACAGCATCGACGTTGCATGGTGCATCACAGGAGTCTGATCCTTCGATTGAGTATACACCGGGCACTGCATGTAAGTCTAGACATATATTTATTTAGTGACTTCTGTTTATATTGTTACTTACATATTTCTTTTGCGACAGCATTGTCGACTAGCCAACGAGGATGTAGACCCACGCGTGAGTTAGTTTTAGAGCGACTTACGCATGAGGGTAGGGTGACAGTAGGGTTTCCACAGGACTGTCTTAGACCTATTGGGGACAATGCTAGGTTATTTACGTCTAAGGTCAGTTTCCTATGCCGATCTCTGATCCCCGCCACCACCCCCTGTTGGACAGACATGACAAATAATGTGCGGCAGCTCATCCATCAGCGCCTTCAGGTAAATTTTAGTAAATTAAAATTTTCTTTTGTGAAAGTTCATTACGGTTAAGTGATTTTCTTAATAAGTTTATTGCCTTAATCTATTATTTACGAAACTACAGGATAAATTTTTCTTAGATTTGAGTGTTCCTTACATTTCCCATGCCGTTGACGACATGGTCAGGGAGTAGTTCAAGGAGTACCACGGAGAGTTACACCAGTGGTATAAGCGGTGCAGGACGCACATGAGGTCTTACTGTCCGCACCGCCGCACGTGACTATAGACGACTGACGGATACTCTACGAGAGATTTTCGTCTGAGGCTTTTCAGATAATATTTACATATTTACGATATCTTAAGGTAACAATTAAATTTACAATTAATAACAATGTATTATGAATAATGTGTTCAAAAGAGGTGCGAACAGGAAAAGTTACAAGTGAACCACGTAGCTGGTTCAAAGTCATTTGTACGATATCGTTACAACATGGTAAGAAATTACTGATGATTATTAAGTTGATATATTATTTCCATGCATTTATAATAACTCTACTTTCCTTTTGATTGCGCAGCGAGATTCCGTCATCGACCAAGAGCCTGGACCAGTAGACCTCTATAGAGGGACTCACTATCGGTAGGTGACGGGATCTTGAGTTCATCCTAGAGCCAGCGAGCATTGGGTAAAAATCCTTACATTGTAAAATTTAATTGCATTGATTTATAATAATGTCATTCGTTATGAAAATTCATATGTTTTCATTACAGGCGGCGATGGACACCATATGCAGTTAGCCCACTCCCGATGGTAGTCAGCGGAGTGAGCCAGAAATCCTGAGCGAGGTGCTTGGCACTCGTTCTGGATATGTGCTTAGGCTTGGCCATGGTGCCATGCTCATGACACCCACTAGAACTGGCTCCGGCTGATCCGTCGCTGGTGAGAGCGCCCTACGCCAAGCTGATATGCAGAGAGAGGTTCAGCAACTACGGGTCGTCGTCGATGAGATTAAAGAGCAGCTGGAGAGGCAGAGGGAGGAGGAGCAGAGGTGAAGAGAGGAGGAGAGGCGACAGGAGGAGCAGGAGAGGAGGATCGAGGAGTTGCGGGTGGAGCATGAGCGACGGATACATGAGATGTTTCAGGCTCTCACTGCACGCTTTGGCATCGATGCCCCGCCACCTTCGCCTTCATCTTCGTGATTTTTTTTAATTTTATGTACGAATGTTAAACTTATATGTATTTGTGCGTGGATGAATGTGGGTTGTATGTGGATGTGGATAGGATTATTTGTGTATGGATGAATGTGGTTTGTGTTTGTTCGGATGTAGTTTGTATTTGTTTAGATGGATGTGGAGGTGAATAGGATGAAAATGTATTGTAACGGTGTATTTACAGGTGTATATCAGAAATTTTTTTTTCTGAATTTTGAAAACAAATGGAATCGGGAAGAAAAAGACTATTACCGACGAAATATTTTGTTGGTAATAGTAGGATTAAATCTTATACCGCCGAAATATTTAGTAGGTAATAGAAGAGCCAAAAGTTTTACCGACGGAATATTTCGTAGGTAATAGGTTTTACCGATGAAATATTTCGTTGGTAAAACTTATACCAACGAAATAGTTCGTCGATAAAATCTATGTTTACTGATGAAACACATGTTTTTTCCTACCAAAACTAAAATGTTTTGTCAACGATTTTAATCGTTGGTATTTGTTTTATCATTGCCGACGAAGTAAACTTTCGTCAGGAAAAGCCTTTAGCCACGCTCTTTTTGCGATGATCTTAGCGGCGACATATTTCATCGGTAATAATAATTACCGACAAAATATTATCAAATACTGATGAATTATGTTGTCTATAAAAGATCAATTTCTTGTAGTGTTTGGAGGCAAGACAAAAGGAGAAATGAATTTCCTCATACTTTTTATAAGGGCTTACCGATCCAGGTGAAGGGGAATGAAGGGCTGTAATTTCACTAGAAGTCTCCCTAAAAGACTGTTAAGAACGGCCAAGATTTAATTGAAGCAACATACGCGGATTGCCAAGTTGGCAATCCTGTTTTAGAAATGCAAGTAATAGAACGTCTTTGGTTTGGGAATTCTAGATGCACCCAATGGCCCCCACCATAAACTACCATCCTCATTAGATAGAGCACATCAAGCTCAACATTCTGGACTGCTTGGATCACACTAAGATGGCTCACATTGATCATAGTGTGAAATAAATAGGCTTGCTGGAAACACCATTTTCAATTGAACAACTCTACTTTTGCTCCTAACTACGCCCCACTTGATGAATGACGACGGATATCGTTACCAAGGTTTTTTCAAACCGCTACCCACGAACCATTTGAACGGTTTGGATCGTCCCAACGGATCCTCAAAGGTGGGCCACCTTCAGCCCCAAAACGGACAACAGTCCGTTCGCCCGCTGCACCAGGAGTTGAAACTCGAAAGAGGAAAGTTCTCTTTTGAGTTTCAAAAGTTAGGCGGGCTTGACCCCTTCTTGGACCAGTGCACTGCATGTGCACCACATTGGTATACATGCACCATCACAGTGGACTCCACAAGAATGATTTATGAAAAATCCAACTCATCCATTCTCTTTCCAGCAATCCAAGAACTAGTGGGCTACACCTGACTCATTCTACAGATCGGTTGAGCAACACACACTAGTTTACTTAGCATATGTAGAATCTGTCTTCCTTTCATCTCAAATCTCAACGGTTGAAACCCCTTATTCTTTATTGTTAAATCCAATATCAACTAAAATTCTATACTTTGTTATTACACACAAATATCATTTTAATACTCATTTATGATCATAATGTTTATAATAAAATCTTTTTATAACTAAACCCTTTTAAAAGGTATTTCAAACAAATGAATATAATATCTAATTATTAAATAAATTTATTCTATTTAGTGAATCTTTTATCATGGTTTAGTGTATCCATAGTATTTAGGTTCTTAATTTATAACTAAATTTAATTATTTAGATTCTGAAGACTAAAAAGAAAATTTTACAACAATTTATCTGGTTTTAAATTTCAAAGCAACACAAAAGTGTATGCCAGATACGGGGTATTACAAATGGAGTATTCCAAGCTCATGAAGAAAATGACCTTTGCCCTCTCTTAATTTCTAGAGTTTGGATCTTTCTTAATAGTCAAATCCTTATCTAAAGCTCTAAGATGAGATCGTTGTAGGTGAGCAACTCTAGACAACCCATTCCCATTAGTTGTAGAGTTTTCAAACCTACCCTCCTATCACCTTGGGCATCTCAAAGGCATCACATGCAAGGTAATTGATCAAGTGGAGCTGAGGCATTGGCAACGCAGCGGCAACACGATTGGGGGAGCAAACAGGAGTTTATTAAAGCACGGGAGAGCGGAGATTAAACTACCCAAAGCAGCGCTGAACAAGGGGCTCATCCGACAAGTAAGTTGTTATATTGAGAGTTTGGTTGCAGTCCTTCCTCGGTGAAGATTGAGTGTGAGAGTTTGGATTTACAAACTCGAACAAGTCTCCGTGGGAAGCCTCCGGCGCGAGTATACGCTAAATTCTTGGATTGGAACCAAAGGGTTGGGAGGAACCTTGTCAAACTCCTAGCTTGAGAGATGAACCTTGAAATCTCCGTTATAGGTTGGGAGGAACCTTGTTAAACTCCCCGGTAGGGTGGAACTGTTTAAACATCTTGGTTGGGAGGAACTAGATTTAAACTCCTTAGTGAATGCCGTTGTGCTCATAAGGGTGAGTACTTGAACCGAGAGTGGAGTAGGGTGACAGAACCACTATACATGCTTGTGTTTGTGATTGAGTTGAGCACATTGTTAAGCTAGCTTTTTATGGTTTAATTGCTTAATTATTCATGCTTGATTAAGATGTATGTTAGGCACTAGTTAGACACATCCACACATAAGATGTACTTTTACTAAGTAGAGTAGACTTGAGCTTATATGATCCACTCTCATATAGTCTACTTAGGTTGCATAGATTAGGTGCTTAATTAGTTTAATCAATTGATTATCTATGCATGCTTAGGCTAGGTTGTATTTTACTAGCCTTATGATTTAACCCACTTAAGCTTGGAAGCTAAGTGTTCTTGCTTAATTAGTTTAATTGAGGCAAGATGTTTTAAAATGAATTTTTAAACGGTCCTAATCATCCCCCCTCCCTCCCTCTAGGACTTAGCCATAGTTTTACAAGCTCTGCTCTAAGCTTCTGCACGCTTAGCGTCTCAAGTGTTATCTAAAAGACAATTTCAGTAAGCTCATGCTTCCTCTGGGTCTGTGCTCATAAACTCACCATTACACATCATCTCTACTAATTGGCGCATGTCGGAACTCAATCCATCCTAGAAAAAGCTTATAATTCGCCAAATCGCGTAACTAGGATGTGGGCAAGCGAATAGAAGGTCCTTAAATCTTTCCCAACTTTGAAAGAATATTTCACCCTCTTTAACTGAAAAATTCATGATTGCTTGTCGAAGGGTATTTGTTTTATGAGCTGGGAAAAACTTTTTCAAGAACTCCCGGGTCTTCTCATTCCATGTTCCTATCGACCTTAGTCTTAGAGAGTGAAGCCATGCCGTGGCTTTTTCTTTCAAGGAGAATGAAAATAACTTAAGCTTGATTACATCTTCAGTAACATTGGCATATCGTAAGGTAGCCACAACCTCATCAAATTCTTTAAAGTGTAGATATGGGCTCTCGGAATCTAGCCCATGAAATTTTGGTGGAAGTTGAATCAAATCGAGCTTAATATCAATGTTTTCCGCATTGGTTGGAAAAACCATACATGAATGTGTAGTTGCCCTAGCCGGTTGTAAGTAGTCACATAAAGTTCTAATTAGAAGTGTATTGTGCACCTCATTCTCTCCTACTTCCTCTTGAGTTCAATTTGTATTTGGAGTAGGAGGGGGAGGATTCCTCAAAGGTGTTTGTTGGTTATTAGCCATGCCTTCCGAACTTTCACAAATTTCTATGTATTTTCACACACGTTTTTGAACCGAGAGGCCTTCAACTAAACCCCCTTCGGTTTAGAGATGGTTTGTGTGGTCACATTCCCAACGAGACATAAACCACACAAATCTTAAACAGAATTAGAACCTAAGGCCTAAAAACAAAATCTAAAAAATCTAAAAATCTGAAAAATAAGAAGTCTAAGTTAGAAAGATGTTACCAAAAGTGTTGAATTAGGTTAATGAACTTCCTACAACACAAACAAGAGAAACAATGTTAGTTTTAGAAAATTCAGAAAACCCAATTCTAGAAAACTGCAAATCCTACCTTACTACGTTAGAAAACTATGTATATAGCTATTAGAACTTTTAGAATCGTTTAGTTTACAAAAATCCACGACAACGACGCCAAAAACTTATTCGTCAGCCCCAAGTGTAAGGCTGCAATGTAGTAATAATCAATCGTGAGACCAAGATCGTCCTCAAGGATTATGTAACGAAACTAATTCTAATTATTCTAACAACTTAAACTAGAAAAGTTCAGAGATTTAAGATAAAGCATAAACATGATTTAATTAAGAACAATCTGAATATTAAAGCAACTAGAGCGCCAAGGATCCACTTGTAGTAGTTTTAATGTTAATCCATTCACCAAGCACATACACACGATTGGAATCAAAATCTCATCTATATCCAATCAGAAGATATTGCATTCAAACACACATAAACAATCCAAACTCAAATTTGGAACTTCAATTCTAGTTCTACTTAAAGCATGGAGAACTTGAACTTGTGACACTTCAAAGCATCAACCATACCATGAGATAATGGTGTATCGAGGGTTCCCACAATTCAAATCTCATAAAACCAATGTCATAAATCTCAAAAACTTATAAGTAACTCATGTCCTCAGCATACAAGCTCTCAAAATTGTCTAAAAATATCAACTTTATTCCTTGAAAAATCCAACATAAAAGCTTAGAGTACTTGCATGAATGAATTAAACATAAAACTTAACTACAAGCTTCACCCCTTAGCCCTAGTTAAGAGGTCTAGCTAATCAAAGACATGATTGAACTAGAAAATAAAAGAAAAACAACTAAAAACATAGAAAACTAGAAGCAAACTAGAAGAACGAAGTTATAGATGCTCCACTTCGATCCTCTCCACCTCCAGCACGTCTAGGACTCTTCTAGGATGATTTGAGATGAGTGTGGAGGTGTCCTTATATAGCAAAAATTATGCACCACTTTGGAATCTTCGAGAACTAATAACAGTTTACGCATTAGAAAGTCGATTTCGATAGATACTTTGATCAATCGAACTGACATCGATTGATCGAATTGCTCTCGATGTATCAAAATTATGTCCAAAGAGTTACAAGTTTTCCAGTCTTGAGATTTTAATTTTCCAATCGATCAAACCTCATTTCCGAAGTATCGAGATTCAAATCTCGATTGATCGAAATCATCCCGATACATCGAAATTTAGTCCAGAGAGTGTTCACTCCCCAAGTATAGGGTTGCGAAGTAGTAATAATTCGGAATGATTTTTGTATGGGTATTCTTAGAATTTATCTAAAACAACTTATAATTAAGGTCCTATTAAAAACTAAAGCTAGAAAATAGTGATTTGATGTAAAATAGTGATCATGAGAGGTAATAACAATCTAAAAAGGCACTAGAGCGCCAAAGATCCACTTTTGATAGTTTTCAATGCATTTACACAACTAGGTCTCTCACTACACAATCGGAATCGAATTTATATCTCTATCTGATCGAAATATAGAGCGGTTCAATCAACAATTATCTAAAATAGTTGCTTGTTCATTGATTCGATTCCCACAACAATGCTCAAGCCTTGGGCACGCCTAATTGTATAGGCCAAGCCTCTTTCCAATCTAGTTGAGATTCACAACCATAGCTTTCATCAAATCCTGTCACTAGACTTGATTACGACCAATGATTAGAACTCTAATTAAATCAAAATCAATCAGCAAACAACTATCTTAAAATATAACCAAAGATAAGAACTTTAATTTGAATGAGTTCCCACATGAAGATTATGCCATTTTACACAAAGCAATCAAATGGTCTACCATGGCCGGAGTCGATGATAGATCAATGAAATATACAAGTATAAACAATGCAAAAAAGGTAAGCTACTAGATTAGATTCACTAAGAAGCACATGAGCCCTGAGTCATCAAGAGATCAAAGCAAAATCTGAACTAGTACTTGATTCAAGCTCATATAAAACTAAATTCTTCAATTAAAACATGAAAGGGAAACCTAGATTGCATCAATCCATCAAAAACAAATCCAAAAGGTTCACCTCTTAACCCTAGCTAAAGGTTTTAGTTCATCTCTAACATCCTTGAACTAGAAGCCTCAAAAACCATAAAAATAACTAAAACTAGGAGAACTTGAAGTAGAATCCGTCTCCTAAGCCTCCTTGATGATCCCCACGTCCTAGCATGCTTGGTTATGAAGAGGAGAGGTCCTTTTATAGGTTTCAGACTCCAATTGCGAAGAACCTTCGAGAAATCCCGCAAAAATAACGCTTTACGCAGCAAATTTCAAAGCTTGTAAAACAAGCTCTGTTACGCTGCCAACTGGTCTGAACCCATGGACGACTGGTCGGATGACCGATCGTAAAATGTCAAATTATGTCCAGTAAGCTTTTGGGATTTTCACCCCTTCTCTGTTGAGTGCTCGACCGGTCGGACGACAGGTCTGAGTGGTCCTTAATTGGTTCAATGAGTTTGGGCAGCAAGGTCCTCCTGTTGAGTGTTCGGATCGGTCGGACGACCGTTCCTGAGCTATGGCCAACCGGTCGGACAATTGGTCTTAAGTGCAGTTTTCTTCACTTCTTCCTTTTCTCCCTTACTTCCTTCTTCAATCATTTTGCACTTGGTTCCTTGATCTTCAATATATATAAAGTTCTCTTTTTAGCCTTGAATTAGTGAAATCTCCATCTCGTTCCTACAATCACAAATCATGCATTATATTAGTCTTTTAAACATGCAAACCATGCATAACATGTGATGAATTGGGGTTAGAATATGCACAATTCAGAGCTCAACAGAGAGCTCAGACATTTAGTTCCTGATTTGTGAATTTTTTATTGATCGAACTCCAGTTTCGATATATCAAAATGTAATTTCTGATACATCGAAGACCTATCAAACACCCATCGAAAATTTCTTTTTCCACATTCTTTTTATTTCTAAACTCCGGACTTCTTCCACTTGAATTCTTCCTTTCTTCAATTGATCTTCAAGGTGCTCTTAGTAGTCCTTTAACCATTGAATTCATGAGGTTTCTCTCTCTTTTTACAAACACAAATGCATTCATAAGAGAGGTCTTCTAATAGTTTAAACAAAGTAAATTTGTGATGAATTGGGGTACAAATATGCACAATTCAGAGCTCCTTGGGGAGAGTTCCAATGATTTCTTCCACCCACTGGGCGAATGGCCAGGGACCGGTATGGGGATCAACTCTTCCGGAGGTTGATGAGGAACTAAAGCAAACCTCTAGCACTTATCACACCTCTTCATGATTTCTTAGGAATCCTTCTGAATGGTTGACCAGTAATATCCTTGCCGAATTACTTTATAAGCCAATGTTTAGCTCCCTGAATGATTTCCACAAACGCCCTAGTGAATCTCCTTGAGGACATAGTCAGTTTCGTCTGGGCGCAAGCATCTTAAGCAAGGGATAGAAAACCCTTTCTTGTACAATGTGTCAACTATCATCATGTACCGAGTCGATCGATACCGGATCCTCCGTGCTTCACGCTGAAATTACGTCGATAGTATAACACAACACCTATGTATATATGCAAAAGCTAAGAGCAGAGCAACTAGAATTATGGCTAAGTCCTAGAGGGGGGGATTAGGACCTTATGAAATTTTTTTCGCCTACTTACATAATTTATCAATTTAAACTAAGTAAGCAAGAACAGTTCGGCTTCCAAGCCTAAGTGGGTCCAATCAATAGACTGGCATATAATTGAAACAATTAACATCCCAGTCTAAGCATGTATAGATTAACATATGATTAAACTAATCAAGCACCTAATCTATACAATTCAAGTAGACTATATGAGAGTGGATCATATAAGCTCAAGTCCACTCAAGAAAGTGAAAGTACATCATGCGTGTGTGGATATGCCTATTAAGTTCCTAGCATACATTCTAGTTAAGCATTCATTATTAAACAATTAAACACAATGCATAATAAGAAATTTGCTCAAATACAATTATAAACACAATGATGTATAGTGGTTCGACTTTGGGTCTAGTCCACTCCCGGTTCAAGTACTCAACCCCTTTGAGCACACAGGCATTGACTGGGAAGTTTAAATCTGGTTCCTCCCAACTAAGGTGTTTTAAATTGGATCCACCCAATCAGGGAGTTTACAAGTTCCTCTCAACCTACACGTTCACACCCGTGTTGGTGGGTCCCTCTCAGAGATTAGTTTAGGCCCGACAAACGTGCCAAGGAATGGCAAACATCCCTGGAATTTAGGCCCGACAAATGTGCCAAGGAACGACAAACACCCCTAGACTTTTAGGCTCAACTAACAAGTCAAGGATCGGCAAACGAACCAGAATTTGAGTTTGACAAACAAACTCTACACTCAATTCCCATAGGAAAAAGAGTGGATGGACTCTTACAAAAGACAACTCACTTGTCGGATTTTAGCCCCATTGTAGCGTCGCTTCGGGTTACTTCTTCTTTCTCTTCTATGCTCAAATCAGCTTCCCTTATGCTCCCCCGATCTTTGATGTTGCTGCTTTGCCAAGGCTTCAGCTCCAAGATCAACTCCATTGCATATGATGCTCCATTGGAGATGCCCAAGGTGTTATGAGGTAGGTTTGAGATCTCTACGATGTTAAGTTCTGAATTGTGCATATTCTAACCCCAATTCATCACTCATTATGTATGGTTTTCATAATTTAAAGCTTAATCTAATACATGGTTTTGTATTTGTAGGAATGCGAGAGAGATTTCAATTATATGATGCTTAGAGACCCTTCCTACATGCCTTGAAGATCAATGGAAGAAAGGACAAAAGATAGAAGAAATGTGCAATGGAGATGGAGAAAGACAAGAGTGAAAAAGTCACATTTTATAGCCTGACTAGCCACAACCACCGGCTAACTGGCCAAACCTGCCAGAAACAACATTTTTACTAAATTGTTTTTGTGAAGCCCGACCTATGGTCCGGCCGGCAAGTCAGACCATGTATAAAAACGTCCAGAGAGTTGGCTAACTTGCCGACCAACCTCCGGTCGGCCAGCTAGGGGGATCCGGCTGGCCAACCAACGTCCTGGTTGCACTAGGAGACTTTCAATTCTGGATTTTGGTGCCCAAGTGCGGTACTTCTCCGTAATTTCTCGGATCTAAACTATAAAGGGACTCCTCTTCTTCATCCTCAGGGTATGCTAGGATGTGGGGAAGATCAAGGAAGCTTCAGAGAAGGATTTGTTTCTAGTTTTCTTCTAGTTTCTAGTTATTTTTCATGTTTTTGAGGCTTCTAGTTCAAGGATGTTAGAGATGAACTAAAACCTCTTAGCTAGGGCTAAGAGGTGAAGCTTTTGATTCATTTTTTATAGATTGATGCAACTTAGGTTTTCTTTTTATAATTCAATTGAAGGATTTAGTTTGATAAGAGTTTGAATAAAGTATTAGTTTAGTTTTGCTTTAATCTCTTTATGACTTCGAGCTCATGTGCTTTTTAGTGAATCTAAACTTAGTAACTTTCCTTTTTGGCATTGTTTATACTTGTGTATTTCATTGATCTATCATCGACTCTGGGCATGATAGACTCTTTGATTGTCTTCTATACAATGGCACGATCTTCATGTAGGAACTCATTTAAACTAAAGTTCTAATCTTTTGTGATAATTTGATATAGATGTTTGTTAGTTGATTTTGATTTAATTAGAGTTCTAATCATTGGTCGTAGTCAAGTCTAATGACAGGATTTGATGAAAGCAATGGTTGTGAATCTCAACTAGATTGGAAAGAGGCTTGGCCTATACAATTGAGTGTGCCCAAGCCTGAGCATTATTATAGGAATCGAATCAATGAACAAGCAACTGTTTTAGATAAGTGTTGATTGAACCGCTCCATATTCCGATCGGATAGAGATATAAATTTGATTCCAACTATGTTGTGAGAGACCTAGTTGTGTTGATGCATTGAAAATCATCAAAAGTGGATCATTGGCGCTCTAGTGCCTTTTAGGCTATTATTACTTCTCATACTTACTGTTTTATTCCAAATCAATATTTTTCAGATCTAGATCTTAATGTGATCTCAACAACAGGTTGTTTTAGATAAATTCTGAGAATATCCACATATAAATCTCTGTGGGACGATACTCGGTCTTTCCAAATTTATTACTACATCGCAAACCTACACTTGGGGAGCGAACAAGTTTTTGGCGCCATTGCCAGGGATTTGATACAGTGTTTTTAGAATTTTCTGAGATAGCTTTTAGTTGGGATTGTGTTAAGTTAGGTTTAGGATTTGTTTTGCTTTCTAGAATCAGTTTTCTTCTAAATTCAGAGTACTAATTTAGTTTTGTTTTGATTTTGCAGGATTCTAACATAGATCTTCAATTCAGGTTTTATCCTTCTACCCCTCTTGTTATAGATAGTTTCATATTTTTATTTTTAGAAGAATGATTAAATTTTAGGTTTGTGTTGAGTGGTTCATGCTCAAGTGGTTTCGTGATCACACTCGGAGATTATTAAGTGACAGAGTAATTGTTTAAGAGATTGATTGAGAACCTCGTGCTAGAAAACGTCATCTTCCTGATTTTACTAGAGAGATGGCTGAAAATCAACTAAATCAAGGGTTTAATCAACATCAAAATCAAGCCCAAAACTTTACTAAATTTGATGCGAATGAAGTGGGGGATGCACCTCAACCTAGGACTTTATGTGACTATTTACAACCTGTTAGGACGAGTACCCCCTCTTGCATAATTTTCCCTCACAATGTGGGAAACATTGATTTTAAACCGGGGTTGATCCAACTTCTCCGCAAATTTCATGGACTCGACTCTGAAAGCGCTTATCTATACATTAAGGAGTTCGAAGAGGTTATTGCCACAGTTCACTATGAAAATTTAACCAAGGATACCATAAAACTTAAATTGTTTCCTTTCTCCTTGAAAGAGAAGGCCAAATCATGGCAACATTCCTTAAGGCCAAGGTCTATTGGGACATGGGCTGAGATGACTCGGGAGTTTCTTAAAAACTTATTCCCAGCTCATCGAACCAATGCGCTGAGAAGGGCCATAATGAACTTCGCCCAAAAAGAAGATGAAACATTTTTCCAATGTTAGGAAAGGTATAATGAGCTATTAACGTATGCCCACATCATGGTTATGAATGGTGGAGACTGATTAGTTTCTTCTATGATGGACAAAATTCAGCCATAACGCCAATTTGTGGAGATGATGTGCAATGGGGAGTTCATGAACAAGGGAATAGAGGAAGCTTGGGACTATTTTGACATTTTAGCTGAAAATACACAATTATGGAATACATCTAAGCCTACAAGTTCAAAATAGTCTCAAGCCAAGGAAAATGGAAGAATTTATCTTTTGAATGATGAAGATGATCTAAGTTCTAGAGTGGCTAATCTCACACAAAAGGTTGAGGCTATGAAATTAATGAAAGTTGATATAACTCAACAAAGGGGGGTTGCTGAAACTATTTGCGGTATTTATGCTTCCAATGTGCATCAAACGGGGGATTATCCGACAATTCCTGCGTTTCAAGAACTTTTATGTGAACAATCAAATGGCTTAAATAGTTAACAACGACCTTTTAGTACTCCGAACCCAAACACGTACAATTCCAATTGGAGAAACAATCCTAACTTCAATTGGGCGAATGGACCCACGGCCAACAAAAGTAATCCTCAAAGGGGGCCCCCAATGAAATTTCCTATGGCCCCACCTCAAATGTCTATGGAGGATACATTCAAAGCATTCATGCAAAGCCAAGCTCAAATCAACCAATCAAACGATATAATGATGCTTGAGATTAAAAATTCAGTGGAGAAGATCAAGGCTCGCTTAAATGTAAGGGAAGGGACCCTTCCGGCCCAACCCCTACCTAATCTGAAATCACAATGCGAAATAAGCGTGCTTAGTTCCTATAACCAACACATGGAACATGTTAAGTCCATCACCACTCTTAGAAGTGGTAAAACTATTGAAAAATCTGACCCGGTGAAGGCCTCAACGCCTAATGATCCTGTATCTTTTAAAGAGGATGATGGACCTAGCACCGCCATGCATGAAAAAGAGCCATTAAAAGAAAATGAGCCTGTTGTTCAATTCCCTCAACGCTTGATTTCAACCAAACCTCAAGATAAATATCAAGAATTTTTGGAGGTTTTTTAGCAAGTCAAGATCAACATCCCATTTTTGGATGCCATTAAACAAATACCGTCATATGTCAAATTTCTAAAGGACCTTTGTATGGTAAAAAGAAAAATACATGTGCAAAAGAAGGCATTCTTGACAGAGAATGTAAGCGCCATTATAAATCACGGGATGCCCAAAAAATACAAAGATCCCGGTAGTTCAACAATATCATGTATAATCAGGGACTATCGGGTGAAGCATGCTTTACTTGATCTAGGGGCAAGGGTGAACTTAATCCATTTCTCGGTTTATGAACAATTGGGTTTAAGTGAATTAAAACCCACCAAAACCACGCTACAACTTGCTGACCGATCGATTCGTATACCGAGAAGAGTGATTGAGGATGTCTTTGTCCAAGTTGACAAGGTCTACTACCTGGTAGACTTTATTGTCTTGGACACATGACCCATGGTTAATATTGGCACTCAAATCTCTGTCATACTTGGCCGCCCATTCCTAGCCACATCAAATACAATCATCAATTGTAGGAGTGGGGTTGTCCAAATGTCTTTTGGCAATATGATGATTGAGTTAAATGCTTTCAATATTGACAACCAACAAGAGGATGCAGATGAGGAGGTCCATGAAATAAACATGATTGATTTAATTGTGGAAGATGAGTCCCTCTCACCTCTTTGCTTCGATCACTTAGAAGAAGACGTGACCTACTCCACTGTTAAGAACATTGATTTGATAAGGGATGTAGTTTCACTTTTAGAGTCGGTATCAGCATATGATATTAGCTGAGAGGAGGATGTGGAAACAAAAATTTATTGTGCTGAGATCAATTCACATTTCCACACCTCTATGGATCATGCATACCGAACTCTACCAATCCTGGGACGACCCATACTTGCAATATCATTGCCCAGGAAAATCTGAATTGCGACATATTTTTTCTGACAAATATGATGATGTCTCCTCTTATACATGTGGTGAAAACATTAAGCAACCCGCTGAAATTACTTTTTGGGATTTTCAGTGGCTTATCATGATCATTTACATACATTATATTATAAAGCAGGATCTTGGTGACTTTACTGCAAAACCTTTTGATCCATCTAATGATTCTGCTTGACTTTATACTTTCGGATGAGTTGTTGGGATTAACCTCCTAGTCTGACAGAGGACGGTTTAGATTTTTAATCCCTTTCCTAAAATTATATTCCATTAGGATTTGCTTTGATTAGTAGATTTAGTTTGTGAAGTAATCCATCTCCGCAAGCCAATCTTGCCATGCAATATTATTTCTCAGGTGATATCTCTCTTTCTCACTTCCCTTTTTTTTTGTCATTGCTCTCATTTTGTTGCATTCATTGCATATTTTCTTACATTGAGGATACTGTAAAGTTTTGGTTGGGAGGTGAGGTTCCTAGATGAATATAGCAATTTGTGACATTTTAAGCAATGTTTGTAGAAATTTTTTAATTTTTCTTAAAATTCAAAACTCCTTTGGAAAACCATATTTATATGCACTTGGGATGTCATGAGTATGAAACGAAGAGAGATGTAGTGAGAAGATTTTGAAACTCTTAAAGGACTTATAACATGATAGTTTTTATTTGAATTCCCCTATTGATGTGATTGATAGAAAATTTGAACACTTTTGAGTATAGTTCACATTACACGATTCTCATGATTTGAAGGGATTATGTAGATTTATGGATCAGTTAGACTAAGATTTAAGGTGTTAAGGAACCAAGTCGGGGAACTTTGTCCATCCTTGTTCATGATAAAATACGAGAAAAGAACGAAAGATATGGATTTCTAAAAATCCTATCTAATATGGAAAAGAAAAAGAAAGTAAGGTTATTCATTGAATATATGTTGAAAATATTCTAAAAGGGCTACCTATTACCAACCAGGTGATGGTCCACCCGTAACCAAAGCTGGAATTAGGAAGTAGTGTGAAAGCCGTCGAAGGAACGATAAGACAAATTCTTATCATAGGCTTGTTGTTGATCTGTACACTCTTAGATTTTTAGTTTTGTTGATCTATGAAGAAGGTAATCCTGGAAACTCATGAGATGAACATTCACTATGCACGCTAGACCACACTTGTTTGGGTTCTTCTATTTTATCAATCAATCAATGGGGATTCTATGTGAAACGCTCATTATGTTTAGGGAGTTTAAGATCCCATCTTCTATCACTTAATTTCTATGAATCTTGTTCTTGTATATCTTGAAGTTTATAGAAGCATTGTTTCCAGAAGAGAGTTGGGTTTTTGAAAGGTTAGATTTGTTTCACGCATGTTTTGCTCGGGACTAGAAAAATGCTGGTTGGGGGGTGTGTTGAGCTCTGAATTGTGCATATTTTAACCCTAATTCAACACTCATTATGCATGGTTTTCATGATTTAAAGCTTAATCTAATACATGGTTTTGTGTTTGTACGAATGCGAGAGAGATTTCAGTTATATGATGCTTAGAGACCCTTCCTACATGCCTTGAAGATTAATGGAAGAAGGACAAAAGATGGAAGAAAGGTGCAATGGAGATGGAGAAAGACAAGAGTGAAAAAGTCACATTTTATAGCCTGACCAGCCGGCCGGCCAAACCTGCTAGAAACAACATTTTTGCTGTATTGTTTTTGTGAAGCCGGACCTATGGTCCAGCCGCCAGGCCTACAGGCAAGTCAGACCATGTCTAAAAATGTCCAGAGAGTTAGCTAACTTGATAACCAACCTCTGGTTGGCCAGCCAACGTCCTGATTGCACTAGGAGACTTCCAATTCCGGATTTTGATGCGCAAGTGCAGTACTTCTCCACAATTTCTCGGATTTAAGCTATAAAAGGACTCCTCCTCTTTATCCTCAAGCTATGCTACGACATGAGGAAGATCAAGGAAGCTTCAAAGAAGAATTTGTTTCTAGTTTTCTTCTAGTTTCTAGTTATTTTTCATGTTTTTGAGGCTTCTAGTTCAAGGATGTTAGAGATGAACTAAAACCTCTTACCTAGGGCTAAGAGGTGAAGCTTTTGATTCATTTTTTATGGATTGATGCAACTTAGGTTTCCTTTTTATGATTCAATTGAAGGATTTGGTTTGATAAGAGTTTGAATAAAGTATTAGTTTAGTTTTGCTTTGATCTCTTTATGACTCCGGGCTCATGTGCTTCTTAGTGAATCTAAACCTAGTAGTTTTCCTTTTTGGCATTGTTTACGCTTGTGTAGTTCATTGATCTATCATCGACTCTGGGCATGATAGACTCTTTAATTGCCTTGTGTACAATGGCACGATCTTGATGTGGAAACTCATTCAAACTAAAGTTCTAATCTTTTGTGATAATTTGATATAGATGTTTGTTAGTTGATTTTGATTTAATTAGAGTTCTAATCATTAGTCGTAGTCAAGTCTAGTGACAGGATTTGATGAAAGCTATGGTTGTTATTATAGCAAAAAAGCGGTGGTTGAAGATAGCGAAGACTCGAGGCCCGCGAGCGCCTTTTTAGTGGTGTTTTAACCTGCGAGCCCTCATGGTCGAGGCTCGCATATCGTGAAGGTGTGGTATGCAACTCCCGAACCATCAAGCCCTTATGGTCGAGGCTCGCATATCGTGAAAGTACGGTATACACCCCCGAATATGCGAGCATCTCGGCTCGTGGTCATTGAAAGGGGTTGCATCTCAATATACGAGTAGTTACCCCCGAGCCCGAACATCCCCCACCTTTTTAGTACCAGCAGCCCGTATAGGCTGGTTTTGGGCTTATCTTTGTTCATGGCTCCGGATCTCAGGGGATCACCATCAAGGAACGTGATCAACCAGATGTTTAACTGGAGTAGGCCATCTCCTTATTTAGGGATTAATAGGATAAACATTTTATCCCCGGAAATCAGTAGCAATCTTAACGTCTTGCGTAACAGACTGGATCACTTGGATCTGTATAAATAGATGACTCCATAGTGAATAAAGGTACACAATCTCTAAGCCCATATCCTGTTGTTTTCCTTTACAACCGTGTCCCGTCTGACTTAAGCTTCGGAGGGCTAACGGCTGGACGCCGGCCACCCTTAGTTTTCTCTTTGTATTCTTTCAGGTTTGAAGGGAAGCTGCCTTGAAGGAAGGTGAACGTCTAGAGGATCCTGTTACCAAATTCGACGTAAACAGATTGGCGCCGTCTGTGGGAACGGTCGTCAGGATTAGCCATTCTAATCACTGATCGTGATCTCCCACCATGCCTCCCAAAAAGACGGTTCATCCTTCCCCTTCAAGACAGACGTTACCTCCGCCTGACATTACCGAACCAGCCCCTAACCTCCCTCAGACTGCTTTGACGGGCATTCCCCAGGGAGAGTCTAATGTGCCATCACAAAACGCATTTTTTTACGTATCCGGCAGTCAAGAGGACGTTATGCGTTTCCTCGGAAACACACTCCTAACTCTCAAAGCCGAGCTTCAGACCTTATCTAATCGGTTTGATCAGCACTTTCCGAACCACAACAGCAACCTCCAGAAGGGCCGCTGGTGCAACCTATACTAGTAGCTTCCAGACATTCTGCGGGCGAACCACGAACCCAGCCAATTCCTCCTCCTTCAAATTGTATGCCACTCAGCAATCAAGTCCCGGTACCCCCTCCACATTTTATACACTCCAGTGCCTCCCGGCAACAACAATCTCAAGGGTTTGCCGTCAAAACTTCAAGCTACACCTTACCATGGGAAGGAGATCTCAAAAGAATCCAGGATCGCTTCGACGATATGGAACAGCGATATCGGACTAATCTACCACCTATTGTTGTTACGTCAATCCATCGATCCAAATCTCCCTTCACCCACAAGGTCATGGAGGCACCCTTGCCTAAGAAATACCGCACGCCTATCATCACTCCGTATACAGGCACTGGTGATCCTCTCGAACACCTGGAGACGTATAAATCTCTTATGGAGCTGCAGGGGCATGGTTTAGAAATTATGTGTAGGGATTTTTCCCTAACCCTAAAGGATGCAACGCGTATAAGGTTCCGGGGCCTAAAACCCCGATCCATCGGGTCCTTCTCTCAATTATCGGAGCTCTTCCTTTCTCAGTTCATGGGGAGCATCCGTACCAAAAGGTCGGCATCTCACTTAATGGACTTGAAGCAACAGCATGGGGAGACGATTAAGGAGTTCACAGTTCGATTCACTACAGAAGCCGTCCAAACTGAAGGGTATACCGAAGATAAAGGCCTCATCGCCCTTATAGCCGGAATTACGAGCGAAAAATTTCGGTTCACCCTGGATAAGAACCCTCCTAAAACTATGGCGGAATTCCAAGCAAAGGCTCAAAAATACATCAATATAGAGGAAGTCGCTTTGGCACGTCACGATATACAGGGCAAGAAGCGTAAGTCTGAGGAGATCTCTCCTTCTGATAAAAAATATCGGCGCGATCGACGGGATCGTTCCCCTAAGAAGCCTTACTTTAGTAAATATCATAATTATACACCTCTTAACCAATCTCCTGAGAAAGTATTAATGGAGATCAAGCATAAGCCTTATGTGAAATAGCCGTCAAAGATCAAGTCCGATCCTGAAGAAAGAGACAAGAGAAAATTCTGTTATTTTCATAAAGACCATGGGCACAACACCCAAGATTGTATATCGCTGAAAGATCACATTAAAGCTCTTATTCGGAAAGGTCATCTCCGGGATTACGTAGCTCGGCAGGATCGGTCACCAAAAAGGATGGAAGCCACCACACCGGAAGAAGTCACCTCAACATCATACTTCGCAAGAAGACGCTGAGGCCACTGGTGAGATCCGGACCATTGTTGGAGGATCAGCCTGCGGAGGAGATTCTTAAGCATCAAGAAAAGCATACACTCGCAAAGCGTCTCACAAGCCCCAGCATATCTAATGGTTGGAAAAGACGCCCGATGCACCGAATCCTGGCCATCATCCGATCACTTTTTCTCTTGAAGATGTAGAAGGGATTCATTTCCCTCACGAAGACTCCATTGTGGTTGCATTAAAGATATCAAATTATTTAACCCATCGTATTATGTTGGATACAGGTAGCTTCGCTGATATTCTCTACCTGGAAGCTTTCAATAAAATGGCACTCGCTAGGAGCCTACTCAAACCGATCTCAACTCCCCTCGTCGGCTTCGGGGGCGAAGTTGTATCACCGAAAGGAAGCATCGACCTTCCAGTCACCTTCGGAGAAAGCCCGACAAAAACTATTATCTTCGTTAATTTCCTCATGATGAATCGGAGATCAGCATATAACTCTATTTTGGGCTGACCTTCGCTCAACAAGATAGGGGCAGCTTTACACCCCCTGTATCTATGCATCAAATTCCCTACTCCAAACAGAGTCGGGGTTGTATGAGGGAATCAAAAGGAAGCACGAACGTGTTACAAAATCGTCATACAAGATCGAAAGAAGGCCCAGGCAACGCCGGTTATGATGGTTACAAGAGATTCACCGGATCCTCCGATAGCTACAACGTTGGACCCAAGAGAGAGTGTTCTTCAATCAGGTACTCCAGGGGAAGAAACAGTCGCAATCCACTTATCTGAAGGAAATTCGTCCAAGAAGGTCTACGTTGAATCTTCTTTAAACAACGTCTTTCGTGAAAATCTGGTTCATTTTCTCACCGAATATCAAGATGTATTTGCTTGGTCCCATAATGATAGTCCTTCACTAATCGGGGCTAAAACTCTGGAAATTAGAAATGCCAAAATAAGAATAACACTTGATATTATTAGAAATGCCCAGAAGATATCATATTATGCCAGGTATCGACCCCAGTGTCATACTACATCACTTGAATGTCGATCCGAAGCACAAACCTGTTCACCAGCGTCGACATGCATTCACCACAGAAAGGCAAATGGTGATTAAAACCGAAGTCAAGAAGTTGCTGACCGTCATTTTCATAAAGGAAGTTGACTACCCGGAATGGGTCGCGAACGTGGTCCTCGTTCGAAAAGCTAATGGCAAGTGGAGAATGTGTGTTGACTACTCTGATTTGAACAAAGCATGCCCGAAAGATAGTTTCCCACCTCCGCGTATCGACCAGTTGGTTGATTCAACGGCAGGGCATGCCCTCCTCAGTTTTATGGACGCTTATTCTGGTTATAACCAAATTATGATGCACCTACCCGATAGTCAACACACTGCCTTCATCACTGACCGCGGCTTGTAGTGTTACAAGGTAATGCCTTTTGGTCTTAAGAACGCAGGAGCCACCTATCAGCGCCTGGTCAATAAAATATTCACCGCACAAATCGGTAGGAATATGGAAGTTTATGTCGACGACATGCTCGTGAAAAGCGTCGTAGAAAATGACCACCTTGCAGATCTTCGAGAAGCCTTCAACTTAATGAGGAAGTATCAGATGAAGCTAAATTCAGAAAAATGTGCATTCGAGGTGTCCGCTGGGAAATTTCTTGGGTTTATGGTCGGCCAACGAGGAATCGAGGCGAATCCTGAAAAAATAAAAGCTTTGATCGAAATGAAGTCTCTGTCCACTCTCAAAGATGTCCAACGTCTGGATGGTCTCATTGCATCATTGAACAGGTTTATTTCGCGTGCCTTTGATAAGTGCCTACCTTTCTTTAAGCTCCTTCGAGCTACCGCCAAAGCCGACTGGGTGTGGACTCCGCAGTGCGAAGAAGCATTTCAACAACTGAAGCAATATATGAGTGCACCCCCCATTTTATCGAAACCTGTTGCGCACGAGCAGCTTCTTCTTTATTTATCTGTGTCTTCTACGGCCGTTAGTGCCGCATTAATAAGAGAAGATTTCGAGGTACAAAGGCCCGTTTATTATATTAGTCGAGCAATGGTGGATGCCAAAACTCGATATTCTGATATGGAGAAATTAGCCCTCGCCTTAGTTACTGCTGCTAAAAAACTGCGACCCTATTTCCAAGCCCACGCTATATTGGTGCCAACAAATCATCCATTAAGACAGGTCCTTCAAAAACCTGAAGTTTCGGGGTGATTAACTAAATGGTCAATTGAGATCAGCGAGCATAATATATCGTTCTGCCCAAGAACCGCCATTAAGGGTCAAGCCGTGGCCGATTTCATTGCTGAATTCACATATTCCTCCTCCAGCGATAACTCTGCGACCATCGACCAGACCCCCTGGTCGCTCTTTGTGGATGGGTCTTCACGGGTCACCGGTAGCAGAGCCGGATTAATTCTAATTGCTCCTGATGGGTCACATTTTCAATATGCTTTACGATTTGACACTCACGTCTCGAACAATGAAGCAGAATATGAGGCTTTGATCATCGGCCTCGAATTAGCGAATGTTCTCTCGATTCAGAGTTTACTTATTCATAGTGACTCTCAGCTCATAGTCAATCAAGTACTCGGTGAATTCAATGTGAAAGAAGAGCGGATGGCTTTATACAAATCCCGAGTACTTATCTTGCTCGCGAAGCTGAAGACATATGAAATAATTCATATCCCTCGCGAGAAGAACAAACTCGCAGATTCGTTGGCAAAGTTAGCCTCTGCGCCAGAATCTGAATTACTGCAATCTGTTCTCATCGAGCATCTTCATGCTCCGAGTACTTGTCAAATGACCCCCGAGTAAGTAGTCACAATATATTCCTCGCCATGTTGGATGGACCCCATCGTCCTTTATCTCAAAGATGGATAGCTCCCGGATGATAAAAAATCCGCACGGCAAATTCGTTATCGTGCTGCCAAGTATACCCTACTAAATGGAATGCTATTGCGTAAGAGCTTTACTTTACCATACTTAAGGCGTCTTCATCCAGAAGAAGCACATCGCGTTCTCGATAAAATACACCAGGGGGCATGTGGTAACCATCCTAAGGGACGCTCTTTAGCATATAAAGTAATGAGGAAAGGGTACTACTGGCCCACTATGAAGGCGGACGCAATCGAATTTTTTAAAAAATGTGACAAATGCGAACGTTATTCTCCAATACCTCACGTGCCATTCGAGTAGATGACGCCGATGAATGGCCCCTGGCCCTTCGCCCAATGGGGAGTCGATATCATAGCACCACTGCCCATTGGGAAAGGACAGAACAGGTTTGCAATTGTAGTAGTCGATTATTTCACCAAATGGGCCGAGGTAGAGCCATTAACCACAATCACCGAAAAACAGACCACAAAGATCATATGGAGAAACATCATATGTCGCTATGGGCTTCCCATACTATAATCACCAACAATGGAAAGCAGTTCGACAACGCCGCGTTCTCAGAGTTTTACGAAAAATGGAAGATACAAAGTATTCGTACCTCCCCATATCATCCTCAGGCTAATGGGCAAGTTGAAGCAGTTAACAAGATCATCAAACATCATCTGAAGACTAAGCTCGATGAATGTAAAGGCATATGGCTAGAGCTTCTGCCCGAGGTCTTATGGGCCTATAGAACTACGACTCGCACGTCAACCGGAGAAACTCCTTTCTCTTTAGCTTTTGGCACCGAGGCAGTCGTCCTAATCGAAGTCCAAGTCCCCTCGTATCGAATCGAGCAGTACGATTCCACGAATAACCAAGATGGGTTGAGGTTTCATCTCAATCTCTTGGAAGAAAGAAGGGACGCCTCCCAACTTTGAGCAGCAGCTTATCAACAGCGTATTTCTTGCTATCATAACTCCAAGGTCTGAGCCAGGGCTTTCCAGCTCAGCGATTTGGTCCTAAGATAGAACCTCGGAATTCCTGCTCGGTCGTTGGATCCAAATTGGGAAGGCCCGTACCGAGTTATCAAAATCGTACAACCAGGTACCTATTATCTTGAAGATATGCAAGGGAGGCCCTTACGTCGCCCTAGGCATGTAGAGCATCTACTCTGATATTTTCCTTAATTCGATGTAGGTTTGAATGATATTCGAATAAAGGTGGATTGTGTTTTGGTCGTACTCCATTTGATTGGACCCGAATAGCCCCGAAGAGAATACATGCATTCTCTTGGCCAATCTTCTGCCCTTGATAGAATCAAAGCCTCAATCGATAGATCAGTCTATCTCTACGCAGACATGGTCGACAAGACCCCCGGATTGAGCCTAACTCATTGCTTCATGAGTTAAGTACTTAGGCATTCAGCACACGACCAACGAAAACCGAAAGAAGGAAAAACAACATGCAAAAAAATGTTTTTCTCATTCATTTCATTGACTAAAAAAGTCAGGTTGCTTACAAAACGGAAAATGAAAACTTTTACATAAGATAGATAAAGAGAAGAAAGGTGATGATCATCCTTGCGCGTCGGTCGGGGGAGGAGCGGTACTCTCGGCCTCAGGGCCCACTTCCAAGACCCCTCCTGCTTTAGTAACCTTAGTGACCTCGTTCTCCGTGACCGCTCTTTCCTCTGCAGCTATGATAGCCGCGACCTTCTTGAACTCTCCCATGTCGAAAGACGGAGACATTCGCTGCACCACTCGCAGGGTGAAGTCGCGACCAGCATCGTACGACTCATATCTTTCATCATCGTATAGCTGCGAAGTCCGGAACTCCATGATAGCTCGGGCCCCTTCTTCGGAGAGCATCTTGATGAGGGCCACTCTCTCTTCCTCCCAATGGATTGAGTCATCCTTAAGTTGCGCAAGGATGGAGCGCTCTTTCTCCAGATTGTCGCTGACTTCCTTTAGCCTTGACCTGCTTTCTGCGAGCTGCTCCTCCAGCAAGATCTTATCTTGACGGAAGATCTCTCTTTCTCTCTCTACCTTCTCCTTCATCTCCACGAGCTTAGCGAAGTTCGAGTCCAAGGCCTGATATCTATCAGTCAGGACATGTACCTTTTCGATGAGGATTTTCCTTTCCTCAGTCATCTTCGCGATCAAGGTCTCGCGAGACTTAATGACCTGGTCCCTCGCATGGACCGCCTTCTCCAGGCCAATCCTCTTCCCCTTGGCTTCATCTATAATACGGCGAGTGGCGAGGATATCACGCCTCGTCTGTATGATGAGATCCAAGCCCTGCACAAAAGAAGGAAGACTATGAGATAAGCACTTGAGAATCAACGAAGAAAGCAAAAAACAGGGTCAAATCAAAGCACTTTTTACCTGGACCATCCACACTCCACTTTGCGCATCCGCGCTCCATTTGTTCCCTAAAGAGAGAGGTATTCAGGACTTGGTTCGGGGAGGGAACCGAAGGTTTGGGGGGATATGTTGTCAAAAAGGAATTTAAAGATCGGGTGTAGGTGGCTGGGGACGGTGAATGTCTCGACTCTGGAGGGCTGGGCTACGACTAGCCCAGCGGGGCTCGCATCTTGAGCAACAGCTTGCTCGTGAGCAGGCATCAACTCACGAGCATCTTCTGGCTCGCGAGGTTCTTCAGCTGGGGGGCAACTTGACCCTACCCCATCATTTCTTGGGGAGTTATCGACAATATCAATGACCGGTGGTTCGGGAGGAACCACCGGTGCAGAAACCACTAGCGCTGCTGCCGCAGTGTCAGGTAGGGGTTCACGCGGCAATGGGGTTTGGGCAGTTTCACCCGGCCGATTAGACGGGTGAGAGGGACCGGCAGATGTCTTCTTTTGCCTCTTCAAGCCGATGCCCTTTAAGAGAGGCATCAATCCTCTCTTCTTTCCCACATTCGTCATCGCGACCTCCTCGCAAGATATCAACCCGGCAACTGCGAGTCGGGAGGCTGATAGATAGGCCTCGATGTGCCTATCACGAGTGGGTAATTTATAGACTTTTACAATCTTCTCATGGATTCCTCCCTTCAGGCTCGGTTTCCCCATGGTTAGAATACCTGCAAATGCGAGCATGAGTCAGCAAAACGGAAGTTCTAAAGTTGGGTTACAAATCAAGGCAGAGTGAAGCTTCGCCCACCTTCGCCGAAAAAGCGGTTCACGTTAGTAATTCGAAGAGGGTTTCCCCAAAACCAAATTATCCCGGTGCCAGTAACATAGGTAATACCAGCCTTCGCTGGAGGGAGCTCTCTTGAGCTGGTACATTCTGAGGAACTCTTCCACGGTTAAGTCTCCGTTACCGGCTTGCGCCCAAAGAACGAAATAGCTTAAGACTATTCTCCAACCGTTTACAATGAGTTTCCCCGGGGCAATCTTGTAAGTCCGGAGTACGTCGCGAATAAAGGGGTGAAGGGGAAGGCGTACTCCAAGAATGAAGAAATAATCGTAAAGGGCTACGCAACCAGGGGGAGGTGAGTCCAGAGTTTCTCCCTCTCCGGGCAACCGGAAAGTAACTGAGTCGGGAACTCGGTGTAAGACCCGTACCCTGAAGTGCCCTCCGTACGTTTAGTTTCCGGTACCGGTACGTCCCGGACGGACCAGATTAGAGAGCCTTGATCGCGACCCTGATTTAGTACCGCAACGACCCAAGACTTGTACCCTTGCGACCGCGCGAGCGCCACGATTCCAACGCCGCGCGGCACGCCCCATTGCGATACCCGGTGTAAAAGATGCGTACGTTCATGCAATTCGAGGTGGGCCACGCAACGCGCGTGTGGCGTGGGCCCCACTTGCACAATTTCCAACAACATGTCAAATCAATCACCATCACCCTCACCCATACCCCCATCATTATCTAGCCATCATCACCATACCCACCCCATCCTCTCTCACCAAAAGTCAACTCCAACCCATTCCTCCCATCCCATCATCATCATCATCATCATGACATCATGCACCCCCCTCTTCCCATACAAGAGCCATACGTGGGGGGGTGGCTTCTCAATTGCAAGATTTGAGAGAGAGAGAGAGAGAGGGAGAGAGAGAGAAGAGAGAGAAGAGAGAGAAGTAGAGAGATTTAGAGGGAGATCAAGAGAGAGAAAGAGAGAGTTAGAGAGATTGATGGTGAAGATCAAGCTTGGAGGACCCCGATCATCATCCGGACCGTCCGATCGGCAATCCAACCGTCCAACCATCATTGTGAGTGCAAACCTTCCCCCCTTTTTTCTCGTTTACTTTTCGTTTTCTTTCCTTGGTCCCACCTTGTGATGGGCAATGAGATGGATGGGCTGGATCGTCCATGAATGGGTCCCACCCTTTGATGGTGTGGATCCCACTTTGGGACCCATTTTGTGGCATATTTAGTGTGGCCAACAGCCACCATGATGTATGTAGTTCATCCACGCTGTCCACCATGTGGGCCCACCATGTGATGGCCCAGCTGATGGATGGAGTGGATCTGCACGTGTGGACCCCACTAGTAAAAAAAAGAATAAATAAAAAAAATAAAATATATATGAAAGGGGGCCACTGGACAGTCAGCGTCCAGAGGACGCTGCTGCCCAGCAGCTCCCGGGCTGAAAGCCCTTTGGGCACGACCGTGGGTTCCCACTTGTGGGACCCACCTTGATGCATGTATTCGATCCACACCGCCCATCAGTTTCTCCAGCTCATTTTGGGGTTGGATACCAAAAAATGAAGCAGATCCAGATCGTAGGTGGACCACACCATCGGAAAACATTGGAGACAATGATGTGGACTGCTGAACTTCTTTGGCCCACCTTGATGTTTGTAGGCCCCATAGCACACCCAATATAGGGTTCTTTGGGTCCCCCATGAGATGGGGAACCTGATGGACGGATTGGATCCTCACTAAGTGGGCCCCACTTGATAAATAAGAAAAAAAAAAGAAAAAAAAAGAAGGTAAAGAACGTCCAGACGCTGGACGTTCACAGCGTCTGGGACGCTGGAACCGTCCAGCGTCAGGACGGTTGGAATGGGTCCCCACTCGTGGGACCCACCTCGATGTTTGTGTTCCATCCACACCGTCTATCGGTTTTCCCATATCATTTTATGGCCGGGGCCGAAGGATGAAGCCGATCCAAATTTTTAGTGGGCCGCACCACATGAGACAGTGGGGTGAATGATGTCCACTGACGAAACTATCTCGGCCCACGCTGATGTTTGTAGACCCCGTAACATACCCAATATTGGGCTCGTTAGGTCCCCCATGAGTTAGGGAACCTGATGAACGGGTTGGATCAGCCTTATGTGGGCCCCACTGGACCAAAACCAAGAAAATAAAAATAAAAAAAAAAGATAAAGAAAAAGATAAGAAGAAGAAGTCGCTGGGCGTACCAGCGTCCTTGGACGCTGGCTCGTGCCAGCTGGTGGCCCAGTTGTGGGTCCCACCATGATGCATGTGCTGTAATCCTCACCGTCCATCCGTTTGGGGAGATCATTTTAGGGCATGACTCCAAGATTGAGTCAGATCCAGTTCTCAAGGGGGCCCCACCACAGAAAACAGTAGGGACAATGGCCCTACCGTTGAAACCTTCTTATGGCCCACCATGATGTTTATTTGAGATCCAACCTGTTCATAAGTTCACACATGCATGTAAGAATGGAAAACAAAAATATTAGCTTGACCGAAAGCTTCTGTGGGCCCCACTTGAGGAGAGAACAAAATAATAATATATAAATAAAAAAAAAAAGTCATGGGCGCTGGACAGGCAGCGTCCAGGGGATGCTGCTGCCCAGCAGCCCAGGCTCTCTCGGCGTTGCCAATGGGCCCCACTTGTTGGGCCCACCTAGAATGTATGCGCTCTATCTATCCCGTCCATATGTTTTTCCAGCTCATTTTAGTGGCTGAGCCAAAATTGAAGCATATCCAAACCTCTAGTGGATCATGCCACGGAAACAGTGGGAATTATGATCTCCACCGTTGAAACCTTCCCAGGCTCTACAGTGATGTTTTATTTGTCATTTAACCTGTTCATAAGATCACATGGATATGGGTGAAGGGGGAAACAAAAATATTAGTTTGATTCAAAATGCTTGGGGCCCATTTGGGTGCTACGCTCTATGGGTCCCACCACGATGTATCTGTTTTATGTATGCCGCCCATCTGTTTTTCCATATTATTTTAGGGCCGGGGGCCCTCATAATGAGGTAAATACAAACCTCAAGTGGACCACATTGTAGGAAACAGTGGTCGTTGATGCCCGCCTTTGAAACCTTCCTTGGGGCCATTGTAATGTTTATTTTTCCATCCAACCAAAGGTGATGGGGCCCAACTTTGGGTCCCACCTTGATGAATGTTGAGTATATCGGGTCGTTCTTCTTGGCAGGGGTGTGGGCCCAGTTTTAGGTGGGCCACACGTAGAAAATAAGGGTGATTGAATGCCTACCATTGGAAACTTTACAGGACCCATCTATTATGTTTATTTGCCATTCTCCTTGTCTTAAATCACTCAACCATGGGTAGGTTTCCACACATGTGGTGTGCGGGCCCCACCATGGTGTTTGTTTGCCATCTCACTTGATTAGTGGGAAAGCACAAATATCGGGTTGATCCCAAACTGTTGTAGCCCATTAATGTATGTGGCTTCCCCACTCCTTTGTGCGGTTATACCCAACCACGGGTCCACCTTGTTATGCATGTGTTCTATCCACGTCAGCTATTGGCCTCCATGGTGCGATATGTATGTCGGCCATCCATAAGGACCGCCTTAATTTTGTGCTTGATCCAAACCATCCAAATGAATGAACCCTAGCATGTTATGTACAGGATGGCCCTTGGGACCACCTTAGTGTGCGTGTTCGAATGACCGCGTTGTCCATCCCGTGGACCCACCTTGATGATTAGTTGTGTAAACCCTTATTGAAAGGTCATCCTTAGAGTTTGCTCGATCCAAGTCACAGGGCTACCTTCTTAAACTCACCCTGTTGAACCGTCTTGTCAATTCACCTTGTTAACTCACCATGTTGACCCGCCTTGTCAACCTGCCTTATTGACTCACCTTGTTGACTCACCATGTTGATTGATCTTGTTAACTCAGCTTGGATACTCATATGACTCACCCCTTCTACCCTTATACCCAATTATTAAAGACCACCATATCGTGTATATCTCATCCACACCATCCGTTTACCTTTAGGGCGAGTGTGGGGCTCATCCTCAACGTTCGTATGTCATCTAGGCCATCCATTATATGGAGCCTATCTTGTAGTATGAGGTTAGACCTGTCGTCCCTTTTTGGACCTCATTGTATTGACCATCTATCGCAGTTTACCCTACCATTTATAATCCTCTGTCATGACATGTCTATCTTGCAAACCCTTCTATGACATTCCTTTTACGGACCATTATTGTGTTTATTTCAACTGTACTACAGGATTATGGGTCTCGGCATGATTTTGAGTATTCCACTCTTGCCGCTCAAGTAGGTTCTACCTTTGATGTGTCGGTAGTGTATTCAATCATTTCTTTCCATTTGGGTTATCTGAATGTTGAAGGTTAATCCACACCGTTTAGTTGTTGGACTATCTGTATTGTTGTATACCATCCATTTAGAGTCTTATCTCGTTATGTTTGCTTGTATTATAAGTTAATTATCTTTTTATGCTATTTTTGATATGTCTGTTGCCACACGTAGTGTTGTTGGAATACTCATATGTGATCTTTATACTATATGCTTCGACGATCACCATGCATGTGTAATGAGTATGCATCCCGAATCACCATTGTTAGTTGGGGACCACTAGGGCATAAACGCATTCATAAAGCATTCGAGATGTAGTTGCGCAAATGTAATTCATGTGCTCTCTATCGCAAACCTCTCCAATAGGTATGGGACTATTCGAGGACAGGAATCTATCATCCTGACTTACACTGTATGGTAGGAATAGCTTAGCATACCTTGTAGCCCTTGGTGCAAGATTCCCTGGCTAGCGACATCCCGCACTATGACTCGATCATTCATATGTGTCCCCTCATCTTAATGATATCTCAAATAGGTTGGACTAGATTGATTTATTGCCATCGTGGTAGATGGGCTACTTGTTGGCACTCATACTGTATACTTGACTCATGCATCATGAATGCTTGGCTCATCTGATTGTCTTGTATCAACCGGCCATATCGGCCGTGATTGTCGTGCAGTTCATTACCAGCTGACGGTGACATTGTGTTTGAGACCTTATAGTTTTATGGTGCTCTTTGGAGACTTGCACGGGCATGTCATCCCACGTTTGTATGCATGGTTGCATTTCGCACCGTCTGCTTGTGCCGCATATAGCATGGTTACTACGTTGCAACCACATCTCCATCGTGGTTTGCAGGAACACCGGAAATATGTTATCTTTAAACAGGATGCCATAGATGTCCCTGGGTGAAAGTCCCTGAACCCGTTGGTACCAAGGTGGGTGCTCCATTCAAGGACCGGGTGGTTTAATCATACACCAGTATGCCGAATACCAAACGGCGGTGTTTTCCACTGCACGTGGTCAGTTTGGAAGGAGGTCTGACCTAACCTGCCGGAAGAGTGTTGGCAAAGGGGGTTGAGTTTGACCAGCTGTGAGTAGGTCCGCTATTGCACCAGATAGGCTTTGGCATTCTACTGGTGAGTAGTGAGGTCTGTGAGACCCCGGTGATGTTCCGTTTCAGAGATGGTATTGGTATCAGTGATGTGACTGATGTTCTGTATGGTGTGGGACGGTCCTGATGTGGGCGGGTGTGATGTGGGCGAGGCTGTATGCTTGGGCGAGCTACCACACTGGGCGAGCTACCAGTTCCGAGTCCTGCATTGCTTACATGATCGCGTTATGACTGTTCGTATCTGGACCACTGTACTGAGAGGTGGTGATTTGCATACATGCATTGGATCATTGTACGTGACATTAGGCCCTGTAGGCCATTGCACAGTATGAGTATATAGCCTTGGTAGGCTGGTCACCTGTATTGCATGCTTGCATAGCCATGGTAGGCTAGTTATCTGTATTGCATGCTTGTATAGCCGTGGTAGGCTAGTTATTCATATCACATGATCGTGTAGCCTAATTAGGCTAAGTTTTGGTTTAGTCTTCTCATCATGCTTTACTGCTTACTCTGATATTTATCATGTTTGTCATACGCATTGCGCACGCACACACGCACTCACGAAGCTTCGTTCGAAGCTTATGCGCGTTTGTTACGCTGCAGGTTCTACCAGAGTATATCAGCAACGTTGAGTTGGAGTTTGTAGTGCAGTAGCAGAAGGTGCCGGATTGTGCACAGTTTTTATATTTACGCATTGTGTATTTACTTTTCAGTACTGTATATAAACGAAAAGATTTAGTGGAAATATTGTGTTTTGTCTTTGATGGTACTCATATGGTGATGCTCATGTTAAAAAAAAAATTCAGACCCTAAAATCCTCCTTGTGGTATCCCAGGATCGGAACCTGGCGTGTGGGGTTAGGATCCGAGATCGGGGTACTACGGAGGCTGCCACCTCTGAATTCGGGTTATAGCGAATGGACGTCGAGAACCGAATTTGGGGCGTGACACTCGGTATTTTTCCCGTAACTCGCTCAGCCGCCCCTCCGTCATTATGGAGGGATACCCGGATGCAGAGTATCTACCAACCGGAACCCTCACATTGTTGGAGGAAGAAGATTCCAGAGTAGCATCCCCCAGAGGGACGATCTCCTCATCAGAATCTCCAGCCATGGTTCTTAAGATATAAAAAAAAAGTGGGGGGAGAGAGGGCTAATGCTTTGAAGAAAAAGAAGAAAGATGAAATTATACCAGAGGAAATCGGAGGAACGGAGTTAAACCAAAGAAGGATAGGACACCAGAGGGAAGAAGTAAGCAAGGAGAGGAGAATTTTCGTAAACTTCGGATAAAATTTTGAAAGTTTTATAGGCTCCGTATATTTATAAGCAATCATTCCATAAGATTTGGTGACACGCAGCGATCGTTCGTTTGGCACAGTAGTCGAACGGGCACGGCCATTAATTCCGCAGATACGTGGCGGGCGCCTCTTCATTTCCTCTCTGTCGAAAAGCTGCGGAAAGCTAGCTCTCATTAATGACAGTCCAATCATGTATGACTTGATCTCTGAGAAAAGCATTAGGCGGTTATGCGTGCTAGTAAGCAAGTCCTTCCCTTAGACTCCTTAACGGCAAGGACTTGGGGGGCATCTGTTATAGCCAAAAAGCGGTGGTCGAAGATAGCGAAGACTCGAGGCCCGCGAGTGCCTTTTTAGTGGTGTTTTAACCTGCGAGCCCTCATGGTCGAGGGTCGCATATCGTGAAGGTGCGGTATGCAACTCCCGAACCATCGAGCCCTCATGGTCGGGGCTCGCATATCGTGAAAGTACAATATACACCCCCGAATATGCGAGCATCTCGGCTCATGGTTGTTGCATCTAAATATACGAGTAGTTACCCCCGAGCCCGAACATCCCCCACCTTTTTAGTACCAGCAGCTCGTATAGGCCATTTTTGGGCTTATCTTTGTTCGTGGCTCCGGATCTCAGGCGATCACCATTAAGGAACGTGATCAACCAGATGTTTAACTGGAGTAGACCATCTCCTTATTTAGGGATTAATAGGATAAACATTTTATCCCCAGAAATCAGCAGCAATCTTAACGTCTTGCGTAACAGACTGGATCACCTGGATCTGTATAAATAGATGACTCCATAGTGAATAAAGGTACACAATCTCTAAGCCCATATCCTGCTGTTTTCCTTTACAATCGTGTCCCGTCTGACTTAAGCTTCAGAGGGCTAACGGCTGGACACTGGCCACCCTTAGTTTTCTCCTTGTATTCTTTCAGGTTTGAAGGGAAGCTGCCTTGAGGGAAGGTGAACGTCTGGAGGATCCTATTACCAAATTAGACGTAAACATTTGTGAATCTCAACTAGATTGGAAAGAGGCTTGGCCTATTTAATTGAATGTGCCCAAAGCCTTAACATTATTATGGGAATCAAATCAATGAACAAGCAACTGTTTTAGATAAGTGTTGATTGAACTACTCCATATTTCGATCAGATAGAGATATAAATTCGATTCTGATTGTGTTGTGAGAGACCTAGTTGTGTTGATGCATTGAAAATCATCAAAAGTAGATCCTTAGTGCTCTAGTGCCTTTTAGACTATTATTACTTCTCATACTTACTATTTTACTCAAAATCAATATTTTTCAGATTTAGATCTTAATGTGATCTCAACAATAGGTTGTTTTAAATAAATTCTGAGAATATCCACATATAAATCTCTGTGGGACGATACTCGGTCTTTCTGAATTTATTACTACATCATAACCCTACACTCTGGGAGTGAACATACAATTAAATTGAATGAGTTGCCTAGAGAGTCTCACCTACAAGGATCTCATCATAGATTAGTGAATAGGAATATCACTATCAAGAACAATCCAATCTCTGAAGATCAAGGTAGGGACAAGTGCATCTTCATCATGAGCTTTGAATGCTCCATTCTTATGATGAATCACAAGGAAGATCACTTATTTGGGTTAGGGATAGAGCTCCTAAAGGTAAGCAATGGTGATAGCTTCTATCTCCTCAAAATCCCTCTTTTGTTGCCCAAAGACCATCTCTCCCGTATTTAAAGAAAATCTCCAACGGTCATAAAACAGGCAGAAAACGGTCACTTTGATATATTGAATTGATGTTTTGATTAATCGAAATTATCTTCGATATATCAAAATGTTATTTTGATATATCGAAGAATATGTCCAGAGGATTGTGAAGTTGCTGGACCTTCTCTTCCATATATTGAACTGGGGTGTCGATATATTGAAAACTCCTATTCTAATATATCAAATGGAATTTCGATAGATTGAACATCTTGTTCAGGGAGATTGTGCATTTGCTGGACACTTGGATTAATATATCGAATAGACCTTTTGATATATCGAAGGTCTATCGAATAGACATTCCGATATATCGGAGATCTATTGAAAGTTGTTGTTTGGGCTGGATTAAAAACAACTTCCACCTCTTTAATTAGTCTAACTTATCATGTTTTTTAAGGTGTTCTAAGAGTAATGATGATGACTAAGGGTATTCTTACTTGGTCCAAGTCATCTAAGAGGTTTTGGGTGTTTTGGTTCAAAGGGTTAGGATCACACCATCTCATTTACCTGTTCTTCTTCCTTGACGCTTCCGGTCCACTTGAATCTTCGGTCTTTAGCTTTTCAAGGCTCAACCGACATTCAACACATGGACACACGTGATTGACAAATAAGGTGCACTAGTATGCCACAGAAAAGTGAACTAACAATCTCCCCCTTTGTCAATCACGTGACAAAAACCTAACCAAAGACCGTGTCATGATCCATACTAATGACACAACCAAAACACAAATACACTACATGTCAAATTGAAATAAATATTACAATTTGAAACATTAAGACATGTAAACTAGCAAGCTCCTCCTAAATTGCTCCCCCATAACCTATCAATCCCTGAAACATAAAACAGAAAACTTGTTTTGGTGGGACTTGGTCTTTCTCTCTTTTTTGTTAGCAATTGACAAACTAATCTCTCCACCTTAATGATACATCAATTAAGTAAAAGGTAGAGCGATTAGAGTGTCGCAGTTATAACTACAAAAACATACTAACTAGAGACAATATAGGGTGCATGAACATATAAAACATAGAGTATGCATGGAACATAATTAACAAGAAAATGCAACTTATCTAAGCATAGTTAATCATGCACAATTGGTCATCAATTACATACATTAAGTAATGAAAGCTCAAGGGCTTGAAGCCCAATCAACCAACCTCCCCAAAATTATGTACATCATGACCAAAGCAAAGATTAATATACAATTAAACATAAAACTCAACAAGATTAGCTAATCTAAGCAGGGTGACAGTCTAGAAACAAATATATTAAGTAAAAAGCAAGGTAAACTACCAAAAAGTGGGCTAATGAGGTGTGGATCCTCTGATTTTCCCATAAACACAAAAATGAGGCTAAAATCCTTAGATTTACCTATAGTTCCATTTCTAGCTACCCTTACTAACTATGTTTAGTTTGATTAGCCTAAGGGTAGCTAATTTCCACAACACTCTCATAGATTATAGCATGAGGTGAGGGGTTGGGAACTCTAACTTCTAAAATAGAAAGCGGTCGGGATCCTCTGTTAGATTAGGGGGAAGAGAGGTGGTGGTGGAAGTCATGAGAATTCTCACTGGTTTTTTGCTCTCATCACTAGAAGAGTCACTAGATTTAAATCTGAACTCCTTCATGTCATCCCAAGTGGCTACCATTGCCTTTTACCTTTTAGTTTGGTCCCTTTAGGACATTTCGTGGCAATATGGCCACGATGACCGTAATTGTAACATTAGACAGATGAGGTTTTGGATGATTTCCCTTTATGTTTATCATCCTTCTTGTCCTTCTTGTCATGGCTACTCCCTCTATCAAATTTGAGGAATCTCTTGAACCTTTTATCCAGTTCATCATACTCATCATCGCTATCTTCAGACGACTCACTCTTAATTTTCCTATGAGAGTGTTTGTGGGACGTCTTTAAGGCGATGTCTTTCTTCTTAGAGGGGCCCTAAAGTGTAGTTCATGAGTTTGTAGGGAACCTATAAGTTCTTCTACTTTCATGTTCTCTATGTCTTTACACTCTTCTAAGGCCACTACCTTGGTGTTAAATCTTTTCGGAGGGATCTAAGTATTTTTCTATATATCCTTCCTTCTGGAACCCTTTCCCCCAAGGAAAATATAGAGTTACAAATGTCAAAATGTTTAGTGTAAAACTCCATTAAAGTTTCAGTCTCTTTCATCCTAAGTTTTCAAGTTTGGTGGTTAAGAGCTGAAGCTTCGAGCGTCTTACTGTGCTAGTTCCCTCGTAGGTCACCTGAAATATATCACACGCTTCTTTGACAGTTACGCATGTGAGAATGCGCTGAAATTCTTCTGGGGAAACCGCACAACAAATCGCATTGAGAGCTTTGGCATTTGCCACATATTGAGCTCTCTCATTATCATTCAATTTCCCATCATCCTTGAGAATGACAATAATCTTACCATCAACCTCCACTTGTTCTGTGGGCATGGAATATCCATTTAGATTACTTGCCCACACGGATCGGTCCATGGATTAAAGAAAAATCCTCATCTTAGCCTTCCAATAGGCATATTAAGGAGCATTAAAGAATGGTGGACAATTGACAGTATTCCCATCTCGCGTAGTCATGATGCTAGTGCTCTGGTATCGGATCTCACTCTAGACAGTTAAGTCCTTGAAGAGCGACCCTCTCTGATGCCAATTGAAATTACGTCGGTAGTCTAACACGATACCTACGTATACGTGTGGAAGCTAAGAGCGGAGCAATTAGAATTATGGCTAAGTCCTGAGGGGGGGGGATTAGGACCTTTTGAAATTATTTTCGCCTACCTACACAATTTATCAATTTAAACTAAGTAAGCAAGAATAGTTCGGCTTCCAAGCCTAAGTGGGTCCAATCAATAGACTAGCATATGATTGAAACATTAACAACATAGTTTAAGCATGCATAGATTAACATATGATTATACTAATCAAGCACATAATCTATGCAACTCAACTAGACTATATAAGAGTGGATCATATAAGCTCAAGTCTACTCAAGAAAGTGAAAGTACATCATGTGTGTGTGGATGTGCCTTTCTAGTGCCTAGCATACATTCTAATTAAGCATTCATAATTAAACAATTAAACACAATACATAATGAGAAATGTGCTCAAATATAATCACAAACACAACGATGTATAGTAGTTCGACTTTCGATCTACTCCACTCCTGGTTCAAGTACTCAACCCCTTTGAGCACACCGACATTCACTGGGGAATTTAAATCTAGTTCCTCCCGACCAAGGTGTTTTAAATTAGATCTACCCAACCGGGGAGTTTACAAGTTCCTCCCAACCTACACGTTCACACCCATGTTGGTGGGTCCCTCTTGGAGACTAGTTTAGGCCCGACAATTGTGCTAAGGAACGATAAACGTCCCTGGAATTTAGGCTCGATAAACGTGTTAAAGAAAGGCAAACGCCCCTAGACTTTTAGGCTCAACTAACAAGCCAAGGATCGGCAAATGACCCTAAATTCGAGTTTGACAAATGAACTCTACACTCAATTCCCACAGGGAAAACAGTAGGATGGACTCTTATAAAAGACAACTCACTTGTCGAATTTGATCCCCGTTGTAGTGCCGCTTTGGGTTGCTTTTTCTTGCTCTCCCGTGTTCGAATCAACTTCTCTTATACTCCCCCAATCTTTGATGTCGCTGCTTTGCCAGGACTTCAATTCCAAGATCAGCTCCCTTGCATATGATGCTCTATTGGATATGCCCAAGGTGCTAGGAGGTAGGTTTGAGTCTTTACAACTAATGGGAATGAGTTGCCTAGAGAGTCTCACCTATAAGGATCTCATCATAGAGTATTGGATAAGAACATCACTATTAAGAACAATTCAATCTCTAAATATCAAAAGAGGGACAATTGCATATTCATCATTAGCTTTGAATGCTCCATTCTTGTGATGAATCACAAGGAAGATCACTTGTTTGGGTTAGGAATAGAGCTCCTAAAGGTAAGCAATGGTGGTAGCTTCTATCTCCTCAAAATCCCTCTCTTCGAAGAATATGTCCAGAGGATTGTAAAGTTATTGGACCATCTCTTTGATATATCGAACTGGGGTATCGATATATCGAAAATCCTCATTCTGAAATATCGAATGGAATTCCGATAGATCGAACATATTGTGCAGGGAGATTGTGCATTTGCTGGACACTTGGATCGATATATCGAATAGACCTTTCGATATATCGAAGGTCTATCGAATAGACATTCTGATATATCAGAGGTCTATCGAAAGTTGCTGGTTGGGCTGTATTAAAAACAACTTCCACCTCTTTAATTAGTCCAACTTATCATGTTTTTCAAGGTGTTCTAAGACTAATGATGATGACTAAGGGTATTCTTACTTAGTCCAAGTCATCTAAGCGGTTTTGGGTGTTTTGGTTCAAAGGGTTAGGATCACCAAGGCATCTCATTTACCTATTCTTCTTCCTTGATGCTTCCGGTCCACTTGAATCTTCAGGTCTTCAGCTTACCAAGGCTCAACCTGACATTACAACACATGGACACACGTGATTGACAAATAAGGTGCACTAGTATGCCATAGAAATATGCACTAACACATGCTTGTCATCGGGCAACTCTCCATGTTGTAAGTAGTGAATTATCGGATCCATACAGGTCAGCTCGTCGCTTACGGGGAGGGACTCCTTCGTTTCTTCTCGAATAATTCTTCGTTTAGGTAGGAACTCAATCGGGATTATCTTAGCGAGCTCATCATCAACTGCTGACACGAGTTTCTCTAATGAATTGCATTCGATTTTTCTGATCTAGGAACCTGAACGATCTCATAGTGCTTGAACTTTCTAAGGAGTTCTTAAGCCTTGTCTAAATGGGAAATCATCAGTTTCCCTTTTGTTAGAACTAAAAAAATGCTCAAGCGAGTTTTCTTGTATTTCCTTGTTCTTGGGAGTTTCTGAGTATAAAGACAGTCATAGATAATCATAAGCATTCACAAAGTATACACAAGAAGAGATCTTAAGGCAAATTTTATTCCAAAGATTCTGAGATCTTTTACATTCTAGACTATGATATTGATCACGAGCCCTTAATTACATCAACGGATGATCGCCCTTGATTAAAAGACAAAAGTAAATGAATGCATGCATTATAGATAAATTAAATAAAGCAAATGAGGAAATATCAATGTTAATCATGCACATCATAGAGAACACAAATTTTTATGTAGAAACCCTTGCGAGAAAAAACCACGGCGCAAAGCGACAAAACTCTACTATGAATAATGTTTGTACAATAGATGGAGTATTCAAGAAAAGGCCCGAATAGATCAAGTAAGTGACTAAGTCATCAGGGACTATGGTCTTCGAGTTCGTGGTCATAGAGACTTTATTTTCTTGTTATGGACTGAGCCATGCTTTTAGGTAAGTCGGATGTCTATGTCCCATTTTCTTTCAGATTGTCCAGGTTGAAGGACTGTCATGATTTTTAATCGAGTGGTGCAATGCTGGGCCCTCTTCCCGTATTTTTATGACGGGTGACCACTGGAGTACACGAACATCGACTATTGGTCGGCACGACCCAAGGCCCTCTTCTCATATTTTTATGACGGGTGACCACTGGATTACACGAACATCAACTATTGGTTGGCACGACCCAAGGCCCCCTTCCCGTATTTTTATGACGGGTGACCTGGAGAAGGCGCAACTCGAAGCCCTCTTCCCGTATTTTTATGATGGGTGACCTCGAGATGGTACAACTCAGAGCCCTCTCCCCATAATTTTTATGATGGGTGACTATGAGAAGACACATCGCAACTGCCTCATCAGCTCAACCAACGGATCCCGTTGTGGACGGGTAAGGCATCGACTCGCTTTTATAATGGCAGTCCATAGCAGGATATTTTGAATGTTGTTGGAACACTTTTGATTTTGGTTTCTTGTGGTAACCATAGTCCCTTAGATTTAGCCTCAGACCTTTATCCGGAATGAACAAGGTTTGGACAGTACACGAATGAATACAAAGTAAATATGTTCAATCATATAGTCCAACGACTCATCTACAGGAACATTCCTTCTTCTGTATACTTCTAATTATCGATATGGGATCGAATAAGTTGTATCAAGCCAGGCTCCTTCGAAGATTCAAGTCTGGCGAACCAGATCACATATTTTCGAAGCCTGCGAATGGCTAAGTATAGGGTCTGATGAAAGCCCATTTTGAAATTGCAGTATAAGTTTGATTACCGCACTTGTGGAAGTAAGAAACTGGTTTCTTTGTCCTAGAGGGGGGATGAATAGGACACTTTTTTAAATTATGCAATTTAAACACTCATAAACATGTAAATGTTACTTGAAGACATATATGAGAATATGAATTGCATTTCAAAAATGTTTCCACAAACACTTGATATGCAGAATACTATCTTTGTGACTTACTGCTTAACAATAATTGAACATGTTATAATCAGTTTATCTCAATCATGAAAGAAGTAAAGCAGTTACAAACATTCATCATATAACAAGAGATTTTATAGTGGTTCGGTTATGTACCTACTCCACTCCCGGCTGATCCACTTACTCCTTGAGTGGCCGGATTTCACTATCACAATGGTTTTAAATGAGGTTAACCATAAACCTTAACAGCCTACAAAAGGACTTAGACTTCAACACATGGATTCATCCTTCCTTAGGACTAATCCATCAAACACTTTGTCCTACACAAGGGCTTGTCCTACCCAAGGACTTGTCCTACGCAAGGACTCAACTGAGTTTGGGTCTTCAAACTCTGAAACCCAAATATAAACTTTTGAGAAGGTTTCTTGGACTCGAGAAACTAAAGTATACTTAGCTAATTGAGCCCCTTGATAATGCCTTTGGTTGAAAAAGCTTCGGCTTGCATAAACAGGTACCTTCTTTAGCTCCCTCGATCAGCAAACTTGCTATGAATGCCTTCTTGTAGGTTCTAAGGTGAGTGATTAGGGTTTGGTTGAAACTTCCCTAAGGGATACGACTTAAATGATAGAGAAGGGTTTTACCAAGATCTTCATTAATGGCGATAATGACAAGAGAATATAGCAACTAGAGGTTAGGTCAATTGTCGTTAATGAGGGCTTGAGTTCATGTTTCAATCCGAGCTTTAAATGCTCATTAATGGTTTGTAACAACTAGGATTGAACAATGAACTCAAGGATTAGGACTTTGAGAAGGAAGGTTTTTGGTTATGGAAACACACACACTCATAGGAGGACTCTCTTTTTCGTAGTTAGGTTTTTGCCCAAGAAAATGCTTAAATAGATGTGGAAAAAAGGGCAAAAAATGGCTAGTTCGGGTGCCCGGATACTAGCTTTGGGCACCCGGACATATAGCACAAAAATAGATCCAACGGCAGTCCGGCGCCCGGTGAACATTAGGTCGGGCGCCAAAAAATTAGTCCAGCCATATGGTCAAGCTTACTAGACCAGTCTGCACCTGGTCGAGCGCTCGGACATAGTTGCAGTCGAGCGATCGAAATCCTTCTTGAATTTTAGACTGGTCTCACTAGACGTATTTTGTCCTGGTTGCGCACTCGGTGGAGTTATGGTCGGGCGCCTAGAATCCTTATGGAATTTCCAATAAAAACTCACTGGACTCATTTTTTTCTGGTCAGGCACCCAGTGGAGTTGTAGTCGGGAGCCTGGAATCCACCTATAATTTTCAATAGGGCTCACTGGACATATTTCATCCTGATCGGGCGCCCGGAATCCACCTATAATTTTCAATAGGGTTGACCGGACATATTTCGTCCTGGTCGAGCGCCCGGACATAATTGCAGTCGGGCGCCCGAAATTCAAAGTGAATTCTAGAATTTTGGTTGCTGGACAAGTTTTTCCTTAGGTCGAGTGCCCGGACAAGTTTGGGACGGGCACCCATTATTCAGTCCTACCTTGCTGGACATAATTTCAGGTGGTCGGGGCGCCCGGTGCTCATTCTACAGGATTTGAAATAAGAATGATTTTTCAGTTTCTTTCCTGCAAAAGGACTATGGGCCAACATGAACAAAGTCCAAGCTGAGAATTTAGACTATCCTCTATGGCTTGCGGATAAGGGAAATGTCGATTAAGTGACGGGCCATCTAGAGGTCAAAGGTTTTTGAGAAATACATGAATCTATGGTTACGAAAGTTGGTTTTGAATCAAGGTATCTTCGTAGATCTTCTGAGTTGAACAGCCGGAGATCTTCAAGGCTTCATTCTTCAGTATCTTCTAGGCTCATCAGACATGACGACTCAACAACAAGCGAATTGACAAATATATGTACTTACAATCTCCCCCTTCGTCAATTACTCCACAAAACCAACCTAAGTGTCATGGACCTTTCCAATGACATTCGTAGACTCAAAAACCCAAAATATATCATTACATATCATAAAACGATTTACATTCATTCATTTACAAAAAAATAGACATGTATAGACACAATATACAGACCCTTGGCTTCAATTTCTCCCCCTGAGATCCTACACACCAAAGACCACCAAAAAGATAACATGGTCGACTGGTGGGACTCTTCTCCCCATTTTTGTTAGTCATTGACAAAGGGTTAGTGCAAGATAATTATAAGTGGAAGCACAAAAAAAAAATATCAAGACATAGAGGATTCCGCATTTACGTATAAGAAGGAAGAAGCCAAAACAAACATGATGGTCATAATAAGATATACATGTATAAGACGTTTTAAATCAGAGGGCTTACAGCCTAAGCAACCAACCACCCCGCATTATGTATATCATGACCAAATGGGCTTTGTACCTATCAAAAGAGGGCAAGCAGTCCTAAATAGAATAGATCAATATGCACAGATAGTATGAGGCTTATAAGATAGTAAGAGGTTTTGAATCAAGGTATCTTCATAGATCTTCTGAGTTGAACTAGCTGGAGATCTTCAAGGCTTCATTCTTCAGTATCTTCTAGGCTCATCAGACATGACGGATCAACCAACAAGCTAATTGACAAATATGTGTACTTACACGTTTATGTCAAGATCTAATAAGCGATGGGGATCGGTATCCTGTACGTACTTGATTTAGTTGCCTTACTAGCATGAGGACGTTAAGTTTTCTTTGGCAGTCAGTGATATCGCGTTTAGTTTTATTTAGGTATCATTCGATCTTCGAGCTAACAGGGCATTTCCTAGGGTTGAAAATGACTAAGTATTAGGCCTGTTTACTGCTTACTCAGGGTATTCAGTAAATATCGATGATGATTATCTTCGAACAGTGATGGATTATATTTATTAGGGTTGTAATGATGCTAGATCCAATTTGGCGTCAGTGAGATCGCATTTAATTCTACTTGGCGTCAGTCGATCTTCAAGCTAAAAAGGCACTTCCCAGGGCTGAAAATGACTAAGTATTAAGCCTATTTACTGCTTAATTATAGTATTCGATGTTTAGGAAATCGAATAACATCATCGCGGTGCATTATTACGATGTTTCGACTTATGGAGAAACTAAGTCTCCTTCTTGGCATCGGTCAAATTCCGCTTAGTTTCACCCACTTTTAGTCGATTTATACTCTTTCAGGGGGATTTTCATACTTGCGAATTTGGATAAGTGTTTGTCATTTTGATTAAATCGCTGATTTGGTCCACTTAACATCGACCGTTGGAAGATCCGGTCTAGGGGATGGATAGAGCTCAGTGATATGTGTCTAGGAGGCATATTACAATAGAAAGATGGGCCATATTACAATCGAAGGCGGGCCACACCACGGAACTCCTGTATAGGGTATGACCGTTCGGGCGCATGGAGCTAGGGTGGTGGGCGTATGTGCAATGAGGTGGGCACATGTGCTAAAGTTCAAGAAGGAGAGAGAGAGGATTTCTCTTTCGGGCGCATGTGTTATAGCACATGCGCTTGGACTAGCTTGGTGGGCGCGTGTGGCCTTGCCACCTAGCCAATTTTTTATGTTTTTGGCCAAAAGGGAGTGGGCGCATGTTACTTTGGGACTTAGCTAAATTTTGGTTTCTCCAGGTTCTAAAGAGATGAGCGCATGTAACCCTTTCCGGCGAGGGATTCCGGCAAGAGTGATGGGCGCATGTTACCCTCTCCGGTGAGGATTCTGGCAAGGGATTTTACCTCTTGCGTCGCTCTGGCGTCCTCTCCGAATGAAGAAGTCTCTCTCTGTCATCAAGTAAACTTGTTATTTATAGCAGGTTAATCGGGTCCCAGGTCCAAAAAATAAAAAATGTCGAGCACATGTATTTGGGAGAGGGGGATCAGGCGCATATGGTATGAGCATGTGCACATGTCCCGGTGTGGGCACATGTGTCATTGAAGAGGGCGCATGTGCCCACACTTAGCAAAATTTGGGTTTTTTGGTATTTAGAATGAAGGGGAGTTGAGCTCCCACGCACATGTGGTAGGGGCATGGGCGCATGTCTCTCCTCTTGTGCGCATGTCTTGCTTGTGGTGTACGCATGTATCTCCATACTTAGAATATTTTTCAATTTTCAAGCTCCGAATGTCCGCTCCAAAGGACAGGTACCTTTTTGGAGGCTAAAGTCACTGACTCCAAAGAACTTTAAGCCTCTGATTGGGCTATTGAATGAACAAGATGGGGTACGAATGATTAACTGCTGTAAATTTTGGTAGTTCCTTTCCAATTTGGACCCTCCCGATTAGCTTCAAACGGGTAGAATACACTTCGGTGTGCGCAGGTAAAAGTATTCATCCTACGGTGTTTAAATTCGGGTGTTAAGGATTTTTGGGCATTCTGGATCATTTGACAGCAATACGCATGTCCAGATACACTCTGAAATATCATTTATAGGTTTCAGACCTTTTCGGTCAGCTCCCGAGAGGGGCAGAACATACTTCACGGAGCACAGGTAAAAGTATGCATCGTGTGACATTCAAATTTGGGATTTAAGAGTTTTTTTATATTTTGGATCATTTGGCAGCTATACGCATGTCCACTTCCCTTCCGAAATAGTATTTGTAAGCTTTCGGATCTTTTTAGTCAGCACTAAATAGGGGCAAAACACATTTCGAGGTGCGTAGGTAAGGATATGCGCTGTGTGGCATTCAAACTTGATAGTTAAGAGTTTTTCGAGTATTCTGGATCATTTGGCGGTAATACGCAGTTCAGTTTTACTCCAAAATATCATTCGTAGGTTTTGGTCACGACTGCGCGGGTTAGGGCTGCACTGTCGTCTGATCATGTTTTTCGGTTGTTTTTCGATCTTGGAATCGATCTGAATCGTCATAGATGGACCATCATATGTTGTTTTATCATGGGTGAGATTTTGAGCCCCAACACCTTTTGCATGATATTCAGCAGTCACATGTTCAACCACCAACTGTGAATCACTATGTACCTTTAGCCTCCGAGCTCCCAATGCCTTGGCTAGTTGGAGTCTGGCCAAAAGGGCCTCGTATTCTACTTCATTGTTTGAGGCTCGGAAGTCAAACCTCAAGATGTATTGAACTTCAACTTCGTCCGGAGAGGCCAAAATCAGACCTGCTCCACTTCCTTAGGCGCTGGAGGACCCACCAATGTGAAGAGTCCACGTCGTTCCTAACAAACCCTCACCCTCTCCTGACTCTGTAAAATGCGTCTCTGGTGAATCGGTGAACTCAGCGATGAAATCTACCACGGCTTGCCCCTTAATAGCGGTGCGTGGGCGAAGTTGAATATTAAACTCACTGAGCTCGATGGGCCACTTGGTGAGCCAACCAGAGATCTTTAGCTTCTAGAGAACTCGCCGTAGAGGTTGATCCATTAGAATGGCAATGGAATGTGCCTGAAAGTATAGCCTCAAGCACCTGGCTGAGACGACTAGGGTTGGGACCAATTTGTCGATGTTTGGATATCTAGTCTCTGCGTCGAGTAGGGCCTTACTGACGTAGTGTATAGGCCATTAGGTGCCTTCGTCGTTTCTTATCGGAGCTGAGCTAACTGTTGATGGCGAGACAACCAAGTAAAGCATTGACTCTTCTCCTTAGACTGGGCTTGGATAGTAGAGGCGGCGACCCGAGATACACCTTCAGTTCCTAAAATGCCTGCTCCCACTCGTCCGTCCAGGTTAGCTTCTAACTCCCCCTCAATTTCTTGAAAACGGGAAGGCATTTGTCCGTTGCACTGGAGACAAATTTGTTTAAAGTGGCTATCCGGCCTGTACGACACTGGATCTCCTAGGTTGTGCGGGGAGAGCTCATCTCGATCAGAGCTCATATCTTCTCTGGATTTGCCTCAATTCTACGTTGGTGCTCCATGAAGCCTAGGAACTTTCCTGAGCTAACCCCAAAGGCGCACTTACTCGGATTAAGCTTCATCTGGTACCTCCTTAAAGTGTTGAACATCTCGCAGAGGTCGGCTACATGATTTGATGGGGTGATGCTCTTGACAAGCATATCATCAACGTAGACTTTCATTGTTCGGCCGATCTGGTCTGCAAACATCCAGTTTAACCAGCCTCTAATAGGCAACCCTTACATTCTTTAGACCGAAGGGCATGACCTTGTAGCAGTAAAGACCTCTATCCATGATAAAGGTTGTCTTTTACTTCTCTGGACGGTGCATCTGAATATGATTATACCCGGAATATGCATCCATAAAGCTGAGCAGTGCGTAACCTGATGTCGCGCCAACAAGCTAGTCAATCCGAGGAAGGGAGAAGCTATCATTTAGATAGGCCTTATTGAGGTCGGTGTAATCTACATAGACCCTTCACTTCCCATTTTTTCACTAGCACGACCTTGGCGAGCTAGTAAGGGTAGTAGACCTCCTCGATGAATCCGACCTGAAGTAGCTTGTCGACTTCTTCATTGATAGCGGCATATCGCTCTGCGTTGAACGGTCGTCATTTCTACCACACAAGCTTGTGATCTAGGTTTCCGTTCAGTTAGTGGACCATAACATTCAAGTTTATCCCAGGCATGTCCTGGTGAGACCAAGTGAACACATATGTATGTTCCTTTAAAAGATGATCGAGCTGGTGGTGGAGCTCGAGATCGAGATGGGATTTAATCTGCATTGTCCTTGTCGATAATCGGTATGAAAAGCAGGTCCTCAGTGGGTGAGCCTCTTTCCACGGACTCCTCCTTAGGGTCTAGAGCAGTGCCTTGCATGATAGTGGATACTTAGTTCATGCCTCAAAGGGCCAACATGTAGCGCCGCCGAGATTCCTCCTGATTGCCCTTGACTGCTCTGACCCCTCCTTTAGCCGGGAACTTCATCATCAGATGATAGATGAAGACCACAACTTTCAGGGCTCTTAAAGAAGGTCGGCCCAGAATCATGTTGTAAACCGAGGGTGTATCCACCACTAAGAAATCCACCATCAGAAGGACTTGGTGTGGTGCCTCCCCTGTTATCACTAAAAGGGCGATCCTTCCCTCCGGCATGATGATCTCCCCAGTAAACCCGATCAACGGGGTCTTAAATAGTTGGAGCCTTGACCTGTTGATTTTCATTTTGTTGAAGGCTGATGCGTAGAGAATGCTGGCCAAGCTTCCGGTGTCAACTAACACCTAGAACATCTTCTAGTTGCGCGACCACCATGGTCACCACTAGTGAGTTGTCGTAGGGGTGGATGACCCCATTGGCATCTTCCTCAGTAAAGACAATGAAGCATGAGTTGACCTTAGGCGCTTTGCTTGGTTGGCTCATAAGGTTGACCAACTGCATGTCCTCAGTAGCTCATGCCTCTCGAGCATATGCTCTACGAGCAATGTTGGAGTCGCCTCCAACGGGTCCGCAAGAAATTGTATAAATCTCCCCGACTGGTTCATTATTGATTTGTTCCTCCTGTGGCTCCTGTTGAGGCACCGAACTGTGGTCGTCCTGTCTTTGGGTGATGTATTCTCGTAGGAAACCCTGTTGAATAAGGGTTTCGATCTTCTCCTTCAGGTCAATGTAGTCGACAGTATTGTGGTCGTGATCCTTGTGAAAGAGGTAGTATTTGGACTTACTCATTTTGATAGAATCGATCTTTATCTTGATGGGCCACTTAAGGATCTGCTTCTCTCGAACGACAATGAAGACCTGCTCGACCGAGGTGTTCAGTGGCATGTAGCGCTCAAATCGACTAGATGAGGCATTGGCTCCTCGGGGAGCACTGCCTTGGTTGGACAAGCTATGGTTGTCCTTCTGTCACTTGTGGCTAGATTCTTCCTTAGCTCCTTCCTCTTTTTTGACGAGTTGCCTCCGGTCTTGTGATAATTGACCAGTTCCTTGGCATTTGTATATTTTTGAGCTCGATCTAAGAGCTCGGCTATGATGGCTGGTAGTTCAAGCCCGATCGACCAGAGGAGTTTCCCCTGCTTCAATTTGGCTATCATGGCGTGAAGCATCACCTGATCGTATAAACATTCAATTTGGATAGCCTCCGTATTGAACCGAGCTAAGTACTCCTTGAGGGACTCATCGTCCTTTTGCTTTACCGAGACGAGGTGCATTGAATGCTTTTGTGGGTCTATACTCCCAATGAACTGTGTGGCGAATGCTTTGCTGAGATGTATGAACGAATTGATGGACTTCAGTTTTAAATTGCAAAACCATGTCTGAGCTGAGCCAACTAACGTTAACGGGAAAACCTTACACATGATGGGTCCGCTGGTACTGTTGTAAGACCCGTACCCCAATTAACCGACCGTATATTTAGTTTTCGATGCCGGTACGTCCAGGACTGACCAGATCGACGATCTCTAATCACGACCTTGATTTAATACCGCAACGACCCAAGACTTGTACCCTTGCGACCGCGCTGGCGCCACGATTCCAATGCCGTGCGGAATGCTCCGTTTCGATACCCAATTTGAAAGATGCATTCATGTGCGTAAATCAAGGTCGGACCACGCTACATATGCACGGCATGGGCCCCACTTGCACAAATCCCAAGGTTGTCCCATCAATCAATCAAATATCTCGTCAATCAATCAAGCATCATATCAATCAATCAAATGTCCCATCAATTACATCTCTTTCTCCCCAAAAGTCAACTAAGCCCATACCTAAGCCACTCTCCCCTCATAAATGCTCCATTTCATTTCTACCCCCACTCTCTTTCAAAATTTCATCCATATCCCCAAATCCCCTACCATAAAAGGCATACGTATGGCCTCCCCATTTCCATTTTCTAGAGAGAGAGAAAGAGAGAGAGAGAGAGAGAGAGAGAGAGAGAAGATTAAGAAAAGAAGAGATTAAAGAAAGAGTTTTTGTGAGCTTAAGTGATTAGAGGAGGAGATCCACCCCCATCAAGCTGTCTGATCGACTATCCGACCCGATCCGACCGTTCAATGTCATTGTGAGTGCATCCCTTTCCCCTAGGTTTTGTGTAGAATCAAGGGATCGAGTGAGGCCCACCATTTTGATGGTGTGGATGTCACTTGATTACCCGTTTTTAGTAGATGGGTGGGCCACATATGTGGACCCCACCTAAGTGTAATGTATCCACGCACTTTGACCTTTTTGCTGGATCGACACGAGTCTAAGATGAGGCTTGTTTAACATGTGAAGTTTACGTGTTTTGTTTACGTTGTTTATGCATTTTGGGAGGCCACACTTGCGGACCCCACCTTGATGCATGTGTCTAATCCATGCCATCCATTTGTTTTCCTATGCCATTTTAGGCATTGGCCACAAAAATAAGCCGAATCTAAATTTCAAGTGGGCCGCACCATAGAAAATAGTAGTAACAATGGTGCCTATTGTTGGAACCTTTTTAGGCCCACCATGATGGTTTTAGAACACGAAAACTGACCAAGCCAGGGCTTATTAGACCAACCATTAGCTGGCCTACACGGTGGATGGACTGGATTTCTCTAATGGACCCCACCCCTCTTGTTTATTCAAAAATAAATTATAAATAGTAAAGAAGTAAAGAACGTAAAGAAAAAAGAAGTTGCTGGAGTGTGGCATTGTTGAGACGTAAAGTGATTTTTGGGCTTGGAAATGGCCCCACATGTGGGAACCACTATGTTATATCAACGCCGTCCATCGATCTCTCCATATCATTTTAGGCCAAGGGCTGAAAAATGAAGAAGATCCAAATCTCAAGTGGGCCATGCCGGAAGAAAAAATATAGACTGTTGAAAACCCTTCCAAGGCCCACTATCATGTTTCTGTACAACAAAACATACCCAAATCAAGGCTCGTTAGGCCCACATTAAGCTGGCTAATCTGATGGACGAATTGGATTCCCATGTGGGCCCCACCATGTAGGGAAAACAAAAAAAAGAAAAGAAAAGAAAAGAAAAGAAAGAAAGCCACTGGACAGACAGCGTCCAGAGGACGTTGCTGCCCAGCAGCGTGAGGGCGTAAGCCCATTAGGCGTTAACCAGGGGGCCCCACTCGGGGACCCCACCATGATGTATTGGTTTTATCCAAACCGTCCATCTGCTTTTCCAGATCATTTTAGGACGTGGGCTGAAGAATGAGGCATATCCAAGTCTCAGGTGGGCCACACCACAGAGAACCGTGGGAATAGTGATGACCACCATTGAAACTTCCCAGGGCCCATCTGCGATGTTTATTTGCCACCCTATCTGGGCAAGGTCACACGTGACCAACTCTCTGGCCACACGTGGCACAGAATACAAATATCAACTTGATCTGGAACTCGTGGGGACCACACAGTGGGCGCTACTTGGCAGCGTGCCAGGGTACGCTGTCCAAGCAGGGCCCAAGTCGTGCGGCCCAACTTGATGTATTTGTTTAATCTTCATCGTCCATATGTTTCTCCGGATCATTTTAGGCCAAGGGTCAAAAAATGAATAAGATCCAAATCTCTAGTGGGCCATGCCTTTAGAAACAATGCCCACTGTTGATATCTTTCTAAGGTCTACCTTAATGATTTCAGATCATCTAAAATGCCAAAATCAGATCTCCTTAGGCCCTTTTGGGTTGGACAATCTGATGGATGGATTGGATTGTCCACTAGTGGGCCCAACTTGTTGATTATATAAATAAAATAAAATTATATATATATATATATATAATTGTTGCTGGAGCTGCTGCCCAGCAACGTTGGGACGGATAGCCCAATTTGGGCATGAGCGGGTGGCCCACTCATGGGATCCACCATGTTGTATATGTATTACCCACTCCATCCATTCATTTTGTCAAATCATTTTCAGGTCTAGGTCCAGAAATGGGACGGATCCAAATATCAGATGTGCCACACCATGAGAAACAGTTGGGACAGAAATGCCAACCATTGAGACTTTCCTATGGCCCACCATGATGTTTTCTTGCCATCCAATCTTGTTGATGAGGTCACACAGACCTGTATGAAGGGACCACACCAATATCCTCTTGATCCATAGACCGTGTGGGCCCCACCATGAGAAATAGGGGAGATTGAACGGCTACCATTGAAGCCCTCCTAAGGCACACCTTGATGTTTGTTTGACATCTGGACCTGTGTCACGGGTCTGGATGAAGGGGAAAACATAAATGCCAACTTGATTCAAAACTTCCTGGGCACCATTCTCTAGGCAGCGTGCTTGGGCACACTGACCCAGCAGGTGGCCCAACCCCTTGGGTCCCCCGTGATGCATGTGTTTGATCCAGGCCATCCTCTCTTAGGCCCACCTATTATGTATATGTTTTATCCATTCCACCCATTTGTCCTTGCATATCATTTAAGGCTGTGGGCCGCCCCAAGATGAGATAAATCCAATCTCAAGTGGACCAATGGTAGAGAACAATTGGGTCGGGTTGGGACCCAACCATAGGGCTACCGTATGACACCCACTATGATGCGTATGTCTAGCCGTACATTGAGACCGCCTTAATTTTTGTGCTTGATCCAAACCATCCAAATGAATGGACCCTAGCATGTTATGTACATGATGGCCTTGGGACCACCTTAGTGTACGTGTTTGAATGACCGCGTTGTCCATCCCGTGGATCCACCTTGATGATTAGTTGTGTAAACCCTTGTTGAAAGGTCATATAGATTTGGATGCATGGGAATTCTTAAAGTTCGCTCGATCCAAGTCATAGGGCTACCTTCTTAAACTCACCTTGTTGAACCGTCTTGTCAATTCACCTTGTTAACTCACCATGTTGACCCGCCTTGTCAACCTGCCTTGTTGACTCACCTTGTTGACTCACCATGTTGATTGATCCTGGTAACTCAGCTTGTTGTATACTAATATGACTCACCCTTCCTACCTTTGTACCCAACTATTAAAGACCACCATATCGTGTATATCCTATCCACACCATCCGTTTACCTTTAGGACGAGTGTGGGGTCCATCCTTGACATTAATAGGTCATCTAGGTCATCAATTATATGGAGCCTATCTTGATGTATGGGTTAGATCCGTCATCCTTCTTCGCACCCTATCGTGTTGTCCATCTACCTCAAGACTATCCAATCACCTATGTTCCATTGTCATGTTGTTTATCTGTCTTGCAGCCCATCCTACGTTAGTGTCTCGCATCTATGTTGCTCCTTTTATGAACCAATCGTTAATATATATCCCTACAGTGCTACCGCACTATGGGTCTCGGCATGATTTTGGGTATTCTACTCTTGCCGCTCAAGTAGGTTATACCTTTGATGTGTCGGTAGTGTATTCAATCATTTTCTTTACATTTGGATTATCTGAATGTTGAAGGCTAATCCACACCGTTCAATTGTTCGACCATCTGTGTTATTGTATACCATCCATTAAGGGTCCTATCTCTTTGTGTTTGCTTGTGTTATAAGTGAATTATCTTTTTATGATGTTTTTAGTATGTCTGTTGCCACACGTAGTGTTGTTTGGAATACTCATATGTGATCTATATACTATATGCTTCGACGACTACCATGCATGTGGAATGAGTATGCATCCTGAATCACCATTGTTAGTTGGGGACCACTAGGGAATAAACGCATTCATAAAGCATTCGAGATGTAGTCGCGCAAATGTAATTCACGTGCTTTCTATCATAAACCTCTCCAATAGGTATGGGACTATTCGAGGACAGAAGTCTATCATCCTGACTTACACTATATAGTAGGAATAGCTTAGCATACCTTGTAACCCTTCGTGCGAGATTCCCTGGCTAGCGACATCCCGCACTATGACTCGATCATTCATATGTGTCCCCTCCTCTTAATCATATCTCAAATAGGTTGGACTAGATTGCTTTATTGCCATCGTGGTAGATTGACTACTTGTTGGCACTCATACTGTATGCTTGGCTCATGCATCATGAATGCTTGGCTCATCTGATTGTCTTGTATCAACTGGTCATAGCGGCCACGATTGTCGTGCAGTTCATTACCAGTCGACAGTGACATTGTATTTGAGACCCTATAGTTTTATGGTGCTCTTTGGAGACTTGCACGGGCATGTCGTCCCACGTTTGTATGCATGGTTTCATTTCGCACCGTCTGCTTGTGCCGCATATAACATGGTTACTACATTGTAACCACAGCTCCATCATAGTTTGCAGAACACCGAAAATATGTGATCTTTAAACTGGATGCCAAAGATGTCCCTGGGTGAAAGTCCCCGATCCCGTTGGTACCAAGGTGGGTGCTACATTCAAGGACCGGGTGGTTTAATCATACACCAATATGCCGAATATCAGACGGCGGTGTTTTTCCACTGCACATAGTCAGTTTGGAAAGAGGTCTGACCTAACCTGTCGGAAGAGTGTTGGCAAAGTGGGTTGAGTTTGACCAGCTGTGAGTAGGTCCGCTATTGCACCAGATAGGCTTTGGCATTCTGCTAGTGAGTAGTGAGGTCTGTTAGACCCCGGTGATGTTCCGTTTCAGAGATGGTATTGGTATCAGTGATGTGACTGATGTTCTGTATGGTGTTGGACGGTCCTAACATGGGCTGGTGTGATGTGGGCAAGGCTATAAGCCTGGGCGAGCTACCACACTGGGCGAGCTACCAGTTCCGAGTCCTACATTGCTTAGGCGATCGCGTTGTGACTGTTCGTATCTGGACCACTGTACTAAGAGGTGGTGATTTGCATACATGCATTGGATCATTGTATGTTACATTAGGCCCTGTAGGCCATCGCATAGTATGAGTATATAGCCATGGTAGGCTGGTTACCTGTATTGCACGCTTGCATAGCCATGGTGGGCTAGTTACCTGTATTGCATGCTTCCATAGCCATGGTAGACTGGTTATTCACATCACATGATCGTGTAGCCTAATTAGGCTAAGTCTTGGTTTAAAGTTCTCATCATGCTTTACTGCTTTGATATTTATCATACTTGTCATACGCATTGCGCACGCACACACGCACTCATAAAGCTTCGTTCGAAGCTTATGCGTGTTTGTTACGCTGCAGGTTATACCAGAGTGTATCAGCAACGTTGAGTTAAAGTTGGGAGTGCAGTAGCAGGAGGTGCCGGATTGTGCACAGTTTTTATATTTACGCATTGTGTATTTACCTTCCAGTACTGTATGACTCATGTTTCAAAAAAAAATTCAGACCCTAAAATCCTCCTTGTGGTATCCCAGGATCGGAACCTGGAGTGTGGGGTTAGGATCCGAGATCGGGGTACAACGGAGGCTGCCACCTCTGAATTTGGGTTACGACGAATTGTAACACCCCAAGATTTCGGCTCCCGTGTACATCACGACGGCCAAATTCCCAAGGTTATTTGGAATGTGTGAGGGTTATACCCCTTACATAATTTTCACACAAACATGCACATTTCATACTATTTGGAAAATCAAAAGCAAGATGGTGAAACCAAACTTATATATTATTTCATTAACTAAACTAAATCATCAAACCATGTAACCATCATTCATTTAAACACCATGTTCATAACTACGTCCTCCCATTGGGACTTATTACAATTTCAAATACTAAATAAATGCTAGAACTATGAATGATTATGCGGTCTCGTCTTCCACCATCTGCTCCCACGAGCCATCATAATCGTCTCCTTGAGGCTCGGGCACCTGAGGATCGTTACCTACATGTTCTAAATTATTTCCACAAAACACCGTCAAAAGCGGCATAGTGAAGAACTACTTTAAGGTTAGAAATAATAATTGCATAAAAATCATAACAAAACATCCATTACTCTTTCTTAATGCAATGCATGATAATGCATGACCCAGCGTAGGAATCCTTAGACATGCCGCCAGGGGTTTTGGGACACGCAAGCCCATAATTTTGCCCGACCACGTGAGAAACGGGACACTCATAGTCCAAATCCACACGTGACAGTGTATGGGAGAAGTAGGACGCTCTAGCCTATTCTCAAATCCATACACCCACATGGAGCCACGTGCATGCATGAGTTAGCCATTCTTTATTATTATTTCCAATTTACACCAAGCCACTTATCGTCTAACCAACCTTTGGTACCACCACATCCTTCCTTATGGTTCATCACTCATCAAAATAGTCGTAACCGACGCATCACATCCCAGGATGGCGTCCCGTACTATTAAGCTTCATAACAACCATACTCAACTATCGTCTTATGGAGATCCTTAACAACTTTAGGAATAATAATAATAATAGTAAATATAATAATAGTAGTAGTAATAAATGGATTTAACAACCACTTAATCGGGCGATCTTGATACCACCACCACAGATCAGGGTGGCCACTTAACCGGACAAGCTAAAAGCATCGTCTCAGGTTAGGGCAACCTCTTAACCGGGTGTTCCGATATTCATCACCACAGATCAGGGTCCATCCATATATATATAAAAGGAATATATATAGCAATATAAGAATCTCCATTAGACAATCACAACCATTCTTTATACAGTATAGAAAGAAAGGTGGTCCCTTTAAAGCTGGTTACACAAATCTCATATGTGCAACAAACATAATTCTATTCCTTACTAGTTCTCGAAGTCCAATGAATATCCTCATCACCATGAGATTGAAAAAAAAAGTATCTAAAAGCATTCATATATAGCTAATTAAGGAGAGAATAAATAAACACATGTAAACAAAAACACGTAAGAATTATGAACCTACAAAACATGAAATTATTAATCCAATCTTAAAGGAGTTCTCACCTTATGATCTTCGACTTATTAGAGATACAAGATGATGAAATAATGGCAAGATGGTACTCCTCTCTCTCTCTCTCTCTCTTTCTCTCTCTCTTTCTCTTTCTCTTTCTCTTTCTCATTCTCTCTCCCTCTCTCAAATTCGTGGGTGGGGGTCACCTTTGGCTAAGAGGGGCCCTATATATAGAGGTAGGGTTGGAATTAGGGTTTGGAGGTGCGTAGTAGAAATATGGAGAGGGATGTGCACGCGGGGTCTTGTGTAACAACCTCTCGAGGTAGGTTTCTCAAATCTTAATATCCGGATGATCTTTGATCGATTTCAATCCGTTAATCTTATCAAGCTCGAAAAGTAGAGTCAGAATACGTAAATTTCTTGATGATCCGCATTCTAGATTGGCCGATCCTTAAAAATGGCCTAACGGGTGCTAAAATGGGCTATATCTCAATTAACGGTCTACGCTTGATGATCAGGGCCCAAATTTTGGAAAAGTATGTAGTCATGATAGGCAAACAATTGTACAAAGTTTAGTGGTTGATTGATGGTGAGAAATGCCTAGATCTGAAATTCCAACTTTTGGCGGAAAAGGAAGGGGCTGGCTTTGTGGTTCAACGGTGTAGGATTGTAGATCGGGGTCCAAATTTTGTGTAAACTCGTAGTCATATGAGTATAATGGGTGGTCCAAATTTGAGAAGCGATTGATGGTGAGAAGTGGGTAAATTGAAAGGTTCAAATTTGAGAAGAGTTGGTAACTCGTTAATTTCTAGAACGGGATAATTTCGCACATAAGAAAGAGGCTTATCAATGTGGGGCAATCAAATCACACTATTGGTCCATGATAAAGATGATCCAAGTCACTCATATGAAGAAAAATATTCGACTACGACTAACCATCTACTTTCCTCACTCGATGGACATGAAAATCAAGGGTTAAGGCCTGATTTGATAATTGGACCACTTCTACTATGATTTAAGGGCTGAAATTTGATGTGTATGGTTAATATGTGTCCAAAACCTCAAATCCAGGATTTTACGTTTTAATGATCGCTAGAAACATGCGTACTTAAAAATGGTCAGTTAACTTAAGTTTAACTAATGGCATTTTTGTAATTTTTGTAAATATTCGAGTTTAACGAAATCTAAATCTTCTACATTGTTAATGAGGTCATTCTAAGCAACTTTAATAAAGGGTACTCTATATGATCTCCTACGGATGTCCTGTTATTTGAATTTTAATATCAATGGCCAGTATTTAATATAAAAAAAATAGAAATAAATTTCAGAAAATTTTAAAATAATTACGGTAAATTCGGGGCGTTACAACTCCCCCCACCTTAAAACTAAACTTCGTCCTCGAAGTTACCTGAATGTACAGCGAAAAGGTGTGGATAAGCTTTCTTCATTTCTTCTTCGGTCTCCCAGGTTGCTTCCTCTTCTCCGTGAAACGACCATACAACTTTTACTAGTGGAATGACTTTCCTTCGCAGTACGTGCTCTTTTCTGTCCACGATACGCAGTGGTTCTTCGATGTATGACCCGTCACTACGTACTTCGATTTTTTCCCATTCGATCACATGAGCGTCGTCTCTGTTGTACTTCCTCAACATCGATACATGAAAAACGTTATGGACGTTTGCTAGCTGCGGGGGCAAGGCCAGGCGATAGGCTACTTCACCAACTCGTTGGAGAATCTGGAATGGCCCGATGAAACGCGGAGCTAACTTTCCCTTCTGTCCGAACCTCAGCATTCCTTTCATAGGCGATATCTTTAAAAATACATGATCCCCTTCTTGGAACTCCAGATTCCGCCGTCGGTTATCTGCATAACTCTTTTGCCTGCTTTGAGCTACTTTTAGGCGCTTCCGAATGATGTCAATCTTTTCTGAGGTAATTTGAACAATTTCCGGCCCAATCAAGCTTCGATCTCCTACTTCAGCCCAACATTGAGGCGTGCGACAAGGGCGACCATATAGTGCTTCAAATGGTGCCATACCTATACTTGCTTGAAAGCTATTGTTATAAGCAAACTCTGCCAGAGGTAGGTAATCTTCCCAACTTCCCTTAAAGTCCAACACACATGCTCGCAACATATCTTCTAGAATTTGGTTCACACGTTCTGTCTGACCATCCGTCTGTGGGTGGTAAGCTGTACTATACTTGAGCGACGTTCCCATAGCTTGTTGCATCTTTGACCATAATGATGACGTATAGCGTGAATCTCTATCTGATATAATCGATACCGGTACCCCATGTAAACGTACAACTTCTTTCACATACAACTCCGCCAATTCTGATACCTTCGCCGACACTCGGGTCGCGACAAAGTGAGCTGATTTGGTGAGGCGATCTACTATCACCCAAATGGCGTCATGATTCTTTCTCGACTTGGGTAAATCCGTGATGAAGTCCATAGTAATGTGCTCCCACTTCCACGTAGGGATCTCCGGTTGTTTCAACAATCCTCCTGGCTTTTTGTGCTCGGCTTTTACCTATTGACACGTGAGGCACTTAGATACGTATTCTGCGATCTCTCGCTTCATGTTGTTCCACCAGTACTGCCTCTTCATGTCCTGATACATCTTCGTGCTCCCCGGGTGAATCGTTAACTTCGAGCGATGTGCTTCGTCCATCACTTCCTTCTTCAAACTTAGTTTATTTGGCACACATAGACGGTCGCGAGAACGTATGCCTCCATCTGATCCAATTCGCCAATCTACATTTCTTTCATCGGCCATAAATTTTGTCATTATTTCCTGCAATTCATCGTCTTGGTTCTGAGCATCAATGATTTTACGCATCAATGTCGGTTCTACTACAATATTATTCACTTTCACTACTTGGCTCCCAATGTTTAATTTTACATCAAAATCTTTTATAAAATTTAGCATTTCCCACTTCTTGAGGATGCAAGACATTGTTGTCTCATGCACCTTCTTCCTACTGAGGGCATCAGCCACTGCATTAGCTTTCCCAGGGTTATAGCACAACTCTATCTGAAAATCTTTAAGTGTCTCCATCCACCTTCGTTGACGCATATTCAGATCTTTCTGCTGAAACAAGTACTTCAGGCTCTTGTGGTCGGTGTTTAACTTGAATTGCTCCCCATACAAATAATGTCTCCAAATCTTCAAGGCAAAGATCACAGCTGCTAATTCTAGGTCGTGTGTGGGATAGTTCTGCTCGTGTGGTCTCAATTGGCGAGAGGTATAAGCTATTACCTTATCTGCCTGCATCAATACACAACCCAGGCCTGCTCGTGAGGCATCGGTATGGACCACGAATTCTACTCCTTCTTCGGGCAATACTAGAACTGGGGCTGTTGTTAATAATTCTTTTAGTCTTTGAAAAGCTTCTTCTGCTTTCGTGCTCCAGACAAAGCGAGTATTCTTCCTAGTTAACTCGGTCAAAGGGCGAGCGATCTTTGAGAATTCTTTAATGAAACGACGATAGTATCCTGCAAGCCCTAGGAAACTTCGCACTTCGGTGACTGAGGTAGGTTGGATCCATTGGCGGACCGCCTCAACTTTGGACTGGTCGACTGCTATCCCATCGCGAGTGACTACATGACCAAGGAACTTCACTTCTTCTTCCCAGAAATCACATTTCTTTAACTTAGCATACAATTGGTTGTCCTTCAGTGTCTGCAGAGCTATTTTTAGATGCTCGGCGTGCTCTTCCTTACTCTTCGAGTATATGAGGATATCATCGATGAAAACAATAACGAATTTATCTAGATAGGGATTGAATACACGGTTCATCAGGTCCATGAATACTGCTGGGGCATTTGTCAGTCCGAAGGGCATAACAACAAACTCATAATGTCCATACCTCGTTCTGAATGCCGTTTTGGAAATATCTGCATCTCTCACTCTTAGCTGATGGTACTCGGACCTTAAATCAATCTTCGAAAAGAACTGGGCTCCTCTTAACTGGTCGAAAAGATCATCTATGCGCGGAAGAGGATACTTATTCTTAATAGTGGCTTGGTTCAACTTTCTATAATCAATACACAGGCGAAGCGAACCATCCTTTTTCCGTATAAAGAGGACAGGCGCGGCCCAGGGAGATACGCTGGGGCGAATAAATCCTTGCTCTAGGAGTTCTTTTAATTGTTTCTTCAATTCTTGCAATTCTACAGGAGCCATGCGGTACACTGCCAATGCTATAGGTGTTGTACCGGGCACGAGATCAATGGCGAAATCTACTTCATGCTTCGGGGGTAGACCAGGAATATCTTGGAATACTTCAGGGAATTCAGCTACTATGGGGATTTGGTCGACAGATAGCTCAACCGATTCTCCGACGCACATCAACCGTTCGATTACTTCCTTCTTCTTCTTACCTTGAAACACTACCGGGTCGTGGCTCGGGAGAGACAATGATATGGTCTTGGCATGGCAATCCAAGTTCACCCGGTGCTTAGAGAGCCAGTCCATTCCCAAGATCACGTCGAAGTTCTTCATGTTCAATACAACTAGATTTGCTTCGAATTTAACTCTGCCAATGGTTAAAGGACACCTTCGACATTCCTTTCTTAGTTCTACAATTCGACCGATAGGTGTTGCTATGACCACAGATTCACCTAAGCGTTCTACCTTTAAGTTTAATCGAGCCACAACTGATGCAGCAATAAAAGAAATGGAGGCACCGCTATCAAATAAGACAACTACTGGATCATCGCCGATAAAGATAGTACCTTCGATGGCGCGGGGGTCTTCTTCCACATTATCTGGTGGAGCCATAGCATAGAGACGTCCTTGTTGCTTTTGGTTTGGATTTGGTGCTTCTCTTTTCTGCATTTGAGGACGGGATGCTGCAGGTGGTCTGGGTGCTTGATTCTACTGTTGTGGTTGACTCCCCTTAGGCTGGGAGGCATTCTTCTCATCTGCAGCCTTCTTGAAACAATTGATGGCCTTGTGTCCTAGCTTCCCGCAGTAGTGACAGTTGAAGGGGTCCCGGTTCTGTTGCTGATTGGTTGGTGCAAGTCTTGGCCTCTTGTCAGGAATGGAAGGTGGGTTTGGTACTGCTCTGCTTTTCTGGCCTACTTGTCTTGTTTGATTTCGTTGTTGGATATAGTGTTCAGTGTCTTTCTCAGCGATCATTGCTCGATCTATGATCTCTTCATAAGTACGCAGCTTCAATATGCTAATCTTTGACCGAATACTAGGTCTCAAGCCTTCCTGGAACTTGTGGATCTTGTAGTCCAGGTCTTCTACTGCTGAGGGTAGGTAACTTGACAACTCGGCGAATTTGTCTTCATATTGGGCTACGGTGAGGTTACCTTGCTCTAGTTTCAGGAATTCCGACATCTTCTCTTTCCTATATGCTTCAGGGAAAAACTTGTCACAGAACTTGGCATGGAAAGTGTCCCACGTCCACTGGAATCCTTCTGGGACTCTTCTTTTTGCTGCCTGCCACCAAACGTAGGCCACCCCCTCTAATAGGTATGTAGCTAGGGTCACTCGATGTTGTATGGGGCAAGCCAGGGTGTCCAGTGCCTTAGCCACTTGCTTAAGCCAATAATCCGCCTTGGTAAGGTCAGGGTTTCCATGGAACTTCTCAGGATGTAGCTTCAGGAACTTCTCAATCAGGATGGTTTCTTCAGGAAGCATGAACCGAGGTTGATTTGGCGGAGGAGCCTGTCTAGGTGCTAGGGGTACTTGAAATGTTTCAGGTTGATTTTGGGGTGTTGGTGTGGTTGTCTGAGTTTCCACTGGAGGCGGAGGTGCGGTTTGAGTAGAGGTTGGAATCGGAGTTTGGCCAGGGGTCACGATCGTTATCAGTTGTTCGAGGGTGGCCTGGTGTCGGGTTTGTTGCTCATGTTGTTGGGCCTGTTGTTGCTGAATGATACCGGTGAGACGATCGAGTGCGCCTAACATGGCTTCCCAAGGTTGTAGAGCATTGGAGTTTCCTCCTACTGAAGTCATTGGTGGATTTGTATTAGGACTCGCAGTGTTAGCCATGGGTGGTGACTCAGGCTGGGGTGAGGCCGCGGGAATGTTTCTTGAAGATTTCCTCTTAGGGGCCATCAAGCTGAAAATAAGTGTTCTATAGGTTAGACGTCACTTCTAAGGTGAAAACTAATGAACTCAAATCAGAAAGTTAGAGTTAGAGGTTCACCTAGCTCGTAGTTTGGGAATCTGATACCCAGGACCTGATCGCGCTCTCGGATTTTTTTCTCTCAAACCGGAAGTCCTTTTCCTCTGAAATTTGGAGGGTAGATAGATGATTATGTGGGGAATACCTCAAAATTTTTTTAAGAATACAAATCTCATGATAAAGTATAGTTCTGACCCCCACAAGTCTGAAAAACGTAACAGATCAGCAGACTTTTACACAACATATGTGCTATTGTCAGAATTTTCCTGATTTAATTACAGATTGGATTGATCTGAAATTTTATACAGATATTGGAAACTGAGTTAGGAATCTCCAGAAAAATTTATAAAATTTTCTGAGATCTAGAAATACGTTTTCTAATATCAGAATTACAGATGGGTCTAAAAATCTGCCCTAATTGAAATAATTAGAAATAAAATAGTTACTCCTAATTATTTATGGAGAAAATTCACAAGATTCAATGAATCAATGATTCAAATATGGGGAATAGATGAGAGCCCCAAATATTTTAAAAAAAAATGAAAATTTCTTTCCAAAAAATCCTAAAATATTGAGATTTCTAAGTTCCACGACTACGCTAGTAAATTTTCAAGGAACCTAAGTGTGGGTCTCTAAGTTCATAACATTACATACCATTAATAGGATTGAATCTAAATGATTTGTCTTTAGTCATTGGGGACCTAAGCTCTAAGATGAGTTAATTATGATATGGATTTAGGCTTCTCGCCCAGAGGTCCCATTTTGCTCTGATACCAACTTGTAACACCCCAAGATTTCGGCTCCCGTGTACATCACGACGGCCGAATTCCCAAGGTTATTTGGAATGTGTGAGGGTTATACCCCTTACATAATTTTCACACAAACATGCACATTTCATACTATTTGGAAAATCAAAAGCAAGATGGTGAAACCAAACTTATATATTATTTCATTAACTAAACTAAATCATCAAACCATGTAACCATCATTCATTTAAACACCATGTTCATAACTACGTCCTCCCATTGGGACTTATTACAATTTCAAATACTAAATAAATGCTAGAACTATGAATGATTATGCGGTCTCGTCTTCCACCATCTGCTCCCACGAGCCATCATAATCGTCTCCTTGAGGCTCGGGCACCTGAGGATCGTTACCTACATGTTCTAAATTATTTCCACAAAACACCGTCAAAAGCGGCATAGTGAAGAACTACTTTAAGGTTAGAAATAATAATTGCATAAAAATCATAACAAAACATCCATTACTCTTTCTTAATGCAATGCATGATAATGCATGACCCAGCGTAGGAATCCTTAGACATGCCGCCAGGGGTTTTGGGACACGCAAGCCCATAATTTTGCCCGACCACGTGAGAAACGGGACACTCATAGCCCAAATCCACACGTGACAGTGTATGGGAGAAGTAGGACGCTCTAGCCTATTCTCAAATCCATACACCCACATGGAGCCACGTGCATGCATGAGTTAGCCATTCTTTATTATTATTTCCAATTTACACCAAGCCACTTATCGTCTAACCAACCTTTGGTACCACCACATCCTTCCTTATGGTTCATCACTCATCAAAATAGTCGTAACCGACGCATCACATCCCAGGATGGCGGCCCGTACTATTAAGCTTCATAACAACCATACTCAACTATCGTCTTATGGAGATCCTTAACAACTTTAGGAATAATAATAATAATAGTAAATATAATAATAGTAGTAGTAATAAATGGATTTAACAACCACTTAATCGGGCGATCTTGATACCACCACCACAGATCAGGGTGGCCACTTAACCGGACAAGCTAAAAGCATCGTCTCAGGTTAGGGCAACCTCTTAACCGGGTGTTCCGATATTCATCACCACAGATCAGGGTCCATCCATATATATATAAAAGGAATATATATAGCAATATAAGAATCTCCATTAGACAATCACAACCATTCTTTATACAGTATAGAAAGAAAGGTGGTCCCTTTAAAGCTGGTTACACAAATCTCATATGTGCAACAAACATAATTCTATTCCTTACTAGTTCTCTAAGTCCAATGAATATCCTCATCACCATGAGATTGAAAAAAAAAGTATCTAAAAGCATTCATATATAGCTAATTAAGGAGAGAATAAATAAACACATGTAAACAAAAACACGTAAGAATTATGAACCTACAAAACATGAAATTATTAATCCAATCTTAAAGGAGTTCTCACCTTATGATCTTCGACTTATTAGAGATACAAGATGATGAAATAATGGCAAGATGGTACTCCTCTCTCTCTCTCTCTCTCTTTCTCTCTCTCTTTCTCTTTCTCTTTCTCTTTCTCATTCTCTCTCCCTCTCTCAAATTCGTGGGTGGGGGTCACCTTTGGCTAAGAGGGGCCCTATATATAGAGGTAGGGTTGGAATTAGGGTTTGGAGGTGCGTAGTAGAAATATGGAGAGGGATGTGCACGCGGGGTCTTGTGTAACAACCTCTCGAGGTAGGTTTCTCAAATCTTAATATCCGGATGATCTTTGATCGATTTCAATCCGTTAATCTTATCAAGCTCGAAAAGTAGAGTCAGAATACGTAAATTTCTTGATGATCCGCATTCTAGATTGGCCGATCCTTAAAAATGGCCTAACGGGTGCTAAAATGGGCTATATCTCAATTAACGGTCTACGCTTGATGATCAGGGCCCAAATTTTGGAAAAGTATGTAGTCATGATAGGCAAACAATTGTACAAAGTTTAGTGGTTGATTGATGGTGAGAAATGCCTAGATCTGAAATTCCAACTTTTGGCGGAAAAGGAAGGGGCTGGCTTTGTGGTTCAACGGTGTAGGATTGTAGATCGGGGTCCAAATTTTGTGTAAACTCGTAGTCATATGAGTATAATGGGTGGTCCAAATTTGAGAAGTGATTGATGGTGAGAAGTGGGTAAATTGAAAGGTTCAAATTTGAGAAGAGTTGGTAACTCGTTAATTTCTAGAACGGGATAATTTCGCACATAAGAAAGAGGCTTATCAATGTGGGGCAATCAAATCACACTATTGGTCCATGATAAAGATGATCCAAGTCACTCATATGAAGAAAAATATTCGACTACGACTAACCATCTACTTTCCTCACTCGATGGACATGAAAATCAAGGGTTAAGGCCTGATTTGATAATTGGACCACTTCTACTATGATTTAAGGGCTGAAATTTGATGTGTATGGTTAATATGTGTCCAAAACCTCAAATCCAGGATTTTACGTTTTAATGATCGCTAGAAACATGCGTACTTAAAAATGGTCAGTTAACTTAAGTTTAACTAATGGCATTTTTGTAATTTTTGTAAATATTCGAGTTTAACGAAATCTAAATCTTCTACATTGTTAATGAGGTCATTCTAAGCAACTTTAATAAAGGGTACTCTATATGATCTCCTACGGATGTCCTGTTATTTGAATTTTAATATCAATGGCCAGTATTTAATATAAAAAAAATAGAAATAAATTTCAGAAAATTTTAAAATAATTACGGTAAATTCGGGGCGTTACACGAATGGACGTCGAGAACCGAATTTGGGGCGTGACAACTGTGAAGTTCCATCTAGACACAGAACGACTACAAGTGCTCGGTGGGATCTCCCACTCCCGCGTACTGCTTGATCTGGGGCACTTTAAATCTCTTCTGGAGCTGCTCGACCATAATGTTGTTGGTGAATGGGGACTCGGTTTGCTTGATGAGGGCGTCAATGGAGATTGGGGCCTTAGCTTTTTAGGCATGCTATAGATCGGCGAGGCGCTCCCTGAGCTGTGTAGCGGCCTCCCACGAGGCATTACTCTCCACGACATGTTCAAGGATCTTGTCTCTCCGGGCCTGTCGTTGTTGTTGGGGCTCAAATTCGTACCCATGATAAAGCAACGTCCGACAGTCCATCTACGACGATTCTGATCGATTCCAAGATCGGGAGCACTCAAAAAATTTAATCAGGCGCCAATGTAACCCTAACCTGCGCAGTCATAATAGAAACCTACAAATGTCATTTCGGAGTAGAACTGGACAAGCGTATTGCTGGAAAATGATCTGAAACACTCGAAAACCCTTAACTAGCAAGTTTGAATGTCGCACGGCGTAAATCTTTACCTGCGCACCTTGAAATGCATTTTGCCCGTCTGGAGCGACCAAAAGGGTCCGAAAGCCTACAGATGTCATTTCGGAGCGGAGCTGGACATGCGTTTGCCGCCGAATGATCCGGAATGCCCAGGAAACCCTTAACTAACAACTTTTAATGTCTTGCGATACATTCTCGTGCGCGTGCTTCCCGGAGCAGAATTTCTATATGAAGAGTCGACCTGGAGGGTCCAAACTAGCAAACAACTACCGAAATTGGCAGCAGTCGATCATCCGTACCCCACCTCATTTATTTGATAGCCCAATGAGAGGCTTAAAGTGTTCTGGCATCAGTAACTTTGGCCTCCGGAAAGGTACCTGTCCTTTGAGAGCGGACAGTCAGAGCCTGAAATATGAAAATAATCTAAGCTTGGGAACATTCGGAGCCTACATGGGGAGCCAACATGCGGAGGCTTTTTCTTCTTGAAAAACTTCTGAAAAACTCTAAGTTAAGCACATGCGCCCAACCCAGGAACACATGCGCCAGCCACAGTCGGAAGGTAACATGCGCCCGAAAATCCTCCTGAAAATACATGCGCCTGGAGTATCCATTAGCTCGGACCCAGACTCGATTAAATTATTATAAATAGCAAGCCCCTGATGATAGAAAATAATCATCATCTTCATAAGACATCAGAGCGACACAAGAGGTAACATGCTCTTGCTCTGTCTTCTCTTGCCAAATCCCCTCATCGGAGAGGGATTTCCTCGCCGGAATCCCTCGTCGGAAAGGGATTTTCTCTCCGGAGTCCAAGTATAAAGGGAGAAAGAAGAGAAAATTGGAAAATTGGCTAAGTGTCAGGGTGACATGCGCCCACACCTTCCTCGCCGGAGGAAAAAACTTGAAAAATGACTAAGTTGTAAGCCTACATGCGCTCACCTAGTAGAGCGAGGCGCATGTGATGCGCCTAGGGGAGAACACCCTCTTCATCTTATGGCAAAGGTCGACCACAAGCGCCCGGGGAGGGACACATGCGCCCAACCCTAGGGCACATGTGCCCACCACCTGGCATACATGCGCCCATGAGAGAGGAGGGACACATGCGCCCACCTCTGTACATACATGCGCTCGGATGGTCATAGCCTGTCCAGGACTTCCGTGGCATGGCCCGCCTTCGATGTGGCCCGCCTCTCCATTGTATTATTACTCTTAGACACACATCGACGATCTTTGTCCATCCCCCGAACTGGATCTTCCATCCCCGAGACCGGATCTTCCAACGGTCAATGTCGAATGGCCCAAATCAGCGATTTAATAAAAAAACACTTAGCCAAATTTGCAAACCCAAAAATCCTTCCGAAAGAACATAAAATGGCCGGAATCAGGAAGAATCAAGCGGTATTTGACTGACGTCGAGAGGGAGACTTAGTTTCTCCATTGTATAAACACCATAATAACACACCACAACGAGGATATCCACTTTCATGATCCTTGAATACCCTGATTAAGAGGTAAACAGGCCTAATACTTAGTCATTTTCAGTTTTGGTAAGTGCCCTTTTGGCTCTAAAATCGACTGACGCCAAGTGGAATTAAATGCGATCTCACTGACGCCAAAGTAGGATCCAGCATCATTATGATCCTAGTAAACATAATCCATCACTGTTTGAAAATAATCGTCACCGGTATTCACTGAATATCCCGATTAAGTACTAAATAGGCTCGGTACTTAGTCATTTTCAGCCTTCGAAAGTGCCCTGTTGGCTCGAAGATCGACTAATGCCAAATAAAACTAAGCGCGATCTCATCGATGCCAAGGCAAACTTAACATTTGCATGCTACAAGGCAACTAACTCAAGCACTTACAGGGTATTTACCACATCGTTTATCAGATATTGGCATAAACGTGCATTTATTAGGCCCGATACTTAGCCATTTACAAGCTTCGAAAATGTGCGATCTAGTCCGACGGACTTGAATCCTCGAAGGAGCCTAGCTCAATACAACTTATTCGATCACGTATCAATTATTAGAAGTATACAGAAGAAAGAATGTGCCCGAAAATGAGTCGCTGGACTCCAAAATCGAAAAGTTTACATTCATTTATGTATTGTACAAGCTCTATTCATCCTGGATAAAGGTTTGAGGCTAAACCTAAGGGATTATGGTGTTGGAACTAGAAAACGAACACAAGGACATTTCCTTGAAAATGGTGTTTTGTTGCTCTGGGGTTCTAAGTAATGGAAACATTCATAGACAATCACAAGCATTCACAAAAGTACACAAGAAGAGATATCGCAAGGCGAATTTTATTCCAGAGATCCTGAGATCTTGTACATTCCAGGCCGTGATCTGGCACGAGCCCTTAATTACATCGAATGATCGATGACCCTTGATTAAAAGGCAAAAGACTAGTCAACAGGGACTATGGTCTTAGAGTTTGTGGTCGTAGAGACCTGTATTTGTTTTGTTGTGGACTGAACCATCTTTGTATTAGTCAAATGTCTATGTCCCATGTTTTGGCCGGAGATCCGGGCAGAAACTGTCAGGATTTTTTTTTTTACTGAGGGGGTACGACTCTAGGTCTGCAGCTGTCATGTGTGGACAGGCGACCTCAGGAAAGACCGGTCCACGGTTGTGTGTACTTGAGCAGGCCAACCGACGGATGCTGTTCGAATGGGTAGGGCATCGACCGTTGTGTTGTGGCAGTTCATAACAATTGCTTTGTAGAGAATTGAAACTCTTTGACATGGTTTATCGTGATAACCATAGTCTCGTTTGTTTAGCTTTCGACCCAAATCGGATCACATCTTTACAGTAAATATAAATGATGGCATATTTGCATAGTTCTGGATGCTTGGCGGCTTCTTTTCGAGAAGTCATTTCATTCAACGCGTCGAATCGGACCGAGCTTTGAAGATAGCGCAATTCTGCTCGTTTAGAGATCCCGGAACGTCCATTTGACCGTTCCATTGAGTCTGAAACGCTTGAAATACCCAAAATAGGCTTGAATGGAACTTGAAAACACTTAAAATTGAGTCCGGTGCACCTGTAAACATGTTTTGTAATTGGCTGATTTTTTGGGTGTGTGGGACTTAATTTATGGGTGCGTGGGCTCCAACACACCTTTAAATTAAAGTACCGAATATTTGATGAATTTACGGATGCGTGGGGCATTTTTCGGGTGCGTGGGACCGAATATGCAAATTTGAATTTCGTCGAATTTATGGACGCGTGAGACCGAATTTATGGACGCGTGGGCCATTTTTTTGGGTGCGTGGGAGTCTTATGCACTTGTTTGATTCATGACAAATTAATGGACGCGTGGGACCGAATTTATGGACGCGTGGGCCATTTTTCGGGTGCGTGGGATGATTTTTTAGGTGCGTGGGACCGATTTTATGGATGCATGGCCACACTTAATAGTTTTCAGGATTCAGACCTGTGGGGGGAAAGTGTCGACGACCTGGAAGGGTTTTCGACGATCGGGAAGGGTTTCCGGTGATCGAAAAAGTATTCCGGCAAGGGTTTCCGGCAGGGATTTCGAATACCTAAAGGATGGCAGCTCTCTCTCTCTGAAAATCCTAAAAATGACTCGCTAGACGGGGTATTTATAGCCGAAGACATCGGAACTCCGCCAATGAGGGGCTACCACGTGCCACGCACCTTAAAATACCCTCCACGCACCTTAAAATTGGCGTACGGAGGTCCGACGCACCCAGAAATAGGTTCTACAACTATCTGATTTTTTGGGTGCGTGGGACTTAATTTATGGGTGCGTGGGCTCCAACGCACCTTTAAATTAAAGTACCAGATTTTTTTTATGAATTTATGGATGCGTGGGACTCCGAAATGCTCCTAAATGAGGATCATAAAATGTGTCGAATTTAAGGGTGCGTGGACCCATTTTTGAGGTGCATGGAACACCAAAACTCCTCTAAATGAAAATCATGAAATGTGTTGAATTTAAGGGTGCATGGACCCTTTTTTGAAGTGCGTGGGGCACAAAATACCTTTACGTCAGTTTTCTATTTTTGCTGAATTTTCGGGTGCGTGGGTACCCGAATTTATGGGTGCGTTGACGGACTTTTGAAAGCTCCAAATTGGGTTTTGAATTTCGATGAGTTTGTAGGACCCGCTTGATGATGAAAGCACATGCATTGCTCATCATAAATCATAATGAAGCTATGGGTTCGATTCCGGACGGTTCTGATCACGGTGATTGGTGGGGCCCGCTAGAGATTTCAGCCCAAATTGGCTAAGTAAGGGGATTTTTGTAAATTTCCGTTTTACGTGGGTTCGGAGGGTATTTTGTGGATTCTTTTGGAGGTGAGTGACCATTTTGCTTGTTTTGAGGGCCCCTACATTTTGGGACCCCAACATATGGTTACTACGATAAATCGAAATCACCAGAGTTCTAACAATACTTGAAATGTCCTGCTATGGACTGCCATTATAAAAGCTAGTCGATGCCCTACCCATCTACAACGGGTCCGTTGGTTGAGCTGATCAGGTAGTTGCGATGCGTCTTCTCACAGTCACCCGTCATAAAAATACGGGAAGAGATTTTGAGTCATACCATCTCGAGGTCACCCATCATAAAAATACGGGAAGAGGGTTTCGAGTCGTGCCTTCTCTAGGTCACCCATCATAAAAATACGAGAAGAGGGCCTTGGGTCGTGATAACCAACAGTCGATGTTCGTGTAATCTAATGGTCACCCGTCATAAAAATACAGGAAGAGGGCCCAAGCATTGCACCACTTGATTAAAAATCCTGACAGTCCTTCAACTTGGACAATCTAAAAGAAAATGGGATATAGACATTCGACTTGTGTAAAAACATGGCTCATTTCATAACAAGAAAACAAATGGGTCTCTACGACCGTGAACTTAAGACCATAATCCCTGGCGGGTTAGTCTTTTGCCTTCTAATCAAGGGTGATTAACCATTGATGTAATTAAGTACTCGTGACAAATATCATAGCCTGGAATGTAAAAGATCTCAGGATCTCTGGAATAAAATTCGCCTTGCAATATCTCTTCTTACGTATACTTTGTAAATGCTTATGATTGTCTATGAATGTCTCTATACTCAAAATTCCTCTAGAATAACGAAATACAAAAAAAATTGTCTTGCACATTTTCTAGTTTTAACAGTCGTTCCTCCAACGTATGGTGTAAACTAAATGCGTCAAGCCTAGCCGCGGTTCGTGTTTGTGCTGGTGTAGCTCGGTTAACGCGGTCATCGTCATCCAGTATTTAGACTTGGCTTTGCTGTCGGCGGGATGGCTGACCATGCTGGTTAGTGTGCGACGGCTCTTCAGCAACTTCTTGGACATGGGGTGGCCGCTGAGGGGCTCGTACTTCCAGGAGGGATTCTAATATAACCCAACTGTTCAGTCATCCCCACAACCTACTCCTCAAGGGCGGACAGTCTGGCCTTGCGATTGCAGGACCTTTGACATCCGAAGCCTTGTCTAAAGGGCTGAGGTGATGCAAGGCATGAGAGAGGCATTTGCATGGCCTCTCCTTCTTCATGTAGATCGGGCTGGGAGGGCCTGACTTCCATGAGAGCTTTACCTTTGTTTTTACTTCCTCCTGCCATGCTATAACAATTGAACAAAAAGTATTGAAAAGGCTCTGCAGAACTTTGGAAAAGTGAGAACACGACTCTATCGTTCTCAAAGACGGCTTCAATCTGTTGTTGTTAAAAATTCGACAACATGATGATAAGATCTCCACTATTAGAAGAAAAATTGTCTTTGATATCCTAAAGTGGATGTGCTGGATGTAGACTAGAGGTATGCTTGATTCTATAAAACACAAGAGAAAAACTAAGGGGGTGTCGGTCCCGCCGTTAGCCTTCTGATGCTGTTGGCTAATCCTTTATACCTCGCAGCTTTCCTCGGTGACGCATGTGTTGATCGCTTTTTCCTGCAATTCCTTTTCTTCATAGCCCTTGAATGCACACCAGTGATATTGAACATCAGGTAATTGACGGCACACACTGGGCACAAACCAAGCCAGCTCGAAAGCTTGGCTCGGATTGGTTTGAAAAAGTTCGGCTTGGATTGGTTCGAATAGAAGTTCTAACCAAACCAAGCCTTGGAGTCAAGGTCGTTTGAAAAAACAAACCAAGCTCAAACTAGGGCAGTATTGGCTCGGTTCGGCTCGAAGTTTGGTTTGATTCAGCTCGGTTTGATTCGGCTTAATTTGGCTCGTACATCATAAGCACACTATTTCCTATGGTGTGATCTACTTGAGCTTTAGATATGATTCCATTTTGGGATCATGTCTTAAAATGATACATAAAAAGAATGGATTGTGCGGATAATACATGTACATAATGACAAGGATAATACATGATACATGAATGCATACTATTTCTTTGCACTTGTAAAATTATGCTTGTTTACTTGTTTGGAAAAAGCTATTACATGTTTATTTTAAAGTTGCACTCCTCTAAAGGAAGATGTTAAACATCATATAGTAAAGAATCCGGATCCTCTGTTGGCTCCAAGTAGAGAAACCCTGCTTGGAGCCTTTTTATTGGACCACGTCATCACATAGGTCTGCAACCCTGTCACATCCTTACTGCAACCTGGTCACACCTCAGTGCAACCTGATCATACTGACATCATGCAGTCTGATGTGGACCAATGAAAATGCTTCAAGCAGGGTTTTCCTACTTGGAAGCCAACAGAGGATCCGGACTCTATAGTAAAATACTTTTGTATTTTTTCTAACTTTTAAAATTCTTTTCTATTTAAACAAATAAAAAAAAAGGAAGAGCCGTCACATGTTCAAACTTAGCTCGGTCCGATTCAAAATTTTTGACCAAACTGATTCCGGCTTAAACCAAATTTTTCTAGAGCAAACCAAACTCGGGCCACATTGGTCGGCCCGCAGCTCAAACCAAGCTGATCCACAAAATGAAGTGGCTTAAGAACAAACGAAACCAAACCAAACTAGGGCTAACTCGGCTCGGCCGGATCGTTGCCCACCTCTAGCACACAGAGTGGCAACGAATGTCAACAAATACTATCGTCCGAATGTTTTTGCCACGTGTACGGTGAAAATCGCTTAAAGAGTGCGAGCAACCACGCGGAGCAAAAGCTGATGAGCCTTTGCATGTTAGCTTTAGATGCTGGAGATCGAACGGTCCTGTGCAAAAGGCTGTTGGATCCACCTCTTTTTTAAGTTCCACTTTAAGAAAACTTTAAGAAATAGGAAAGGGATTTGCGGGAGAAGAGATGGAACAATATGGATCCCATTTAATATATCCATGCAACCTATATGTGAGATCCAGTCCATTCATCAAGCGAGGCCCACCGTCAACATGTCCCCTCGCCAAAAAATAAAAAAAAAAAAAAAATCAGCCCGCTAGTTGTTTAAATATGGTGAGAAGGTTACGATAAATGGAAAAGGCTGGGAAGGAAACATAAACGGTCGTTACGCAATGAGCAGGCGTGGCCCATCCGATGAGTTGAGCAGCCTTATTTCGGGACAGGGCTATGTTAACACTGAGCAGACCATATCTATGACCCTTATATCTCATACACGCGTGTGCATGATGCGCACGTGCTTGGCGATCACCTTTTCAATCTCTCTACGGCTCCGCTCGACTTGAATCGGAATCTTTCCTCCACTCTCTAATTTCCATTGTCATAAAGCTATAAAATAAGACAACAGCGAGAGAGAGAGAGAGTGGGGGAGATAGAGGACGGCCACACCCGATCATTCATCATTGCTCTGCTGAAGCCGAGCTGGATACCGAACGGCCTCTTCTCCCACCGTTCATTTGGCGATGTCTGCACGTTGCCGCCCGATCCCAGCCGATCATCTTCCGATCCCGTCTACTGACCGAATCGAGAGGTTCTGTCCCAACTCCGTCTATCCTCCTTTAGCGAGTTCCGGAATCTCTCAGCGGCGAATCGTTCTGAAACCCGGACGGGAGTACAGTAGGCGATTATGGGTCGGGGAATCGCTGCAGAGTCGAGGGGTTTTCCTCCGATCCCAATCGGACGAGGGCAGATTAAGGAGATTTTCAGTGCGTTTCAGCGCCCTAGAAGAGAGGATCGGAGAGGAAAAGCGTGGTGGAGGGAGGAGGAATGCGGAGGTGATGGTCGCGGCCGGTGTAACGGCTGTATTGGGGGTAGGAAATAGGGTCCTCTATAAGCTGGCTCTCGTCCCCCTCAAGCAGTACCCTTTCTTCCTGGCGCAGCTTGCCACTTTCGGGTACGCTTCTCTTTCTCTCTTTTACACTCTCGAGAACACAGGGCTGTTCATCTGGCCGGCCCCACCGGCCCAAAAATAAGATCTGTCCGTTCATCGAATGGGAGTCAATTTATCCTCAAATATACGAGTAAATGAATGGGCCCACCAGTTGCCAAAAAATGAGGCTGGCCAGCTCATCAGGTTGGGCCATACGTGTGTGACACAAGATGGACTGATGTCGCCATTTTGATTACACGTGTGGCCATGTCGAGGAGGACATCCATATATATACCTGGCCGATCCACGCGCTTTACGAGCTGATCGATCGGCCTGATTTTTCGACGACCTGGTGAATGGTTCCATCTACCGCGCCAGCGTGTGGGAACAGTTGGACTGAGAAGTTTGCTAATTCCACGCGCGTCCAGGGCCGTTCAAATGCACACTCGGACAGTACACGTGCAAATATGAAAAACATGTGTGAGATCTAAACTTGCCAATTTCACTCCCCCTGTAGGCTGCCCTAAACTCGATTGTTTTACACTTAGGTCGGCCATAATCTAAAAGTGAATTGCCGGACCTATTTTTTATGAAAACTCAGATATCCTACTCACGCTGTTATATTGTGACACATGCGCCCCTGTGGATTTGTACGACTCCATGAGCGTTTGTAATCAACGGAACTCAAAACTTATTCCCTTTTGCCTCACCATTTGATGAGCTTGCCTTCTATTTTATTTTATTTTATATATTGTGGACTTAGCTGATAGAGAAATACTTCAATGCCCAGACAGAGTATGATGCATGATAGGCATACAGTTAAAACTTACTCAAAACTTGCATAATGACATACACTTAACTCAAACTTAACCGTCCAAGATGTGCATATTAGATTGAATGTACCATGAACCAAAAAAAAAAAAAAAAAAAAAACTTATTTAGTTATCAAATGGAAAATATCCTTAAAAGTCTTTTATTTTTTATTTTTTAAGTAAGCATCCATGAGTCGGTGATATAGGCAGAGAGCCCCCTAATTGAGGGCAAGGATCAAGTACATTCTTGCTAGAAAATGAGAGGAAACAAGTTCAAAGAAAACTTGCCAAAAATTTTGTAATTTTTTTTTATTCCCGACCGATCTGGGCCGTCGCGTTTGTCGATCCTATCAACGAAGATGCAGTTTGTTCCCTGGATAGTTCAGGAGTCTTCATTAATCCTATCGTCGGGCCACCGTCGATCCCATCGACAAGTTCATTGATCCTATCGACAGACCACCATCGATTGTGCAAACTTAGATATGTTTTTCTGATTTGTTTCCTTTTTTTTTTTGTTAGGATTCTTTTTAATCACGTAATTATGGTCTTAGCCTATTTAAACTTGTTTATTTTCGTTGTTAAAGGATCATCTTCCTTATTATCAATAACTTTAAATTTTTACTCTTTTTCTTTTGGATTCAAGTTTTCCTTCGTGGATTCGAATAAGTCTTGTTAAGGAGTCCTAGAAGCTTTGTGGATTTGGAGTAGTTATTCGTGAGAGATAGTGATCGATCTCACCACGTCCCCTTTTGTACCAAGTTGATATAAGAATGAGGAAAGCCCTCGAGAAGCTGGCTTCTGGAGACGGCCGTGACAATAACTTCTCTGACGTTGCTCAAGGGTTTCAGTATCTTGCAGAGAAGATCGAAGCTCTCCAACAGGAGAATCAGTTGTTTACACAAGGTCTGTAGGCAACTCTCGACTTGATTGCAATGGCGTTGCCCCTACCCTAAGTCCAATGTGATGCTCAACCATCGACGATTGTTGTACGGAACAATTCTGCATTCTATTAAGCACAACCACTGGCAAATCGCAAGGCTACCCTGAATGATTCAGATCTCAACGACGAGGACGTTGTTGTGCAACGACCCGCACAAGGAGATGAACATGTGGATCATGTCGACAGAGAATTCCGAGCTAAAGATTGTCTTTTTAACTTTAATGGCTTACTTAATATCAAAGATTTTCTTGATTGGTTAGCAGAAGTTGAGAGATATTTTTATTACATGGGTGTTCCGGAGGATTAAACAAGTTAAGCTTATTGCATATAAATTGAAATCCGACACCTTTGCGTGGTGGGAGCAGTTACAAATCATTTGCACTCGTTAGAACAAATTGCCCATTCGATCATAGCCCCGGATGAAACGATTGCTGCAATCCAGATTGTTACCCCACAACTATGATTAGTTATTGTTCCAACAATATCAAAATTGCAAGCAAGGAAATCGGTCTGTCCTAGAATATCAGGCCGACGATTGACGACATGTAACAGGTTGTCAGAGACGGACTCCCAGAAGGCCCCAAGATTTATCGGCGGCTTACGACCCATGATCCAAGCCCGAGTTCAGCTACTTCTGGCCTGGACTATGGTGGAAGCGGCTCAATTAGCTACTCGTGTAGAGACACAACTCGCCAAGAATCTTAATCATTTTCATCCTTCGACGCCAGTTCCTGCAGAAGATCTTTCGCAGGACACCTCGCAATCCAATGGGAAGACACCCATTGAGGCGCGTCCTCCACCTCCTAACCCTATGATACGAGGATCAGGAATGGGTTCTCCCTCAGCCCCAACGCGCCATTACAACTACCCCCTGGCCCGAGCCGAATTCTAAATCCGTATGGTTGACCAAGGCCTGATCATTGTTATCGCTTGTGGCCAACCAGACCATTTATCAAACACATGCACTTGGTGGCCGGTGGCTAATTTGGTCATCGTTGAAGGAAATGCTGGAGTTGCAGAGAATGACATAGGACTTGGGTGCTAATCTGGTCGCCGCTTGAGATGTAGAGAATGTAGAGAATGACACATGTCCTCAGCGGCCGGTGGCTAATTTTGTTGTCGCTGAAGGAGATGCAAAGAATGACATAGGACTCTGGGTTGTTGAGAATGCTGAATATGAAGGAGTTGAATGGCTCCCTGGGGATTAAGGTGTGTCCCTGGTCGTACAAAGACAATCATCTATGCCGGATATGCAGACCAACCCCCAACACCACAATCTCTTCCGCACAAGGTGCATAGTGGGTAGAAAGGTCTGTGATGTGATCGTTGATGGTGGTAGCTATGAAAATATTGTGTCGAGTGTGGTGGTGGAGAGGCTCGACTTGAAGACCGAACACACCCATCTCCGTACTCGATTGGTTGGATCCAGAAGGATAGTGTGACAACGATAAAGAATCGATGCCTTGTCTCCTTTTCGATCAGCAAGACCTACAAGGACCAAGTATTGCGTGACGTCATAGACTATGGATGCCTGTTCACATCATACTTGGGCGGCCATGAAAATATGATCGGGAAACCGTACATCAGGGACGGGGCAACACCATCATGTTTATTAAAGAGGGGAGGAGGATTGTTCTCGCCCTTATGATCTTGAAAGAGATCCACAAAGCTTCTAAGGAAGAGGGGCAATCTCTCCTTGTAGTGCGTGAAATTGAAAAAGAACCTAGGTAGAAGGTAGAAGAGTGTGCACTCCATGCGTCGCGAGAGAAAGCTGTTGGAGCACACCCGGTGAAGACGTTGAACGGGTTTCGTGACTCAAGCTCGACGCGAAACTCGAGGACGAGATTTTTTTCAAGTAGGGGAGTCTGATGTAAGGAGAGAACCCCCTGATCGAGGGCGAGGATCGAGCACATTCTTGTTAAAAAGGGACTGGAAAAAAGTTCAAAGAAAACTGCCAAAATTTCTGCAATTTTCAGATTCCCAACGGTCTGGGTTGTCATGTATGTTGATCCTATCGACAGTTTCGTAGATCCTATCGACGAAGACGCAGTTTGTTCATTGTACAGTTCCAGAGTGTCGTCGAACCTATTGACAAGTTCGTTGATCCTATTGACAAACCACCGTCAGATTGTGCGAACTTAGCTCTGTTCGCCGCCTGCCTTTATGTTGATATTACAAAACCTGCCTACTTTTAAATTATTTAAAGTAAATGCTTAAAGTTTCAAGAGACGGCGAGAAAAACGCTTGGTTGACCTTGACTAGCTGTTTTGGACGGAAGATCACCGTTAATGTGTGGAAATGACAATTTTGCCCTCAAGGGCACTCTTTTCACGAGAACAACCTCACCGTTTGTAATGGACTGGGGCCAATTGTCATCCTACCAGATGATCAGAACTGTCCATTTGTTTCGTACAATCATTTAAGGCCATGAGATGAAACAAAGAAGTAGATCTGAATTGCAAGTGGGCTCTAGGAAGGTTTCAACGATGGACAATGTTAGAACCGTAAAATATATTTTCCCAGTGTGGTCCACCTGAGTATTGGATCTACCTCATTTTCGGGTCATACCCTAAAATGTTATGGAAAAATGAATGGATAGTGTGGATTTTTCATAAACACCATGGTGGGCCCCATCTCGCTTTCCACCCAAGAATGTGAAGTGGAGTTGGTGTGACCCTGACATCAACTAACATGGTGCGACCCCAATGGTGGGGCCACCTTGATGCATGTACTGTACATCCACGTTGTCCAACCTTTTGATAAGGTCACAAAAAATTGTATGAAGGAAAAAAAAAAAAAAACTATCGACTTGATCTAAAATTTTTGTGATCCATGAGGAGTTTTTAATGGTCAAACGCTACCTTTTTCCTATGTTTTGGTCCATCTAAGATTTGGATTTGCTTAATTTTTGGGTTATGCCCTAAAATGATACGAAAATATGGATAGACGATGTGGATATACAATAACTGCATCAAGGTGGGCCCCACAGTTAGGGCAGCACCATAACTGGTGAGACTGGGGTCGCACGTAATCTGCTCCTTAGTGAGATAATAGTTGAAAAAGCCCCGAATTACGACGTCATTTTTTATATTGGCCTGTCCATACAGAACGTATTATTTATGTAGCCTGTTGGGCACTGTTTGGATTTTTGCTTGACCAAAATACCCCTTTGCCACACCTCCTCTCGTACGATAACAAATTTTTACAGAAATTAAAAAGGCCTTTTGATGATTGGGTGTGGGTCCCACAAAATCGACTGCTGGGGCCATCCCTTGGCCGATCTGATACGTTCACTTTAATCACGCATTTGTGAGCCCATAAGAGGGTGATTTCAAAACAAAAAAAAAAAAAAAAATGGAGCCTTTTGTGGCCCACACCTACGTTAATGAGGGGAGTTAATTCTGGACTATTTCCTCTGGTGTGGTCCATCCGTGATGAGTTTTACCCTCAAACTTGGACAGAATGTATGAAATTAAAACCCATTTCATGTGGACAGCTTAGATCTCATCCAAGACTATTTAGTGGACCCCACATAAGATGTGAGATGGGTTCAATAGATGGGTCCCTTGCGAGGGAAAGGCCATTTGACAGTTTCCTTCTTTTCTTTTTTTTTTTCTTTTTTTTTTCCTGGGAAGGGACCATTTGGCCATTAGGATCATTGCCACTCCTGTGAGACCCACTCCGACGAGCTTCTAACACCCAAATTGAACATGTAATGAGAAAGTTATTACTGTTTTCATCGGATCTGCGAACGGAGGAGTATCGACGAACAACAATAACTTTGGGCCCACTTTTGGGCAATCAAGTGGGGTCCAAATGAGGTGATTTCAAAGTCATTTGAAAGTTCATCAAATTACCTTTCCAACAAGTACAAGATCATCCAAATCGGACATGTAATGATGGAGTTATGACCATTTTCGTCGGATCTGCGAAGGACAAGTATCGACGAACGACAATGACTTTGGGCGCACTTTTTGGCAATCAAGTGGTGTCCAAATGAGGTGATTCAAAATTTATATGAAATTTCATTAAATTAGCTTTCCAACAAGTACAAGATCACCCAAATCGGACATGTAACGAGGGAGTTATGATCGTTTTCGCCAAAAGACACTGTCCATCGCCAATATTGTACTATCCATCGCTGATATTGCATTATCAATCGCTGACAGTACAATATTGGTGATGGACAGTGCACTATTGGCGATTGAAAGTGAGTATCGGCGATTGACAGTGAGTATCGACGATGGTTAATGTCCGTCAGCAAAAAACGGTCATTTGAATTTTGAATCACCTCATTTGGTTCATGGATTTTTGATTAAAGTGATTGGATCAGATCAGCCGAGGTGTGGCCACAACAATCGATTTTATAGGGTCCACTCTCAATTCTCAAAAGGTTCTGTCAACTTCTGAAAAAAGTTACTGCCATATGAGAGGTGGTGTGGCATAGGGCTGAAAGTTGGGCGGGTTCAACCCGACCGACCCGTGACCGACCCGACATTGGGTTGGGCTTGGGCAAGAATAATCGAACCCGATCTTGAGCTTGGGCTATGAAAACATCAACCCGATGAAGTTTGGGTTGGGCTTGGGTTGAAGTCTCGGGTTGCCCGACCCAACCCGAACCCGATCTATATACAAGTTACTTATACTTTTTTTATACTTTGGTGAAGTAAACTTATAATGTTTATTTGTATTTTAACTTATTTGTTTAGGAAAAGTGAAGTTTTTTATATAAATAAGTACATATATAATTAATAAAGCCATAGGTACCAAAAATAAGGCGTGTATTGAAACATAATAGACTAATGTAACAACGAAAATATTAGCATGTATTAACCCGACCAACCCGATCAACCCGACCGAGCCCGCTTGGGTTGGGCTTGGGTTGAGAATTCCCAACCCGATGTTGGGTTGGGTTGGGTTAGGGTTGAGGTATAGGAACCTTGAGTTGGGTTAGGGTTTAGCACCAACCCGCCCGACTTTCAGCCCTAGTGTGGCATGGTGCCCACCGAGCTACATAAATAATAGATTCTGTATTGTACGTGCCAATAACAAAAATGACATTATAAATTATAAATTGAGGCTTTTTAAACTATCATCCCCCTCCATTGTCGGGTTGCGGTCACATGCTGTGTGAATAGGTGGCTACTGGACGGTGCTCAGTGGGCCCACAATGATGTATTTGTTTTATCCATGTCATCCATCCATCCATATTGTATAATTATTTTTGGGTACGGAATAAAAAATGATGCAGGTCTAAATCTTAGATGAACCACACCACATGAAAATAGTGGTGATTAGACTCCCACCGTTAAAAAATTAGAAGGCCGACTGTAAGGGAAAAGACAAATACCACTTTGATCCAAAACTTCTATGGGCCCAAGAATTTTTCAACGGTAGACGTTGAATTCGTACTTTTTCCTGAGGTGTGGTCCACTCGAGCTTTGGAGATGCTTCATTTTCGGGCTCTAGCCCTGAAATTATCTGGTAAAGTGGATGGACTCGGTGTATAAATTACATAAATCACAGTGGGCCCCACATATTACTCAGCACCATTCAATCCGGTAGCGAATTAGCTGTTACCCCGGTAACATCTTAGTGCTGTTACCCCTACCTTGATGTAGTTTTTGTATATCCATGCCGTCCACCTGTTTTTGGGTCTCATTTTATGAAGAGATCCAAAATTATAAGAAGATCCAAATCTTAGGTGGACCATACCAATAGAAAGAGTGATGAATAACCATTAAAAACATTTTGCGGGCCATAAAAGCTTTGGATCCATATGATCTTTCTAATTTCCCTTCATCCATATCTTCTTGACATTATTTAGAAGTTGGATTGCAAATAAACATTAAGAAAACGTTACAATGGGCCCTTTGAAATTTTTTATGGTGAGGCACTCAATCAACACTGTTGTTTCATGTGGTGTGGTCCACCTGAGATTTGGATCCATATAAATTTTGGTATCTCATCCTAAAATGGTCCATAAAAACGGATGGACCGCATGGATATACAGAAGATCATCAATGTGGGCCCCACGGTAGGGGTAACACCCACTAAGCTGTTACCCCGGAACACCTAATTCGCATCCAATCCGGTTTGGGATCGGTTTTGGTGTATTCCGGGATTTATGAGGATGGTGGATCACGGGGCCGATTTTAGTGTAGTTTCCTTACATCTATGCCGTTCGTTCATTTTGACAGCTAGTTTTAGGCTAATATGCCAAAAATGAAGAAGATCCAACTCTTATGTGGACCACATAAGAGGAAACAGGCGTTATTGAGTTCACACCATTAAAAACTTCAAAACTTCATAGAGGCCGCGGAATGTTTATTTTCAATTCAACCGGTAAAAAAGACCTAGATGAATAGACAATGAAAATACTTGACCCAAATCTTTTGTGTCCCCCAGAGAGTTTTTAATGGTTGATTACTCCTGTTTCTTGTACCATGGCCCACCTGAGGGTTGTGCCTTAAAATGAGTTTTCAAAATGGCTGGACGGCATGGATGTAAGGAAATTACATCAACCCATGTTCAGATGGTACCCGCACCTAATCCACCCTCCGTCTCTTTTTTTCTCTGCCATGCCAGATATGATGTGACGTTTCATGTCATTCCTGATCGCATGATAAATAAGGCCCACCGTGATGTTTGGGAGAAATCCACTCTGTTCATCCATTTTTCTAGATTATTTTAAGACATGAGACAAAAAATAAGGGACATCTGAAACTCAAGTGGGCCACACAAGTGGAAACAATGGAAATGGTCTTATTCCCATTCCATACTTTCTGAGCTCGATCATGATATTTATATGCCATCCAAATCCCAAAGCCCAAAAATGTTTCAACGGTGCCTGTACAATTTACACTTTTTTCTGTCGTGTGGCCCACTTGAGCTTTGGATCTAATTCATTTTTGGGATCACGCCATAAAATGATTTGGCAAAACATGTGAATGGGTTGGATTTTTCACAAACGCCATGGTGGTCCCTGCCTAGCCTGGGATAAAAACATTCATAGCCTGCATTACGCCCCGAAGGGCATTTTAGTCTTTTACAAAAATAGGTTTTAAAACCGTACGAAATTGCAACGTCAACTGACGCTGGGCTATTAAATAGATACCGGACAAAAGGGGAAGCTATTACTTTAAATAACTTAAAAAGTAGACGGGTTTTGGTCATTTCATTAAAAGATAGGCTGGTTTTAGTAAAAGACTTAAAAAACGAAAAACAACGCTGCAGATTTTAATATGATGTGCTTTTACGAATCGGATTGCGTAGTAACTTCGCACGTAGTAACTCCGCACGCTTACGCTAAGCGTGCGGAGTAAACTCCGTGGGGCCCACCGTGATCTATGTATTTCATCCACTCTGTCCATCCATCTTAACAGATAATTTTAGGTATGATACTAAAAAACGAAGCATATAAAAATCTAATGCGGACCACAGCACAGGAAAAGTGTGAACTGAATGTCTACCATTTGAAAAATTCTAGGGGGAGACAGAAGTTTTGGATCAAGCTGATAATTGTGTTTTCCCTTCATCCATGTCCATGTGATCTTATGAACAGGTTGGATGACAAATGAACATCACTGTGGGGGCCTGGGAAGGTTTCAACGGTGGAAATCAGTTTTCCCACTATTTCCTGTGGCATGGTCTACTTGAGATTTGGATATGCTTAAATTTTGGGCTCAACCCTTAAAATGAGCTGAAAAAACATATGGACGGAATAGATAAAGCACATACATTCTAGGTGGGCCAACAGAGTTTACTCGTGCTTTTATCACAACATCTTCGTGATATTGGCCGAAAAAAAAAGTGCAAACATTTAAGGAAATTATTATTGAAATATATTTAAAATTAAAATTTATTTAGTAATTTACAATAAATTTAAGATTCTTTGTTTTCTGCTCTGATAAACATCACAAGAAAAATCTAAAGATTCACAGGGACAGGCTGGGCCCAGAAATTGCAGAGACAAGATTTGTCACTGTGGTTTTTGGGGGCTTTCGGTATCTCTATTTACTCGTCTTCGGTCCTCTGGACAAAATTAATTTGTCCTGAGAGATGCCCATGCGGGCCAGTGGAACCCATGGATGTCATTTCTTACGCCATAGAGCAGGGCTGCAGGGGACCAGCAAAGGAATAATCACTGTGGCTAGCGGAAGCCGTGCTTTCCTTCACCTTTTCTCTTGGGAGACCGAGACTGGGGATTACTATTCGCAGCTGCGCGTGAAGACTCTCTCTCAAACATGTGCTCCACACGTGATGAGATGCCATGCGCGTGAGAGTTCATCCACGTCCATCAATTGTATCCTATCCTATCGGGTTAGGTGCCGCCCTTACTGGTGGGTCCCACCTTGATGTAGCTATTCTATAGCTATCCCGTCCATCCGTTTTTGCCCGCATGATGAAGCATAAGCTATACTGAGCCTAAAAATGAAGCAGATCTAAACAGTGGTGATTGAACACACGACCATTAAAAACTTCCGAAGCCCACCGTACTATCCCCTTTATAGTTTGTAAAAATACAAATATCAGAAGATTAATCCAAAAAAACTTTTATGGCTCACAGGATATTTTTAATTATAAAAAACCACTTCATCTTGTAATTTGGTCAGCTTCAGATTTGGATATGCTTCCCTAAAATGATCTGACAAAACGGAAGGCGTGGATATAGAATACATAGTACACGGATCCAAGATTCAAGTGGGCCGCGCTAAGGAAAAGGTGGATAGGGTTCCCTGGGTCCACAGTAATATTTAATATTCCATCCATACCGTTCATAGTGTCATTGATTGCTACGGGGATGAACTGAAAACACAAATGTTAACCTGATTCAAAATTTCTATAGCCCCACTAATATTTCAACTGTAGGACGTTCAATCCTCACGTTTTTGGCCCACTTGAGTCTTGAATGCGGATCATTTCTTGCCACACTTCCTAAAATGAGCTCACAAAACGGAAGGACGGCGCTGATTTCTCACGAACATCCTTGTGGGCCTCACCTAGATTTCCAGCGCAGGAACTTCTTTAGCAGGAAGTCCGCGTCCGAATACATACATCAAGGTTGGCCCTGCGGTAAGGGCCGCCGCACCTACTCCGCTCCCCCTAAACTCGGCCGCAAGTTTCCTTCTTCGTCGTCGGTTTTTTTTTTTTTTTTTTTTTAATTATTATTATTATTATTATTATTATTATTATTATTATTACCTCCTCCATGCCGTTCGCTTATTCGCAAACATGGCCCAACCTGATCAATGGGCAGGGTCTATTCTGCGCCAACACAATATTCCTCGTCTGGTCTTCACAATGGATGCACCCAATCTCCCATGCATATCCCATTTTGATCGTTCTGCTGTGCACGCAAAATAGGGGAGTGGTTGCTCTTTCTCTAGCCGTCCGTCCATTTATTGACGTGACGGTACCCGATTTTACTAGTGGACGGACTGGATTTTGGAGCAGGGAATGCAGGTGCTGGGCTCTGCAAAGAGAGGTGACATTTTAACTCACGATTTAATACATGGGCCCCCTCCTTGGTGGATGTTTCGCCTTTTTTCCTTTTGTTTTTCATGGACAGAAGTGAGAACTACAAACGAGAAAAACGAGGACTCATTCCTTCATTGTAACCCTAACCTTGGGAAGCATTAGAGAAATGTAGGGAAATGGTGGAATTTTTCAATGATATTTCAGGAGATGCTAAAATACATATATTTGCATATATAAGAATTAAATAATAGCGAGAAAGATACATATTTGCGTATTTAGGAATCAAATAATTAGTTTCCCTTTAATGGAGCCTAAAAGTATGTATGGTTGACTTAGGGAAACATTGGGAAAACATGGGGAAAATGGTGGATCCATCCAACCATACATCTATGCATGCACAGACGTACAAACACACATGCATGATCCATCCATCCATTCATCCAACTAACCATCCGACCATCCAATCATCCATACATACATACATACATACACATACGTACACACACACACACACATACATCCATGATCCATCCATGCATGCATACTATACACATACACATATGCATTTCATCATACAACCATGCACCCATAAAAAATTTGAAATGTATTTTTTTTTAATATACAACTTTTTGGCAATACTGATACATTGGTGATACATTAATGATATAATCAAAATATCGCCAATACATTTGTGATACAAGCGACACCTTGAATTTACAAAGTTGAAAATGACGCAGGACAATGGGCATTCAATTAGGTAAGAAAATCCATATTCTATATCAAAGGTCACAAGCATGAAATGTCGGAACTATAAAATCTCACGGGTCGGGACCCATGGAAGGTAGAACTTTCATGTCCAAGCGTAGGGTTAATCCTAAATCTAATGGATAAAATTCTAGGGTTCCTAGGATATGGATGGAATTAGGATTAATGAAAATTAGTATTAGGGTTATGATTTGAATGATGAGGGAATTGAGGCTTTAGGGATTTAAGGCTATAGGAAGGGTGGTATTCGGATTTAGATGAAAAAGGGGTGTTTGGATTTGAAAATGGGTTGAGATTAGGTTAGATGGGAAGGATTCGGATGTGGAAAAGCTAGGGTTTTGGGGGAAACTAAGCAAAATGGGTTGTTGGCCTATTCCGAACGAAGATGGGTTCAAGATTTGGGGATTTGGGCTAAGGTTTCAAGAAATAACAAGAAATCTATCAATCGAATGGAAGAGAACAATCAAAATACCTGGATCTCATGGAGAAGAAGAAGTGAAGACAGATAGAAGGGATAGTCGGCATCACACCGTTGGCCCAATCATTGGAGGTTCAAGCTTATCTCAAGCAAGAATGAATTTTCTTCTTAATATTCATAAACGTAATAATGAAAATAGGGTTTCTAATAAAGCTTATATAATCCATGTTTAGAAAAAGTGTACTAAAGTGCCTAAACAAAAGAAAAATAACAAAATGACGTGCAAAATAAAACAGTCCGCTCCTCTCTCCTGCTCCTCAAATGTCATCGAACCACAACGAAATAGGTGCTGAGATGGGTGCGACACGTCTCCTACGCTGGTACACTTGGAAAAAGGAACGTGATGGTCTGATGTCCCCATTAGAAAATATTGGCGATACAAGTGACACCTGGAATTTATACAGTTGAAAAAATTGGCGATATTAGTGACATATTGCCAATACTTAGAATTTCTAATACTACCAGTGTTAATGGTTTCGTCGAGCTAGAGATATGGATAATATCAGGATATTATCAATAATATCATGGATACTCTGAATAATGCATGCATGCATGCAATATGGCATAAAGCATTTGATTTTCCTTTAAAGGTCCCCAAATAAGTCGGTGCCATGTTTTAGGTGGGCCCTGCTAAGTGCTTCTAGATGTTTTAGGCATGATTTCACATGGTATGGCCCACCTGAGTTTTTTATACAACTGATTTTAGGACATCCCATAACCTAGAGGGGACCCATCAAATGCACAGTGTGGATGTCCAACAAACATCATGGTGGGGTCCACAGAGCTCGACCTCATGGGAAGCTCCTATGAGGTCAATGTCATAATACCTTATATATATGCATGTGTGTATGTGTGTGTACACACACACACACACACACGCACACGCACGAGCGCGCACGCGTGCACACACACACATATACACTGCCTTCTTGAGGATGATGACCTCATCCATCAAGCCACCCATTTGAGCTCGTAGGACCTCCATAAAGCCCTCGATGTCCTTTCGAAGGCCTTCCACCTCAGCCTTGCTGTCAGGCCTTTCCTTTTCTAAATTGGCGACCTACCTCTAGCTCTTCTGGCATCCTTGCCACATCCGGCAGACGTCGGATCTAAGGCACTGATGCGGCCTTCAAAATTCGTAATATATATTGAAAGATGCTCTGGTGCTCTCAGAGCACTATATATTGAAAGATGTGTGGAGTTTCTCACATCCAACCTGTTGTATTCACCTAGTGGATGACTTTTAATCTTTCTTGTGCATGTAACATCCAACCCATCCAATTGGTTGACCCCATCATGAGGATCACCTTGTGCAAAAACCAGCCACGTTCGCTCATTGAATGGGCCACACTTGTATCACCTAGCAGCTGACTTCTAATCTTTCATGTGCATGCAACATCCAACCCATCCTATAGGTTGGCCCCATCATGCGGATCACCTTGAGCAAAAATCAGCCACATTCGCTCATCGAATGGACCACACTTGTGACCATACATTGGTTTTTATGGTGTGCTCGATGCCACTTGGGAGGCGAATACACAAAAAGAAACAAGAAAAGTGCAGTCACCTCATGGTGGGGCCAAGATATTGGAAGGGTTGGATGTTGTGCGTTCTTAATAGGTTGGAAGTTATACTCTAGGTGGAGCGTAACTTGTGGTCCGACTGGTTGTACTTGAGACCACACACGCATGCACGCACAAAGAGAATTGTTTTTCCCCAATTCCCTTTTGATTCATCCCATACATGAAAGTCTCCTAGTTGGATCAGTGATCAATTCTTAGGAAAGAGATATCCCTTTTGATTATGATCATGACAATACTGCTATACACACGCGCCCGTGTGCTTGTGTGTGTGTATATATGTAAGAGAGTGTCATTTCTATCTTGTTGAGCATGTGTGCATCTGCCAGTCCATCTAAAAAGTTGGCCTCACCATGAGGAACACCTTCTGCAAAATTCAGCCCAATACACCCACCAAGTGGGCCACAACTGTATGTTTTTATTATATCAATGGCTATCCATTGTTTACTATGGTGTGGCCTACCTGATGAAGATTTTTGAACTTCTCGATGCTCATCATGGGGCTAATTATTGGATAGGTTGGAAGTCACACAGACATGGTAAGTTGGAACTTATCCTTAACTGCAAAGCAATGAATGCTAGTGTATACGAAATACTGAATAGGTTTTTTTTTTTTTTTTTTTTTTTTGAAGCTTGAAACTGTGAAGGCAGCGCAGAAAAAGTTCATTTAAGGATATCTTCAATTTTATGTCACCTGCATCTAGTGGAAAACTAGAAGATGTTCGTTCATAGTTTAAGCCTTTGGCAGTGGCATATTACTGTTTCTTGGACATAAACTTCCATATCAGCATTTGTTTAGCCATTCAAAACTGTCATTTGTTACACATTTTACAGTTTCAGAAATGGTCCACCTCAATTTCCCTTTTCAAACACATGGTGATTTTTTTTTTTTTTTTTTTTTATGGGTTCATACACCCCACTGTCAGTACACCTACCCACACTGTTAGTCACACCACAATGTTAGCCACGCCCACTTGGGAATTGATACCAATACCTGAAGTGTTGAAATGAGGTTATCTTCACTCAGTCTACCACTTGAGCTCTGGATCCAGGTGTCAAACACATGCTGATTGGTCATAAATATTGTAAGGGAGATAAAGCTCAATTTTATCTGGTGCTCTTGTTGCTGTAAAAAGTTTCTGTTTCAGAAATGTATCAGTTTTTTTTAAATAGTCATATATTATTCCATGCATATCCAAAAAAAAAAAAAAAAACCATCCCAATTTGTGTTAGGGGAGTTATTTGATACTCTCACAGAGTATTATGGTTGATACGCAGTCATTCAGAAATTACATAGGCATGCATTAACACAAATTATTCTATACAAATTGCCAGACCCACTCTAGACAGGTTATCTTCCAAAAATTAGATTGGTTGAATAATCCTAATCTCTGATTCGGGGAGACCATTGGCTATGGTTCGTCTTAACCATCTAATAAATCTCCATTAATCTACTAGCTAAGAATCAAATAACTGTAAATTTTGGTTTATGATCCGTCTAAAAGTGTGACTCACCATCTGGATGGTTTAATTTGGTTTACTTGTTTCCCACACCTACAATTTCATAATGCCTCCATGTCAACCATCACACTCCGCTGGAGTATCAATGTTCTTCTCTGTGCTACAGTGAATCATGCACCTAAAATTGTCAGTCTATGTCCACTCTTTGATTTTCTTCTTTGAAGCACAATATTTTTATCTGGGGCTTAGTCACATACTTATTTTTCCAGATATGTGGTGGTATACTTCTCCATTCTATATTTCCGCTATCATGCTGGCGTCGTTACAGATGAGATGCTTTCCTTACCGAAGACTCGGTATCTCGCTGTTGGTCTCTTAGAGGCTCTCGGTGCAGCATCAGGAATGGCAGCTGGAGGTACTATACATCTCACATTTGCAATTTTCTGTTGTTCCTTCATAATTGAAGCTTATATTTTTTATGACGCTGCAGACCACTTGAGTGGCAGATGTCTGCATTCTGTGTATTTTCTTTTGACAGACACTTATATGTGGAATCTGTTGTAATTAAATATTACTAGCTATAATAACAACAACATACTCAAAATAAAGATGTACCTAATCAATTTATGAACTTTCAGTGAGTGTTATGCCAAGTTATGAGATTTCAGTAAGTTTGTATATCAAGTTATGAAAATTGATTGGGTACATGCCATGTTTTACCATTTACCAATAATTCAGTATAACATGTTAAGGGATAATGTTTTTAATGGTGAGTTGCATTAGACTAAGATGACTAACTACATTTTAATTAGGATGTGTTTTCCTTCTCAATACATCAGTGTCATGCATTCTTACTCTACGTTTAGTTCCTGTTTGGTTTGGGGATTGCCTCGGTAATGTAATGGAAAAAGGGCCATCATAATGATTTTACCACCGCAAAACCCAACATGGCAATCGTCAGTCAAATGTAGATGTTTTCAAGAGACAGGTAAAGGAATTTGTAATCATTGCTCTTTTCGATTTCATTACCATGGAAATTTCGAATCCAAACAGGCAAATCAGTGTATGGATTTGATGATTTGACATTAAAGAAATGGAAAAGTGTCATCATTACGATTTTACCACCAGTAAATTAAATACGACAATCCTCAGTCAAAAGCAGATGTTTGAGGAGACATGAATTGGTAACCATTGCACTCTTCCATTACATTTTGTGGTAATCCTCAATCCAAACTGGCTTGGAGTTGATAAGCCCACCAAATTCTTCTAGCATGATTGGTAATTTTCTTTTTTAATTGTAGCTCAAATTTTTTATTTATTAAACTACACAAAAGATAGAGAAAACAAAGAGGGTGCAGAAGGATGGGATGATGAGGGATCATCCAATGTCTATATGAAGATCATTAGAACACATCCCATAATCTCTATATATATATAAAAAAAAAAAAAAAAATCCCTTTTACACATCCCTTAAGTTGGGGAAGACCTGAAGCCCAATAAAATCACTTGCTTTTAGCTCTTGAGAAAACAACCTTCAGAGATTGTTTTATTGCATCGTGCATAGCCTCATCCATATCATTGTTTCAAAAGGCTACTATTGCTTATGCTTCAAGGAAAGGCTTGTGTAATAATGTCTCAATGCTTAATTGAAGCTCAAATAACAAAAAACGCTTTTGCTGAAGGCTTAAGGTTTATGCCTCACTAGAAACAGAATGTTGACCAAGGAAACAAGGAAAGCTTCTCCATTTGGCTAGAGTTCAAAAACTATTCATTTGAAAGAAAACCCTAGTTTATGACTTTTGAGGATTGTGAATTTTTGTTGTAGGGTTTTCTAAAACCCTATTTACATCAAATTTCTCAAATCTAGATACTTTTCAGTACAAACTGTAGAGGTTGTTTTGCAAATCAAATGATAGATACGTAAGCTACAAAAGCCACCAAACTGACGTTTCTGAAGTATCACTAAGAATTACTAATGACTGAATCGCATGATTGATGAATGGTGAACTTTATATTTCTTTGTTTTGATTTCCATCTTTGTGGGCATTTTGTCTTCCTATTCTACTTGAGTTGTCTACTTTTAAGTTTTAAATGGTGTTGCAAATTAGTTACTGTATCTACCACATAATTGTACCAAAGCATTTTCTTACATAATATATTTTCCAGATGACTTGCACATTATATTGTATTTGTTGTTCTTAAATTTATACATAAGCCACACAGTCTACCTGATAGACTCGCATGATATGTTTTGATTTTCCATCTTTGAGGGAGTCGTCTTCCTCTTTTGCTTGTGGCAACGAATTTCAAAGTTTAAACGGTGTCGAAAATTTGTTAGTGTATCTACCTCTTAATTGTACCAAAGTATTTTCTTACGTAATATCTTTTTCTGGATGACATGCACATTAAATTGTATTTGTTTAACTAATCGTTTTCAAATGCTTTTGTTTTATAGGTTGGTAATATATTACTTGTAGGCATCATACTGAGATTTTTTTTTCCTTGGACAGCAAATCTCTCCGGGGCATCAATTCCAATATTATCTCAGGTAATGATAATTATTGTTTTCTTGAAAAATTCATTAAATATATAGAATTCTTGTTGTCAATTGACCTCCAAATCCATTGGGGTTCCCATGTTGGACATGACATGACATGACATGACATGGTTATGCAATCTTATGTCATATATGGTATCGCTAACTCGTACCTGAACATCTTTTTATTAAAAGTAAGAAAGAATTATAGACAAGGAAAATTATAAAAAAGAAAAGCAATCATTTTTGAAATTTTTTTGTTCAAAATCTATGCCACTATTAAAGATTTACAAAAATATATTGCTTTTATAAAAATTTTTTACCAATTACACTTCCTAAAACTTCCACTACCCTCTCGCCTCTCTATTAACTATTGTCTCTTGTGATGAATTTGCCTCCATCAAGCTTTGGCATGTAACACCTGCCATAGGGTTACAAACCACCCAGGTGGACAATCTGATCCAACATGTTTGGCCCACAGATTGTCCACCTGGTGTGAAATCGGGTTATTCCACACACTAGGTGGACAATCTGATCCAACATGTTTGGCCCACATGATGAGTGGATTGGCCTATTTTTCACACTAGGGGATCTTCATCCTGCGGACAAACTTGAATCGGCCTAATTTTGACACTTGGGGATCTTGAACCTCGGGACAAGCTTCTCACAGATCACATCTCCTGCATGTGAGAATGTAGACCGTTGAATGTTTGTCATTTTCCAGTTTACCGTGGACTAACGTTTTCTCTTTCCTAAGCGTCTATCTTTTGGCCATACAATTGAAGGCTTTGGGTTTTCCGATTGAGGAGATTTTTACTTCATGAGCCATTTACAGTGGGGCCCATAATCTCATGGGTTGGAACTTGAACCACACCCTATTTGTACATGTTAAAAGGCTATTGTCCATGTGCTCTTCTAGAGCATTATAATGGTTAGAGGTTTACTAATTCCACACGTTTGTGGGAGTCGTGTCCATCCACATGTAGGTACATGTGTCAATATTTAAACATGTGTGCAATAAATTATTAGGGTGGGCACACATGTATGACTTAGGTGTATCTGATGAAAGATCGTTCTAAAGTTTTTGACATTTTTCAATTTTTTTCATAGAGATTCAAAATTGATTTAAAAGCAATATATTTGTATTTTAGTCTGATAATACACTGGAGTATTCATCCACCTCTTTTCAGCATACGGGACTTCATCTAGGATCTTACACCAGACTTCATATGCCTAGACCTCACAATAGAATGTGGTAGCTGAAAGAAAAAACCGACACCTGTTGGAGGTGGACGAATCACTTCTCACCCATATGCATGTTGCTAAACGATTCTACGGGTGTCATTCTCATTGCATGTCATCTCATTAGTAGGTTTCCCTCTGTAGTATTGAAAGGCAAGACCCCTTTTTCTACCCTATTTTTTTTTTTTATTTAGCACATTTTTCATTATCTACTCGTGTATGTGCTCTTCCGTTTTCCACAAATTTGGACCTAGAAGTGACAGACTTGATGCTAGAGTTGTCATGCGTGCTGCTTGGATATTCCTGTACCAAAAAAGTATACAAATATTATAACCTTGTTGCCCGTCATCTACATGTGAATGTCGATTTCACGTTCTTTGAGGATGCTCCTTACTTCACCTCCAATGTTGGTGAGGTGAAGTTACACTCCTAGGACGTCTCGCTTGCAGTTCCTCGTCTAGTGGTTGATATTTTTGAACTTATGGCCTCTGCTAGACATACACCATTATATCATGCTAGCGAAGGAGTTGATTCTCGCGATTCAAACACCCCCTCGTCTTCTCCTTCACCCATGGGTTTGTCCTCTGCTCTTGTTGACTTGGAATTACGGATTGCTTTCCAAATGTTATTCAATCTTGCACCTTACATCCTATATCTCACTTTGTTTCTTATCATTGATTGAGCCATAATTTCCATGTCTTTGCTTTATACTTGTCGCATCTATTTTTACCCACGAATCATCATGATGCATGGGCTCATCCTGATTGGTATAAATCCATGGAAGATGAGATGGTTGTTATGTACCAAACCCATACATGGGAGTTTATATGTATCAAACCCATATAAAAAATCGGCAATTATTCGCGCAATCTTTGCGTATAACGACCGGTCGACAGGGGGTCACAACCAGTCGTGGATGGCCCAAAACTATCCAGCGTGCTAGAGGGCTTCCTATCAAAATACGACCGGTCCTTGAGTGTGCACGACCTGGTCGTCAGATGATGTTTCTTTGCATTTTCTCATACTCTTCCTCCAGTCCATCTCCATCATGAAGGTCCTCGATCCTCACCCTTGATCATGGGATTCACTCCCAACATCACAAGACTGGCCACTTTATCAACTTGATGTCAAGAATGCATTCTTTCATGGAGACTTGGCTAAGGAAGTCTAGATGGAGCAACCTCATGGATTTGTTGCTCAGGAGGAGATTGGGAGAGTATGTAGACTTAGGAAACTAATTTACAACTTGAAGTAGTCTCCAAGAGTGTGATTTGACAAGTTCAATAAGGTATTAAATTTTTCTTGTTAGTCATGCAACGCACCCACCCTGTTAGCTGCGCAACACACCCACACGGTTAGTCACATGATGCACCCTCCCATTGGTGGGGTTAATGTGTCTCCGTAGCATTTCAAACCTGAGACCTGTTATTGAAACGCCTAGGCATCTTCCAATTGGGCTAGCAGGCGAGACACCAATAAGGTGTTACTTGCTTATGGCTTTTATCAGAGTAAGTTTGATCACTCAGTGCTCATAAAACACAGTGATAAGGGCATGATAAAATTGATAATGCATGTTAATGAGATCTTCATTATAGGGAGTGACACATCTGGCATCTCAAACCTCAAGAAGCATCTCCAAAAATATTCTTAAGACCAAAGATCTGGGACTCCTTCCCTACTTCTTAGGATTGAGGTTGCTAGATCAAAGTCTAATATTATGTGCTTGATTTCCTGAAAGGAGACTGGCATGCTTGGATGTAGACCGGATGATACGCCTATGGAGACTAGTGGGAAGTTATTGGATGATCAGGGAGATTTATTTGATGATCCGGGAAGATATAGAAGAATAGTTGTAAATCCGATATATCTTACGATCACTCAGCCAGATATTGCTTTCACTGTTAGTTTGTGAGTAAATATATGCACCGACCAAGAGTTCTACATTAGGAGGCAGTCCTCAGAATTCTCAAGTATCTGAAGAAAGCACCTTGTCAGGGGATCTTGTATTGGGCTAATGGTCATCTTTAGATAGAGGCATTTGTTGATGCTTGATTGGACAGGTTCCAATATGGATAGTTGGTCTACTTCAAGATATCTTACTTTTATTGGAGCGAATTTGGTCACCTGGAAAAGCAAGAAGTAGCATGTTGTTGCTCATTCTAGCACAAGGCCTAGTATAGAGCCATGGGCCATGCCATCTGTAAGCTGTTATGGCTCAAGTCCTTATTATAGGAGCTTCAATTGTTCATAGGAGCTCCTATGGTGCTCTATTGTGATAATCAGACAACAACCCACATTGCAAACAATCCAGTTTTCCATCAGAGGACTAAGCACATAGAAGTTGACTGCATTTCATCTGAGAGAAGATTGCTTCCAATAAAATTGCCACAACCTATATTCAGTCTAAATCACAGATTGCAGATATCCTCATTAAGTGTTACCATATACGCAACTTCCTTTAGTTCCATGCCAGGCATGATTAATATGTATCCTCCAACTTGAGGGGAAGTGTTGAATGGGGAACATTGTATTTTGGGTGGTCCAACAATTTATCATATATTTTCTCTCATTATTTTATTAGGGCGGAAAAGAGCCCTAATCTCTCGATTAACCCTTAACCATATGATATAGCTAATTTCTAAGCTTCAGTCTTAGAGCACGACTTTTTGTCTAGTTGGTAGTTTTTTCCATAGAGGTTTCAACAACTTTGAATTTTCCATCTTAAACTACTCTAAGATTTTATGTATGTAGGTAGCTTGAGACAAGCCCAAGAATCTCCTAGGACAATCCCTGATGATTTTTATCCCAAGAATAAAATTGACTTAACCAAGATATTTCACTTCAAAATTCGAGAAAAGCGAATCTTTAGTCGTCACCAATAGTTACATATCATTACTAGTTAATATCTACATATAGAGATAGTATTAGAAAAAAAAAATTCGACTTCTTCTCATATACACAATGACCTTCTTGACTCATTGTAAACCTGAAAGTGGTGATGGCTAAATGGAACTTCATATACCACTGCCTTGAAGATTTTTTCAGCCCATTGATAAATTTTAATAGTTTGAAGACTTACTTAAGGTTCTTTGTTCCCACATATCCCACAAGATGTTGCACATATATTTCTTCATCTAAGTCATTATTTAAGAACGTGGTCCTTATATCCATCTGATATAACTCTAAGTCTAAATTTGCGACAATGGACAAAATCATGCAAATTGAGGAGAATTTCGCAGCAAGTAAAAAAGTATCATCATAATCAACACCTTCTTTCTGTGTGAAACCTTTAGCAACTAACTGTGCTTTATACTTGTCCTTTGTACCATCTACATTTTTTTTTTAATCTTAAATACCCACTTGTTACCCATCGCTTTATGATTGATAGGCAAATTTACAAATTCCTAGATTTTATTCTTCTTTGTGGATGCAATCTCTGTCTATGGCAGTTATCCAATAAACTTAATTTGAGACAATAACGCATCCTAATAAAAATCAAGTTCATTATCGTCAATCCCAATGCAAGAGTATAATTCACCCTCAATATGGAAGTACCTTCAGGGAATTAATCCTCTTTCACCTTAACATAATTCAAGATCAGGGATTTTAAAAAGCTTTATCTCAGCTTTTTTCTTCTTATGGTTGAAGTATCAAATTCTATTTCGATCCATCCTCCACGGTTTTCATGAACTAGAACGTATCCCTTTGAGTGCATAAGGTACCTGATGACTACGTACTCAATAGTTTTGCTATAAAGTTTACTTCTATGAGGAGTAGGTAGTAAAATATGTTCTAATGATCTCCAAGAGATCATCATCAATCTAACCGTGTCCAATATTTTTTTGTTCCTTATCTTCGCAACTCCATTTTGTTGTAGAGTATAAGCCATGGTGTATTGTCAGATGTTACCAACATTTTCACATTATAATTTGAATGTTTCAGATATATACTCACTACATCCATCAGATCTAAGGATTTTGATCGTTTTCTCTAGTTGATTCTCTAATTCAGCGTTATATTTAAGAAAACAGTCAAAAGCCTCATTTTTATATGAGATGAGATACACATACCCATAGTACAAGTAATCATCAATATAGATGATGAAGTATTTGCATCTATTTCTGGTATTTTCATTTAGGGGTCTACAAATGTCTAAATGGATTATTTTTATTTGACCCTTAGATCTAGCAGCTTTAGGAAAAAAGGTTCCGTATTAGTTTTTCAGACACAATGTTTACAAAATGGTAGATTGATTCTGATAAAGAATCTAACAGACTAGACCAGTTTTTAATGTGGCTTAACCTTGCATGCCATTTTATAGATTTAGATATAGCCGATTTATTTGACATAAAAAAATAAAACAAGAAGTGCATCATCACCATCTACGTCGAGAATAAATAATTTGAAATTAAACTACCTTGTACCAAGATATTGTTATTCAATCTTAAAGAAACTTTAGTGCCTAAAAATGAATATCAAAACCATCTACTAATAACTTAGAAATAGAAATCAAACTCCAACGCATTTTGGTGCATAAAGAGTATTAAAGGCTTATTGCTTGCCTTACGCACATATGGAGATGGTAAATGCTAATCCTTAATGTCACGACCCGAAATCCGACCCCCGAATAAATAACCCGAGGACGGATTTTCAGTGTGATAATATAGCGAAAATATAATCAATGTTCAGAAATAACATTATTATCATCAGCAAAGATTTATAAATCAAATCAATCACAAGCGTGCATATAATAAAATCTGCTAGTCCGACTCATAATAACTCAAACTAAATAATACTATCTACTAACTATCTTATCTAGAATAAATTAAAAGAATTCCTCAATTGCACCAACGTCCTCTTCCTGCAACGTTGTCATTTCTGTCACTGGTAGTCCTTCTCTGGCCATTTGGTCATCACCTTTAACACCTACAGTTCCCTAAGAAGGGTGAGCAAACTATGCCCAGTGAAAAGATACAACTATACCACAGTTCATGGTATAGCAATTAAATGAACATTATATAATAACACAAATAAAGCAGATAAATTCACATGGAATAGCGTATGGATGTTCAAGCACTCAATGCTCACACGTTCTTCAACAAACCATGATACTGACATAAGAACTCATCACATGACAAGTACACATCCAAGACAAACTGACCATCATAAATCAAGGTTCATATTCACATACCACAAGCACAACAACATCTCTCAAGATCTACATACGAATCAGAGACTTAGACCCACATCACTCGTAATTCGGCATACAAGATGCTCTCAGACCCGCTCTCTGCAATTATATGTAGACCCACTATCCCATAAATCAGAGACCTGGGTTCCCATCCACGTAATTCAACCATATAGGATGTGTTAACCCATTCCCTACAGATATGTATAGCCACAAAGCCCATAAGTTGGACGGACGGGGAAACATCCTAGTAACTCAACCATACTGCATGCAACCACCTGTGCTCCACAAATATGCGCTCTCACAATTCCCCAAGTGTGCCACACATAGGTGTATAGGCAAGGGCTTGGGTTCCTTAGCTTTGTAGATAGGTATGTACACAAACCAAGTGCAATAATTCCAAAGATAACCCTTTGGGCAAGGACTATTTCACATGCCCCTACCCGAACTCAACCCCGTAAGGACACCTCACTCTACACATGCACTCTTTATGCACTATTTACATGATGATCAATGGTGTTAACGTGCATGCATGGCTTACATGGGAACAAACACTTACAAAAGCAGGGTTTATACAAAAGTAATCTCAACCATCAAACAGGTTTCTGATTAGCATCTATTCTTATGTTAAGCATAGTGATGGTCAAATTAACATAGATCAATCAAACAGAGGTCTATATCATCAGAGACATTCTTATACATTTGGATCCACATATCTAACCATGGATTTACATACATATCTAATCAAGGATCTACAATTTTATCTAATCATGAATCTACAAAAAAAAGCTGGTTAAAACATAAGTGAGAATGGGGTTAATATCCCAACTCACGGGATCAGCGATGAATCTAGCTTCTTCTAATTAGAACGACGAACGTCTGCCTCCGATTGCAATCTCACGAGCACAACCGCTCAATGCGGCCACACGATCACCCTCGCCTTCACTTCTATGGTCAGGATCAACGAACTTTTCTTCTACCAATGGCTGATTGTCGGGGCCTAACTGATGAATGGAAAGGGGTGTAATGGCCGATTAGGGTTAGGGCTTTTCTCTGGTATGATATGGCGTAAGCTCTCTCTTAAAGAGGAATGTGAGTGGTTTTCTCCGGAGATTGGTTATATAACCATTTAAGCTTAGATATACATGCAACTTTGTAGCATAGGTCGGTTTCATTCCACCATGACTATGATGGGGATCTCTCCAATGATCAGGGACGTCTAACATGCTAAGGACATCAATAACAACTCTGGCCATGATTTCCAAATCGAACGGCTGAGGATTATACACACATAGTTAACTACACGCTGGTCATTAGAATGGACTGTATAGGTTACTTTGGTTATAGGTCACTTTTTAGGCTTGGATCCTATGGTCAGAACTTATCCTTAGGATAACATTACAAAGACATAAGGGCACAAGGGTTTTGATGGAATTAAGAAGAGTCTACTCACTATACTTAATACGATCAAAGGGACTTTAAATGATAGTGAACTCCACACTTTAACTTACCATGCATTCAAATCATCGGAGGATTTTAAGAAGGCTAAAACATTCATTTTGGGTTATGATTACATCGCAACCACTGATCGTTGATTTGATTGATCCGTACATCAGGTTGGGGCTAACGTGGATTACCTAATGAACTATTAATTTTCTAAATCTCTAACCAGATTGGGACAATAGATACAAATACATGATGGACGGTAGGTTAAAGTCCTCATACATAGGTTGTGGGTCCTCATACACAAGTTAAAGTCCCCAAGTTCAGATACATTTTGATGATTGGTCGAAAAGATGGACGGTTCAGAATCATTATAAGAATTTCTTTCATTCTATCCTACGTAACCAACCATATATAAATCGATACGTCGCATCTCACTAAGGTTTGGTACATCTCAACTGATATGGGTCAATTTAGGACCCTACGATGAAATCTGGTCCAGTACAAAGTTTAAATATACTTTCTTAAGTGTCCATAAATTGTTTCACCTTGATCGATGGTCCACAACGCCCTAAATCATCATTATTTGATTTAACGATTCTGGGAACTGATCTAAAGGTAATATTTCACATGAACGGTCAAAATACTATATTAGAAAGAAATGGAAAGTTTCGTGATCCAAACATGTACAATTTAAGATAAATCACAAGGGTTGACCATCACCACTGGTTAGGTTTATTAAGATTTAATTTAACGGTCTGATCGAATTCTGATTGGAACTTCAATGGTCAAAATAATTCATTTAAAATAATATTTAAAATTTACGGATATTACACTTAACACGTCACTGCTTTATTCCCCATGTACACCTTATAACTCTTCATGGCTACATAATGAAATTTCTCCGAGTACTCTACGATCTCATGTCACATGTTTTGTTGTGACCCAATCCAAAATTCACTTGTTAGATACAGTACCAATAAAAAGAATTTAAGAATAAACGCTGACAAACAAAGTATTAGATGACTTTAGAATTACCATCGTTTTATTGGCACACTAATGGGCATAGTGGCTGGGGTTTCCATCGCTTTCTGCTTTTTCTTTCCTTTTCCCTTCTTAGGATTACTATGTGGCACCATGGGCTTCCTTTCTTGGTTATTCTTTTCACCTTCTTGCGAGATTTGGACCATTTCTTTATGGCCTTCCGCTTGTGGGTTTCTACTATGAGGTCTTGGCTTCACCTGGCTGAATTTTATTCATTTCAATCTTATGTACTAGGTGGCCACAAAAGTCTTTGAATATTTTGATTGAATTGTTGTGGTTTAGAATCCTTTTGATTGTGGCCCACTATTCACACACCTAGTGGTCTTACCCTACTTGTTGTAATGCTTCCCCTATGTTTTGCTAAGTTTCGATTTTCAACCAAAATTAGTTCTTCCTGAACCATATTCAGAGTGTGCGAAATGTCATTCTCATCTAGAAGGTATCTCACAACACAGTGTTAGATAACCAATTGCTCTAAAAGCTCGAGTCATTAGAGGATGGCATATTAGTGTATATCAAGTGACTTTAACACTCCCTTGCAAGTGCAGGGTGGAACTCCACACGGGAACATACTGGGCAAGGGTGGAGGGACACTCACTCACACCATAAACAATAGCCCCCCCGTGGGAGAATATATTACAGAGGCATATTTGTTGCCCTCGGGATTCTAACACTTGACCTTCCACTCTGATACCATGTCAGACAACCAGCTGCTCTAAAAGCTCGAGCCATTAGAGGATCAATGTATATCAAGGGACTTTAACACAGGACCAATCTTCATAGTTATTGCCATCAAATTTTTTACCATTGCGTTGTTCAGCGATTAAGAGCTAGAATTTAAGGGTATTGGCACTAATCATCAACATTTTTACATATTATGTAAATTTGTAAGTTACAGAAGTGACTAATCCATCTTTAATGCGATCCGAAAGTCCATACACCCAAATGAGCAGTACAGATCAATTAAATTCTCTAAAGTATGATGAATAAGATGCTTTTGCAACAATCTATTTGTATAACCTATGCAACCCTCCATTATAGGTATATGCATCATTTGGTGATTGAGACGAGCTTCCACTTAGGTTATACACAACCTTAATCATAGGAATAACTAGTACTAAGTTTACTGTGTTTAACGATAAAAGGGACATTAATCTAAGAACATTAAGCCAAACATAATATCATAAGAATCAATAAAGATAATTCTAATATAATTTACTAACCAAACATCATCGTTGATCATTACCATTATGATGGGTCTAATCATCATTGTTGATGATGGGTCCGATCATCATCATTGATGATCACCGTTGACAATGAACTTGATCACTTGTGGATTTAGGATCAATAGTGATTAAATGATCATCAATAGGGATATTTGAAATTACGCCTTTTGGATCAACACGCTTGTACATGCGTATGCGTGTGGAAGCTTGTAGAACAACTAGCAATATGGCTAAGTCGCGGGGGGGGGGGGGGGGGGGGGGGGGGGGGGGGGGGGGGTTAGGACCTTTTAAAATCTTTTCGCCTACTTAAGCAATTTAACAATTTAAACTAAGTAAGCAATTCACACTTCGGCTTCCAAGCCTAAGTGGGTCCAATCACAAGACTAGCATATTGTTTAAGCAATAAGTAATCTAGTCTAAGCATGCATAGATAATCAAATAATTAAACAAATCAAGCTCATAATCTATGCAACCTATGTAGACTTATGAGAATGGTTCAATGAGCTCAAGTCTACACTACTAGTGAAAGCAATTTAACAATTTAAACTAAGTAAGCAATTCACACTTCGGCTTCCAAGCCTAAGTGGGTCCAATTACAAGACTAGCACATTGTTTAAGCAATAAGCAATCTAGTCTACGCATGCATAGATAATCAAATAATTAAACAAATCAAGCTCCTAATCTATGCAACCTATGTAGACTTATGAGAATGGTTCAATGAGCTCAAGTCTACACTACTAGTGAAAGAACATCTTATGTGTGGATGTGCCTATCGAGTGCCTATCATACATTCCTATCAAGCATTCATAATTAAACAATTAAACATACAATGCTAAGATAACAATGTGCTTAAAACAATCACAAACACAAGCATGTATAGTGGTTCGACTTTGGGTCTACTCCACTCCTAGTTCAAGTACTCAATCCCATTGAGCACACCGGCATTCACTATCGGAGGTTTTAAATGAGGTTCACCTCTCAACCTTTACACGGAGGTTTTACTGGTTCATCTCTCAACCAAAACAGAGTTTTAGACATAGACTAACTCTCAACCCGACGCACGATCACTCCCATGTCGGAGGCTCTCCCTTGGAGACTAGTTTAGGCCCGACAAGCGTGCCAAGGAACGGCAAACGTCCTTAGATGTTTAGGCCCGACAAACTTGCCAAGGATCAGCAAACGACTCTACACTTAACTCTCACAGGAATTGAGTGGAAGAATTCTCAATAAAGACAACCTTACTTGTCGAATGAGCCCCTTATTCAGTGCCACTTTGGGTTGCTTGATCTTCGCTCTCCCGTACTTCAATCAGCTTCCCTTGCTCCCTCGATCGTGTTGCCACTGCGTCACCAATGTCTCAGCTACACTTGATCAATCACCTTGCAATTGATGCCTTTGAGATGCCCAAGGTGATAGGAGGGTAGGTTTGAGAACTCTACAACTAGTGGGAATGGGTTGTCTAGAGTTGCTCACTTACAACGATCTCATCATAGAACTTTGGATAGAAATATAACTATCAAGCTTGATCCAAACTCTAGAGATCAAAGAGGGTGAAGGCTATCTTCTTCATGAGCTTGAAATGCTCCATTCTTTTGTTAAATCACAAGGAAGGCACCTTGCAAAGGTTAGGAATTGAGCCTCTAATGGTCTCCAACAATGGTGGCTTCAATCCTCTCAAAATCCCTCTACTTACCCCATAATTCGAACCAAGCCCATTTATAAGAAAATACACAACATATTCAAAACGGGCAGAAAACGGCTAGTACCAACCGGTCGGACAGGGGTCCACGACCGATCATGACCGGTCAGTCCAGTGGCTTGGTAAGACAGATAGCTTGCTGTCTTGTCTAGAGGCTGGTCCGACCGGTCAGGCTCAGATGTGCATGTTGTCGGTTTTCTGTTTACAGCAGCACATGCAACCTCTATGGTCGATGATTGGGTGATCTTTTGAGACACCTAGGGCCAATCTATGATGATTGCAAGTATGCCTAATAGGTTTAGGGTCATCAGGAGGTTTAGGTTTTGGTTTTGGTCAAGGTTCAAGGCTCACCAAGGCATCTCTCTTACTTGTTTCTTCTTCCTTGATGGAGTAGACCGCTTGAGTCTCGGTCTTTGTCTTCATTAAGCTCAGCCAACACTAGACTCACTTACCTAAGTGATTTACAAACAAAGTCCACTAGTATGCCACAGAAAAGTGCACCAAATATCATGAAAATTTGTTAAATTTCATTATTAATCAGTCTAATTTGGTGAATATCATGGAATTAGTGCAACCAAGAACAACCTTAATTAAAAATCTAGAAGTAACGTGTAGCTTACGCGACACGCTATGTAGCTTACGCCTCACGCTTTAGAGGGGTGAACGCTATGCTTCACGCTATTCACTATTTAAAACACTGGTTCGAAGTTATCCACTAGGTGGATCGTTACTTATAGTCCAGCTGTTTGGACTTGAGGCCTGCCTTTAAAAGAATTAAGAGAGATGATATTCTGGCCGTGTATGATGCTTGAACACCTACGCTAAAAAATTGTACATGTGGCACATGTTAAAGAAAACTAAACCGATTAAAATGTGGGGCCCACATTTACTAAGTCACAGTCCCAAAAGCAGATTGTTTGAATGATTCTACCTGTTGATTTGGTGACACTTGTTTGTTGAAATAGGACCACTGGATATTTTTCATTCTTCACCATCCAATAAATCTTCATCGATCAAATAGTCAGGTGATGAAATAATTCACAATTTCTAGCTGATTGCATTAGTGGGATGAGTGCTATAGATTGCATGAATTTGGGGGCCATTTGGGGGCATTCGAGTGGTCCCCCAAATTGGCAACATTATTCATTTGAATTTAATTTTAATTTTTTTTCTTTAAATTGATTAGGGGGAATGATGTCAAATGCTTAAGAATGTGCACTAATGGGATAAGTGTCATAGCTTGCATGAATTTCGGGTCATTTTGTCTAGCAAGTTAATAAAAATCATAAGACGGGCCGAGAGCAAAAATAAGATTCTTGCTAAAGAGTGGACAGTTATGCGATCATAAACATGTTTAAATCCACAAAAGAATACATATTTGTTATCCTCTCAATATTCCAATTTTTTTTCCAATTTTTTATTTTTGAATTTTTTTTTCTTAAAAAAGATGTTTTTTTTTTTTTTTACCACCATGCATAACTGTAACGGTGGGGACTGTTATGACCACCATTACCCTTATGGCAGACCTTGATGCATGTCCTTCTAGGTATCCCTAATGCCGGAACTGTTATGACCACCATTACGCTTATGGCAGACCTTGATGCATGTCCTTCTAGGTATCCCTAATGCCCTCCTTTGAGGCCCTTCAACATTGATCAAAGTCCCCTTATCCATACTAGTACTGTCTCTGGTTTCCTTATCCCATTTCCAAACCATCTCAATTGGCTCTCCATTTTATCTCCAATTCAAGCTCTCTTAGGTTGCTTCAATGACGTTATTCTTAATTCCATCCTTCCTAGTCTTCATAAACATCGATCTCAATATCCTCATGCTCCAACTTTTTATCCTCTGCTCATGTGCCTCCAACATTCCACCCAATAGAGCATAGCCAATCTAATAGCTATCTTATAAAAATTTCCCTTTAGTTTTATTAGCATGCAGGGATTACACAACAATCTAGAGGCACATCTCCACTTTATCTACCTAGCTCTCATTTTATTGGAAACTTCCTCTTCAATCTCTCCATCCTTTTAAATTATAGAGCCAAAAAATGAAAATAATTCTATTTTTTGAAGTTACAATAAATTAAATACATATATAGTTGTGTAAATGTACTTGAGATTTGGGACGCAAACAAGTCAGACAACTAAATTAGTCATCACCCCTAACAGTAGTTCCCATACCCAGGATAGCACACTATATTCTAAAAGTAGTATAGTTTTACTTTTCCTTCACAATATTCATAATTGAAATAACAGAATTGCTATTTTTTTCTGAAATGTATTTTGCAGACCTTTCTTGTGTGGCAACTTCTCTTGTCAGTTATTTTCCTTAGGAGACGGTATAGAGTCAATCAATTACTTGGATGCTTTCTTGTTTCAGTTGGTGTAATAATTACTGTTGCAAGGTAAGTAAATCTATTGTATCAATGCCCCCACAGGTTTACTAATTATGTCTGCTTTGTTTGTATTAGATTTTGCCTTCTTTTTTTTCCCTTATATTTTCAAATCTATAGCAACAATTCTTAAATTCATATACAATTGACCCGAATTCATTCTAGAGGCACCCAAGCAATGTTGTTCTTCAAGGGGCATCTAGTTTTGAAGTGATATAGAAGGGCACAAACATAAACAGATGCATATTGTAGGAGAATTCATCAAATGAGATGAAGTACTTATATCTAAAAACAGAAATAACTGGGCTAGGACCCCACATCAGAATGAACTAAATAAAAAAGTTCTAAACTTTTTAGTACCAGGGGTAAAATTTGTTTTACAATGTTTTGACAATTGACAAAAATCACACTTCAATTCAACATATGATAGAATTTATTGGGAAATAACAACATAAGGCACATATCCCAAGTGAGTATGCCGAAAGCTAGATAGGTTCTTTACTAAGATGCGACTTTGAAACATGAGCAGTAGAGGTGTCACCAGCAGTTGAATAAGTACAGACCATGGGCTTCACATCCACCACCACTCTTGGTTTGCAGATCCTTTATAACACAACAAGGAAAAATGTGATACAATAATATGACTGCTTAGTCAGGGAATAAGCAGATAATAAGTTGGAAAAAAAGAAACATGAAGAACAGATGGTCACTTTAGGATGACATGACCTGATAACATGGTATACAAAAAAATTATGTAAGGGCTGTTACTGCTGTTATGTAACAGTAACGGCCATAACCGTTACGTGTTACGGGACCGAAACAGCTGTAACGGCCGTCATATAAAAAAACTGCCTGTAATGGCACCATAATGGCACCATAACTACCTGTAACGGTCCCATAACGGTCCCAAAACAGGATTTTTCAAAAAAATAAAAAATGCCGTAACAGCCGTAATGGCTCCTATCATAATGGCAATGGTGGTGGCCGTTACGGCCACCGTTACCGTTATGGAACACCTTGCCTGATAAGTTTCTTTCCTAGCTGCCATAAAAAGGACCATCAGCGAGCTTTATGCAACTAAAGGAATTGGAATACAAAAGCAAGTCACCTTCCCATGTTGGTCATATAATCCATAGCACTAGAGTTAATTATCCCAGATGTGAATGGATGTACATAGGATTGAGTAGAATGAGCAACTGTGCCTGACTGCCCATTAGAAGTACTAGTTGAATGTGAAGCACAGCTCTGCCAACTTCTGATGAAGGTCACTACTCACTAGTGGTCTGGCTGAGGGCACTGATTTGATCTCTGGAATCTAGAACATCCGAAGCCTGCTCCTTCTCAACCTCAAAACTATGAGCTGCTCTCTTGGGCTTTGGTCAGAGATTAGGATGAAGATCATAGTAGTACTTACAGACATGTCTGCGATGACCAAAATGAGTACACCTGAGTTTGTCTTTGTTGCTGTTCTTAGAGGATGATCGAGACTGACCTTTCTTTGAAGGTCCTCGACGTGGAGGCTTTGACCTGACAGCAAAGACAGATCTCTCTGGAATAACTGGACTCTGCATACCCGAAGAGTCCCTACAACAATCTTTGCCTCTTCCATAATTGTGGATTATCTCAAAGCAAGGAAGGGTTCTCTGCCCAAGACCTTTTTTTTTGAAAGATTTCTCTGCCCAAGACCTAGACATGCTAAAGCTTAAAATCAGAGCATAGCCCGCATAGAAACTCAATCTGTGTCATTGTTCCATATGTTTTCTAAGTGCATCAGGAGGGGAAGCAACTGGTTGGCAATGATCCAGCTCTTCCCATTCAGCTCTTCCCTTGTGTTACTAATCACAGGGAAGAGAAGAAGAGTGTCTTGAGAAAGAGTTGTGTAGAAAATAGGATAATCTCAAATGCCCCAATACTATATTATTAAAACCTAATCAACATAAAAGGAAATGATGTACAGCTGGAGCACTAAAATAGGATACTGACACACCATATAAAAGATATCTCACACACACATTTATACCCATAGATGCATACACTACTCCTACATCACATGCACGCTACTCTTATACTCCCCCTCAAGCTAGAGTGAAGGTGTCGCACATGCTCAGATTGCCCATAATTTCTTGGAGAAGAGAAGGATGTATGACCTTGGTAAGAATATCTTTCAGTTGGTTTTGGATCGAATGTGAGGGGTATAAAGTAGGCCACGTGAAGTCTTGATGTAGGACGAGTGAAAACTAGCCTGGGATGATTATGATGAGATCAAAATACGCAATTACTATTCAATCAACATGTAAACTCAAACAAATTCATACCACAAAATAGGAATTTCAGATTAACGGAACGGATCATACATACTTGAACCCCACTTGGCCAGAAATAAAAAAAGAAAAAAAAAAAAAGAAAAGAAAGGAAAGGAGGGTTAGAGCTGGAACAACTATGTGTCCGAGAGAGGGAAGCGGATTGCGTATTGAGTAACTCAGTACGCTAACCTACTGAGTAAACTCTGTAGGGTCCATCATCCATTTTAACAAATAATTTTATGGCTTGAGACAAAAAATGAAGTATATAAAAAGCATAAGTGGACCACACCACAGGAAACAATGTGAATTGAACGTGTAACGTTGAAAAATTCTTGGGGGCCACAAAAGTTTTGGATCAAGCTGATATTTGTTTTTTCCCTTCATCAATGTCCAAGTGATCTTGTGAACAGGTTGGGTGACAAATAAACATCATTGCGGGCCCTAAAAAGGTTTTAACGGTGGAAATCATTATACCCACTATTTCCTGTGGTATGGTCCACCTGAGTTTTGGATATGCTTCAATTTTGGTTTCAACCCCTTAAATGAAATGGAAAAACGGATGTATGGTGTAGATAAACCACATACATTTACAGTGGGCCCAACTGAGTACTCAGTACGATAAGAGCATACTGAGTAACTCAGTACGCAATCCGATTTCCCGAGAGAGGCGGATGCCCTTTTTGGGCGTGAATGAGTGTCACCTTGATGTATATGTTATATCCACGCCAGCCATCAGATTTTTCAGATTATTTTAAGGCCACGTCCCAAAAAATGAGACATATCCCAATCTTAGGTCAACCATACCACAGTAAATAGTGGGATTTTCACCATTTTGCTGCTAAATTAAATATATTATATTATATATTTTTTAATTTGTGATGGGGGTGGATTTAGACTAAGATCCGACCCGAATCCGATGGCTATATGGATTTTTGGATCGGAAATGGATCTAGCTATTTTTAAATGGATCGGATATGGATATCACTTTTTGGATTTGAGCCGGATCCGAATCCGATCTAAATTCAGCTACAGATTTTCGGACTTGGAGTTGGATCCAACTGGATCCGATCCAAATCCGACCCATTGAGAGCCCTAGGGATGAAGGAGAACCCTTTTTGTGAGAGAACAAGCTCTAAACTTTTATTCTTTTTTTTTTATGCTAAAAAACACCATAGGGTTGGACGTTCTCCCCCCTTGGATTTTTATAATAAAACTTTAAAAAAATTATAACTATGCCCTTACTTAAAGTTCAATAGGCTCTACTCAAAACTCGACATCGAAATCAATTAAAAGTAATTCAAACCGTCCAATAAATCCTAAAAATAATATAAAATAAAAGAAAATAAAAGTCAAGGTCCTGATAGCTCGATCAAGATGATCCAACGGCCCAACGGACCCAAACTAAAAACCTATGGCTAAGAACTCCTGAAAAAGCAGTCCACATGCATCATCCCAGTGTGGGGTCTTCCTGATGCGTGCCCAATGCATGTGTTATCTTCAAGTTGGCCCTGCAGGCCCTGCCTGAAAGTCATCATCCATCCATAAGGAAAGTTGTACTGATGCGGATGGTTGCCTCTGCCTCTGGTACACTCGGGTAGGTCCTCCGATGTCCCCATCAAGTCTTCTCATGAGCAAAGTGACAACCAACTTCTATGTGTTTTCTCCTTTCATGAAACACAGGATTAGATGCATGACAATCAACTTCTATATGTTTTGTCCTTTCATGAAAGACAGGATCACACGCAATGTGAATAACAACCTAATTGCCACAATTCAACGGAATTTGGGTGGAGATTGTGATACCCATGTCGTGGAGGGATTGAAGCCAGATAACCTTGCATGCTACATGAGGCATATAACAGCCAGTGTTTTAAATAGCGGTAGCGTGTTGCGTAGCGTTCAACCCTTTGTAGCGTGTAGCGTAAGCTACATGATACTTCTATTTTTTAATTTAAAAATAAGAAAAATATGATAATTAGTATGAACAAAGCAAAAAATATAAAAATGCCTAACAAATGATTCATTTTTCCAAGTATAAGCATGTTCAAGTAAGTTATTAATTATTATTTATCAAAAGCTAATCCACACATATAAAGTTATAAAAAAATCAACAATCAAATAATTATCGCACCAACAACTTTATAAGCAAACCACTTAATTAATAATATCTAATTGAAACCACAAGTGATAGCTCACAAGTATGAAAAGAAATAAAAATCCCAGAGGTTAAGAGGGGTTTCCGAAAACCCTCTTTCGAAAGCCTTTTTCTTTTTAGTTTTTGAAGGTTTTTTAGTGTGTGAATTTCACACCTAACTTTAACAAAGGATCACCACCATTTTAAGTGAAAGTAAACATAGAAAGTTTGGTTTTGACTTTACATTTTCAATTTTTACTTATTTTTTATTTTTATGTTGTGACTTTTACACCATTTTAAAAAAAATAATTAAAAAAAAATAAAAATAAAATACATTTTTTTGAGAGATAATTAAAAAATACATTATAGCTTACACTACATGCTACGACCCCTGTAGTGTATGCTATAGGGGATTTACACTATTTAGCTACGCTACGTAGCGTTACGGCTACGCTACCGCTATGCTATGGACGCTATTCGAAACACTGATAACAACTTAGGCAGATGATTGAGAAGCAATGAACTATTTTAGCTCTTTCATGAAACATGGTTACCTCTTACAAACGTGTAATAACCAGAAGTGGAGTGCTGATCATTTGATGGCCGGCCTAATCTGCATCACAATGTGCCTGAATATCCAAATGACCATTATTGGCATATGAAGCCCTTTTACCTAGAGCTGATTTCAACTAATGGAGGATCCTGTACACAACATCGAGATTGTGGGAGCAAGGAGACTGCATGAACTGACAAACCATTATCACTACTCACAATACTTCTCTACATCACACATGCTACTTCTCCTACACAAACTTAATTGTTAATGTATTTTTTTTTTCCAAGAATGAAGTCATATGTTTGTTGCTTTGTGAAGGTATTTTGGCTTGTATGGGTCCACCAAAACAAAGTTAGATGTTCGCTTTTTTTTTTAGAACCTTAAATGTTAATATTTTTTCCTAGAATGAAGTTATATGTTTGTTGCCTTTTGAAGGTATTCTAGCTTGTATTGGTCCACCACAACCAAATTACAGATAAACATTCAATCATTTAGTATAGTTTGTTTTATGGAACAGAAAAGAGATAAAATATATACCTCCAATAATTGAAAATTAGAAGTAGGTATTACAACTTTTGTTGTTATTTCTTTTACAAAACATAGAAGAGAAAAATATTTCTTTCTATAAAATGATGTAGTTATCCTTAATTCTTTACAAAACTATGTCGTTTCTCAAATGTCACTGAGAAAACTGAAATTGGTTAAGTGATCTTACAACATATCCTATTGTTTCTTGGAATATTATTGTGGAATCCACAACACTACATTAACAAACTCATCATCATCATCATCATCATCATCATCATCTAAGCCTTATCCCAACTAGTTGGGGTCAGCTAATATTTTAAAGATTCATGATAAAGGTTGCGGGTAAAGTTTCACCCCAGCAGCAACCAACCAGACACAACCATCCCTTTATATGGGCTTGGGATGGCTATGAGATACAAAACTCCACCATGCATAATTGCTTGAACAAACTAATAAATGAATTAAGTCTTCCATCATGTTTAAGCTATTTAGAAAATGTCTCTCTTTGTTGGTGAGTTTCGGAGTAAATCTAAGAACCAGGTTGTGGTTTAAATTTCCAGTAAATTTCAAAATGAAATCTGGGATATATTATTTTTATTTTCAATAAAAAGAATGCATTTCTTTCTTAAGGTAAAATGTGAGTAATGACCTTTACCTACATTGGTTAGTTACTAACGGAAGAAGCATATCTATTCATATTCACAAGCTTCATATTAAAAAATCTCTTCCTGAAGAGCCATCACAAATTAGGGATATTTTTGTTGAGGTCTAGTGGGGAATCAAGGGGTTTGACACCATGATTGCAGTTGAAGTCAAAAAATGAAAAGCATATTTTTGTTGAGACAAAACAATACCCTTCTTTGAACGAGAGACTTCATGCCAAGAAAATATTTAAGCATCCCCAAATCCTTAATGTTAAAAACCTTACTTGGATAGAGTGTCAAGTAAAAAATCATATTAACATCATTACCTGTAACTAATGTTCAAGTTGTTGGTATTGCTATAAGTTTCACTAACCTAGAGATAAAGATATAATATCGTTATCGGCGATAAGCGGAAATGCGGGGAAAAGGGGGAAAACATGGGGAAAACGGTGGAATTTTTCAGTGAAACTTTAGGACATGCCTAAATACACATATTTGCATACCGAGGAATAAAAAAATTGCAAAAAGAATACATTAAATAATAAGTTTCCATTTAATGGGGCCCAAAAAGCATGCGTTGTCGTAAGAAATCACTCCAATAATAGCCAAAATGAGTTTATATAATACAAATACAGTTTAGCATACAAGAATTAAGACATGTAAAAGTAAACAAATTAAAAAAGTATACCTTTTTGGTCATATTTCATCCCCCGCATGGAGTGACGAGGTGGCTCGTAGTCATCATCCGGATCCCGTTGCAATTGGGCGTAGTGTTGTTACCTAACATGTTAGCAATACTATTCCTAGGTCATCCTCTACTCATACCAATGTAGGTACTCTTTTATGTGTCTTTGATAGTCGTTCTCTCTGAACTGTACGAGTACGCCCATACGTGGGTACTGCGTGACATACATCGATGGCATTAGCTGAGTAGGGTCCTGAGGGAACAGATCAAGTCCAACCCGAACTCCCTGATAGTATTGGTGTCAGTCATACGGGTACCCCAAATATCCTTATGTTAAAGGGTTATGACTCGAAGAGCTATCTGTCGGCTACCCGTATCCATGGGTAGACGAGTGTGACTGAATGTCCGAGCTGCCATGCCCATGCTCATGATATCCCCCATGCGCATAAGGTGAAGGTCCCTCTGCTCTAAACTAATGTTCGTAGATGACAAGCTGTGTGCAAGAGCGTCAGTCGCAACTCGTCTAGCTTTCTTCTTCGAACGACGCTCGAAAATGTGTGGGCTTTGATGCTCTCACCCTGGATGGTGGACGAGATCTATGGTCCTTGTCCTGAGTGACATGGTCAAGGTACTGCTCCTCAGTGAACTAGTCAACGGTTCGTTGGCTCTGACCCGTTGTGTATCCCCCACCACTGCCACCTCCGCCCCCACTAATACCACCTACATCAGTGCTGGTGCCTCCATGCCCTCCCTCTCCACCATTATCGTTGTCGTCGTCCCCCGACTAGTGCAGAGTGGGGGTTGAGTCTCATCATCATCATTCATTACGACTTGATGATGGGGAGGGAGCCTGTGAAGATGCTTCCTCACCCTCATCGGGATGTGTCAAACTCCTCACCAAAGGATCAAACGAGTCTGTATCTGCCCTCATTAGCTTACTACTTGGTCAACATCGATACCAAGAGACGCTGCTCCCTCAGCTACCTATGAAGCAGGGCCTCCTTTTGCATCATCTAAATCATCTGACTTAACCCACTCATAAAGTGGGTCCCCAGCATCGTCACCAATCTGTGCCATGGTACCTATCCACAACAGGTCGAGCGGGTTCGGATTTACCTCCGTGTCTCGGTCTGCCCACAACTGCCTCTCTCTTAACTTCATGTTGTAATGCCAGTAAACGAGCTTATGCAACTTCTCACATGCTAGCATGTTCCTCTTGCTGGTGTGTATAAGTGACCATGTGCTCCAATTCCTCTCTTATGGTGAAGCCCACATGCATCTTCCCAGTGTGGAGTATTCAAAGATGTACGAACATGCATGTGGGGTCTTCAACGTGACTAGGAATGTGAATTGGGCCAAGTTAGCCCCATGTAATGGTCATCTAGCCATAAGGAGATTGGCTTAACCCTCCCCCTCTGCTATGTTGCTCGGATGTCCTCATCAATTCCCCTCGGCTAAGGAGATTTCACCTTTGGCGAAATAAAGATACGGTGACACTCAAGGAGATCTGAGTCTCGTCGTTGAAGCTCTACCTCTTTGATCCACATACTACCTGATTTTGGCCTGCACTTTCACTTGACGAGGTACTCCTGGTAACCTCCATGTCGTGTGGAAACCACTCACCCATCCCAAATATCTTTTATGTTTTCTCTCTTGGTAGGTGTGTATGGCAAAAGAGGTAGATGCTGGGAAGAATAGTTGGATATAGGCCAAGGGTCATAGGACAAGTAGGGAGAGATATCATCAGGATCAAGGTGATGGTCTGAATAAAGGCTAGTAAATGTAGATGCTGGACCCTTAAAAGATATAAGATCTTCCACATTGAATGTAGATTTAATACCCATGTCAGGTAGAAGATCTACAACACATGCATCGTGTCCCAAATTACTCGGTATCTTACAGGGTTCTACACTACGGGCTTGTACTTTCTTAACGATCCCTTACAGAACGTTCATGCCTTATATGAACCATCACATGGTCACCTACCTAAAACTTTCTAAGCAGGTGATGAGAGTAAGCACATATCATATAAATGTGAATCATGGATATAACATGTAAATGCATCTGCGGACTCTGGCGACCTATGGGAGACTAATGCGGGGAATAAGATCTATAGGCTTCCTAGACTCATCTACTTGCCTTTCCCGAGCCGCTTCCTCCGCAGGACTCATTTGTTCGTGAGGAAGGTTTGGTAGGATCAACTCAGGGACAATATCTAGGGCATGTTGATTGTCCTGCATGGGTGTAAGCTCATCTGTTATGTTCTCTAGGATAACATCACTAGACTCCTCCAATACCGAACTCACCTCGGGTGGTAACTCTACACTACCCTCAGGTGTAACCTTAGGTGGCATCTCCATACTAACCTTAGATGTGACCTCAGTCGCCACGTGGGCATACACCGTCAAATCAACTTTAGTCTCGCTTTCAAACTCTTTGGCATTTATTATAGGGAGAGACTCAAGTTGGAATTTCATCACTTCTTCCAGATCACGTTTCTTAACGTCCTCCTTTTCCGGGTGCTTTTGGGCAGGAGAGGATTCAACTTTATCCTCTTACTCTCATGCAAAAATGAACACGTTTTCGAGCGACCGAATAGTGTCACATTGTGATCATACAACTAGGGTTTGCCCAAAATGATGTGGCCTACATCCATAGGCAAAACATCACACCACAGTTTATTTATATAGGAACCAAACTGGATAGGAATGGGACAATGCTGAGAAACCAGAATCAAAGACGCATCAACTCATGAGACTCGATAGGGTTGGGGGTGAGGAATGACTATCAAACATAAGCGATCCACGGTGCTAGTAGAGACTACATTGGTGCAACTACCGCTATCAATGATTACCTTGCAATTTTTGTCACCACACTTTACATAAGTGTGGAAAATTGAATTCCTGCACCAATCATCACTTTTTATCATTTGGCCTAAGGCACGGTCTCAACTCCTTCATCTTCTTCATTACTAGCACCAATTTCAGGTTGATATTCTTCTTCTTCGCAATAGCCTGATCAGCCACATCTTTATACAAATCGCCAATGACGAGGGTCTTATTTCGCTCTTTTATAAGACATTGATGTACGAATTGCCCATATTCTCGGCAGTTGTAACACTACACTTGCTCACCTCCCTTTGAACTTGTACTAGCTAGACCTTTATCCTTGACATCCCTAATGTTGGATTGAGTACTAGTAAGGGCTTTGGATTGGCCCCCAATACTAGGCTTGGCTCCTTGGGGAGTGGCCTTAACATTGGACTCAAGAGGGTTGAATCCTCCCACGAACTGTGGTTTCAAATACCGCTAAGGTCTTGTACCACTTGATAGGCAACATGCTCTAGGGTGCTGACATCATAAGGGATGAGCTCACAGTGAAGCTCGAATTGGAGACCCATCTTGAATCGGGAAAGTGTCACTAATGGGTCCTCGACATTACATTGCATCATATACTCATCGAACTTGGCGATGTAATCTGTCACGGGCATTGATCCTTGGTGAAGGGATTGCCAATAATCCAGGAGCCTCTGGCAGTATGAGAGGGGAAGATACTTTTCTAATAAAATCTCTTTCATCTCGGCCCACAATATGACCGGGCCATCTCCAGACCTCTCCATCTTTCGCTTGACATTTGTCCGGAACAATTTGGCTTGGCCCATCAACTTCATCTTAGTGAAACTCACTCGACGTCTATCAAACATCTCATATCACTCAAAATAGTGATCCATGTCCTCTAGCCAATTGAGAAAGGCCTTGTGGTTTAAGCGACCATCATAGTTCAGGTCCTTAACATTCACACTTTTCATGACTCGATCATTAGGATCATGGTAGTCTAAATACTGTCCATGGGGTGGCTAGGTATGCACCTCACCACGGCCAACACCTCGGCCACGACCTCTTCCACGCCCTCCAATTTAGTTTCCTTCGACTTCACTTCCCGCTTGAGATTGGCCATCTTCCCCATCGTCAAGGTTTGCCTGGAGGGAAGCTTTCAACTAGGTCATGTGAGTATGGGTCTCATTCCTGAGGGCTGCCAGTTGGTGATTGATGGTTCTACTTTGGGCCTCAATGGTTGTGAGACGGTTATTGATGGCATTGATAGCCTCGGCAAGTTGTTTCGAATTCATTGTGGGGTGACGACCAAAACCACGCTCAGTACGAGTGGGCATAAGCCGGGAACCTAGGAAATAAAGACTGTACATGCAATGCGATGAGAATGGGAAGACTTCTAACCCTAAACATGGTAATATGAAAAACTAACCTAGATGCATAATAAGAATCCTATGCTAGAACTAGGCTCTAATACCAAAATTTGATGAAGGACGAATGATCTAAATTAATATGATGCCATGAAATTAAAAAGACGACTAACTAGAGTAATGGAACGACAAAATAAAGCTAAATTTACCATAAATTTACAAATTTCATATTCATGACATGTTCAAATTCAAGCCTACGACAGTCCCGTAATACGAATCTCATAAATTACTAATTAATCGAGATCTATGGGAGATAGAATCCCCATTCTAGCATATGGTTAAATTTGAATTCAATGGAAATCATGTGTCTTGTAAGAGTTTTGACATGTTAGGGCTGCTTAAAGGCTAGGGAATGTGGGAAATGGGTTTGGAGTATCTAGGCTTAGAGGAATTAGGGTTTAGAACATTAGGGTTGAGGTTTTGGGAGGTTTCGGGTTACGATTTCAGATTTGGGTTTAAGGGATTTAGGATTTAGAGCTTCTAGAATTGGGAATATGGGTTTCAGGTTATGGGAATTAGGGATTTATGATTTGGCTAAGGGATTTTCAGATTTTGGGGATTGGATATCTAGGGTTTTAATAATCAAGGGGTGGAGAGTTCGGATTTTGAAAATTAGGGTTTGGGATTCTAAAATCTAGTTAGGATTTTAAAGTTAGGATAGAAATAAGGGATAATGAATAGAGGGGAATGGAGGTACGAAGCGAGGGACACGGGGGAAGGAAAGCGTCCGTAGACTCCGTACAGATAGCCCCACATGTGTATCGGGTTTGGGCTCGAGGTAATTTGGGTTGGAGTGGATGGGTTAGGGTTTACTTGAGTGTGGGTTCTAGGGGGAAAAGAAAAGTCAAAGAAGAGAGAAATTGGGGAAGGTAGAGAAAGAGAAAAGAAAAGAGAAGAAGGAAGATAATATCTTGATGAGAAGAGAGAAAACTAGGAAAGATAACTAGGGAATTGTTGCTTCACACTAGCAATCCAATCATGGGATGAAATTTTGCTCAATCTCAAAGCAAAAGGAGAGAAATCTCTTTCATTTATAACATGAATAATGGCTAGTGTGGGGACGTCCAACCCTTTATAGTTTCAAAAAAGACCTTTTACAAAAAGGCGCTCTCAGATAAGATTCTCAACATAAAGATGCTTAATGAATTAAAAGTTGTTCCTAACTCCCTAATCTCAACACAAATATGAGCTATGCAAAAAATGACGAAATACATAAACAACTAAACTATTTCGTGGCCCATGAGGGTCCATAATCATGATGTCCGATGATGATGATCCAATGGTCCAATCATCGTGTCCGCTCAATTCAACGGTCCGATGTGTCTATCAAGCTCCTATGTGTAGCCCACGTGCATCTTCCCAGTGTGGGATCTTAAAAAATGTACGAACATCAACGTGACTAGAAATGTGAATTGGGCGAAGCTGGCCCCATGTAATGGTCGTCTAGACATAAGGAGACTAGCTCAACCCTCCTTCTCTGGTATGTTGCTCGAATGTCCTCATTAAAGGTAAGGTGTGATGAGGTAAGAGAGGGGAGAGATGGAGAGAGCATGGGAGAGGGATGGGAATGGCGAGGAGGCAGCAAGGAAGAGGAGAAGAGGGCCCATGGGCGTCGGTTAGAGTGGTTGGGGGTGTGAGAGGCCTTGGCCTTGGCATGAGGTGTTAGGGGGGGGGGGGGGGGGGATATGTGGGTACCATGGTCAAAGTCAAGGGTCAACGGTCTAGGGTCAACGGAGATGTATGTAGGTTTAAAGTGTTAGTATTGTGTAATGGGCACGTGTGTGTGTGTGGGGCACATAGGTGAGGTGGATGCACATGTGTGAAGGTATGCATGCATAGTAAAATTCAAGGTTTTATCACTAATATTATAGATATTATCCTTGGTATCGGGAACTTTTATATGTCCAGAAACTAAAATATTGCTAGTATCAGTGATTGCAGTATCGATAATATTGGCCGATATTATCGATATCGGGAACCGGCAATACAAACTGGCCCAGTAATAACAGGATAGTGGCCTGAATCCCGTGTATCGCACGATATATCATGCGACATCAATAATATCGGCAGATATATCGATATCGTACTATATATCGTCAATTTATCGCGTTTTGTTCTATTGCGGATTCCAAATATTGTAGATACCTGGACGATATCATCCAGGTATTGGTCAGACGTGCAGGAGTCATGGGTTTTGTTGTTTTTTTTGGAGGAAAAACTTGGGGAAGTCTTTTTTTTTTCAAAATTTCTCCTAGCTGACTTGATTTTGGGTAGATTACGGAGCTTCCATTGCAAGAATCTCAGAGGAAACCATTGCTTTTGAAGCAAATCCAAAGGTGGCCTAAAATTGAACTCGGTGAGTATTTTTTCTTCCGATCTCGTTTTTTTTCTGTTTAATTTGACTAAAGTTGTTTCAAATCAGTTGAAATACTTGATTCTTCATGTTTTGCATGAAAAATCAAGCATTACAACCTTTGATTTTAAGATTTGAGAAATGGGGGCCAATTTGGGAAAAATTTGGGGAAATTCAAAAATTTCTAATTTCTCCCAAATTACTTGAAATGGGTTTAAAGTGTTAGTATTGTGTAATGGGCACGTGTGTGTGTGTGGGGCACATAGGTGAGGTGGATGCACATGTTGTGAAGTATGCATGCATAGTAAAAAATTCAGGTTTAATCACTAATATTATGATATTATCCTTGGTATCGGGACTTTATATGTCCAAACGAAATATTGCTAGTATCAGTGATTGCAAGTATCGATAATATTGGCCGATATTATCGATATCGGGAACCGGCAATACAAACTGGCCCAGTAATAACAGGATAGTGGCCTGAATCCCGTGTATCGCACGATATATCATGCGACATCAATAATATCGGCAGATATATCGATATCGTCTAGTATCTCGTCAATTTATCGCGTTTTGTTCTATTGCGGATTCCAAATATTGTAGATACCTGGACGATATCGTCCAGGTATTGGTCAGACGTGCAGGAGTCATGGGTTTTGTTGGTTTTTTTGGAGGAAAAACTTGGGGAAGTCTTATTTTTTTTCAAAATTTCTCCTAGCTGACTTGATTTTGGGTAGATTACGGAGCTTCCATTGCAAGAATCTCAGAGGAAACCATTGCTTTTGAAGCAAATCCAAAGGTGGCTTAAAATTGAACTCGGTGAGTATTTTTTCTTCCGATCTCGTTTCTTTTCTGTTTAATTTGACTAAAGTTGTTTCAAATCGGTTGAAATACTTGATTCTTCATGTTTTGCATGAAAAATCAAGCATTACAACCTTTGATTTTGAGATTTGAGAAATGGGGGCCAATTTGGGAAAATTTGGGGAAATTCAAAATTTTCCAATTTCTCCCAAATTACTTGCAATGTTGGATAAAAAACAACATTATAAGGATGTAGGAGGGCTGATCTATTGATTGGCAATATTTACCCCAAAATCGGAAATAATTAATTAATTTTTTAATTACTAATTAATTAAAAAATACTTAATTATGAATTTTTTTCGGAATATTTTTTTTGTAACAGTTGTGAATCCACTTATAAGTCAGAATAAAAATTATTATGTAAGTAATTATACATCACATACACTCCAATTTCATGATTTGAGTGTATGTGGCCCGATTTGGGGGAAATTTGAAATTTCTCAATTCCTCCCAAATTACTTGCATTGTTGGATTAAAAACAGCATTTTAAGGATGTAGGAGGGCTGATCTATTGATTGGCACCATTTTCCCCAAAAATCGATAATATTTAATTAATTTTTTAATTACTAATTAATTAAAAAATACTTAATTATGAATTTTTTTCGGAAATTTTTTTTGTAACAGTTGTGAATCCACTTGTAAGTTAGAATAAAAATTATTATGTAAGTAATAATATATCACATACACTCCAATTTCATGATCCGAGTGTATGTGGCCTGATTTGGGGGAAATTGGGGGAACTTCGAAATTTCCCAATTCCTCCCAAATTGAGAGTAATGATGGATCCGAATCAACATTGTAAGGGTGTAGGGGGGCTGATCTATCGATTTGCATCATTTTCCAAAAAAAAAAAAAAAATTTTTAATAAATATTTAATTAAAACATAATAATTATTTTTTTCAATTTTTTTTTTTTTTTTTTGCCGATTATTGTAAATCCATTCCTAAGTGTGGTTGTTTTTTGCTGATTTCATGTTTGTAAGTAAAATATGTCGGAAGGAGGTGAAGGAGAACGCAGAGGAGGGAGACAACTAGATATTAGATGGAAATATGGTCGTGCTATCCCCAATAACCGATATGGGGCCATATGTAGTGCATGTGGCCATGTGTCACAGAGTGGTGGGGTAACCTACTTGAAGGAGTATCTAATGGGCGGGTACAGAAATGTTAAAGATTGCCCTAAATGTCCAAAAGATGTGAGGGAGGAGATTAGGGAAGCCCTAAAAAAGAATGTGAAAATAAAAGATGAAAGAGCTGTAAGAGAGGGGAGATTAGGGGAGATTAGGGAGGAGCTGGGGTGGCCACCATTTGTTGGAGAAGATTTGGTTGATCTAGATGAGGACAAGGATCCAAATTATAGACGTACGGTTGAGGAATCGATCCGAGAATGTTGGGAGACTGATCAAATGATGATGGTGGAGGTGAGCAGGCCTAGATTTGAGGGGTCTACTCATGAGCAGATGGGGGGGAGTGGGTTTGGGGCTGGGGGAAGTGGGGCCTGGGGCAGTATAAGGGGAGGTTTTTTTGGTTTGACACGTGGTGGTAGTATGCAGATTCGGATCCTCCTTCGGAGTCGAGGATCTATAAGGGGGCTTGGGGGGATGTAAAAGAAGTTAAAAGATATGTTTAGTGGGGGGATGTGAGAAAGAAAGTTGGAAAGTTCATTGCGAGAGTTTTTATATACGATCAGGTTCTTGCGAATGCAGCAGGGAGCCCGCACTCCAAGAATATGATATCTGAAGTGCAACGAGGGGGTAAGGGTGTGGTGCCCCCCATACCCTGTGAGATAATGTGGAGGTATCTTAATGATGAGCATAGGGAGATGAAGGCCTACGCGGATACGTACAAGCAGTCATGGGAGATGTATGGCTGCATCGTCATGTGTGACGGTTAGACTGGATCGACCAAGATGTTGATTGTTTCCATTGGATTTGGTAACAGGATCCTCCAGACGTTCACCTTCCTTCGAGCAAGCTTCCCTCCAAACTTGAAAGGGTAAAGGAGAAAACTAAGGGTGGCCGGCGTCCAGCCGTTGGCCCTCCGAAGTTAAGTCAGGCGAGATATGGTTATAAAGTGAAAAGCTAGATATGAGCTTAGGGGTTGTGTACCTTTATCATCTGTGAAGCCATATCTTTATATAGATCCAGGTGATCCAATCTTTTACGCAAGCCGTTAGGATCACTGCTGATTTTAGGGGATTAGATGCTTATCTTGTTAATCCTTAAATGGAGGGATGACCTAACAACCTTGGACGTCTAACTAATTACAGTCTCTTGATGGAGATGCTCGGAGTTATGGATAAGGACGAACCAAAATTGATCTGTACAGACTGATACTGAAGGGCAGCGATTATTCGCCTCGAAGATAACTTCGTTTAATAACCTTGAAGTGGGCTACTCGCATGTTGATATACGATCCTTTTCGACGACCACGAACCGAGTTGTTCGCATGCGAAACCTGGTAGCACGGTGACCAAGGAGTAAAGACAGACGAATTATGAAAATGCCCTCATCCGATGACCACCGACTAAGCTAGCTCGCATATTCGGGAGTGTATACCGTACTTTCACGATAAGCGAGCCTCGACCATAAGGGCTCGCAAGTTGAACGCCATAAACCAAAAAGGCGCTCGTGGATCTTGAGTCTTTGATATCTTCGACCACCACTTTTCGTCTATAACAGATGCCCCCCAAGTCCTTGCCGTCGAGGAGTCTAAGGGAAGGACTTGCTTATCAGCATGCATAATCACCTAATGTGTTTCTCGAAGGGGAAGCCGTACATGATTGGACTGTCATTAATGAACGCCAGCTTTCCGCTGCTTTTCGGCAGAGAGGAAATGAAGAGACGCCCGCCACGTATCTACGGAATTAATGATCATGCCCGTTCGATTGTTGTGCCAAACGAATGGTCGCCGCGTGTCACCAAATCTTGATGAATGATTGCTTATAAATATACGGAGCCTGCGAAATTTTTGAAATTTCATCAGAGGGCTTCGAAAATTCTCCTTCTCTCGCTGCTTCCTTTTTTCCTTTGGTGTCCCAATCTTCCTCCGGTGTAACTCCGTTCCCCCAAATTTTCTCTGGTGTAACTTCGTTCTTCTTCTTTTCCTTCAAGGTATTATCCTTTTTTCATCCTATCTTAAAAAACCATGACGAGAGATTCTGATGAGGAAACCGTCCCTCTGGGGGATGCTACTCCGGACGACTCCTCCAACAACGCGAGGGTTCCGGCTGGCAAATACTCTGCGTTCGGATATCCCTCAATAATGACGGAGGAACGGCTGAATGAGTTACGGAAAAAATATCGAGTTCCCAACTCCGTCAGTTTCCGGTTGCCTGGAGAGGGAGAGACTCTGGATTCACCTCCCCCTGGTTGCGTAGCCATATACGATTACCTCTTCATCCTCGGGTACGTCTTCCCCTTTTATTCGTGACGTACTCCGCACCTATAAAATTGCCCCTGGATAACTTATTGTCAATGGTTGGAGGGTAGTTCTTAGTGCGTTCGTTCTCTGGAAGCAAGTCGGCAATGGGGATTTAACTGCCGAAGAGTTCCTTAGAATGTTCCAGCTCAAGAAAGCTCCCTCCAGTGATGGCTGGTATTATTTGTGTTACTGGCACCGGGATAATTACGTCTTGGGGAAACCCACTTCGAATTATCCTGGGTGGAGGAAACGCTGGTTCTTTGCCTCCGGGAACTGGGAGTCTGAAACGGGATCCACCCCTGGAGGCCATAATGTGAGCCGCTTCTTTGGCGAAGGTGGGTGGAACTTCACTCTGACCCAATTTGCAAGCAGACCTTAAACTTCCGTTTATCTGACCTCTGCTCATATTCGCAGGTATTCCAACCGGGGGGAAACCGAGCTTGATGGGAGGAATCAACGAGAAGATTGTGAAAGTTTGTAAATTACCAACTTGTGACAGGCATATCGAGACCTGTCTGTCAGCCTCCCAACTCGCAGCTGCTGGGTTGATATCTCGCGAGGAGGTTGCGATGACGAACGTGGGAGAGAAGAGGGGATTGCTGCCTCGCTTAAAGGGCACCGGCTCGAAGAGACAAAAGAAGACATCTGCCGGTCCATCTCACCCGTCTAATCGGTCGGGTGAGCCTGCCCAAACCCCACAGCCACGTGAATCCCTCCCTGACACTGTGGCAGCTGCACCGATTGTTTCTGCACCGGTGGTTCCTCTCAAACCACCGGTCATTGATATTGTTGATAACTCCCCTGAGGAGCGATGGGGCGGGGTCAAGTTACCCCCTAGTTGAAGAACCTCGCGAGCCTGAAGGTGCTCGCGAGTTGATTCCTACTCGCGAGCAACCTGTTGCTCAAGATGTGAGCCCTGCTGGGCTAGTCGTAGCCCAGCCTTCCGGTGTTGGGACGTTTACCGTTCCAAGCCATCTGCACCCGATCTGCAAATTTCTCTTTGACAACATCTCCCCCCAGACCTTCGGCACTCTCCCTAAACAAGTCCTGAAGACCTCTGTCTAGACGCAGGAGTGAGGATGGTCTAGGTAAAGAATACTCCGACTTTAACTCGTGTATTGCTTTCTTCGTTGGTTTTTAAGTGAACATCTCATAATCTTCCTTCTCTTTGAACATGGCTTGGATCTCATCATACGGACGAGGCGTGACATCCTCGCCGCCCGCCGTATTATAGATGAGGCTGAGGGGAAGAGGGTTGCCCTAGAGAAGGCGGTCCACGGGAGGGACCAAGTCATTAAATCTCGCGAGAACTTAATCGTGAAGATGACTTGAGGAGAGGAAAATCCTCATTGAAAAGGTCCAAGTCCTGACTGACAGATATCAGGCCTTGGACACAAACTTCGCCAGGCTCGCGGAGATGGAGGAGAGAGAGAGAGAGAGAGAGAGAGAGAGAGATCTTTCACCAAGATAAGATCTCACTGGAGGAGCAGCTCACTGAGAGCAGGTCGCGACTAAGAGAAGTCAGCGACAGTCTGGAGAAAGAACGATCCACCCTTGCGCAGCTTAAGGACGACTCTATTCACTGGGAGGAGAGGGTGGCCTTCGTCAAGATGCTCTCCGAAGAGGGGGCCCGCGCCATCATGGAGTTCTGTACCTCGCAGTTGTACGACGATGAAAGATATGAATCGTACGATGCTGGTCGTGACTTCGCACTGCGAGTGGTGTAGCGGATGTCTCCATCTTTTGACATGGGAGAGTTCGAGAAGGTCGTGGCTATCATAGCTGCAGAGGAGAAGGCGGCCGCTGAGAACGAGGTCACTGAGGTTACTCAAGCTGGAGGGGTCTCGGAAGCAGGCCCTGAGGTTGAAAGTAACACTCCTCCAAGTGATGCGCAAGAATGATCATCTCCTTTCTTCTCTTTTTCTATCTTATGTAAAAAATTTCATTCTCCTTTTGTAAGCGATCTGACTATTTTAGTCAATGGAATGAATGAAAAATCTTTTTGATACTATGACTCGTACGTTGTTTTTCCTTCTTTTTTTTTTGTTGGCCGTATGTTGAATGCCTGGGTACTTAACTCATGAAAGAATGAGTTAGGCTCAATCCGGGGGTCTTGGTGACCATGTCCGCGTAGAGATAGACTGGTCTATCGATTGAGGCTTTGATTCTGCCGAAAGCAGAGGGTTTGGCCAAGGGAATGCGTATATTCCCTTCGGGGCTATTCGGGTCCAACTAATGGAGTAGCGACCAAAAGAAAACCTATCTTTATTTGAATATCGTTCGGATTTACATCAGGTTAAGGAAAATATCTGAGCAGATGCTCTACATGCCAAGGGCGACGTAGGGGCCTTCCTTGCATATCTTCGAGATAATATGTACCTGGTCGCACAATTTTAATAACTCGGTAAGGGCCTTTCCAGTTCGGATCTAATGAGCGAGCAGGAATTCCGAGATTCTGTCTAAGGACCAAATCGCCGAGCTGGAAGGCTCTGGGTCGGACTTTGGCGTTACGATAGTGAGAAATACGTTGTTGATAAGCTGTTGCTCGAAGTCGGGATGCGTTCCTTCTTTCTTCCAAGAGGTCGAGATGAAACCTCAGCCCCTCTTGATTATTCGTGGAATCGTACTGCTCGATTCGATACGAGGGCACTTGGATTTTGATTGGGACAACTGCGTCGGTGCTGAATGCTAAAGAGAAAGGAGTTTCTCCAGTTGACGTGCGAGTGGTAGTTCTATAGGCCCATAAGACTTCAGGTAGGAGCTCTGGCCACATACCTTTACATTCATCGAGCTTAGTCTTTAGATGATGTTTGATGATCTTATTGACTGCTTCAACTTGTCCATTAGCCTGGGGATGATATGGGGAGGTACGAATACTTCGTATCTTCCATTTTTCACAAAACCTCGAGAACGCGGCGTTGTGGAACTGCTTTCCGTTGTCGGTGATTATAGTGTGGGGGAGCCCGTAACGGCATATGATGTTTCTCCACATGAACCTAGTAGTCTGCTTCTCGGTGATTGTGGTTAACGGTTCTGCCTCGACCCATTTGATGAAATAATCGACTGCTACAATTGCAAACCTATTCTGACCTTTCCCGATGGGTAATGGTCCGATGATATCGACTCCCCATTGGGCGAAGGGCCAGGGACCGTCCATCGGCGTCATCTGCTCGGATGCTACATGAGGTATCAGGAGAATATCGCTGGCATTTGTCACATTTTTTGGAAAATTCGATTGCGTCCGCCTTCATGGTGGGCCAGTAGTACCCTTGCCTCATTGCTTTATATGCTAAAGAACATCCCTTAGGATGGTTACCGCATGCCCCCTGGTGTATTTCATCAAGAACGCGATGCGCCTCTTCTGAATGAAGACACCTTAAGTATGGTAAAGTAAAACTTTTAAGTAGTAAAATACCATTTTGTAAGGTATACCTGGCAGCACTATGATGAATTTGTCGTGCAGACTTTTATTATCTGGGAGTTGTCGATCTTTGAGGTAAAGGACGATGGGGTCCATCCAACATGGGGAGGAATGTACTGTGACTACTTGCTCTGGGGTCGTTTGACTAATACCCGGAGCATGAAGATGCTCGATGGGAACAGATCGCGTCAATTCAGACTCTGGTGCAGAGGCTAGCTTTGCCAAGGAATCAGCGAGCTTGTTCTTCTCGGGAGGGATGTGAATTATTTCATATTTTTTTAGCTTTGCTAGCAGGATAAGTACTCGAGATTTGTATAAAGCCATTCGCTCTTCTTTCGCCTCGAATTCGCTGAGCACTTGATTGACTATGAGTTGAGAGTCACTATGAATAAGTAAACTCTGTATCGCGAGTACATTCGCTAGTTCGAGGCCAACAATCAAAGCCTCATATTCTGCTTCATTGTTAGAGACATGAGTGTCAAATCGCAAAGCATATTGAAAATGCGACCCATCAGGAGCAATTAAGATTAAGGCGGCTCCGCTACCAGTGGCGCGTGAAGACCCATCCACAAACAGCGACCAGGGGGTCTGGTAGCTGGTCGCTGGGTCATCGCTGGAGGAAGAATATGTGAATTCAGCAATAAAATCAGCTACGGCTTGACCCTTAATTGCGATTCTTGGGCAGAACTGATATATCGTACTCACTAATCTCAATTGCCCATTTAGTTAATCGCCCTGAAACCTCAGGTTTTTGAAGGACCTCTCTTAATGGATGATTTGTAGGTACCAATATAGAGTGGGCTTGGAAATATGGTCGCAACTTTCGAGCAGCAATCACTAAGGCGAGAGCTAATTTCTCCATATCAGAATATCGAGTTTCGGCATCCACCATCGCTCGACTAATATAATAAACGGGCCTTTGTACCCCGGAATCTTCTCTTATTAATGCGACACAGATAAGTAAAATAGGAGTTGCTCGTGTAAAACAGGTTTCGATAAGACAGGGGGCGTGCTCATATATTGCTTCAGTTGTTGAAATGCTTATTCGCATTGTTGAGTCCACACCCAATCGGTTTTTGCGGTAGCTCGAAGAAGCTTAAAGAAAGGAAGGCACTTATCAGAGGCACGCGAAATAAACCTGTTCAATGATGCAATCCGATCAGCCAATCGTTAGACATCTTTGAGAGTGGACGGAGACTTCATTTCGATCAAGGCTTTTATTTTCTTGGGATTCGCTTCGATTCCTCGTTGGCCAACCATAAACCCAAGAAATTTCCCGGCGGAAACCCCGAAAGCACATTTTTCTGGATTTAGCTTCATTCGATACTTCCTCATTAGGTCGAAGGCTTCTCGGAGATATGCGAGATGGTCGTTGGCTGCGACGCTTTTCACGAGCATGTTGTCGACATAAACTTCCATGTTCTTTCCGATTTGCGTAGCAAACATTTTATTGACCAGACGTTGATAGGTGGCTCCTGCATTCTTGAGACCAAAAGGCATTACCTTGTAACAATACAAGCCGCGGTCAGTGATAAAGGCAGTGTGTTGACTATCGGGCGGGTGCATCATGATTTGGTTATAACCAGAGTAGGCGTCCATAAAACTGAGCAGGGCATGCCCTGCTGTTGAATCAACCAATTGGTTGATGCATGGAGTCAAGAAACTATCCTTCGGCCATGCTTTGTTCAAATCAGAGTATTCCACGCACATTCTCCACTTACCATTAGCCTTTCGAACAAGAACCACGTTCGCGACCCATTCTGGGCAGTCAACTTCCTTAATGAAATTGACGGTCAACAACTTTTCGACCTCAGTTTTAATCACCATTTGCCTTTCCGCGGTGAACGCTCATCGACGCTGATGAGCAGGTTTGTGCTTCGGATCAACTTTCAGACGATGAACTATGACGTTGGGGTCGATACCTGGCATGTCACTATGAGACCAAGCAAATACATCTTGATATTCGGTGAGAAAATGAGTCAGATTTTCACGAAAGACATCGCTCAAAGAAGATCCAATGTAAACCTTCTTGGACGAATTTTCTATAGATAAGTGGATTGCGACTGTCTCTTCCCCCGGGGTACCTAATTGAAGAGCGCTTTCTCTTGGGTCCAATGTTGTAGCTATCAGGAGATCCGATGGGTCTCCTGTAATCGTCATGACAGGAGCTACTTGGGCTTCCTCTCGATCTTGTACTGGCGATTTCGTAACATGCTCGAGCTTCCTTTTGATTTCCTCATACAACCCCAACTCCGTTTGGAGTAGGGAATTTGATGCATAGGTACAAGGGGTATAAGGCTGCTCCTATGTTGTTGAGCGAAGGTTGACCCAAAATAGCGTTGTATGTTGATATTTGATCTACCACGAGGAAATTAACGGAGACTGTAGTTTTGGCTGGACTTTCTCCTAAGGTGACTGGAAGGTCGTTGCTTCCTTCTGGTGTTACAACTTTGCCCCCGAAGCCGACGAGGGGAGTGGAGACTGGTTTGAGCAGACTTCCGGCAAGTGTCATTTTATTGAAAGCTTCCAGGTAAAGAACATCAGCGGAGCTACCTGTATCCAACATAATACGATGAGTTAAATAATTTGATACCTTTAACGCGACCACGATGGAGTCCTTGTGAGGGAAATGAATTCCTTCTGCATCTTCAAGAGAAAAGAGATCGGATGATGGCTAAGATTTGTCATATCGGACGATTTTTCCAACCAATAAATATGTTGGGGCTTCTGAGATGCCTTGCGAACATATGCTTTCCTTGACGCTTGAGAATCTCCTCCACAAGATGGACCTCCAGCAATGGTTCGGATTTCACCAGTGGGTTCAGTATCTTCTTGCGAAGGGTGATGTTGAGGTGAGTTTTTCCTTTGTGATGGGGCTTCTGTTCTTTTAGGCGACCGACCCTGTCGCGCCACGTAATCCCGGAGATGACCCTTTTGAATCAGGGTTTCAATGTGATCTTTTAATGATAGACAATCTTGGGTGTTATGCCCATGATCTTTATGGAAATAACAAAACGTCTTCTTGTCTCTTTTTTCAGGATCGGACTTGATCCTTGAAGGCCACTTCACGTATAGTTTGTGCTTGATCTCCATTAATACTTTCTCAGGAGATTGGTTAAGAGGTGTGTAATTATGATATTTACCAGAGTAGGGCTTCTTTGGGGAACGGTCCCGTCGATCGCGCCGGTATTTCTTATCAGGAGGAGAGATCTCCTTAGACTTACGCTTCTTGCCCTACATACCATGACGTGCCAAAGCGACTTCTTCCTCATTGATGTATTTTTTAGCCTTGGTTTGGAATTCTGTCATAGTTTTAGGGGGGTTTTTGTCCAGGGCGAACCGGAATTTTTCGCTTGTAATTCCGGCTATTAAGGGCGGTGAGGCCGTTGTCTTCGGTATGACATTCAATTTGGACAAGCTTCTGTAGTGAACCGGACCGTGAACTCCTTAATTGTCTCCCCATGCTGTTGCTTCAGATCCATTAAATGAGATGCTGGTTTTTTGGTGCGGATGCTTTCCCATGAACTGAGAAAGGAAGACCTCTGATAATTGGGAGAAGGATCTGATAGATCGAGGTTTTAGGCCTCGAAACCATGTACGCGCCGCATCCTTTAGACTTAAGGAGAAAGCCCTACACATAATATTTGAACCATATCCTTCTAGCTCCATAACAGACTTATATGTCTCCAGATGTTCGAGAGGATCGCCAGTGCCTGTATACGGGACGATAATAGGTGTTCGGTATTTCTTAGGCAAGAGAGCCTCTATAACCTCGCGGGTGAAGGGAGATTCAGATTGATGGATTGATGCAAGAGCAATAGGTGGGAGGTTAGACCAATATCATTGCTCCATATCGTCGAAGCGATCATTGATTCTCTTGAGATCTCCTTCCCATGGTAAGCGATCATTGATTCTCTTGAGATCTCCTTCCCATGGATTGAGGCAGACCCCTGAGATTGTTGTTGTCGGGAGGTACTGGAACGTATAGATTGTGGAGGAGGTACCGAGACTTGATTGCCGAGTGGCATTCGATTTGAAGGAGGATTTGGTTGGGTTTGTAACTCGCCTGCAGAATGTTTGGAAGCTACTGGTACAGGTCGCATCGGCGGCCCTTCTGGAGGTTGTTGTTGTGGTTACGGAAAGTGCTAATCAAACCGATTAGATAAGATTTGAAGCCCAACTTTGAGAGTAAAAGTGTGTTTCCGAGGAAACGCATAATGTCGTCTTGACTGCCGGATACATCATAAAATGGGTTTTGCGACGGCAAGTTGGACTCCCTCGGGGGCATGCCTGTCGAAGCAGTCTGAGGGAGATTAGACGCTGATTCAGTGATGTCAGGCGGAGGTAACGTCTGTCTTGAAATGGAAGGATGAACCGTCTTTTTGGGAGGCATAGTGGGAGATAACGATCAACGATGAGAATGACTAATTCTGACAACTTGAAGTTCCCACAGACGGTGCCAATCTGTTTCCGTCGGAGTTGGTAACAAGATCCTCTAGACGTTCACCTTCCTTCAAGCAAGCTTCCCTCCAAACCTGAAAGGGTAAAGGAGAAAACTAAGGGTGGCCGGCGTCCAGCCGTTGGCCCTCTGAAGCTTAAGTCAGACGAGATATAGTTATAAAAGTGAAAAGCTAGATATGAGCTTAGGGGTTGTGTACCTTTATCATCTGTGAAGCCATATCTTTATATAGATCCAGGTGATCCAATCTTTTACGCAAGCCGTTAGGATCATTGCTGATTTTAGGAGATTAGATGCCTATCTTGTTAATCCTTAAATGGAGGGATGACCTAACAACCTTGGACGTCTAACTGATTACGTCTCTTGATGGAGATGCTCGGAGTTACGGATAAGGACGAACCAAAATTGATCTGTACAGACTGATACTGAAAGGCAGCGATTATTCGCCTCGAAGATAACTTCGTTTAACAACCTAGAAGTGGGCTACTCGCATGTTGATATACGATCCTTTTCGACGACCACGAACCGAGCTGCTTGCATGCGAAACCTGGCAGCACAGTGACCAAGGAGTAAAGACAGACGAATTATGAAAATGCCCTCATCCGATGACCACCAACTAAGCCAGCTCGCATATTCGGGAGTGTATACCGTACTTTCACGATACGCGAGCCTCGACCATAAGGGCTAGCAGGTTAAACACCATAAACCGAAAAGGCGCTCGCGGGTCTTGAGTCTTTGATATCTTCGACTACTACTTTTCGGCTATAACATCGATCATAAATTTTATGGTGTACTGTAGGGGAAGGACAGTTTTCCTTAAGTCTGTAGATGCAAGCAACAAAATTAAAGATGCAAACTACATCTACAAATTAATGTACAAAGTGATGGACGATGTTGGGAGAAAGAATATTGTGCAATTTGTGACAGACAATGGGAGTGCATTTGTGAAGGCAGGGAAGGATATCAAAGAAAAGTATAATGTGTACTGGACATCTTGTGTAACCCATTGTATAGATTTAATGTTAGAAGCGATTGGAGACAGGCTGGCTGTAAAGACGACTATTACAGACGCACGACTCATCACGGGTTATATTTACAACCACACTTGGTTGTTGGCTGAGATGCGACAAAAGTATGGTGGGGATATAGTGCGGCCTGGGGTGACACGGTTTGCCACAAATTACATTTCCTTGAATAGCCTTTTCAAACACAAGCAGAGACTACAAGAGCTCCTCCTCTAAGGTGTATGATGATTGGAAAAAACGTCTTAAGAAAGTGACTTGGAGGTATGAGGAGCTTGTGTTAAATCATTCATTTTGGGAACGCGTGCGCAATGTGTTGCCCATTATAGAGCTTATATATAGCGTGTTGAGGACGGTCGACAATGAGGTGACTCCATTAATGGGATCATTGTATCCATCCATATAAGTGATGAAAGATGCCGTCCAAGTCAAAGCTCCTAAGTTGTACCAATGAGTGCATAAAATCATCGACGATCGTTGGGAAAATACTCTATCACAACCACTTCATAAGGTTGGTAAGTACTTGAATCATTCATTTACACATATTTATGTACCTCTTTGCATACCATGTATAACCATTATATTGATGGTATGTGTAAATATGTGTATGTTGTTGCCATTCAGCTTACTTTTTGAATCCAAAGTACTACTGCACCAGCAAGCTCTACCAAGACAACTCATTGAAGAGGGCGGTGCACGAGGTGTATGCTCACTTCCCAACTGTGATGGGAAAGCCACATTCGGTTCCGAGGTAAATATGTCTGCATTTATCGTAATACTAGCTTCATCTTATATCTTAAAACATTCTAGACTTATTATTATTGCTTCATACATTTATCAGATCGTTAGATTTCGTGACGCTGTGGGGGTGTTTGAGAATGAGGTAGCGATGAGGTAGAGGACGTCCATGATGGCATGTGAGTTGTTGCGTGCTTCATAATTCATTCAATCTCTTGGAAGCAAATTTTAATTTTCATACTATTTTGGTGGATATTATAGTAACGAGAAACATTTATTGCAAGTGAATGGTGGGCCATGTACGGTTGTGATTGCGAGGTCCTACAGCACCTGGTTGTTCGTGTGCTGGCACAGATGGTGTCCTCCTCACCCTGTGAGAGAAATTGGAGTACATTCTCACTGATCCACACAAACAAGCAGAATCGGATAGGGTACGACAGACTTCAGAAGCTGGTCTACGGCCACTATAACATGAAGCTACGAGAGAGGGTGCTCCGTACTGAAGGAAGAAGAAAGGCAGAGGAAGACCCATTGGATCTGATGACTATCGGACAGTATGCTTATGCAGATGCGAACGATGATGACCCGAACGATGATGACCCACTTTACCAGTGGGTTAGGTCTGATGACTTGGATACATCTGATGGGAGACGAGAGCCACATGTGGAGGCGGAGGCAATAGAGCAAGGCATTGATGTTGATGCCCATGTACAGGAGCAGAGATTTCCACCTGAGTTATTCAACCCTTTGACGAGGGATCCAGAGGGGAGCCCGCGACAGTCTTTATCACATGGGTCACGTGGCGGTGAGACATTATCAGATATGGTGAGTGATGGTGATGATGATGGTGGTGGAGATGATGATAATGATGGTGGTGGTGGAGATGATGATGATGATGATGATGGTAGTGGCAGCGGTGATGGGGACGATGACGATGATGAGACGATGACGGGGATGGTGGCGGCGAGAGCGAGTCTCATACTAGGAGTCAGTCTCAGAGGCCACTTAGCCCATTCACAGGGGAGAGGGAGTTTGATCATGCCACACAGGACACCGACCACGGTTCTCGGACAAATGAACCACGTGAGCGGCTTGTAATCAACAAAGCATACACTAGAAAGAAGTTGCGTGAGAAAGAAAAAACCCAGCCATTGACAGATATAGAGGAGCGACTATTTGCTATTTCTATAAGAGACTTACGGTCATGGGTGCCTACGTGGCATTAGGGATTGAGCACGTCGTGACTCTGGATCTACATCACGGTCAAGGGAGGGGAGCTCGAGTTCCATGCCACAGTATAGATATGGATCATAGACAGGGGAGGGGAGCTCGAGTTCCATGCCACAGTATAGATATGGATCACAGACAAGGGAGGGGAGCTCGAGTTCCATGCCATAGTATGGATACAGACCTGGTGGATATGCGGTGAGCGACTCCAGCAGCTACGGCACATCATTTTTCGACTATGGTCAGGAGTTCACTTCTGCATATGGGCAAGGTCATGGGCTACAGTACACATATGGCGAGCAATATGGATATTCTGGAGCACCATCTATGCCCATCCCAGCTTCATATCAGTCTCAGACTGATATGATTACACAGTACCGACGGATGGACGTATTGGTTCAGTTTGGAGAGGATGAGTACCAGCGTTATGTCAGGGAGTATCTTAGTTGGTACTATTCTACTATGACCTGGGCATAATACTGTCATTTTGTGGACTAGCAGTTCTATTCTCGACCCCGTGGAGATGGAGACGATGATTACGAGCCACCGCGCAACTCTATGTGGGTCTAGGCAGTAGTCAGTTGCATCCATAGGTATATTTCTCAACTCTCTTGCTTGTTTTACTTTGTCAATGCATTGGTTGTGTTTTCATTAATGTCTTGTTACATTTGTATATCTTATGGAATCAATTTAAACAATAGTTGCATCAGTTCAGTTAGATAACGCATAGCTTAGGATCCTTTTACAAAGGAACTCCATTATGTGGACTCTTTTTTTTATTTTATTTACATATTATGATTTAAATGTGTGTATTAGGGTCCATTATAACAATCCCTGAAGTTTCATTGAAAAATTCAATCAATTTCCCAATGTTTCCTCATGTTTCCCAAATAGTGCGATACATTATGTGATATATATCCCCTACCGATACACGATATGTATCTGTATCCCAAGGGTGCGAAACGTAACGCGATACCGATACTGCGAACACTGGCTAGTATCACTGCTATCGCTAAAATTATCGACAACATATGGAATTTTCTATGATAATTGGGTTTCAGTGTCTTTAACCTGATGATATTATCGATAACATCGCCAGTATTTAGAATACTGGACTCCCCGAGGTAAGGCAAAGTTTGACTTCATTCTAGGATCCTATTATTGAAAGAAGACAAGCCCAATGTACTATACCACATTTGAGTCGAGATTGTTGGAACATTTATTTGTTATGTAGAGGTTTAGTTGTAAATATGCAAAGTGGGGACTTATGTGTAATTTTATATTTATTGGGGGATTATGATGTAATTTGTAAATAGGGGAAACCCTACATATAAATATAATAAGAAAAAGAGGTTGCTAACATTTTTTAGCTCTCTCAACTTTTCCTCCTCTCTCTCTCTCTCTCTCTCTCTCTACAACTTCTACATGGCTACATGGTATCAAAGCTTTGTTCGATCAGTTTTGCGTGAGATTGAAGATCTATACTGATGCAGGGGGCTGCTGACGTCAGTCATACGTCCTCGTACGGATCTATTTGGGTCGTGTCCACACTACCTGGTGCAGCTACACATGGGAAGAATTATGAGCTTTTTTTCATAATTTTCTGGATCCATTTGGGATTTGTTTTTTATGGATTTTACCATTTTTTTGGGAAAACGGCCCCAAATTGTCAATTTCTCAAATTTCTTTTGAATCGGTGGTTTTTAATCCTTGGGATCCACTCATTATGGACCATTTTTTTATGATCTAGCCAGGAATGCTACCCTTGTGCAGATTTGAGACCATTTTATGCATTTTTTTGGCAAAAGGTGGACCAACTAGACCTTTTTGTTTTGTTTTTGGAGGTCCAGTGTATACATCGGATCTGGGTGTATCCCCCTGCTACTTGTTTTGCTCATTTTATTTCAGATTGTGATCTTCCTCCACCTCTTCTTCACATATCCATGGATTCCAAGTCATTTGGACATATCTCTGAGGGGCCCCTCTCAATTACTTCCACAAATTTAATGGGAACAATTTTCTTTTGTGGCCCTAGCTATCCGCATGTTTGTTATTGGCAAGGAGAAACTTGGATTTCTTACTGGCACATCCAAGAGGTTGTCTACTTCTTAATCCGGTAATTCATCACTGTTCGCTCGCCTCAAGTGCAAGGCTGTGATGTAGTAATAACTCGGTAAGACCGAGGTCGATCCATAGGGAATTAGGTAAACAACTTCTAACTTATTCCAGCAACTTCAATTAAAACAATTGAGAATTTCAATTATGAGATCTAAAGACTAAACAATAACTTTAAAAAAGAAAATCTGATTAATATAAGAGAGGAAACTAAGGCTTTACGGATCCACTCGTAGCAATCCCATGTTCATTCATTCATCCAAGCATAGAACACAACTAGATTCGAAGTTCTATCTCTCATCTAGTTGGAAGATAAAGCACTGAAGCACATACAATCCCACTTAAGTTAAGAATTCAAGTTCTTGTCCTATTCAAGCACATAGCATTCAAATATGTAGCCTTCGGAGTAACTGCCATGCCTATGGACTATGGCATGCTCAAGGGTTACCACAATTCGAATCTAATCAAGCAAACATGTCAATCTCAGAGAATTAGAAGCAACTCATGTCCGGAGTACATGAACTCTCATAAAACTTCTAAAAATACCAACTTTATTCAAACTAGAACATTCAAAATCCAAACTTAAAGTAAAGGTACTTGAATCAAAACAAATTAAACATGAAATTAGCTACAAGCTTCACCTCTCAGCCCTAGCTGAGAGGTTCTAGCCAAGCATTGTCATACTACAACTAGAATTAAAAGAGAAATTAAACAGAAACATGAAAAACTAGAAAAATCCGGAGTTGGCGGAGTTGCGGACGCTCCACGGTGCTCTCCTTCACTTCCCACGACTCACAATCTCTTCTAGGATGAGTTTAGACGAGGCCCTAGGTGTCATTTTATAAATTACACGCTCCATTGCCCTAGAAAGTTCCAGATTTGTGTAACAACTTATGCAGCGCAGAGAAAATCGGAGCTTGTAGAACACACCTCATTACGCAGTCGATCGGTTGGACGACTGGTCGTAAAACGCCAAAAACAGTCCAGTGGGTTTTGTAAAAATTCATCTGTGCCTTTTGATATCTCGACTGGTCGGACGACCGGTCGGTGTGGTGATTGACTGGTTGGATGACCGGTCGTGTTTCTTCATTTTTGGTCTAGCAAGGTTTGTAGCAAGGGGGGTCTTCCAATTGAATTTTCGACCGGTCGGACGACCGGTCATGGCCCATGGCCGACCAGTCGACAGTTCTGTTTTTCTGCACTTTCTTCTTTCTTTTAGCACTTGGGTCTTTTAATCTTCAATGAGTATGAAGTGACCTTTTTAGCATTGTATTGGTGAAGTCTCCGTCTTGTTCCTACAATCACAAAACGTGCGTTAGAATAGTCTTTCAAACATGCAAACTACGCATTATGTGTGATGAATTGTGTTAGAATATGCACAATTTAGAGCAACCCCCCCCCCCAAACCAGCATTTTGCTAGTCCTGAGCAAAAACATGCGTGAAACAAGTTCAACTCTCCAAAATCAAACTTTCTTTCAGCAATTATGCTTCTATACTCTCCAAGACATACAAATGCAAAAATCAGAAAAACTGGGTGATAGAAACTGAAACCTTAAACTCTCAAACATAAGTGTTCATATAGAATTCCCGCTAATTGATTGATAAATAGAAGAACCTGAACAAATTTAACCTAGTGTGCATAGTGAATGTTCATCTCATGAGTTTCCGGGATTATCTTCTTTATAGATCAGCTGAATTAGGGATTTAAAGGTGTACAGATCAACAACAAGCTTATGACAGGAATTTGCCTTACCGTCCCTTCGACGGCTTTCACACTACTTACCATTTCCGGCTTTGGTTATGGGTAGACCATCCCTCAGTTGATAATAGGTGGCCCTTTTCGGAATTTTTCAACAAATTTTCAATAATAACCATACTTTCTTTTTTTCTTTTTCATACACATTAGATAGGATTTTTGAAAATCCATATCTTTCGTTCTTTTCTCTTATTTTCTCATGGACAAGGATGGACAAAGTACCCCGACTTGGTTCCTTAATACCTTAAATCTTAGTTTAGCCAATCCACAAATTTACATAATCTTTTCAAACCATGAGAATCGTGTAATGTGAACTAGGTACAAAAAGTGTTCAAATTTTCTATCAATCATATAAATAGGGGAATTCACATAGAACACCATTATATTAGAGGTAATTCAAAACTTTCAATATCACTCACTTCGTATCTCCTTTTCTTATATTTGTATCATCCCGAATGCATAGAAACAAAGTTTTCCAAAAGAATTTTGAATTTTAGAAAAATTGAAAATTTTCTACATACAATGCTCGAAATGTTACAAAACACTAGATTCATATAGGATTCTCACCCCCCAACCAAATCTTGCATTGTCCTCAATCTCAAACTCGCATAGTAGATAAAATGGGGCTTCTTATCCCTCTTTTTGCCTAGCACCGCCCCAATAGCATAATCGCTCGCATCACACATTAACTCAAAAGGAACGGACCAATCTGGTGATTGCATGATAGGAGCGGTTGTCAACATGTCTTTTAGCTTTGAAAAAGCTAATTGACATTCGGCACTCCACTCAAATTGGTTCTCCTTTTGGAGAAGGTTACATAAGGGCCTAGAGATATGGCTGAAATCATTTATGAACCTTCTGTAAAAACTGGCGTGTCCAAGGAAGGACCGCACATGGCGTATGCTTTTGGGTGGTGGTAGGTTGGAAATAATATCGATTTTGGCCCGGTCTACCTCTATTCCATTGGACGAGATAATATGTCCAAGGACTATTCCTCTTTGTACCATAAAATGACACTTTTTCCAATTTAAAACAAGGTTCTTCTCCTCCCACCTTGTCAAGACCAACTTCAAGTGATTTAGGCACTCATCAAAAGTACAACCAAAATCAGAAAAATCATCCATGAATACCTCGAGAAATTCACCCACCATGTCTGAAAAAATACTTAACATGCATCGTTGGAATGTGGCGGGTGCATTACATAGTCCGAATGGCATCCTTCGATATGCGAAGGTGCCAAACGAGCATCTAAAGGTAGTCTTCTCTTGGTCTTCCAGGGCTATTTCAATTTGGTTGTAGCCGGAATAGCCATCGAGGAAGCAATAATAGGAGTGACCCGCTAACCTTTTCCAAAATTTAATCCATGAATGGGAGAGGGAAGTGGTCCTTCCTAGTGACCGTGTTTAGCTTCCTATAATCTATGCACATATGCCAACCGGTGGTCACTCTTGTCGGTATAAGCTCGTTATTGGCGTTCTCTACGATTGTAATACCGGACTTCTTAGGAACGACTTGGGCAGGACTCACCTGTTGGCTATCCGAGATGGGGTAAATGATACCCACATCTAGTAGCTTCAACACCTCGGCCTTGACAACCTCCATTATATTTGGATTTAGCCTCCTTTGAGGTTGTCTAGTCGTTTTTGTATTTTCTTCGAGGTGTATACGGTGAGTACAAACCGAAGAGTCTATCCCTTTGAGGTTCGCTATTGTCCAACCTATGACTCCCCTATGTTCTTTGAGTAGCTCAATCAATTTGAGCTCTTGGTCTTTTCCTAGGTGAGAAGTAATGACAACCGGGAATGTTTCTTCTTGACCCAAATATACATATTTAAGCTCAAATGACAATGATTTAAGGTCAAGCTTCGGCGGTTTGATATTAGACGGTAGAGGCTTTGATGTGGTTGGTGGCAATCTTTCAAAATGAGGCCTCCACCGGCTAGTATCAACTACTGGTTTCTCACTACTTAATGCTTGCACAATGTCACTAATAATGGGGTCTTTGGAATCTTCAAAATGTGCCAAGCATGTCTCCAAATTCTCTAGTGGCTCAAGTTGGAGGAGCTCCTCTTCTTCAAAGGATTCGAGCATGTTTACCTCAAAGAGCTCATCATCGTCATCCCTATGCATTTTGCCCAAGTGGAACACATTCACTTCCAATGTCATGTTCCCAAAGGATAGTTGCATAACCCCATTCCGGCAATTTATGATTGCGTTTGATGTAGCAAGGAACGGGCGGCCTAGAATCACCGGTATTTGAGTGCTAGCATCCATAACCAGTTGCGTGTCCAGGACGATAAAATCCACTGGGTTGTAGAATTTGTCGACTTGGACCAATACATCCTCAACTATCTCTCTTGGTACACGGATAGATCTATCAACGAGTTGCAACGTGGTTTTGATGGGTTTTAATTCACCAAGACCCAATTGCTCGTATATCGAGTACGGAATCAAGTTTACACTTGCTCCCAAGTCTAATAATGTACACTCAATCCGGTAGTCAGCAATGATGCATGAGATTGTGGGACTACCGGGATCCTTGAATTTTGTAAGGGTCTTTTGGGTGAGAATGGCACTCACTTGCTCATTCAAAAAGGCCTTTTGTTGTACATTGCATTTGCGTTTGGTTGTGCATAAGTCTTTTGGAAACTTGGCATCGGAAGGAATTTGTTTTATGGCATCGAGCAATGGAATGTTTATCTTAACTTGTCTGAAAATCTCTAAAATATCATGAGAGTTTGGGAGAGATTTTGGAGCAACCAATCTCAAAGGTAATGGTGCTACGGGCTTATAAATGCGTTCTGTTTCTTGTGGAGCTAAGTTAGATCCATCATCATTCTAAAAAATTACCGGATCATTAGGCTTGTCGGCCTTTACCGGAATAGATTTATCAATTTGCTTACCACTTCTAAGAGTGGTGATGGATTTTGCTTGCTCCAGATGTTGGTTGGGGAGATTAGGGATTCTTACTTCATGTGCTTGCTTTGGATTTGGCTGAGGTTGGGCCGGAAAGGTCCCTTCCCTAGCATTCAAGCGTTCCTTAATCTCATCAACCAAGACTTTAAGCTCTTGGAACATTTGCTGATTTGTTTGGTTTATTTGCGTTTGCCCTTACATAAATGCCTTTAGAGTATCTTCCATTGAAAGTTGAGGTGCGGCCATGTTTTGCATGGGTGGCCCTCTTGAGAATTTGTAGGATTGGCTGTGGGAGGATTCCTCCAACTAAAATTAGGATGGTTCTTCCAAGTAGAGTTATATGTATTACCTACCGGTCCATTGAAAGGCCGTTGATAACCTTATGCGGCGTTTGCTTGCTCTTATAACACCTCTTGGAACGCAGGGATTGTAGGACAATCTTGCGTAGAGTGTACATTAGCAGCAGAAATTCCACACACGTTTTCAATGGCTTCATTGGACTTTGAAACTCCACTCTTACTAAGTTCCATGGCCTCTATCTTCCTTGTGAGGCTAGCTATCTTCGCATTAACGTCATCTTCCTCTTTGAGGATGTAAATTCCTCCTTTCTCTTTTTGTTGAGGCGGCTTGAGGTTACTAGATTTGTCCGAAGTATCCCATGATTGGGCATTCTTGGCCAACATATCCAAGTAATTCCAAGCTTCGTCTGGATTTTTGCTCATGAACTCACCATTGCACATCATTTCTACGAATTGGCGCATGTTGGAACTCAACACATCATTGAAGAAATTTATAATTTGCCAACTTTCGTAGCCATGATGTGGGCAAGCAAGTAGGAGGTCTTTAAATCTTTCCCAACTTTGAAAGAATGACTCATTCTCTTTAACCGAAAAGTTCATTATAGCTCTTCGAAGGGTATTTTTTTTATGATCTGGGAAGAACTTTTTCAAGAACTCCCGGGTCATTTCATTCCATGATCCTATTGAATGCTGTCTAAGAGAATGGAGCCAACTCTTGGCTTTTCTTTTAATAAAAAGGAAAATAATTTAAGTTTGATAGCATCTTCGGAGACATTAGCATATTGCAAAGTAGCCACAACTTCTTCGAATTCTTTTAAGTGTAGGTATGGGCTCTCTGAGTCTAGCCCATGGAACTTGGGTAAGAGTTGAATTACTCCCGACTTTATATCAATGTTTCCTCTGGTGGTTGTGAGAATCACGCATAAAGGTGTAGTCGTACGGGCTGGTTGTAAGTAATCTCGTAAAGCTCTCATTGGAGGAGCATTGTGCACCTCATTCTCTCCTACTCCTTTATGATTAGCGTTTGTAGTTGGAGAAGGGTGGGGAGAATTCCTTAATGGAGTTTGATCCATATTTCCCGAACTTTCACAAAGTTCTTGATATTTTCTAACTCGTCTATGAACGGATAGTGGTCCAACTAGACCACCTTTGGATTGGAGACGATTGGTGTGTTCACGTTCTTAATGAGACATAAACCACACAAGCAATGATCTAAACTAATCCTAAGTCCTAAAGCAGAAATTCAAAAATCTAAAAATTAAAAATCTGTAAAAAGTGCTAAGTTAGAACGATAGTACCCGATTAGCTTGAACTAGGAGAGTTCCTACAAAACAAAACTTGTTATTTCTAGAAAATCAAAGACTAATCCTAAAAAAAAAAAGGGTAAACCCTAACTACTTATACTTTTATAACTAGTAAAACAATTTAGAATCGTTTAACCTAGATTCCCCAGCAACGGCGCCAAAAACTTATTCAGTGGGTTTTGTAAAAATTCATCCGTGCCTTTTGACATCTCGACTGGTCAGACGATCGGTCAGGTGTGGTGATCAACCGGTTGGACGACCGGTCGTGTTTCTTCATTTTTAGTCCAGCAAGGTTTGTAGCAAGAGGGGTCTTCCAATTGAATTTCCGACCGGTCGACAGTTCTGTTTTTTTGCAGTTTCTTCTTTCTCCCCTGCTTCTTTCTTCTTTCTTTTAGCACTTGGTCTTTTAATCTTCAATGAGTACGAAGTGACCTTTTTAGCATTGTATTGGTGAAGTCTCCATCTCATTCTACAATCACAAAACATGCCTTAGAATAGTCTTTCAAAACATACAAACTACACATAATGTGTGATGAATTGGGGTTAGAATATGCACAATTCAGAGCTCAACAGTCACAATTGTCATAGATTGATGCATGAGATTCCTCAAATGCTATTGTTATGGGTTGGATCCTCAACTTTATGGAATCGAGTATTGCCTCGCCCTATTTCTTAATCTGTGGAAGTCTCTCAATGAGACATATGGGACCATATATAAAAGCCACGTATCTTCCAGTTGACCATTGGACTCTATTCTCTCACCCAAGAGAATTTGTCAGTTACTGAACATTTTGGTGCACTAAAGAGTCGTTGGGAAGAACTGAGTCATCTGCAACCCTTCAGTGAGCTTCCAGATAGCCGCAATGCAAACATTGTGAGGATACGTGAAGATAAAGCAAAAACATTTAAATTTTTTGCTGGATTGAACAGTAAATATGAAGTCCTTCGGACGTAACTTGTTGCTACTACATTTCCCTCTCTTTAGGCAGCATAGTCCATTGTTCATACTGAGGAGGCCCGCAAGCAAGTGATTTTAGAACCCGCTGCAACTCAAGAGAGGACTGCATTTACCTCCACCATTGTCTCATTTGGTGACCGAAGTGGTGGTTCAGATTCTCGAGGAAGTTTTATCAAATGATGAGGCCGTGGTCGTGATAGGTTTATGTGCACCTTCTGCAATCGGTCCGGACACACCCGAGATCGATGCTTCAAATTACATGGACGTCCTACTGTTCATATTGCTGCTTCTGATGAGATCTGGATTGTATCGGACTCTTTTGGTGGTCATCCTCTTGACATCTCTCATGTCTCCAATTAGTTGGACACAGTTACCATGACCGAAGCCGATGTTATGAATCTTCAGATGCTTCAGACCCAGTTCGTGCCTCCTGTCTCTTTTGCTTCACAGCCATCTGCCTCCTCCTTCATTGCGACCATAGGTACAACACTCAATGCCTCTTCCACTCCTGTGATTTAGATTATTGATTCGGGGGCATCATATCATATGACTAGTGAACACACTTGTCTTATTCCATCTAGTTCCTCTACTTGCAGCCATCTAGTACATCTAGCTGATGGGACTTCTACTCCTGTATAATCCATTGTCTCTGTGTCCTTTTCTCCTAATCCCACCTTGTTTAATGTTCTTAAATTTCGTGCAAATTTGTTATCTGTTCATAGCCTTACAAAAGCCCTCAATTGTTGTGTGATTTTCTTCCATTCTCATTGCATCTTTAAGGGCTTGAATACGAAGAAGATTATTGGTGTGGGCCATGAGCACAGTGGTCTCTACTTTCTACATCAGGGGGAGCTGTCTGCTAGGAGTGATGCTTCATCGAGTTCTTTTACTTCTGTTTCTCATTGTTTTGAGTCTAGTCAGGTAACGACTGCCTTATGGCATGCGCGACTTGGTCATGTGTCTTTCAAGACTTTGCAATTTTTTCTTCCAAAGTTTAATAAGTTTAATAATGTTTCTTTCCAATGTGAAACGTGTCAGTTTAGCAAGCATGTTCGGACTGCATTTCCTGCACTTTCTCATCGTTCTCATAAAATCTTTGCTTTAATACATTATGATATTTGGAGTCCTTGTCTTGTTTCTTCGATTGATAGTTTTTCATACTTTGTGACTTTCATTGATGATTTTTCTCGTGTCACTTGGGTTTATTTGATGAAATGGTGTCACGAATTGCCGCACTTTTTTTAGTCATTTCATCAATTGATTAAGACTCATTATGATTGCAATATTCAGTCCATTTGATTTGATAATGGTGGCGAGTATATATCCCAAAGTTTCACATCTTATCTTAAAAAAATGACATTCTTCATCAGTTTCTGTGTGCTTACACTCCGCAACAAAATGGAGTAGCTGAGTGCAAGAATCTCCATCTTTTGGAAGTTACTCGCTCTCTTCTTATTGGAATGAAAGTTCCTAAATCATACTGGTCTACTGCATTGTTGACTTCTTGCTATTTAATTAGTTGTATGTCTTCTCGTGTCTTAAATGGCAAGACTCATTTCATACACTTAAGCCTGGTTGTCCTCTTTTTGGTATTCCTCCCAAGGTTTTTAGGTGCATTTGTTTTGTTCAGTCTTTGGGTCAATCCCAAGACAAGTTTGCCAATCGATCCATCAAATGCATCTTCCTTGGGTACTCTCTTTAGCACAAAGGTCGTAAGTGTTATGATCCATGCACTAAAAGGTATTTTGTGTCCATAGATGTCACATTCTTTGAAGATCACCCTTTTTTTCTCTATCATGTCTAATCCTCCGGATTTGGTTGTCCTACATGCTCCTTTACCTATGCCTGTGGTTACTGACTAGTCTGTTCCTCCTCCTACGGCACCTAAGCAGATTCTCACCTATGTTTGTAGAAAGTCTAGACAACAAACAATGCTCCCAGTAACTCCTCTTCCTACATCAGGTAATTCTCTCAGTCCCACTTCCACTACTCATCCATCCTCTCCTGTTGCTTCCCATACTCTTAGCCGTCATTCAACCTTGCATCCTATTTCTAGCTTTGTTTCTTATAACTCTGTCTCTCCTACATATCATGCTTTCCTTGCTGCCATCTCTTTCTCTATTCCCAAAGCAGTTGTTGAGGCACTTGCAGTTCCTGCATGGAAGCAAGCGATGGAGGCAAAAATGGCTGCCCTTGATGACGATGGCACATGGGATATTGTTTCCTTACCTGCGGGTAAGCACACTGTAGGGTGCAAGTGGTGTATTCTATCAAGTATTGGGTCGATGGTTCTATTAAACGTTACAAGGCGCATCTAGTTGCTAAATGGTACACGCAGAATTTTGGTGTTGATTATGATAAGACCACCTCTCATGTGGCCAAATTGAACTCAGTTCTCCTGATCATCTCCTTAACAATCAATCTTTCATGGCCATTATATCAACTGGATGTTAAGAATGCCTTCCTTCATGGGAATCTGATTGAAGAAATTTATATGGATCTTCCCCCTGGGTTTCAGCTTAAGGGGGAGACCGAGAAATTGTGTAAGCTGAAAAAGGCTATTTATGGCCTCAAATAATCTCCAAGAGCGTGGTTTTCCCAGTTCAATTCTGCAGTTCTCTCATTTGACTTTAGGCGATGGCAGTCAGATCATACTATGTTTGTTCAAACTCGGTAAGAGAGTTGAACCGTTATACTCGTGTATGTGGATGATATAATAATCATTACTGGAGATGATTTGGACCTTATAGAACATGTCAAACAGATGCTGAGTAAGGAATTTGAAATTAAGGACCTTGGTCCTCTTCGATACTTCTTAGGGATTGAAGTTGCCCGTTCATCCAAGGGTTCTATCTCAGAGAAAATACACTCTAGACTTGCTCAATGATACTGGTAAGCTTGGTACTCGCCTTGCCTCATCTCCTATGGATCAAAAGCATTCTTTACATGAATCTGAGGGTAATAGTCTGACAAACCCTAACATGTATCAAAGATTAGTTGGGAAGCTGATCTACTTAACTATTACAAGGCCAGATATCATTTAGGCTGCGAGTGTTGTTAGCAAGTTCATGCTTTCACCGAAATCGTCACATCTTGATGCTGTGTACCATATACTAAGATACTGAAATCATGTCTAGGACGTGGTATTCTCTATGCTAATCATGGACATGTTTATATTACTGGATATTTTGATGCTAAATGGGCAAGGTGTCCAACTGTCAGAAAGTTAACTTCTGGCTATTGTACCTTCGTTGGAGGTTATCTAGTGACTTGGAGAATTGAAAAACAGTTAGTGGTGTCTAGATCCAGTGCGGAAGAAGAATATCAGGCTATGGCTTAGGGAACTTGTGAGATTCTATGGTTGAGATCTATTATGATAGAACTTGGTTTCCCTATCAACTTTGCTACTCTCTCTACTGTGATAACCAAGCTTCCATCCACATTGCATCTGATTCAGTCTTCCATGAAAGGACGAAACATATTGAAGTAGATCTCCATTTCATTCGAGAGAAGATTTCCTCTAGAACGTTGTGAACTCCGTTCGTCAAATCAATTAAGCAGTTAGCTAACATTTTCACAAAGGCGCTCAGCTCTCCTATGTTGCAAGAGATTTCGAACAAGTTGGGTATGACAGATATTCATACACCCACTTGAGGTGGAGTGTTGGAAATTTGTTTTTGTTATGTAGGGGTTTAGCTGTAAATATGCAAAGTAGGGACTTATGTGTAATTTTATATTTATTAGGAGGTTATGATGTAATTTGTAAATAGGGGAAACCGTACATATAAATAGAATAAGAAAAAGAGGCTGCTCACGTTTTTTTTTTTTGCACTCTCTCAACTTTTCCTCCTCTCTCATCTCTCTCTTTACAACTTCTACAAGACTACAGAGATTTCTCCCCCAAATCCAAGCGTCAATTCAATACACATCAAAGAACAAAATCATTAAAAAAAATCCCATAAAAACAATAATTTTATTTGGGTTTTTCCCCAATTTTCTCGCAAATTTTCTCATTTTATTTGGAATTTTCTATGATAATTGGGGTTTCAGTATCGTTAACCTGACGATATTATCAATAACATCACCGGTATTTGGAACACTGGGCTCCCCGAGGTAAGGCAAAATTTGACTTCATTCTAGGATTCTATTATTAAAAGAATTTGATCAAGATTCACAAAATGGAAAAGTCATGTCTTCAATCTTGATCAAATCCACCCTATCCAACCTCCCAGTGTACTTTTTATCTTTATTCAAGGTTCCGGTTGTTGTGGCAAGGAAAATCATGAAATTCAGCATGATTTCTTGAGGGGTAAGAGAGGAGGAGCACAAATTTCATCAGGAAAAGTGGGAAGATGTCTAGAAATCAAAAAGGGATTGGGCTTGGGTGTAGGAAGAATCCAGCAAAGGAAGTGGGCTTTATTGGGAAAAACAATACTGGAGGTTTGGAGAGGAAATGAAAGCATTGTGGACAGACTATTCTTAGGAAATACAGGTCTTTTGAGGGGAGTTGGTTCTTGGTGGTCCCTGCTCATAATGTGGATTTTGATATCTGGAAAGCTACAAGTCTTCTGGGTAGAAGAGTGCATCACGAAGGTAGGTCTATCCATCATAAAGTGGGTAGACTCTATGATGGTTCTCAATTTGTCGTTGGCCAAGTTGAAAAGGTTCGGTTTTGGGAGGACATGTTGCTAGGACTAGCCATTGAAACCTTCTTTCTACTCTTTGTATCTCTTGGTTCCTAATCATGGCTTGATGATTAAGGTATCTTATGAGGTTGTTTGGGGATCTTTGGAGGAACCTCTATGATAATGAGACTATCGCCTTATCTGTGCTCCTGGGGAAGCTTTACGAGGTTTGCATTGACTGTTCTACTGAAGACAGAAATATTTAGAAGTGGTTGTCTAGTGGAAATTTCACTTTCCTATCCCTATTCAAGCCCCTTCGTGCATTTGAGCCTCTTTACCCTTGTTCCAATATTTGGAAAGCTCCTCTCCCCACTTCTTCCCCCTGGGTCCAAGCTTTTGCCTAGATCACTCTAGCAAATAAATTCCCACTGTAGACAACCTTAAGAAGAGAAACTTTGATCTCCCAAATATGCGCATCATGTGCAGATAGGATGTGGAGTTTGTTAACTGTAGACAGGATGTGGAGTTTGTTAACCATCTATTCATTCTATTGTTAGATAGCCTGCTTTGTGTGGTCTCATTTACTCGAATGTTCTACCTTTCTTGGCTATTAAATGAGTCCATCTTTGGTGTCATCGCTCGATGGATGGAAACCCAAGGCTCAGTTATTTGCAAATGCTCACCTGTGGCATTTTTTGGGGGCTGTGGAGAGAGGACTGCTAGAATATTTGACAGAAAAGCATTATAGATTTTTGTAATTAGTTCTATATCCTCTGTGATCTTTGGGTGGGATCTTCACAGCCCTAAATTTAGGGGATTATCCATGGAGTTGTTACGAAGGGATTGGGATTCAATTGACTTCAGGTCATGGGGTAATGGGTTGTTTTTGTATTCCTATTGGCTTGGAGCTTTGCCTTGGTGGTCTATAAAGACCTGTTTGGTTTTCCAATTGCAATGGTAAATGGCTGTAAATGTGTAATGATTACTTATTCTTGTAATTGTATGGTGACATCACTTACATTTGACTGCAATGATGATTTTGCTACATTTTTGTTTCACCAGGAAATCACTGTAAAAATGGTAGTTTTATAATGTGAAAATGTAACAATTACAATTTACTTTTCCTATTTTCTTTAAAAGTGTATTTGACTCTCGATTTACAAGCCATAATTCCTGATTGAACAAATACCTGGAAATGATTTTCTTTACGAGTGTATTTGACTCTCGATTTACAAGCCATAATTCCTGATTGAACAAACACCTGGAAATGATAATGATGGTACATTTACATTGCATTTCATAGGAAATTGGAAAACCAAACAGGCCCGAAGGGTAATCCCATTTCTCTTTTTCGCAATCCCTTGTCTGTCCACACTAATTGCTTTGATGCCCTTAGATATCATTCTATTGAGAGCCTCCGCTACCACCATAAATAGGAATGGGGAGAGAGGATCTCCCTGATGAAAAGCTCTGGTACCACAAAAGAAGCCTTTTGGAGACCCATTAACCAAGATTAAGAAAGAGTGCCGCACACTCCTTTTTCCATTGCCTCCATCTACCACTGAAGCCAAATCTTCTCAGCATATATTCGAGGATATAAAAACAGAATAAGGAAACATGAATTAAAAGAAGTAACCTAGATTTCATACTGTGATAGGAAATCACAGACGAGAAAGACACATCTTAGGCACTATAAGAGCTATGGCCTGCTCCTACATATTAAAACTTCCAAGTGCTCAAGATGCTACTTGACATAAGACAGCTGAATTTGGCAGTGCGCAACAATAAAAGAATATTACATAACAAAATAAGGTAACATCTTTTCCACTTCTCTGTGGAAATATCTGACAGAAAACATCGAGTTGAACTAGGCTACCAGAGCAAATGTTTCCAGGTAGTTGATCCCATGCATCTGAGTCTATCCCTTCACTACAAGACGAGCCTTGTGTCTCTCTATGGATCCGTTGGGCTTAGACTTTTGGGTATACACCCGAGCCAATAGGTAGTAAATGTAAATAAAGGAAAAATCAATAGTGGCTTCCATTTCTATGGTGACTTCTTAAACGGTGAGGTCCTGTCTATACACCGGAGCCCCTTCCCTGATTTAATCAATTAAGACGAGTGATATGGTCACAATCAGATGGTTGGAACTGTTGGTGCTCCTTGTCTATTTTCTTCGATTCAAATGTTAGAGTTAAACAAGTGATGTTAACTAACATTCCTTATGCATATGACCAGTGTCTGGGCTAGCATGGTTTGTGACTGAGCATTATCGTCATTTGGTATTTTTTTTATTTGCATATGGTCATCACATTAAAATGACAAAACCATATTGTGCTTTCCTATTCAGGCTTATTAGGATGCTGAGAAAAGTCCAATAGATAGTTGGTTTACCATAATATTTTTGCTGGCAGTGATATAAAGCTACTGGCTTAGTCCATATTGGTATTCAGATTCTGTTCATGTTTGCAGTGGATCTAGTGCTGGTGCTTCAATGAAAGAAGCTGGAATTTTTTGGACACTTTTGATGGTTACTTCATTTTTGTTTCAAGCTGCTGATACAGTGTTGAAGGTTGTTAACATTCCAAAAGGATTTGATATAGTGTATCACTTCTGATGATTCTTCCCAACTGAAATTTTCTCTGATAAAGTTTTCCTTTGTTGTTATTGGTAGGAAATAATATTCCTGGATGCTGCCCAACAATTAAAGGTATTATTCTGGCACCATTTCTTTTATTCTAGAGATCCGAAGAATCTTAGTGTGCCCGAAATTGAACTAATTTGTATAATTTTTCTATCTTCATATGCCTGTCCAAATTCATTATGGTGTACATTTTCTAATGGATGAAGAGGAAATATACATGCTCAATCGATCTTTTGTTTGGCCCAACAAATGCAGATGTCAGCTGTCCTTCTGGTTCCAAATAATTCATGTGGTGGGATCCTTGGTAGACGAGATAACCCTAAAATCTCCATCATCAGATGATCCTCATTGTCCAATTTTTCCATGTTAAATGTGGATTATTGGTTTCAGTTGTCCATTTCCAATGGAGGTCTAGGATCATCTGATTAGAGAGATATTTGGCATTTCCATTGCCCATGATGGATTTACCATCAGCAGTTCACATCACCGAAAAGTCTGCTGGGTTAAACAAAAGATACATTTTCATATAGCACTTCTGATATCAAAGTTTAGCTTCTTTTTAAATTTTCACAATACACAATGATGCACCATTATATGTTGCAGGGAGGATCGGTCGATCTTTTTGTCATTAACTCCTATGGGTCTGCTTTCCAAGTAAGTAATCTGAAATAAACTGAATCTAAATTCTAAGGATCTATGAACTTTTTCGCAGACTAGTGCAAAGAGTTTCCTCCCCCAAGTATCGTGCAAAGCTGATAGTCCATAGTGTGCTTCAATTCGGTGCATCGGTGCAGGCACTGTTTATATTCTTCCTACTCCCTTTTCTATCCAAGTTATGGGGCATTCCATTCAATCAACTGCCTACATACCTTAAAGATGGAGCAGCCTGCTTTCTAAATATAGGATCTTTATCCAGTGGTATGTTATTTGTACTTAAAACTAAATTTATGTTGGACCTGATGTTCTTTCCAAAAGTGAAATTCGTTCGCAGAGCTGAACGGAAGAAAATGCAGATGTCATTGTAGCCTAATAAACATTTTAGCTATTGTCATTAACTGTAAATCTGTAGTAGATAAAATGAACCACAGTTTAGCATGTTTTGAGATCACTATCAGTTATTATTAGTCTTTAATCATTAAAAACATTTATAAAATATGAGTTCTTGAATCAGTTCTGTGATCAAGATTTTGGGTTGCACATTGAAACAATGAGAGAATTAAAATTTAAAAACGAGACTTCTTGTCTGTTACTTGGGCCACCTGCATAGCCCTTTACTCAATCCTCATATCTATTTTTATAGTTAGGACAAAAATTTTAATTTGAAATTAATTTGAAACGATTAGGCATCCCAAGAGATCACATTAATAGCCAATTGAAAGAAAATAATTCATCAAATAGAGCCTTTTCCTTGTAATCTAACAAGGCACAGCAAATAGTAGAAGTGTAAATGGAACTAAAAAAAGGTCATAAGTATTTTTCAGGGCCACATGCCTAGTGGAAGTCATGAGACAGTTGAAGATGATGGCAGGTGCTAGGACTGGAAGATTGGAAGAGGAAAAGAAGAAGAGAGAGGAAGAGAAAGAAGAGAGAAGAAGAATGAAAAGAGAAAAGGAGAAGTTAGGGCCTGCTGCCCTATTCTCATTCTTTTATAATAAAAAAAGCTTATAACAAAATTACAAATAAGCCTCTTACATTCCTTTTATTACAAACAGGCCCTTATAAACTATGTCCCAACAATCTCTGTGAGAGTTTTTTATCTTCCTAAATGTTATTTTCCTTTGCTATTTTGGATGATTTTTCAAGAGTGCCATTTCATAGCAACTAAATGATTTGATGAAATGCCTCAAACGTTTAGATTACTAAGTTCCATAGAGGAACAGCTCTTCTCCATTTGCAACATATTGATTCCATTTTTGTGTTTAAAAACTAATTCGAAAATAAATATCTAATCAATACACTTAATTTTGCTAAATATTGTTTGAAAAGAAAAACAAAATCCTATCACATATGGACATCTTCTGTTATTTGCCATATTAAGATGCAACCAAGGAGCTCTATGGCCGCACACATGCCAACATCTCCCACTTCTCATAAGAGCCGAATATCGGAATGTGTCATAAGGCTACTCCCATAAATCTGTGGATTTGCCATTTATGATCACACTCCTATCCTACCATCACATTTTTCACACTTTTAGGGATATGCCTATCATGACTTCACCTTTCAAGTGTTTGGAATTCCCTCACTTGCATCTCCAAGTGCTTTGGAATTTTTTGACTTAGGAGTCCCCAAGTCTCATTGAGTGTACATGCTTTGTGAATATCTTGTAGATTTCACCTGAAGGCGAGTAACTCACACTACACCCTTCTTGGGTCTCAACAATATTTTGTATATAATGATATTGTACTTCAATGAGTGTGCCCTTTGAGCTATTAGATCTACTTTTTATCAATCTAATTGCAGCCTGGTTATCACAAAAGTGCGATCGACATCAGCCATGTCAAGCTCCATATCCTTTAAGAAGCACTTTATCTAGATGAAAAAAGGAGAAGCTACACTACAAGCAATAAACTCAGCTTCCCAAGTATATCTGGTAACACACGGTCATGTCAAGCTCCATATCCTTTAAGAAGCATTTTATCTCGATGAAAAAAGGAGAAGCTGCACTACAAGCAATAAACTCAGCTTCCCAAGTATATCTGGTAACACATCCCTGTTTCTTACTAGACCTAGAGAGTGCACCTCCTCTAAAGAATTAAACATGTCCTGAGGTGGATGTGCTTTTTTCCTTGTCCCTAGCAAAATTTTCATAGGAATATCCTGAAATCTTTAGCTTATCTGCTTCATACCATAACTTTCGATGCTTTTTACCTTTTAAATATCTGAGCATCCTTTTCATTACCTGCCAGTGTTCTAAACCAGGATTTCTTTGCTACCTACTAACTAGACCTACTTTATATCTGACAACCGATCTTGTACATAACATGGCAACCCACTGCTTGGAGATAGGGAGCATCTAAGTTGTCTTATCCTTGGGACAATCGCTTTTAGTAATTTTAATTCTACTGTTGTGGACTCGGTTTACAGTTTTCCATTCTAAACCTATTTAGTACCTTGTCAAGGTATCTCTCCTGATTCAAACACAATAACTGAGATTTTCTATCTCTAGTTATTTTAATTCCCAAAACATAGGGTGCTTATCTCATGTCTTTTATTTCAAACTTAGAGCTTAGCCATGTCTTTGTCTTTTGAATCATTTACAAGTCATTTCCAGCTAACAACATGTCATCCATATACAAGGATATAATGGTAACATCACAGCCACTTTTTAGAGTGTATACACAATGATCTGACTTGTTCTTGTATAACATAAGTGGAAGAAACTCTCAATGTGCCCACCGAAGAAGTTGATGGATCAAACACAAAAATCGATGGTAGATCTTCTGAATTCTCATCATCATTTTAAGCTAGATTGTATCATCAAACGAGAGTATCAAGCTACATTGGTACTCTACTCGAAAATTTGATCCATTCCTAGGTCGAAATAGAGAAGAAATTTCTCGACCACTGCTTTGACAACAACAATTTCGTGACAACAATACAGCTGGTAGCAACACAACAAAAGCCAAGAGAATTAATTGAAGATTTATTAAAAGATGGAGACCCCTTTCCAGCAAATGTCTAGAAAGTTTGTCGTTAGAAAGTCTAGTCAACACGTGTCAAATGAATCTGAAAACAAAAGCTCAGATAAAAAAAAATGGCCGGTTGTAAACCAAGAACTTTGAGCAAACTTGAAGCGAAACTGGGCACTGCCAGAAAGAGAAGCAATGGCATAAAGAGAATGCCCCTCAACAGGCTGTGGACAAAGCTGCCACTTCCATTGTTGGATAATTCACTCTACCAGTCAAGTTGAAAGTTTAAAAGGAGGGTGACCCTCACAGGGTAACATAAGTCAACCGACCAACCCTAAAAACCATAAGGAGTGAGGGGAGACTGATCTTTCTCCTGTGAGGAGGCCAACTTGCTTTGCATCAAAACTAAATAGCATTTTCTCCAAGTTGGGGTTGACTCACTTAGACCAAAATTTCCCAAGTTTATCCTCTATAAATAAAATAAAATAAAAACTTTAAGACAAGTCTCTTTACTTGTGGCCAAATATAAAACCTTCCCCTCTGACTGGGGCTAACTTGCTTAAGGCAAAGTTTTTAAAAGCAAGGCTAATTTCTCAAAGTATGGGCCCTTTTTAAAGGGGATAATTCCCATGAAGGATACTTTTTTAGGCTCAATGCCATGTGGTAGGAGTTGAATGCGTATCAACCCCTTACCATTAATCTAGAGAAACATCGTCAACGGCGAGAGGATTTTTGCATGGCTCGATTTCTATGTGGTTTAAGACTAGAATATGAGCTAGTTCGTGCAAAGATCTTGGTCATCTCTGTATAAGATTTATGCTCATCTTCAATGTGTATCCCTTAGCTCCAGCATCAATATTAATTAAGTCGGTGATATATCATATTTGATTTATGCTCATCTTCAATGTGTATCTGATGTAGGACGGCCTAAACTTTCATGCATGTATGAGACATAAAATTCAGCGGAATAAATCAAGCAATCTAAATTAAACATTCAATAACTATCATCATAATCAAGAAAAATATAAAGGAAACATGTAATAAAAGGGGCCATCATCACAATCTCATAGTGAGGGTTTCAAATCATGCGTGGATTGGATCCAGCGAGGGATGAAACCTCCCGATCTTGCATGGTTATGAGCCAACGCTCAATAAGGTTCACTAGTTCGGGGAATCAAGAGATTTCTCAAATTAGGGAATGAAAATCTAAGAGAAATAAGTTAGGGATCAATTCTTAGATTTTAGGGTTATGGATAATGGGAGAAAATAAGTTTAGAAGAAAGAGGGAAGAAAATGAATTACCGTAGAAGAAAGTTGGAAGGAGGGAAGAAGAAAGAAGAAGAAGATTGGGGAAGAAGATGAAGATCCACAGAGAGAAGGAGAGGAGGAGGGAGATAAGCCACCAAAGCTTTTTCTTCTTTTATAAAATCAATAGCATAATGAAAAAGGTTTAGGGCAACACCCTTATAAAATTCGGAATTAGCATAATCACGAAAATACCCCTACTAACAAAAATTCAAAAAACAAAAAGACATTTGCATGAAAAAAAACGTGCGCACACTAATCCAAAACTCAAATCAATAAAAATGCATAAAATAAACTCAAATCTAAGATCCTCGATGGGCTCCGATGATGGTGTAATGAAAGTGCGCCACGACGAACCAACGGTCCAATCATCTCCTCCAAGCAACTTACATGTTTTCCCAAGGTGGGGTCTTCTCAAATGTCTCGGACTACATGTGTAAGGTCTTCGATGCTCCTCAAGTCGTCACGAACGATCCAGGCCCGTCATCATCGAGCCATAAAGTTATAGGTGTCACTAGACTCCTATGCTGATAAACCCTAAAGGGCTTGATGTCCACATCAGTATCCCTTAACTCCAGCATCAATATTAATCAAATCGGTGATAGAGCATCATTGATATCATTTGGTGGATGAGGGGGAGGTGGTTGTGGTAGATGAATAATCGATTAAATCATAATGATTCAAGGGGAGGTCTTGGAAAAGGTCGTCGGGGACCTAGAAAATGCACTCATTGTGAACTTACAAATTACTCAATCAATAAATGTTGAGATACCCATGGCAAATCAAGTCTATCATTGTGAAGAAAATAGTAAATCTCTTTCTATTAACTCCACTCCCATGCCTCATCAACAACCAAGTACATTTGGAGACATGGCCATGCTCACCAATGATGAGTACTTGGAGTTATTAAAGAATCATGGTCTCTGCTTTGCGTGCGTGCATGTGTGTGTGTGTGTAGTGCTAGACTGTCACTCTTCATGGTGATACTGTCATCTACCTTCTTTTGATGAACCGATCCTTCTCTAACAGGAAACTCAATGACCATTGCAAAGTTTGCAAATGCAATTTCATAATCATCATGCATGGTAAATGGCCACACATTAGGAAATTGTATTTACTCATATAATTGGCCACACATTAGGAAATGCTTACAATGACCTATTGTACATACAAACATGTATGAAATTGCAATAACTCACTTGAAACATCTTGAATACCATATGACTAAGCTTCCTTTGCTTAGCAATTCAAAGAACTCTATGATTACCCTGCTCCAATATTGTCTTTGAAAATGTTACTTCACCAAATCAATTCCAACTAACTCTCCATTATCTTGGTAAAGTAGAACAAAGCCCTTTGGCCATCCGGGGTATCGAATGCAAGTGTACTTATGATTTTGCCCCCTAGCTCCTCCCTGGAGTTGCATTCAAGATGTGAACCATAGATCTTCATGGTTGCATGTTACTGGCTTTCCATTTTTAACCAATCCTTAATTTAAAGGTCCTCTTCATGAATGGAAGGGACTCGATTCAAAATGTATACAACCATGAAGAGCATGTCAACCAACTTTTTGAGCAAAAATTGTTTGCTAGCTTTGATCTTACCATATACATTGTTCAGAGTATCCCCAATATTACCAAAATATCCCCGATATTACCCATATCTCTATATCGGTAATACCGATAACGCTGTTAGCGATACCGATAACACTGATAGTCTCAGAAATTTCAGGTATCGGCGATATATTACTAGTATCATCAATGTATCGCCAATATTTTTATTGTGTAAATTCTAGGTGTCACTTGTATCACTAATGTATCGATATCACCAATATTTTCGACTATGTAAATTCCAAGCATTGCTCGGATCACCAGTGTATCGATGATATTTCGATAATATCACCAATTTATCGATATCATGAAAAAAATGTATATTAAAAAATTTCCATTTCAAAAAATTTTCTAGGCAAGTGGTTCTAATTGTTTAACGTGTCAACAATAGTATCACAATATTATCATTATTGCAACATGGGTGATATCGATATCACAGTCTTTCATTTTCTTTCCAGTTTTTCATGATTTCTCGGTGAAATATCGTGTGTTGTCGATATTCTGAAATATTGATGGATGTTTGAATGGATGATTGGATCGATAGATGGGATGGTTGGATTGGTTTCTTATGATAGCAGATGCTTTTAAGCCCCCTGTTTTTACCAAAATCTAGCAGAACCAGATCAATGGTGCAAATTGAGCCACTTGGCATGATTAATATTTTTAGGGTATACGAGGGACAAATCATATCTTCGGGAAGCCTTGACGTTTATGCTATCTCCAGATGAGGACGAGTAACCGTGGGGACCACATCAGCACTGGAGCACATTCTAAGCATTCGACAAAGACAAGACTACAATTGAGAGAAGATCACCACTCTTTCCCAGTTGGTTACGTGCGTAGGCACCACGAGGACAAGTGGTTATTCTCACACCTCCCCCAGAGAAGGCTATAAGTAACAGAGGCAAATACGAAGAGAAGGATCCCAAATCAACCCCGATCCAATCCAAAATATCAAATTAACTATCAACCAGCGCGATGCTATTTATCTTAGCTTAGTTTACCACCATCACTGCTCATCAGCCGTAAGGTGCTTAGTCTCCAGGGGTAGTCTAGTCTAGTCTGTCCCTACGAATACACTGGACCGACTGTAGCTAGTAGTTGTAATTCACTTCCATCAGTGCCTGTGTGCCGAATCTGAAGGAAGACCTTAGTTTCAGGAACCGTCCATCTACGCTTGTACATTGGGCCGATTGTAGTTGTAATCATTGATATTCTTTGTACCTCGCTCATCAACACGCTGCTCCACGAAGCACCATGCTGCTCTCGACCAGGTCAATGATCCCGTTGTAGTGGTAAATTATGCTTACTTTCACATCCATCTCTCGTCTATCTCCATTCGATCACACAACTGTTGCACCTTCGAAAGTCCTTGGTTTTTCAAGGCAAAAAAGAGCTCATTTGGAGGAAGAGCCCCAACCTCTACCAATTGCTTGATATTGCGTGCACTCTACTATTGGCTGAATAGACGGCTGGGCTGCCCACCACTCGACCCAGCACCGCTCTCTCTCGACGCCAGGGACCAAACAGTGATTACAGTTTGAATCGAACCCAATTGGTTCTGGCATGCCCACAAACCACACACGTGTCTCATGCAACCAAATTCATCACCAACACCGCCATTAAATGGAAACTTATTATGTATGCATCCTTTTTACAATTTTTTTATTCCTAAATATGCAAATATGTGTCTTTTAGTATCTCCCAAAGTTTCACTGAAAAAATTTCACCGTTTTCCCATGTCTGTCCAATGTTTCCCCTCATTTCCACTTATCAGCGATATCAATATTGTTTTCATATCCCCGGCCAATGAAACTTGTAGTGATACCAATACTTCGAACACTGATTATATCACAGTCTTATCTATTCTCTAGTGAGCCATTTTGTTGTGGCATATACAATATCAAGCAGCTATAGATTATCTACACTCACATGATCGTATCATACTTCAAAAGGGTCAAATGCATGCTCACCTCTATCAGTCCAAGGAATATTATCCTTTTATCTATTAAAAAGGGAAAACAATTGTGTGCACTCCATGTAAATGCTAGGTCATTACACTCATATCTCCCACCATCCAAGAAGCATGGCTGGGAATCCGATTATGCATTTCAAAATGGACTTTTGGAACTTCCAATTTCAGAATGCTTTTAAATTCCTACTAACTGTCATTAAATGGTGGGAGATAATAAGCACACCAACTCCCTGCGTTACCTGGGTTCACTGAGTTGTGATAAAAGAATGCATGTCCAGTTTTAAAATATTTCACATAATTTCCAAAAAAATGCGAATATCAAGTAGAAAAAAGAGTCAAATGACATTGAGCAGCCTATAATCTCTACCAAAATTCATCATGTTCTCAAAATACATTAAATATACCTTGATATTCTTGGATATTATGAATTCTTCATATAGCAAAACATGAAAGGAACTCAATACTATTCTCTAATTATTTCAAATTGCCTATTCGTACTCTTACTCACTGGAATGCCTTTTTGTTGATTTTCATGTTTTGTTCCATTTTCTCTTAGTAGCCTCCAACTACAACTTTTCACGCATGTTATGATTAAGCATGCTAAGCAAGTTCATTAGTTTTGATTGGTTGTAGGTTGTGATGGAGCACCTTTGCTGCCTCTATTGTTTGTAGTGGTAAACATGGCCTTTAACATATCTCTGTTACACCTCCTCAAGATCTCTTCAGCTGTGGTGTCATGCCTTGCCTCTACTTTCTCAGGTGCTTCATCTATTAACATATAAGAAGACATGCTATTTCCTTAATTTAAATTTGTACCTCTAATATTGCATAGAAAAATTATATGTAGGCTCAATCTTACCATATACACTAAGGGGAATCCATTGGATCGTCACTATAAGATATAGCTTGATATGATGCTTTGCTTTGCCAATTTCTCTCCTGACCTGTGTCATGTTCATGTAACATCAGTCTGATCCAATTAGTCGTATATTGCTGCGGTATCATGTTGTCCAACTTTTAATTGCTATGATTGCCTTAATTGGCATTTTACCTTCCATTGCTAACTTTGACATATTTCTTGCCATTTGAAGGAGTCCGCCTATTGGATCGGCTTCTAGATAAGGAACAAGATTGCAGTGTGCGCTGGATCGGATTTGACCATTAGATTGGATTCTAGATGAGATCTGGCCACTCGATTTTATTAGGGGATTAGATCTGGTCGCTGAATTGATTTATAGATGAGATATGACCTCTGGATTATTTTTTATCGAATCTGATAGTGTGAGCAAATGTGATTATAAATCAAGATTCATTCACTTCAATGGAACTTATTCACAGTGATAGCAAATTGGTGTTGTTGATCTAGGGTCTATCGTCTATGCAAGCCCCATCATATTCTTCAGTTACAACTGTTTAGAATAGGATCTCAACAACCTGCAATTGCAGGGTGGAGCAAGAATGAGGAAGCTTGAAATTATGAACCCTGTGGTGTATGCAATAGAGTCTCTTATATGTATAAATACAAGTCATTCTCAATAGAATAAAATATAACACAAGTTCCACCATGTAGTCTCTTATGAATAACAAAGATATCCCAAGATATTAATATCTCTTATTAAAGATCCCCCAAGATATTTTTATATCCTATTAAAAATCTCCTAAGAAACAAATCTTTCAAAATAAAATCCTTTATTGACTTATTACCCTTTAAAGATCTTTTAATATCTTTACTAAATAAAAATCTCAAAGAATCAAGCTACATTCACAAAAAAGGATGCCCATCTCTTGAAAATCTCTAAACATAACATGTGGGGTCCACCGAACAGACCGTAGATCTACAAGTTGGATTTTGGGGTCCACATCTCCATCTCACACTTCTTAGTTTGTTCATGTGTGCATTATTCCCCAACCGATTAGAAGAAACTCAGTCCTCAAGTTCATAGGCGGTAGCAATATATAGGATTGATCCATTCTTTATAATGTGTCCTTTTGGCAATAGTTGATGGTGAAGGCCTATGTTTCAGATCGGCACCGTTTGTGTTGAATGGCATTGTAAATCATACCGCCACATTTAGGCGTCGGTTCCCACTTCCTGCAAAAATGGAGTTGTGAGTCTATTGGCTCCTTGTTGACGCAATGTTGCCCTTATCAATGTTGGACTTTGGTTTATGCGCTTCGATCGTCATTAGAATGGGATAAACAAGTTCATCTCAATTTTGACATGTACTGTAGAATGTGCTATTTCGACCTTTGAGTTGCTCATTGCTTCCCCTACTAGCCTAACGGCCCATTCAATGCATCTATTGTATAACTTATTAAAAATCTCCTAAGAATCAAATCTCTTGAAATAGAAAACTAGTAATGACTTAATATCCCTTTAAAGACCCTTTCAAATCTTTACTAAACAAAGATCTCAAGAATTAAGCAAGACCCACGTAAAGGATATCCATCTCTTAAAATTCTCTAAGCATAACTTATCATGTGGGGCCCACCGGATAGACCGTAGGACCTACAAATTGGGCCTTTGGGACCCACACCTTCATTGCACACTTCTTTAGATCATTCATGCTTGCATTACTCGGTTCACATTCTCCTATCAGTTGCTACCCATCATGATTATGCTCTTCACTGAATGTGAAGAACGCCTTCCTTCAACCTTCAAGAAGAAATCTTTATGGCTCTTCTTCCTAAATTTCTCTGGAAGGGGGAGAAACAAAAAGATTGCAAGCTAAGAAAGGCTCTTTATGACTTGAGGCAATCCCTAGGGGCCTAGTTTGAAATTTCTGGTAATACAAATTCCTGTATTAGATTTACATAAAGCTCTTCATATCATCCAATATGATGCAAGACGGCCTATTCTATTCATGAATGCATGTGAAACATATGAACATAGCGGAATCATGTAAACAAATCAATTTAACATTAAGCGAACATCATCATAACTAAGAAATCCATGAGAGAACATGTAATAAAAGGGGTCATCATCACATACACGATGTACCGAGTTCAGATTCATGCATGGATTGGATCCAGTGAGGAATAAAACCCTCGATCTTGCATGGTTATGTCCAATCACTCAAGGGAATTCTCTAGTACAGGAAATCGGATGATTTCTGAGTTAGGAAATCACAAAATCAAAGAAACGGGTGTAGGCTTGAAATGTTGTTGTAGGTTGATGGAGAAGGTGAAAGAAAGAAGTAGAAGAAGGAAAAAGAAAGAAGATTTACCTTGTAGAAGAATAAGAATCAGAGAAAAGAGGAAGAAAAGATGAGATAGGGAAGAGAGATCCACAAGAGGAGAGGAGAGGAGCCACCGAAAGGGTTATTTTTTCTTTCATCAACATAACATAATAATGAGAAAAGTTTAGGACAACACCCTTATAAAATTCAGAATTAAGCATAATTACCAAAATGCCCTACTAAATTTTTTTTAAAAAAAAGACATTCGCAAGACATTCGCGCAAAAAAAAAAAAAAAAAAAAACACGTGTGCACATTGATTCAAAACTCAAATAAGTAAAAGTGCATGAGATAAACTCAAATCTAAGATGTCCGGTGGGCTCCAATAATGTTGCGATGAAGAAGACCACAATGAACCAATGGTCTGATCACACCATGCTCACAATCCAACGGTCCAATCATCTCCTCCAAGCAACTTACACATGTCACGAACACATATGTAAGGTCTTCACCACGATCTAGGAACTTGGACTCAATCCAGGCTCATCATCAAACCATATGTACACGGGCATCACTTGTCTCCTACGTTAATGCACTTGAAAGGGCCTGATGTCCTTATCAACTCCCCTCGGCTGAGAAGAGCTCGACTACGGCGAGATAAAACGCTTGTGCCTCTCCAACAATCTAGATCAAGTCTTTGTAATTCTGCTTCTGTAAGCCATGCACAATCAGATGGTGGCCTGTTCTTCCATTTAACCAAGTATCTTTGGAAGCCTCTATCTCGTATGGATACAATCTCTTCATCCACAATCCCTTTAATTTCTTCTCTTTGTTCAGGTAAAGTTGGGATAGGTGGAATAGGCGAGGAAGAAAATTCTGAATATGGCCAAGCAAGGGGATTATGGCTTATGTGAGGGTTTGGACAAGGGACTAGATCTTCCACATTGATTGTTGGATTGATTCCCATGTTAGGTGGAAGGTCTATCTTGTACACATTGGACCTAATTTTTCGTAAGACTTTGAATGGTCCCGCACTGCGCGCTTTGTTTACACAACAAAATGATATTTGATAGATGGGGGAAAGAGATTGTATTCCAATACTTGACATGCTAAAAGGAGAAACATTCATTATTTTATTTATCATGAATATGGTTCTTTTACATTCCATGCATACATCCCTTGATTCTATAATAGAATACAATCATACAGGAAATTGAGTGCCAAAACCATATTTCGGCAGCATTTCGCCTCCGTTTGGGATCTGCCAGAATGGCAAAGGGTTGTGCGGGTTATGTGTGGCAGAACTGTTGTCCGGACCCTTACTTTAGTCTTTCTCAAGCATATCTAAAGGACAGGACAAGCTAGTCTTGCTAGGCTTGATGGTTTTGTAGCTTTAAGTGAAGCGCACATGCAAGGGCTAAGCTCATGACGCAACCGCGTAACGGACTCAAGGTCATTATGTAGGCCTTATAAGGCACTAAAACCCTCTTGACTCTTCACAGAACTCCTTGATTCTCCAAGATGCTGGCATCATCCATCATTCCTACCACTTCTGAGGATTGCACCAAATACACTCAACTCAGAAGGAGAAGAAATAAGCCCTCTCTTCATACCTCTGAACTCTGGAGCTTCTGGGAGACCTCTGGAGCTTTGAAGACCGAATGAATGCCAAATGAGGACCCCAATAGGGGTATTTATAGGCCTTAACACGTGTGGAGCCTCGAAATCCATGCAACAATCGTGTAACGGAGCTTCATCGCCGAACTATAGAATCAACCCGCCTAACCACCAGGGCCATTACGCGGTCATGTAAGCAACATGGCCGTTTTGCGGTCGCGTGACCCATATAGGCATTACGCAATCGCTTAACGCACCTGTGTTGCACATTTCTTCTCTCTTTTCAGTTTTAGTCTTTCTTCTTCGATCTCTTTTCTTTCTTCGATTCTTTTCTTGTCTTAATAAATGCCCTTGCGATCTCTTTCGAGGAATCTTTGCGTCGAAGGAGATCGAATCATCTCCAAAATTTGCAAGTCATCAATGCAGTTAGCCCATTACGTGACCACGTATTGGGTATAGGCGGCCTATATAAGCTAAAGTCCATCCTATTTTCCTCATTTCCCACTTGTGCTGCAAAACTCCGCTAGTGCTTCCCTTCATTACGCAACCATGTAAGGTGTGTAACACATTACGCAACCGCGTAACCGACCTACCTTGGCTTTTCTTCTCAAACTTCTTGAAACTCTGTTGTAATTTCCTAAGTCTCGACATTCTTTTCTCTGAAGTTCTCGATTATCTTTGAAAATCTTCAAAATCCTCTAATTAGATTCCTGAAAGAGTTCTTATGTTCGTTCTTCTTTTCTCTCTTTTTTTCTTTATTTGAGCAGATCACTATGCCGTCGAAGAATCCTGCAAGGGCTTCCACTTCTTATCAACGGTCAAGTAGTCAGAGGATTTCAAACTCTTCTTCTGCTCGCAGATTCTTTCAAAGATTTCTTACAAGACTCGATCATCCTGAAGAGTGGGCCCAATTAGTGGATCTCAATGAAGACATCACTCTAGTTGCAATTCTTCTACGCCTTGATCCATCGCCTTATATTACCGCTATCTTAGATTTAACGACTCAAGTTCATAAGCTGGCACTGGCAGAAATGAAGCACAACTCCATTGGATTATCCGATTCATTTTCCACGAAAGACGAATTGACTCTGCTGGAAGGTGTTGAGCCGATCATCATGGACTCCTTTCTTGACAATTGGACTGATGTGCATAATGCATCCTCGTCTCTGGCAAGCCATAAGACTCATCATAATTTCTTATTTATGATGCTCAGGCGATGGCTTCAACATGTCCTGCGATTGTGAATGCTGCTCAACAATCTGAAGGCCTTATTGCCAATTTGCCACTCTCGAAGGAATTTTTGAAGGATCTTGAAGTTGAAGCTGCACTGGAACAGGATGTTGCTGAGGACGTTCAGAAGCGAATCACGAGTATTATGGAGATCGTGTCCTAGGAATTGTAAGGGGAAGCCAGGGTGGAGACATTGAAAAAGGACATCTCCCAGCTGCTACAAGATTAGGCTCCATCATTAAGGAAGTGGTAATAGCAATGCTTTTGGCCATCTTTTCCCGTCTCTTCTAGTGATATGCTTATTGGAGTTGACTGGAGTTAAAGGGTTTTAAACTTCTGAAATATACTGACATTTTCAAGAACAATTATTACTAATTTGTTTAGTCCGTGCTATAATCAGATTTTTCTTTGGTATTTATAGATTATGCGTAATATTGAAACTCTTTTATGTCAGAATTACTTCCCTTTCATTGGGCTGCTTTGTTTATATGCTTCCGTTGAATCTGTCGGATTCTTTTGTTAGTGCGTATCCTATAATGGTGAATATTGAGCACCTTGCGCCTTTAGAGAAATACCCCTCCATACAAGCTTGTCTTGATCGGAAACGAGCATGTAACAGTTGCCTATATATTCAAGGATCTAAAGTAATCATCACTCTTTGATGCCGCATTTGTGATCTTAGATAATTCACCGACTTTACTGATTCCTTGATTTCCTAAGTTCTTCATTCAGTTTTATTCTTTCTTTCGGTGCTTGAGAATATGGATTATTCCAAAGACATTGTAGAGACCAAATGAAGAACATAAAGATTACTCCAGAGATAGTGTTCTGTGCATAATGCAGGGATTGCCCCAAGAATATTGCATCTCGCATATTAATATGAAGGTTGATCCAAAATATCGGGGTTGTCGTATATCATAGGAATTGATCCAGGAATTTTATGCTTGATAGGAAAAGTTGCTACTCCTTAATAATGATATATCCAAGCAATCTTCAATTATATTTTGTCATGAGAAAGAATATGATTCTCTTCGGGTGTAGACCAGAATTCTTGAATAAGCTTTGGCTTGCATGAATCAATAGTTGACCTTGCCAAATATCTCCGATAATCGGAATATAAGAAGCCAAATCAGACTTAGTCCATCACCGCCAATAATAGAGCGAAGAAGTCGGAGAATACTACCCATAATAAGAGTTCCATATAAAGAGAACAATGGCAAGGCATAGTATAAAGCTTGTACCGCTGACGATGCAACATATAATAGAGCCTTGTTAAATAAGTATCCGCAGGCATTCCCTATTAACTTAAGGCATTTCTTTAATATCATAGTATATGCAATTCTCACAGCATATGTAATTTTGTAAAAGAATTCATAATTTAAATCATGTCATCATTGCATGTAATTCGATGTTATTATAATATTTGTTGTCTTTAGCTGCACAACATTTTATGCTATGTTACTTTTCCTTATGATGGGCGGAACTACCCTAGAGTTCTTGTTAATAGGCACCTATCTAAAAGAGCACGCGGGGTTGGCTTATAGCGTGCACTGCGGCTAGTTGGCACACAGTTTTAGCTCGGAAGTGTTTGGAGCAACAACAGTTTTAGCTCATAAGTAGTTGGAGCAACCACAAATTTAGCTTATAAGTAGTTGGAGCAATGGTCTTATGTGTATGCTTTCATATAACTTTCAAGAGTTACTTACAATTTGCCGCTGCTAAGGGGTTCTCATACCACCGGTTCATCAGAGGGGGGCCCAATGAAGCTACCAGGGTGGTGAACTTTATAGGGTTTAGGCCGGCCTTCAGGGGCGCTTACACTACCTAGGTACCAAATCCATGGTTGTCGGTCCGACAATAAGGGGAAAATCTCAACCATCCTATGTGTTACTACTAAAAACAAGCACATAAATCTGGGGGGACATACGCACAGTTGACCGTGATCAGCGGTAGCGCACTGCAGCCCCCTTTTTCTTCACTCCTATACCACCAAGTCCATACACGAGGGGCTACATAGGCCTTCCTCATGGCGTTACTGTAGTAATAGGAAAGGCAGGTCACACAGATGAGTTTAGCCCATGGGGCTCTCAGTCGACCCCTAGGGTTGCGCTCTTTGCTGCCTTGACCCGTAGAGCTCTCAGTCGGCCCATAAGGTCCCCACCCGTAGATTTCTCAATCGACTCATAGGGCGATTCTTTCTTGTCTGTGGAGCTCTCAGTCGACTCACAGAATTTTCTACCCATAGAGTTATAAGGTTCCTTGTAGGCTTGCATACTTTTGGCAATCATCTTTTCATTATTTCAGAATTTTCTACCCAATTGACTTATAAGGTTCCTTGTAGGCTTGCAGACTTTTGGCAATCATCTTTTCATTATTTCAGAATTTATACTTGATTGGCCTTTAAGGCTTTCACCACGTCTTGTTCATTCGTCGGCTTATTTATCGGTGATTATCATTTTCATGGTTCTAGCATTCCTCCTCTTTTCAGAGCATCTCTTCTTGGAAGGACCCTTGATTTCTTGACAAGGTCATTTCTTTCAAGAGGATTGTCGCACCCCAAGCTTCTGATAATCTTAGATAACCGACTTTTCAGATCAGCTTGGGAGATTTCAAGGCGGAGAAGAACATTGATGCAGGACATGAAAATTTACTATGACATGCAAGAAATCAGACTAAGATCACCAAAATAATTAAGCAATATTCAAAATTTCCACATCCTACAACAAGGTCAAACCATTCAATAGGGGAATCCGTGGAGATCCAAGCCTACACGCAAGTTAGGCTCATTCCAATCCAAAATAATCAATCTAATCAGTTCCAATGGATGTTGAAACCCTCAAGCTTGTGTAGGATTATTCCATCATTGATGGGATTCTCTAACCGCAAATTAGGGCAAAATTATTCCATCAATTTAATCCAAACATGCTTTCTGTTTTAGCTTTTCATTAATTCCTCGTTGTGAAAGTACATTGATATTCATGTCTTTTCCTTCACCCTATTCCTACCCCTTTTCATTGGGAGAATGCTTATTAAAGGGTTGGCGCAATCAAAATTTTATTCATGGCCTTCAAGGATACTATCGTTTGATAAATCAGCCGTTAATGGAGATTCCAATTCCTCACCCATCTTGATTTGTAATTCTGTAGGCCCCGTTGGAGAATACTTCAATGATGACGTATAGGCCATCCCATTTGGGTTTGAACTTGCCCCTTGTCTTGCGGGTCATCACGATCGGTCTCTTGAGCATTAGTACCAAATCCCCTTTTTTTGAAGGATCTGTATTTCACCTTTTTATCAAAGGCAATGGATGTTCTGGCCTGATATAACTTCAAACGTTGTTGGGCGGCCAATCTCTTTTCATCCAGAGCATCTAGCTCTCGTAACCGAATTTGGATGTTTCATCTTCAGTAATCGATTGGTGGACTGCCACTCTTAAAGAAGCTACTTGTACTTTAATGGGCAAAACTACTTCAACTCCATATACTAGAGAATATGGTGTGGCTCCCGTTGCTCTCCGATGCGTTGTACGATAAGCCCACAACGCTTCGAGGAGCTTTTCATCCCAGTCTCTTTTATTCACACTCACCGTCTTTTTCAAGATCTTGACGATTGTCTTATTAAACGCCTTTGCTAATCCATTAGCTGTTGGATAATAGGGTGTGGAATAAGAATGTTTGATTCAGAATTTCTGGCACAGCTTGTCCATGTTTCTGTTCCTGAATGGTGTACTGTTATCTGTGATAATTTTCTGAGGTACACATGTCTATAGAGAATAGCATGCTGAATGAAATTTGTCACATCCTTCTCTTTTACACTACGTAGCGCAATAACTTCTGTCCGTTTGGAGAAGTAATCTGTGGTTGCCAAAATATATTGTCGTCCTCGTGAAGACGGGGGATTAATAGGGCCAATAACATCCAGTCCCCAAGTAGCAAACGGCCATGACGATACTATTTGATGTAGATCTTCAGGCGGCATATGTATAACATTGCCATGGATTTGGCACTCATGGCATCGCTTTGCATAATCTATAGCATCCTTAAACATGGTTGGCCAATAATAACCCATGCGATGCACACGATTACAGAGGTTTCTTCCGGCTTGGTGGGCTTCACATTCTCCTTAATGGGCTTCTCGCAATACATGTTCAGCCTCTCTAATATACAAGCACCTTAAAAACAGTTCATTATGAGATCTTCTATACAACACATCATTGTGTATTATGAATTTCATCGCCTTTTGCTTTATTTGCATTTTCATTGATGGTTCTTCAAGCAGAATTTCGTTTTTTAAGTAGTCAATGATCGACTGGCGCCAATCTTCCATTGTTACTTCGCAACAAGAGACAGGCTTCACCTCACTGACACTTTCTTCAATCTCTACAGACGGCAGAAATCTCCATTCTTCTATTGTTACTTGAAGAGGACATCTGACAGTACACAAAAGAGCCACAGCCAAGCTTGCTAGTGCATCTGCTTTTCATTTTCTTTCCTGGGCACGTGATGTATAGAAATGTCTTTAAAGCTTTCAAAGAATTTCCTCGCTTTTTGGCAATATGGCAGCAATTCTGGTTTCCTTATCTCATATTCTATCGTAAGCTGATTTATAATTAACTGCGAGTCTCCGAATATTCTGACTGCTTGGATTTGCATTTCTTGTGCTATCTCTAGCCCGATAATGAGGGCGTTATATTCTACCTCATTATTTGTACAAGTTGTCCCTAACGTGAAGGAATAGAGCAAAAGATCTCGCTGCGGACTAATAAAGATTATTCCAGCACCTGCCCCCGTAGTCCTTGTAACCCCATCAAAATATATCTGCCAGGGTTTGTCCAGTTCTACCATGAATACATGCTCCTCTGGTAATTCATCCGACATTTCTTCTTTTTCAAAGGTCGGGTGCGCAGCCAGGAAATTTGTTTTCGCCCGCCCCTTAACTGCTTTGGAGGGTGTATATGATATGGTGAATTTTGATAGCAGCAGCATCCACTTGGCCAATTTTCCTGACAACATTGGTCACGTCACGAGGTACTTGATCGGATCGGCCCGCGAGATTAGAATTATATCATGTGATAGACAATAATGTTGTAATTTTTGTACAACGACTATTAAAGCCAAACATGTCTTTTCGATCGGCGAATATTGATGCTCTGCCCCCACTAGCATTTGGCTTAAGGAATACAGAGCTCCCTCTTTTCCCTGTTCATTCTTCTGGGCTAGGAGAGCGCCAAGTGAGCTTTCACTGGCGGCGATATAAGGTATCAATGGTTTTCCTTGGACTGGAGCAGTTAATACTAGCGGTTGTTTCAGTAACTGCTTGATTGACTCAAATGCGTTTTGGTAAGTTGAGCCCCATTCGAACTGTATCCCTTTTTTCATCAGATGGGCAAATGGCTCTGCCAGATTTGATATGAATCTTCGTATGTAAGCTAGCTTCCCTTGCTAACTTTTTAGTTCTCGCAACATTCTGGGTGGCGGCATTTCCTGGATCGCTTTGATCTTTCCAGGGTCTTACCTCTATTCCCTTGTGTTTGACAACAAATCCAAGGAATTTGCCCGAGGATACGCCAAATGCACATTTGAGTGGATTCATCTTTAGCTGCTTCTTTCATAAGCATCGGAATACTGATCGCAAATGTTCTCGATACTCCTCATGATCGTCTTACCACACTACTAAATCATCGACGTAGCATTCTACATATTTGTGCATCATGTCACCAAAAATACATTGCATGGCCCATTGGTAAGTGGCGCCAGCGTTCTTAAGACCGAATGGCATAACTTTATAGCAATAGATCCCCAACGACGTTCAGAAGGCTGTTGCTTCCTCATCTTCAGGCGCCATGTGTATTTGATTATAACCTGAATATCCGTCCATAAAGGACATAACAACATATCTCGTGGTGCTATCGATCAGCAACTCTATTATTGGTAGTGGAAAATCATCCTTCGAACATGCTTCATTCAAGTCTCTAAAGTTCACGCGTACTCTTATCTGACCAGTTTTCTTCTTAACCGGAACAATATTTGATATCCACTTGGGGTACTTTACTTCCCTAATAAATCCAACTTTAATCAACTTATTTATTTCTTCTTCAATCTTTGGTACCAAATCCGGGTGAAAACGTTGTTGTGCTTGCTTTATCGGTTTCTTTTCCTTAGATATGTTGAGTCTATGCATTGCTACTATAGGCTCTAGACAGGGCATTTCTGTGTAAGTCCACGCAAAGACGTCTTTATTTTCTTTTAGCACCTGATAATATTGTTCGGCCTCACTTTCTGTGAAACTGGCACTGATGTGAGTCGCGGTTCTTCCTCAGCTCCTTAGTTTATTTCGCGTAGCTAGTCAACGGTTGGCTACCCCCCGTCTTCTATTTGTGCTAGAGCCTTCTCTGGCTGAGCGACTTCTTTCCGTTCAAGTGGATTCTTTTGTTGTCCCATAGAGTCTAGCGGAAGAACTTCACTAATCATATTAACTTGTGTTGTCTCAAAAAATGCCCCCAGCCCCAACAACCTTTTGCGCTTCTGTACGATCACTGGAGTCAGGGTACCTTTTCCTATGTTTAAGCCAATCGACTTTCGCCAATCAAAATCCATAGACCGCATGATTTCGAGCTCCTTTGGTTTGAGACAAGTAATCATCATCTCGTCACCCTCATCCTTCATTCTGCTTTCTTCAGTCAACTGATGGCGTTTTTCCTTCTCTTTACCTAGCCATGAGCTTCTTGTTTCATTGGAGTGTCTACCATAATCCTCAACTTCCAAACTTATTTGCCCTGGAAGGAGTATTGAGGGCGATACCCATTGGTTGTTCATTAGCTCGTATCTCTTATCTTGCACGGATACTACATTCATAACTACTTTCTTCCCCTTTTCTCTTTCCTTCCCCATAACGGTCTCTCCTATGTCGATCATTCTTTGCAGGATGGCCTTGATAGTAACACCTTTCGGTCAGATGTCCCAACATTTGGTGGTAATGGCAATAATATCTATCCTCTGTTTTACCAACTTCATCGGGACGTCGTAGCTGCGGTAATACAATTGTCCTTGTTCAACCAACTGATTCATCGTGTGGAGCACATCTCCCATTGCAAACGTGAATTCTTCTTGGTTATTGAATCACCTGTATCTTTTATCTGCAGGCCTATTATTGTAATAACTCCGTCCTTATCTTCTGGAATCCCTTGATTTATTTTGATATTCTGTTCTTCCTTTTGTCTTATCCGTCACATTTGTTAATGATCTGCTGGCGGTCCATCGTGTCGATTCTGTGCGGAGAGCGGGTATTTTCTTCACCATGTTTTCTAGAGCATGTGCTCTTATTGCTAATTCACAAAACGTATATACTTTTGCCTCGGTTAGGACAAAAGCAATCTCTAGTTCCATACACCCGATGCACATTTCTACCTGCTCAGTTTCTCATGTGAGGTGCTTACAAGACGCACTTAAAGCCCTCCAACGTGTGATAAACTTATTGACTGATTCTGATTCTCTCTGTCGGACGGCTGCCAATTCAGTCAAACCAACTTCTCTTTCGGTAGAGAAGAAACTTGTCATGAATGCTTCTTGCATTTGCTCCCAAGTATGTATAGACCCTGGGGCCAACGCGGTATACCATTTGAAAGCCTTACCTGTTCTGCATTTCCGTGTGTTCTGCGGGGTTCACTTGGTAAGGGGGAAAGCTTGACAGAATCGACCCAGGGACAAGATTGATTGCGTGTTGAATGTCCCGCTTGGGTGGAAGTTCGTCCCGTAAGTCATCCATCATTGAATCTACACTAGTCTCCCTTTCAATTTCACTCATGTTCACCATGGTAAGAGACTTAAATTGGGACTCTCCATCATTCAAGTCACACATGACATCTAGAAGTGGTGCGGTCTCAATTTCTTCGACCTTTTCATCACTAGCACACACTCCTTCACGCCCAATAATGATGAGTGATGCATCAATTTCTTCTTCTTCATCACTGTCGATTTCAGGTACGTACTCAACCTCTTCATACACAACTTGTTTGAACCCTTCCAACTTGCCATTCACTAAGGCATTATCTCGCTCCTAGGGAAATATAATTGGTGGCAAACACTCTTCAAATTGCTCAGAAGCCGAGATTTCCTTAATGACGTGTTGGACCACTTTACAAGAAGGTGACCATATTGGTTCCCTTTTTGGACAGGAAGGTGGGACGATTCTTTCCTGGGTTAAGGGCCTTTGATGATAGGAGATGGGAAGATACTTTTCTTTTAAACGCTCTTTCATCTCATCCCATTGCGAGATCGGGGCTCCACATCTACGCTCAATTTTTCACTCCAAGTCCATCCAAAACGACTTGGCTTGACCCACCAATTTCAACTTGGCGAACCTCACTCGACAGCTCTCCGACATATCATACCAATCAAAATAATAATCCAAGTCTTCAAGCCAATCAAGGAATGTCTATCGGTCCATGTGACCATTAAAATATGCCAAATCATCGGAGTTCGGCTTTCCATTGGGTCTCGAAGGCCACACAACAACACTTAATGGCCCCGAGGATCTCAAGCGCCTATACTCCATTCATTACAGGTAGACTCTACAACTCGATGGACTGATTAACTCAAAACATGAATGAGATGAACCTAAATCTACGATGATACGCAAACCTTGAAAATTTTAGATTAGATGATAACTAGGATGTGAATCTGAAAAATTCAGATTTGGATCTAAAGATATTCAAACTTGGAAAATTCAGACCTAGATCCAACAAGTTGTAAGAATCTGAACAATTAAGATCTGAAATTTTGAATGCAAAATGAATCTGAAAATTTCAGATTTAGGTCTTTAAGAGACGCAAATTTGGAAAATCCAGGATTATGCACTAAAATCTGAAATTTCAGATTTAGGTCGAACAAGGATTGCAAATCTGAAAATTCAGACTTGGAATCAACGTTAGACGCAAATCTTAAAATTTCCAGATTAATCTAGACTCATGTAATTCAGAAAATATAAATCATAGACTTTTGGATGACTCGATCTATGATGAACCATGCAAGAACCTACCAAAATTTGATGTAGGACAAGCCTATTCTGATCATGTTTGCATGTGAAACATATGAACATGGCGGAATCATGTAAACAAATCAATTTAACATTAAGCGAACATCATCATAACTAAGAAATCTATAAGAGAACATGTAATAGAAGGGGCCATCATCACATACATGCTGTACCAGGTTCAGATTCATGCGTGGATTGGATCCAGCGAAGAATTGAACCATCGATCTTGCATGGTTATGTCCAATCACTCAAGGGAACTCTCTAGTCTAGGAAATCGGATGATTTCTGAGTAAGGAAATCACAAAATCTGAAGAAATGGGTGTAGGATTGAAATCTCAAGTTGTAGGTTGATGGAGAAGGTGAAAGAAGTAGAAGAAGAAAGAAGAAAGAAGATTTACCTTGTAGAAGAAGAAGAATCAGAGAAAAGAGGAAGAAAAGATGAGATGAGGGACGAAGAGAGATCCACAAGAGGAGAGGAGAGGAGCCACCAAAAGGGTTATCTTTTCTTTCATCAACATAACATAATAATGAGAAAGGTTTAGGGCAACACCATTATAAAATTCGAAATTAAGCATAATTACCAAAATACCTTACTAAAAAAATTTCAGAAAAATGACATTCGTGCAAAAAAAAAAAAAAAAAAAACATGCGTACATTGACTCAAAACTCAAATAAGTAAAAGTGCATGAGATAAACTCAAATCTAAGATTCCCATTGGGCTCCGATGATGGCGCGATGAAAGTGGGCCACAATGAACCAACGGTCCGATCACACTATTCTTGTGATCCAATGGTTTAATCATATCCTCCAAGCAACTTACACATGTGTAAGGTCTTCACCATGATCTAGGAACTTAGACTCTATCCAAGCTCATCATCAAACCATATGGACATTGGCATCGCTCATCTCCTGCACTGATACACTCGAAAAGGCCTGATGTCCTCATCACAATATATATAAAAAGGGCAAATGGCAACACAATCATCTTGGTCATTTATGTAGATGATATCCTCACCAACAATGACAAGCACCAAGGTGAAGAGCCTTTTGGTGAAAGCATTTGAAATGAAGGATCAAGAATAACTCAATACTTCCTTGGTATTGATGTGGCAAAGTTAGAGAAAGTGATATTTATATTCTAAAGAAAGCATGTTCTCTACTTAACTTCTAAGCCTGGTTTACTTGGAACTGTTGAAAGAGTGCATATGGACTGAGTTGAATAGGTTATGCATTGAGGTTGTGATACCCCAGCTTTGCCAAGATCCCAACACTTGTCCACAGTATGGTTCATCTCTTTGCAGTAGATAAAAATTCCCTGGCCTATATGCTGTCCAATCGAGCCACCAAGGAAACCATGCCCATGTCCTTTTCCTCCTGAACGAGCATCACGGCCAGCAGCTCATCCAACAACTTCAAACCCACCTATTGTAGAGAACCAGGCTGAAGTTTCACTCGATGGAGGTGCCATAGATGAGGATGAAGGTGCCAAGACATAGCACTCTAGCAGAAACATCGAACAAGGGCACCACACTCTCACTTCCCAGGAGTTAACCTTCATTCCAACAATGTGGAATAACCTCTAGATAGTTTCCACAGATGTTAGTAACTGCAGGGTGGATTCCACAAAATCAGTAACTAAACTGAATTTCCAGCGTATAGGGAGCTCCTTTTAAACATGTGGTATCCGTAGGATTAACTGCTTCAAGGGCTTCCAAACTCTACTTGGATGCACTATTCATGCTAGAAGACTCAAGTCATGCCAAAGTCAGTGAAGGGTTGATGACGGCATGATGTCAGCCCCTTGTTTCCCCTCCAAACTGAACATGCAGTCCCTTTCCCTAGCCAGTTTTAACTGTTCTGCTTCTGCTGCTGCTACTGTGGCTGACTGTTGGGCCCCTTTGAAAGTGTTTTAGGCCTGCATTGGTTCCTAATTTCCCCGTGAACTGATGATTGGCTAGCACTTGTGTCTTCTCCTCTCTTTTTTTATGGTTTGCATCCCAATATCATTACCCATATGTTTTTACCACAATTCTTTCCAACTAGAAACTCTAGAAGTCCATTTCTTTTCCACATCTCACGTCTCCTCTCTCCATACTTTTTTTGAGATCTCTCCATACTTCCAAAGCAGTATTACACAATGTGCTGCCTGAGAGTTCATATAGTACCCTCGGGTTTTTAGTTCATACGAGGGCGTTAATGGTTCAGTTATCCAAGCTATTTATTTGATGGAAGGTCCATGCACCACAATCACTGGATTGTCCTATCCATAATAATTTGGCCTCTTTAGGGTTGAATATGAACAGTGCTGTATTTTCTTTCTTAAACATCTATTTTCTGGAAACATATCAGAAGGTTAGGATTTTTTTTCCATATTGGAGATTGGTTCCAATGATATCAACAGTTTTACAAGCTGAAAACACAAAAACACTGCACAAACTCTTGGGATGACAATTGTATAATCTCATTTCCAAACAGAAAAAATGTGAATGTTTTTGCAAAACTTATTGATGGTCCTCTACAGCACCCTCATCTTAGTAGAGATGTACATTTCAGTCCTCTTCTGCAGTTTCTTGTATAATGCTCTAGCATCTGTACATTAGGGGGCCCATTGTTTGGTTATTCAGATGATTCATTTTTGTGGGCCCATTGTGCATATGTGATGCCCTTAATATTCTGAGCAGGAAATCCTAACCATCCAGCTGATGGAACGTTCCTCTTTATCAGTGGAACTCCTCTCATTTCTTGTCATTTTCCACCCCGAGTTCGAGTGGGATATGCAATTTGGGCCATTCCCATCTCACTTGTAAGTTGGGTGGACAACCAATTGGCTGCAAACCAGGGAACTTCCAAAAGATTAATAAGGGCGTGTTTGTTAGCCTCTTAAAAATGAGTTCATCTCATTATAGTCAATTGCAATTATGTAGTAGAGATCCTTTTTTTTTTTCCTTAAGGATTACAAATAATCTTGATAACCAAAAATCTATATAATCTCTAATGCATGATCAATATATCTAACTAAAATGAGTTGAACTCATTTTTAAGTGGCTGCCAAAGAGGGCCTAAGATGGTCTAATCAGGAAAATATTTGGTGCTGGATCCATCTGAACTAGGTCCTGAAAGATGAATGGTCTGAATTTCCTAACTATGGACCCCACCTGACCAAGGAGTTTAGCCACAGAGAAGAGTTTTTAACTTCTGTTATAGAATGATCCAGTAAAACTCCAATGCATCGTCATATGATTCATTGTGTTCAAGCATGGATGGTTTAATGTACAGACTATCTCATCAATCAAAAGTTTTTTTTTTTTTTTTTTTCCCTTAAAATTTTTCCCTTTTGCAAAAACAGGATTAGTAAATTGAAATTGTTGGAACAAGATTTTGATGATGATGACATCGACATTGATGAGGATGTGAATTGTTGCCTATATTTGTCTTTGACCATCTGTTTGCAAGCTTTCAATCAGCTAAGTTGATCTTTTTATTTGTGGCCAATACACAAAATAAGTAAGACATAAGAGAAGTGAGATCCAGTATAAACTCTTCTTACCTTATTTTGGGGAAATCCCTTAGCATGGTCTGATGATCATGACCATCTGAATAAGGGCGTTGAAATTTTTTACATTAAGAGAGAAATGGCCATAGAATGCATTTTGCAGGCCGTTGATCAAATAGCTTTTGTCATCCAATCAGGATGATTTTATGTCATTTAATCAGTGGTCAACCCGAACTGTGGGCTCCATATAGGAATTTAAACTGTGCAAGGGAAGAGGAATTTCGTACTAGGATCATTCTGCAACATGAGGTGTAACAGTCTGCTTTATTAATTGATGAAGTTTATTGTGTGATCTTTCTCATGATGTGTTAATGTGTGTGCATGTGATGCAGTTCCCCTCTCTGTATACGCTTTCACCCTCCCCCTTCCATACATTGGCGTCGCATCCTCCCTACCTCCAGGCTTCGTAGGTGGTGGCATTGTGCTCTTTGTTGGGCTGCTAGTATACTGTTGGACGCCCCCAATTAGGACCACCCCGGCACTTGACTAATATAACATCCTCAGCAATCGATGACCAAGAAAAAACCAAACCAAACTGCCAATGTTTTGTTTCGGCAGAGATTGTTTTGCCCAATATATGATTGTTGTGACTTTCAAATAAGAGTGAGGTTTCACCTCCAGTGCAGAGAAAGCAATTGTAAACACGGGGGGTCTGGAGTCCCTCTACTTAATGACAGGGCAAGAAAGAAGGGATTCTCCCATGTAAAAACATATAACAGATTTCCCTGGAAATTAAAATATTTCCTTTCCTGTTGTTTTTTTATGGATTGCATCAATAGGAATTGTATGATCCTCACCCTGTGGATATCCACAGTATGCTTGGATTTTTCAGTTTGTACAAGTTGGAGCCACTATTCAGTGATCCAGACTATTGGTATGATGCAACCTGCTGTAGATGAGCATGCCCCAAAAAACTTCCCAATTGGAAGATCCTAGCCACCAAAATTGTGGGCCACTTTTTTAGTCAAATTTATGCTGTTGATGTGCTTATCTTTCTTAATTGTCTAGTTTCAGGCCACAAAGTGGAAGTATAAGATTGTCTTCTCAAGCAGATTTTTTTGGCTCACAATCCAACCACGGAGGGGCCCAACAGTCTGGATTAACAGATATGCAGATGTGGTATCCTAATCATGATAACTAAAAACCCAGGCATGCTCTGCATATCCACAGGACATGGGTCATATAATCCCTCTTGCATTGGAAAGAAGTAGAGAAAAATCATAGAAGCAAGCAACATAATCTCTGTGCTATTGGTTGTTGCTCACTATTCTTCGGTCACACGTGTGAGATGTGTGCGGGCATGCCAGAACCGATTGTGCCGTTTGATTCAAATCGAACAACGATGACCTCGAGTGCTAGAATAGACAAATATGATGTGATCAGCTATATATATGGCCAAAATCTGTGTAGATCGGCCACTTATTTAGCCACTCGCTAAGTTGTTTAAATAGAATCAGGCGATACTTGGACGGTGGAGTTCATCCTCCAAAGATGGGTTGCACTCTTGCCTTTCGTAAAAGGACTTTTCAATATAAAACCAGGTAATGTAAATCAAATAACAAAAGGGAATACTTACAATCGGTCGCTTGGAACAAACTGTAGTTCGCATTTCGGGACTAAATACACTATCAAACTAAGTCCAGCATATGAGCGTAGACTTTTGCTAATATTACCATTACTACTACTGGATTCTAGCTATAGAAAAACCCTAGTCGGAGGAGTTGTCAAGTCTCCACTTCGATCCTCTCCTCCTCCAGTAACTTTAGTACTCTTCTAGGATGGATTGGGAAGACTGTAGAGGTGTTCTTTTATAGAAAATCGCACCACCACCTTGGAATCTTCGAGAATTAACGTTAGGAGTTACGTAATCGAGTTGGAGGACGACCAGTCGCAGCCTCTGGCCGATCGGTCCTTGCTTACACAGCAACGGTTAAAACAAAAAATCGGACTTTGAGTTCTCTTGAGCGAATGATCGAAAATGGCCAATTTTTGCCCAGCAAGGTTTGAGAAAATCTTCCTTCCACTTTTGATCCTCAAACTAGTTGGACAACCAGTCTTTGCTCTCAACGACTGATCAGGCGACCAGTCTGAAACTACTGTTTTTAGTCTAGCGAGCACAGCACGTGTTCTTAAAAAATTAACCAGTTAGCCGACCGATCCTTGGCTTTGGACGACCAGTCCTCGAACTATAAATTTTTATTTTTTCTTGTTCTCCTTTCTTCCTTGCTTTCTTTCTCTACCTCTTGGCTCATCTTCCACTTGTCTTCAATGTATGTTAAAGTGATCCTTTTATCATAGAATTCATGAGGTTTCTCTCTCGTTCCTATAAACACAAATACACATATAAGATAGATCTTTTAACAATCAAAACCAAATAAATGTGTGATGAATTGATGTTAGAATATGCACAATTTAGAGCACAACACACCCCCTAACAAGCGTTTTGCTAGTCCCAAGCAAAACATGCGTGAAAAAAAATCCGATGCCCTGACTCAAAGCCTCTTTCAGAAACTATACTTCTATAAACTCCAAGATATGTGAATGTAAAATTCAGAAATAAGTAGCGATCAACTTCAAAATCTTAATCCTCCTAAAACATAGTAGTGCTTCCAATAGAGTCTCCGCTGATTATTGACAAATAAAATGATCCAAACAAGTGTGGTCTTGTGTGCTCAATGAATGTTCAACTCATCTACTTTCAAGTTTACCCTTCTTTTCATAGATCAACTAGACTATAGATCTAAAAAGTGTACAGATGAACAACAAGCCTACGACAGGAATTTTCCTTACCGTTCTTATCGATGGCTTTCACGTTACTTCCCATTACCAGCTTGAGTTATAGGCCCTCCATTGGTTAGTGATAGGTAGCCCTTTTCGATATATTTCAACAATTTTTTCAACTTCACTCTTCTTTTCTCTTTTTTTTTCACTCTTTTTTTCTTTCAAAATGCCATAAGATAGAATTTTTAGAAATCCATATCTCAAATTTATTTTCTTTCAATATTTCCTGAGCGTGATGGACAAAGTTCCCCATCTTGGTCCCTCAACATCGTAGATCATGATATAACCAATCTAAAAATACTTTCTAATCCTTCATGAGAATCGTGTAATGTGAAGTAGAATCCAAAAGTGTTCAAAATTTTTTATCAATCAAATAAAAGAGGGAAACTCATATAGAAAACTACTATATAATAGAAATTTTAAAAGATTCAAAATCAAATCACTTCGTATCCCTTTCTCTCATATTCACATATATCCAAGTCCATAGAAATAAAACTTCCAAAAGAGTTTAAAAGTCGGGAAATCAAAAAAAATTCCTACAAAAATTGCTCAAAACGTCACAAAAATACTGGATTCATCTACAAATCTTACCCCCAACCAAAATATTACATTGTCCTCAATGTAAAAACATATGCAACATGTAATGACATGAGAGCAATGACAAAAATAAAGGAGAGTGAGAACGAGAGTACCTGAGAGAGTAAAAAAATGGCCTCCAACAACTAATCCTAACAAAAAAAAAAATCAGAAAATAACATAATTCTGATCTACTCTATACCTCCGTCAGACTAGGAGATCAAATATCCTGATAGACAAGATCATTCAGAGGAATGAACATGTCCCCCGAATCAAATTTCTCAACAAATGGTTTTAATCTTTGTACGTTCAGTTTTAAAACAGTTATCATTCACTGAATTCTCTATCTCGACAGCCCCATGAGAAAATACTTCTTTAACAATATGTGGGCCAGTCCATCGAGATCTCAATTTACCCGAAAAAGGTATAATCGTGAATTATACAAGAGTACTTTTTGGTCGGGATGAAATGATTTTTTGAAGATGTTTTTATCATGGAATGCCTTCATCCTACTCTTGTATATTCATGAACTTTCATAAGCATCGTTCCAGATCTCGTCAAACTCGTTCAAATGGAGTTTGTAAGCGAGATAGCCTTGTCACCATTGAAATTTAATGCTCGAATTGCCCAATAGGCTTTGTGTTCAAGTTCCATGGGCAAGTGGCAAGTCTTCCCATAAACAAGTCTATATGGGGACATTTTAATCGGGGTCTTATACGTCGTACGGTAAGCCCAAAATGCATCAACTAATCTCAACAACCAATCTTTGCCGTCTGGATTTACCATCTTCTCAAGAATGTGTTTAATTTTTCGATTGAAAATTTTAGCTTGCTCACTTGTTTATGAGTGGTATGGGGTTCTCACTTTATGCGATATACTATATTTCTTCATTAAACTCTTAAAAGGCCTATTGCAAAAGTGAGAGCCACCATCACTTATAATGGCTCTAGGTGTTCCAAATCTAGACAATATATTTTCTTTTAAAAATTATAGAACAATGCGATGATCATTGATTCTACAAGGAATCGCCTCTACCCACTTGGAAACATACTCTACCGCTAGCAATATGTAGACATATCCAAAAGATAAGGGGAATGGTCCCATGAAATTGATGCCCCAACAATCAAATACTTTAATATGTTGGATCAGGTTGAGAGACATCATATTCCTACGAGACAATCCTCCTAACTTTTGATAATACTCGCATGCTTTACAAAACTGGTGGGTGTCTCGAAACATAATAGGCCAATAAAAATCACACTGCAGAATTTTTATCATGGTTTTCTTGGCGAAAAAGTGACCACCACACGCTTAAGCATGACAAAAGGAGATAACATAATTTTGTTCATCATTAGGGACACATCTCCTTATTATTTGGTCTGGGCAATACTTAAACAATAAAGGTTCATCCTAGAAAAATCTGCACACTTCCCTTAAGAATTTTCATTTGTCTTGCGCAGTCCAATGTATCGGCATCGCACCTGTCAAAAGATAATTCGCTATATCAATGTACTATGGTGGATGCATGGCAACAAAGAGTTTCTCATCACGGAATAAGTCCTCAATTGGTGATTCGTCAATGGAATCGGGCAAAACTAGGCGAGATAGATGATCTTTCACCACGTTCTCTACTCCCTTCTTATCCTTAATCCCTAAGTCAAATTCCTGAAGGAGTAGGATCCATCTAAGCAAACAGAGCATAGCGTCCTTCTTAGAAAGAAAGTACTTCAGTGCTGCATGATCCGTGTAAATGATTACCTAGGATCCTACCAAGTAAGGCCTGAATTTATCCAAAGCAAAAACCACGGCTAGGAGCTCTTTCTCTGTAGTCGAGTAATTGACTTGGGCCGGATTCAAAGTCCTACCCGCATAGTAGATGACGTGGGGCTTCTTATCCTTCCTTTGTCCTAGCACCGCCCCAATAGCATAGTCGCTCTCATCACACATTAAATCAAAAGGAAGAGATCAATCTGGTGATTGCATGATGGGTGCGGTTGTCAACATGTCCTTTAGCTTTGAAAAAGCTTCTTGACATTCAGCACTCCACTCAAATTGGTTATCCTTTTGGAGGAGATTACATAAGGGCCTAGAGATTTGGCTGAAATCCTTTATGAATCTCCTATAAAACCTGACGTGTCCAAGGAAAGACCGCCCATCGCGTATGATCTTCCTTGTGACGCTAACTATCTTTGCATTTACATCTTGTTCTTCTCTAAGGATGTAAATTCCTCCATTCTCCTTTTGTTGAGGAGGCCTGAGGTTACTAGATTTATTCGAGGTGTCCCAAGATTGGGCATTCTCGACCAACATATCCAAGTAACTCTATGCATCCTCGGGGTCCTTGCTCATGAACTCGCCGTTACACATTATCTCTACGAATTGGAGCATGTTTGAGTTCAATCCTTCATAAAAGAAGCTTATGATTCACCAAATCTCGTAGCCATGATGTGGACAAGCAAGTAAGAGGTCCTTGTATCTCTCCCAACTTTGGAAGAAAGTTTTACCTTCTTTGACTGAAAAATTCATAATGGCTTGTCGAAGGATATTCATTTTATGAGTTGGGAAGAACTTTTTCAAAAATTCTTGGGTCATCTCATTCCATGTCCCAATCAACCTCGGTCTTAGAGAATGAAACCAAGTTTTAGCTCTTTCTTTCAAAGAGAAATGCAATAACTTAACTTTGATTACATCCTCAGTCACATTATTGTAATGCAAAGTGGCTACTACCTCATCAAATTCCTTTAGATGTAAGTATGGGCTCTCAAAATCTAGGCCCATGAAACTTAGGTAGAATTATATCCCCGGCTTAAAATCAATTGTTCCGGCATTGGTTGGAAAAATGATGCATGAAGGTGTAGTTGCCCTAGCCGGTTGTAGGTAATCACATAAAACTCTCATTGGAGGAGCATTGTGCACCTCATTGTCTCCTACATCTTCTCGATTTGTATTTGTAGTTGGAGTAGGAGGGGGAGGATTCATAACAGGTGTTTTAGCCATACTTCCCGAACTTTCACAACTTTCCATATATTTTCTCACTCGTTTTTTAACCGACTTTAATTAAACCTCCTTCGGTTTGGAAACGGTTTGTGTGGTCACGTTTCCAACGGGACATAAACCACGCAAACATGATCTATATTAAAACCTAAGAACTAAATCCTAAAAATAAAAATATGGAAACTACTAAAATCTGAAGAAAAAAAAAACTGAACTAGAAGGAGTTCTAAGTTAGAAGGATGTTACCACAACACTTGAACTAGATGAAATTCGTACAAAACAAAACAGACATTGTTAGTTTTAGAAAATAAAAAAACTAGTTATAGAAAAACTGAAAATCCTACCTAAGTAAAAAAACTACTCTATAGCTACTAGAACAATTAGAACCGTTTAGCCTACAAATCCCCGGCAACGGCGCCAAAAACTTATTCGTCAACCCCAAGTGCAAGGTTGTGATGTAGTAATAATCGATCGTGAGACCGAGATCGTCCTCAGGGATTGGAGATTAAACTAATTCCAACTTTTCTAATAACTTGAAGTAGTAAAATTCAGGAATTCAGAGATTTAGAACTAAGTGAAAAGAGAGAAGTAAATAAGAAAAAATCTGACAGTAAAGAATAACTAGAGCGCCAAGGATTCACTTGTAGTAGATCAATGCCAATTAATTTTTCAAGCACAAATACAATTGGAAACAAAGTCTTATCTCTCATCCAATTGGAATATATTGCATTCAACACATAACAGTTCAAACTCAATCTAGAAATTTAAATCTAGTTCTAATGAAGCATAAAGAAGATGAACTTGTAGCCTTCAAAGTAACAGTCATACCAGGAGATAATGGTTTGCTCCAGGGTTACTACAATTCAAATTTCATTAAACTATGGTGATCATTTTCAGAAATTTATAAGTAATTTGTGTCCAAAGCACACAAACTCTAAAAAATCATCTAAAAATACCAATTTTATTCAAACTAGAACTTGAAAATCCAAAACCAAAGTTTAAAGTACTTGTATGAACGAATAAAGCATCAAATCTAACTACAAGTTTTACCTCTTAGCCCTAGCTAAGAGGTCTAGTCAATCATAGACATGAATGAACTAGAATCTAATAGAAAAACTAAGAAAAACATAGTAAAACTAAAAAAATCCTAGTCGAATGAGTTGTAGACTCTCCACTTCGATCCTCTCCACCTCCAACAACTTTAGAACTCTCATAAGATGGATTGGGAAGACTGTAGAGGTGTCCTTTTATAGAAAATCGAAGCACCGCCTTGGAATCTTCAAGAATTCGCGTAAGGAGTTGCGCAGTCGAGTCGGTGGACAACCGGTCGCAGCCCCTAGCCAACCGATCCTTGCTTGCACAGCAACAGTTAAAACAGAAAATCGGACTTTGAGTTCTTTTAGTCGACCAGTCAGGCAACCGGTAGAAAATGGCCAATTTTTATCCAACAAGGTTTGAGAAAATCTTCCTTCCACTTTTAATTGTCAGACCGTTGCTCTCAACGACCAGCCCGGCGACCAGTCTGAAACTGTTGTTTTCAGTTTAGAGAGCATAAAACGTATTCTTAATAAATCGACCGGTCAGCCGATCGGTCCTTAGCTTCGGACCATTGGTCCTCAGACTATAAATTTGTATTTTTTTCTCTTTTCTTTTTCTCCATTCTTCCTTGCTTCCTTTCTCCACCTCTTAACTCATCTTCCACTTGTCTTTAATATATGCTAAAGTAGTCCTTTTATCATAAAATTCATGAGATTTCTCTCTCATTCCTACAAACACAAATGCACATATAAGATAGGTCTTTTAACAATCAAAACTAAGTAAATGTGTGAAGGATTGAGGTTAAAATATGCACAATTTAAAGCTCAATAGTCTTCCTCTATGGGGGCACATAGGAAGTGTTGGTAGAAGGCACTTGAGGATTGTTGCTAACATTAGCAATCGGTCCGTTTCTCCAACTGAAGTTAGGATGGTTCCTCCAATTAGAATTATACGTGTTTGACATTGGGGCAGTAAAGGGCTTTTAGTAAGTATTCATGGCATTGGCTTGATCGTGCAACACTTCTTAAAAAGATGGGATTGTAAGACAATAATTGGTCAGGTGCACATCACTCTTACAAATGCCACAGACACCTTCAATCTCCCTGGCTTTAATAGAGTTGACCTTCCTTAATTTCATGGCTTCTACTTTACGTGTGAGCCCTGTTATCTTTGCATTGACATCGTCATCCTCAGTTAGAAGATAAATATCTCTTTTTTCCTTTGGCTCAGGCTTGGACTTAGCGGGTTTGTTAGATGTGTCCCAAGATTGGGCATTTTCTGCTAAGAAGTCAAAAGTATTCTCAAGCCTCATCAGAACCTTTGCTCATGAACTCACCATTACACATCATTTCTACGAATTGGAGCATGTCTAAGCTCAATCCATTATAGAAGAAGCTAATCACGTGCCATGTTTCGTAGCAATGATGTGGGCAGGCAAGTACGAGTTCCTTGAAACATTCCCAACACTGGAAAAAAAAGTTTCATTCTCTTTTTGAGAGAAATTCATTATATCTCGTCTTAGGGTGTGGGTCTTGTGAATAGGGAAAAACTTTTTAAGAAACTCCCTAGCCATCTCTTGCCATGTCCCTATTATTTTAGGCCTTAAGGAGTGCAGCCAAGACTTGACTTTCTCCTTCAAAGAAAAATGAAATAGTTTTAGCCTAACCACGTCATCAAAGACATTGTCATAATGCAAAGTAGCGATTACTTAATCAAATTCCCTCAAATTCAAGTAGGCACTTTCAGAATTGAGTCCATGAAATTTAGGAAGTAACTGTATTACTCCAGGTTTGAAATCAATGTTGCCCGCATTTACTGAAAAAACCATACAAGGAGCACTGGTTCTTGTAAGTTGTAAGTAATCACGTAGATTCCTAAATGGTGGCTCTTTGTTCACTTCATTTTCATCTTGATCATATTTATTTTTGGCCAAGGTTAACTCACAAGTATTGGGAAGTTTTTTAACACAGTGATCGGACAATCCTTCAACCAATATTTTATCACTTAGAAGACGTCTTATGTGATCTGTTCGCTCACCTCAAGTGCAAGGCTGCGATGTAGTAATAATTTGATCATGAGACCGAGATCGTCCTCAGGGATTGTCATAACAATTCTGAATTATGTAACTAGGATGAGCAAAATTTAGAATTGTATTAAAGGATGGATTTTAAGAACATAAAACTATAAAATAAATCAGGAAATTAAATACGAGAGCGCCAAGGATCCACTTATAATCATTCACAATGTCAATTCAACCATTTAATCCAATAACTCAATTGGAATCGGAATTCTATCCCTATCCAATCGGAATATAGAGTAATCAAATCATCTTAACATATCTAACATGGATAGATCATTTACTGATATGGTTCTCTCATAACAACTAAGGCATTGAGCGTATCCAATCACACAGCTCAATCCTACACAAAACAAGTGAGATCACATTCATGGTTCTTCCTCGAGTCTTATCACTAGACTTGATTTGGAAGCATGAATTGAACTTCAATTAAACCAACATCAACATATAAAACATCCACCTCAAATAAAATCAAAAGATAAGAATTTCTTCTAGTTTAGTTCTAGATAAGCACTTAGGAAACTTGGTTTGTAAGATCACCTAGCATCTAACATATCATGATAGATCTAAGATCTCTACAACCCAAAATCCTATCAACAACACCCCATTAATCAAAATCAGTAAATCAAAATATCTCATGTAAGCATAATCACAAGAGATAGAAGATTAGATTAAAAATATCAACTTTATTTCAAACTAGAATTAGAAGTGTTCTTCATTAAATCCAAAAGTACTTGAATTAAACTAAAGCAAGTATTGTAAACAACTATAAGCTTCACCTCTTAGCCCTAACTAAGAGGTTTAGCCAACCATTACGAAGTTGAACTAAAACTCAAAGGAAAAACTACTAAAAACATAAATAAACTAAAAAAAATCGCATTCAGAGGAGTTGTAGACGCTCCACGACGATCTTCTTCACCTCCCACGAACTTAAATCTCTTTTAGGATGCCTTAGGAGCGTAGCGGAGGTGTCCTTTTATAGCCACGATGCACCACCGCTGTGGAATCTTCTAGATTTTGCAAAAGACTTACGCAATTAAGTCGGTGGCCGATTGATCGATTGATCTGGGCGATCAATCAGTTGTTCTGGATCAACTGTAAAAACAGAATTCTGGACATCTAGGCGATCAGCCGATTGATCGTAAGAGGTTGGGCAATCAATCGCAAGTACGATTTTTAGTCCAACAAAATCCAGTAGCAATTTCAGCAATTCTGCAGATGGGCGATCAATCGCAAGTGGCCTGTCGATCAATCGACAACCCACACTTTTGTCTAGCAACACTTCAACGCTTCTGGAGGATTTGAGATCAATTTCAAATGGCTAGAGATCAATCGAAACTGGCTTGTAGATTAATCTACAATGGCATGTAGATCAATCTAAAAATATGAAACTTTCAAATTTTATCTTCTAAGCTTTTAATCTTTAATACTTGGTTTCTTCATGTCTTGATTGTTGGAACTTGTTCTTTTGAAGCTCTAAATCATCAGACTTGGCTCAATTTCTCACAAATCTCTCTCGATCTCCTACGTACATGAAAACACACTTAAGTTAATTTATTAACCATATTGTTTCATGTAAACATAGTATGAAATTAGGGATAAATATGCAATATTCTAGGCTCAACATGATCATGTGTTCACTTGAGCGTAAACACTAAGTAAAGAGATAAGGGAAGAGGTTACCCGATAAGAAGAGTATGCAACTATGGATAATCCCCAAAAACAAAACAAAGATGTTAGCAAGTATTAACGATATATATACAAAAACTAATTCCAAAAATATTCTTAAATGGTTACAATCCTCGGCAACGACGTTAAAAAACTTGCTACAGTCCGAAGATGGCACACCCAAGTGCGGGTAGGGAAGTAGTAATTAAAATACTCGGTGAGACTGGGGTTAAACCACAAGGATTGGGGTTAAGAATACTTAGAGGAATTAGTTTAAGTAGAAGAGATGAAATTCGCTTTATTCCATAAGTGGAGCAAGTTGTGTGTGTGATGAAAACAAGAATAAGAAAGGGCTAAGGCATTAGGGATCCACATTTGGTTAATTCATAACGTTGATTCTTGGGTTCAACTATAACTCAATTGGAATCAAATAAAGATCCGTCTTAATCGGAAGATAAAACGGTTAAATTACTTGCATATATCATAAAAGATAGTGTTCTTGACCGATTGATCTGACTATGGAGTACTCGTTAGTTGATCGCAGGGAATTACAAGCATCCACTATGCCCAGAGTTGATAATGGATCAAGGAATTATACAGATTAACAACTTTGCCAAAAATTCAATCGATAAGATCACAATTCATAAAATCACATGCACACTTACAGAATAGGAGGCCTTGATTGATCGATCCAACTGTTAAGATCTCGTCTATTGATCGCATTGAATCTAAAACATCCACTGTACCCGGTGTCTACAGTGGATTAAAGGATTTTATAGATTGATGACTTTACCTGTACTAACTCGATGACCGTAGGGAATCTTAAGCATCCATCGTGTCCAGAGTCGACGATGGATCGAAGGACTTTATCGATCATGAACTAGTTAATTGGTGTGTAAGGAATTCCAAGCATCCATCATGCCCGTAGTCTACGATGGATCAAGGGGCGTGCACAACAATAGCTTCTGCCGAGGTAGATAACCACACCAATCGAACAAAGAGCTCCAATATTTACACCACCATGTTGAACCAAGAGAACCAAAGCTTGCAAATATCACCAAAGGCTTCACCCCTAGACTTAGCTAAGAGTTTAGCCAACCATTCTACAAATGGAAGACTACTACAAAATAAAAACTAAACTTCTAAAAAAAAATAGAAAAGAAAGAAAGAAAAACTAGAGAAGAGAGGAGTCGTAGAGAATTGGATTTTTGGATGGTGAGAATGAGAAGAGGGGGTCCCTTTTTATAGGCTCTTCGGGAGGCTTGGAGTTAGGTTCCACTCCAGACCTAGAAAAAGCACTCTAGGTTTGGAATGCACCTCTCTCATTTTGCTTTTGGAGCCCATAGATGGAAGAGGATGGAGAGAGAGCTTTCTTGGCCCAAGGATGAAAGATAACTGGGCGAGTTAACTAGGTGAGTTAACTGGGTAAATAAGTTAGAGTTGACTGGGTCCACATGAAGAATTTGGAGAATCTGGACCGTCTGAAGGAGTTGTCCACCTGATGAACGATGTAGATACACATTGATGGAGATGAGGCTGGAATCTGAGATGGCCCTTGAATGCTTGTTGGCTCCACACATGTAGAAGATGAGAGGGTGGATTGAAGATGGGTTGAAGTGGGGTCCACTTGCAGCGGCTTGTGGAGCTTGATGGAGCTGATGACGTCCACCTTACTGGCCTGGATGGAAACTCCTTTGGAGTAGCTGGACGGCTAGGATCTCCAGCTGGTAGTTACTGATGTATGGTGATGTTGGACGGCTGGATTTGCTGCACGTGATCAGCACACGTGTAAGGAGGGGCCTGTGATGGACGGCTGCTAACGGTTGGATTGGACGGATGAGCAGCTGGCCTTGATCAGCTGACCATTAATCAGTTGCTGGTTGGGGACAGACGTCCATTGTTGCTGGGCGTTGAAGTGAGATCTGGAAAATGGATGGTGGTGGATGGGGGTGTTACACGTGTGAGCTGGAACTCCTCCACTAGTTACTGTGGCTGATAGACGGATGAGATTTAAGGACGTCCATTCCTCTTGCATGGCAGTTGGCACGTGAGGAAGGTGAGTTGGACGGTCAGTCAGATGGATTGGACTGGTGACTGGCACGTGTACTGGGGTTGGATGAAGAGCAGCCTGGTGATTGACGTCCCTGCTTGGAAGATGGACGTATGGACCTGATGCCTGCTGACCGTTGATGAACGGGTCCACCTAGTTAGATGGAGGGCCCATTTGATGGATGGCATGAAAGGATGATGGAGCTGCTCATTGGATGAACGGCTGCCACGTTGGACTGATGGTGGTGGAATCATGCTAAGATCTGTGTGTTCCACTGCTGATGAACGACTTCTTCCATCTCAACCGTACAGTATGATCTAGCCTTCGATCTTTACGACCCGATTTCCTTCTGAGCTGCCCCATGCTTGATCTTGCTCTCTTTTGTGCCTTTAAACGTCCTGATTGGCTCGGATCTTGTCCAACCTCTCCTGATCACCTGAACATTAAAAATTCACTTAATGAGGGATAATTAATCGGAAAAACAATGATAATGCGTTAAGTAACTAGGGTCAATTATACAAAATTAAGCACTCATCACTTATAATCTTTTGATTTCGTAGTGTTCAAAGAGTTCCTTTTATTGATTCATAGGAAGTTTGAACAGGCATGATACTAGTTCAAAAAAGCCACAATCTTAACTCCTGTTCTTAGGGTTTAAACTGAATGTTGTAGAATAAAGTTGGTCGTTGAAGAAGCCTGAAGACCCGCGAATCTAGAGAGTTCTTATGGACACGTATGCACCACCTGCGAGCGCCTCTGACTCCGTAAAGTCGCGACTAGACCATTCGACTAACAAGCCTACCTGGTCGCGTCTCATATATCGGACAAATCTGCGACTTCTATACGCTCCCAATATACGAGCAGGACTGGTCTTTGGTCGTCGGGTAGGGACACTCCCGTCCTCCGAGCAGCCCTGTCCCTTGATCATCAAACGGGGATATTCCCCGGTCTCTGATCGCTCACTGGGGACGTATACGCTCCCAATATACAAGCAGGACTGGTCTTTGGTCGTCGGGTAGGGACACTCCCGTCCTCCGAGCAGCCCTGTCCCTTGATCATCAAACGGGGATATTCCTAAATCTGAGTAGCCCCGGTCTTTGATCGCTCACTGGGGACGTACCTCGTCTCATAGTACTAGCAGCCCATATAGGCTGGCTTTGGCTTGTTTCTATTCATGGTTTCGTACCTCGGGGGGCCTCCATCAAGGAACGTAATCAGCTAGACGTCTAGATTGGTTATACCATCTTCTTATCTGATGATTAACGGGATAAGTTACTTATCCCCCCAAATCAACAATAATCTTAATGGCTTGCATGACAGATTGGGTCACTCCGGATCTGTATAAATAGATGGCTCCACATATGATAAATGTACACAATCTTTAAGCCTACGTTTCACACTTCATCTTACTATCAAGTCACCTCTGACTTGAGCTTCGGAGGGCCAACGGCCAAGCGCCGGCCACCTTTAGTTTTCTTCTTTAGTTTTCAGGTTTGGAGGGGAACTAACTTCGAGAAGAGCGTATACTTGGGAGGGACCTGTTACAAGAATCTGACTTAACAGATTGACACCGTCTGTGGGAAATGAGTATTCAATTCGTTCTCATTACCAATTGTTATCTCCCATTATGCCTCCTAAGAAAGCGACTCATCCCTCCACCTCCAAACAAACATTGCCTCCACCAGATGTCCCTGAGCCAATTCCCAACCTCCCTCAGGCTGCACCAACAGGGGTCCCTCCGGCAGAGCCCAACCAACCTATGCAGAATCCATTCCAAGATATATTTGGTGGCTTCAACGGAATTACGCGTTTCGTCGGGGATACACTTCTTACTCTCCAAGCTGGATTTCAAACCCTATCTAATCGGTTTGATCAGCACTTTTCCGAATCGCAACAACCTTCGGAAGGAGCTCCAGAGGAACCACCATTACAACCTACACCTGCGACTTCCAGACACTCTCCAGGCGAACCGCGAGCTTAACAAAACCCTCCTCCAAATCGTATCTCTCGTGACTATCAAATTCTGAATCAACGGCCGCAATCTATCCGCTCCAGTGCATCTCGACAACACCAACCTGAACCCGATACCGAAACGTCCAGTTATACTTTACCCTAGAAAGGAAATCTCAGGGAAATCGAGGATCGTTTCGTTGATATTGAGCAGCGATATCAGTCTAACCTATCGACATCCACTTTGGCAACAATTCGTCAATCTGAACCTCCTTTCACCCGCGAGGTAATGGAGGCTCCTTTGCCTAAAAAATATCGAACGCCCAGCATTGTTCCATATACAGGTATCGGCGATCCCCTCGAGCATCTGGAAACGTATAGATCCCTCATGGAGCTGGAAGGATATAGCTCAGAAATTATGTGCAGAGCCTTCTCTTTAACTTTAAAGGACGCAACACGTACTTTGTTTCGTGATCTGAAGCCTTGATCCATCGAATCCTTCTCTCAGTTATCGGATCTCTTTCTTTCTCAGTTCATGGGAAGCATCCACACAAAAAAACCTGCATCTCACCTGTCAGATTTGAAGCAGCAACATGGAGAGATAATTAAAGAATTCACCGTTCCATTCACGGCAGAAGCAGTCTAGACTGAGGGTTATACTGAAGATAAGGGTCTCACCGCCCTCATAGAAGGCATTACGAGCGAAAGATTCCGATTTGCCTTAGATAAGAATCTTCCTAAAACGATGATCCAGTTTCAGGCGAAAGCGCAAAAATATTAATACCGAAGAAGTAGCCTTGGCTCGTCATGGTACTCAAGGAGAGAAGCAAAAGTCTTAAGAAATCTCTCCAACAGACAGGAAGTATCGACGCGATCGATGAGATCACTCTCCAAAGAAACCTTATTCTAGGAAATATCACAATTATACACCTCTCAATCGGTCGCCAGAAAAGGTACTAATGGAGATCAAACATAAGTTGTATGTTAAATGGCCTCCGAGGATTAAATTGGATAAAAAAAAAAAAGAGAGAGACAAGAGGAAGTTTTGTTACTTCCATAAAGATCATGGGCATAATACCCAAGATTGTATCTCTTAAAGACCAGATTGAGGCCCTCATTTGAAAGGGATACCTCCAAGACTATGTTGCACAGCAAGATCATTCGCCCAAACGATCTAATACCCCAGCGCGTCGTGATCATCAAAGCCAGAGGAAGAAGTCACCGCAACATCGTCCTTCACAGGAGGATACTGAACCCGCAGGCGAAATCCAAACCATTGCAGGTGGCCCGACTTGTGGAGGAGATTCACGAGCCTCAAGGAAAGCATATACTCGAAAGGCGAGCCAGAAGCCTCAACATATTTATTGGGTGGAGAAGTCATCCAGCCCGACAAGTTTGAGCCATCAATCAATCTCATTCTCTCACGAAGATGCTGAAGGAATCCATTTCCCTCATGAAGATTCCATTATAGTGGCATTAAAGGTATCGAATTATTTAACTCATCATATTATGTTGGATACATACAGTTTTGCAAACCTCCTTTACCTCGAAGCTTTCAACAAGATGGCTCTTGCTAGAAATCTACTCAAACCAGTCTTGACCCCCTTGTCGGTTTCGGGGGAGAAGTGGTGGCGCCAGAGGGCAGTATTGACCTTCCCGTTACATTCGGAGAAGCTCCGACTAAAGTCACTGTTTTCATGAACTTTCTTGTAGTCGATCGAAAGTCAGCATACAATGCAATCTTGGGCTGACCCTCGCTCACCAAGATAGGGGCGGCTTTACACCTCCTCTATTTATGCATCAAGTTCCCCACTCCGAACGAAGTGGGAGTGGTTCGAGGGAATCAAAAGGAGGCTCGAGCGTGTTATGAAATCGCAGTACAAGATCGAAAGAATGTCTAGGCAGCCCCTATAATGACGATTTCAGGAGATTCAGCAAGTTCCCCGATAGCAACAAACCTGGACCCAAGGGAAAATACGTTTCAAGCAGGAACTCCCGGAGAAGAAAAGGTCGAAATTCAGCTATTTAAGGACGACCTTTTCAGAAAGGTCCATGTCGGATCGTCTCTGGATTCATCTTTTCAAATCCGCCTAACCGACTTCCTGGTCGAATATCAAGATGTATTCACCTAGTCTCATGAAAATATGTCAGGTATCGACCCCAACGTTGCAATTCATCGCCTGAATGTTGACCCAAAATTTAAACATATCTATCAACGGTGACGAGCGTTTACAGCTGAAAGGCAGATGGTGATTAAAGCTGAGGTCGAAAAATTATTGGCCGTCGACTTTATAGAAGAGGTCGACTGCCCGGAGTGGGTCGCAGACGTTGTTCTCGTGCGCAAGGCAAACGGTAAGTGGAGGATGTGTGTCAATTACTCCGATCTGAACAAGGCATGCCCGAAGGATAGCTTCCCAACTCCCCGCATCGACCAACTGGTTGATTCAACAGCGGGACACGCCCTACTCAGCTTTATGGACGCTTATTCTGGTTACAACCAGATCATGATGCATCCACCTGATCGTCAAATACTGCCTTTATTACTGATCGAGGTCTGTATTGTTATAAAGTGATGCCTTTCGGTCTCAAGAATGAGGGGGCCACCTATCAGCGCCTAGTCAACAGAATGTTCGCTGAGCAGATTGGCAGGAATATGGAGGTTTACGTCGACGATATGCTCATAAAAAGTGTCGCAACTGATGATCATCTCACGGATCTCCGAGAAGCTTTCGATCTGATGAGGAAATATCAAATGAAGTTAAATACAGAGAAATGTGCTTTTGGGGTCTCTGCTGGAAAATTCTCGGCTTTATGGTTGGCCAGCAGGGGATTGAAGCAAACCCTAAAAAGATTAAAGCCTTGATTGAAATGCAATCTCCATCCACTCTGAAGGAAGTCTAACGATTGGCTGGTCGCATTGCGTCCTTAAATAGGTTTATTTTACGTGCCTCCGATAAATGCCTTCCTTTTTTCAAGCTCATCCGTACAACTGCAAAATCCGACTGGGTGTGGACCCAACAATGTGAGGAGGCATTTCAGCAACTGAAACAGTATATGAGCACGCCTCCCATCTTATCCAAACCTACTCCACACGAGCAGCTCTTTCTTTATTTATCTGTATCTTCCACGGCCGTCAGTGCCGCCTCAATAAGAGAAGACTCCGGGTTCAAAAATCCGTTTATTATGTCAGTCGAACAATGGTGGATGCTGAAACTCGATACTCCAACATGGAGAAACTTGCTCTAACCTTGGTAATAGCAGCTCAGAAACTGCGGCCTTATTTTCAGGCTCATTCTATAATAGTACCTACGAATCATCCTTTAAGGCAAGTTCTTCAAAAGCCTGAAATCTCTGGACGGTTAACTAAATGGGCAATCGAGCTTGGAGAACACGACATTACTTTCTGCTCGCGAACCGTCGTGAAGGCCCAAACCATAGCCGATTTCATTGCCGAATTTACATATTCAACCCCCACTGCTCCTATCTCTAGTAATGACCCGACGACCAGTGAGCAGGCACCTTGGTCGCTCTACGTAGATGGATCATCATGCTCCATTGGTAGCAGAGCCAGTTTGATCCTAATCGCTCCTGATGGGTCACAATTCTAATATGCTTTATGCTTCGATTTTCATGCCTCTAATAACAAAGAAGAATATGAGGCCTTAATCATTGGTCTCGAATTAGTAGATCACGATAAAGAACTTGTTTATTCACAGTGACTCTTAGCTCGTCGTCAATCAAGTGCTAGGCGAATTTGAGACGAAAGAAGAGCGGATGGCTTCGTACAAATCTCGAGTACTCATCTTGCTTGCTAAATTGAACAAATATGAAATAACTCATATACCTCGCGAGGAGAACGAGCTCGCAGATTCTCTAGCAAAGTTAGCTTCTGCACCAGAGTCTGATCTAATGCGAGTTGTTCCTATCAAGCATCTTTCTACCCCGAGTATCGATCAACTCTCTCCAAAGAAAGTCATCACAATGCATTTATCCCCATGTTGGATGGCTCCCATCATCCTTATCTCCAAAGTGGACAACTCCCAGATGATAAAAAGTCTGCTCGACAAATTCGGTATCGTGCTGTCACGTACGTTTTACAAAACGAAAAATTGTTGCGTAAAAGTTTTACTTTACCATATTTAAGGTGTCTCCATCCAAAAGAAGCACACCGTGTTCTAGATGAAGTATCCCAGGGGGCATGCGGTAATCATCTCAAATGATGATCTTTAGCATATAAAGCAATGAGGCAAGGGTACTACTGGCCCACTATGAAAGCTGATGCTATCGAATTCTCCAAGAAATGTGATAAATGTCAGCTATACTCTCCAGTTCCTCATTTACCATCTGAGCAAATGACGCCGATGGATGGCCCTTGGTCTTTTGCTCAATGGGGAGTCGATATAATCGAACCACTACCCACCGGAAAAGGCCAAAACAGGTTAGCAATTGTAGCAGTCGATTATTTCACCAAGTGGGTCGAGGCGGAACCTCTCGCTACCATCACCGAAAAGCAAACTACTAAATTCATATGGAGAAACATTATATGCTGGTATGCGCTCCCCCATACCATAATTTCCGACAATGGAAGACAGTTCGATAATGCCACATTCTCTGAGTTTTGTGAGAAGTGGAAGATACGTAATATTCAAACTTTCCCATATCATCCTCAGGCTAACGGACAGGTAGAAGCGATTAACAAAATCATCAAGCACCATTTGAAGACCAAGCTCGTTGAATGTATGGGTATGTGGCCAGAACTCCTACCAAAAGTTTTATGGGCTTACAGGACGACAACTCGCAATTCAACAGGAGAAACACCCTTCTCATTGACATTGGCACCGAAGCAGTCGTCCTAGTAAAAGTCGAGATACCTACTCATCGAGTAGAAAACCATGAGGCAGCCCGTAACGAGGAAAGTTTAAAACTTCACCTCGATCTCCTAGAAGAAAAAAGGGACATATCTTGTCTTCGGGCAGCGGCTTATTAACAACGAATAGCCTGTTATCACAATTCAAAGGTTAAAACCAGAGCTTTTTAGCTCGGTGACTTGGTGCTCAGGCAAAACATCGGAACGACCACTCGGTCGTTGGATCCTAACTGGGAAGGCCCATATTGAGTCATCAAGGTTGTTCGACCAGGAACTTACTATCTTGAAGACATGCGAGGAAGACCCCTACGTCGCCCTTGGCACGTGGAACATTTACTTCGATATTTCCCGTAAACCGTTTATAATGTGAATATCATATCATATTTGAATAAAGACATTCTTTTTTTATTCTAGCTGGTCAGCTATGAAATCCATAACTTGGTCGCTACTCCACTTGTTGGACCTGAATAGCCCTGTAGAGAATACAAACATTCTCTTGACTAAGTCTTCTGCTCCCAGCAGAGCCAAAGACTCAATTGATAAGCGGACATGGTCGCCAAGACCTCCCTAATTGAGCCCAATTCATTTTCATGAGTTGAGTAAAACATTCAAGTACGAATTCATTCCCATGAATTAAGAAAGAAATGGCAAAATATCCTTTCATTCAACAATGGTTCAGATTACAAAAATAAGAAGAAGGAAAAATACATCTGTTTTAAACAGAAAGGAGGAGAAAGGAGAACAGGGTAAGCTCGCACTCGCTCATTCATCGCATGGAGGAGGTGCCCGACTTTTTGCTTCAGGTCCCGTCTTAGGAACTCTTATAGCTTTAGTAGCCTCTATGACTTCATTTTCAGCCGCTGTTCTTTCCTCAGCAACGACGACGGCGGAAACTTTGTTAAATTCATCCATACTAAACACTAGAGAAATTTGTTGCATAACCATGATCGCAAATTCGCGACCAGCGACGTATGCCTCATACCGCTCGTCTTCGTAAAGTTGTGAAGTCCAGAACTCCAGAACTACACGAGGGCCTTTCTCGAACACCATTTTGACATATGCTGTCCTCTCCTCATCCTAATGGATGGAGTCGTTCTTCAGTTGAGCAAGGGTCTTTTTCTCCTTCTCCAAGCTTTTGACGGCCTCCTTGAGGTGCGATTTGCACTCCACGAGCTGCTCCTCGAGAGAGATCTTATCCTGGCGGAAGATCTCCTTCTCCTTCTCAGCCTTCTCCTTTATCTCCGCAAGCCTCGCAAAGTTGAGATCCAGCGACTGATACCTTTCATTCAAAGCCTGGATCTTGCCAATAAGGATCTTCTTCTCCTCATTTAGCTTGGCAATCAGAGTCTCGCAGGACTTTATTACTCGATCCCTTCCCTGGATCTCATTCTCCATGGCCTGTCTCTTCTCTTCTCCTTCATCTATAATGCGACAAGCAACATCGATGTCACGTCTCGTTTGTAGAGTAAGGTCTAGGCCCTGCTCGAAATAAAGGGAAGTGTTATTAAAGGTATATAAGTTTCTTTAAAAGGACAAACAGAAACGATGAAGTGCTTCGTACATACCTGGACCAATCTCACTCCAATGTCCATGGTGAGATCCTCCGGACTAGGCTTAGGAAGAGCACTGAAGGATTTGGGAGTGATATTTTCAAAAAGAAACTTGCAAATAGGGTGCAAGTGACCCGGAATGGTATAGACCCCAGTCCTCGAAGGCTGGGCCACCACCATCTCAGAAGTACTCGCTTCGCGAGCAAAGAATGGTTCTCGAGCAAGAGTTGTCTCCAGAGCAGGAGCCAACTCGCAAGCTGCAGTAGGCTTGCGACTCTCTTCACCCGAAGGGTGACTCGGCCCCGCCTCGTTGCCCCTTGGGGAGTTATCTATTATATCAATTACCAGCTGGTCACGAGGACTAGCCGAAGGGGTCACTGCCGTTTCAGCTTAGGGAGGATTATGTGGCTGCGAGCTACGAGTAGGCTCATCTGCTCGCACAGGCGGATTGGAGGGACCAGCCGCTGTCTTCTTCTGCCTCTTCAAGGTTGCGCCCTTCAGATAGGGCAGCACTCCCCTCTTCTCTGCAACGTTCACCATTGCTTCCTCCTGGGAGATGAGATCAAAGGCAGCTAGACAAGGAAGCGAGAGGGAGAAGTTGACGTTTCTGTCATCCTCCGAGAGCTTGAAGACTTTGATGATTTTCTTGTTGATTCCTCCTCGCAAGCTAGGTTTCTTTCCAACAGGAATACCTGTAAATACAAGAAAAATCAACTCAGTAGCAGAAATGGAATCCTACCTATTTTCATAGAAGAGTAAAAATTCACCTACCTTCGTAAAAAAAAGTGACTAACATTATGTCCCCTGGGGTTGGACCCCGCATCAGACTCCCAATTACCGGAGACATAAAACCACTGCCTCCACCACTGGGGATAGTTCGAAGTGGGGTTCCCCATGATAAAATTCTCCTGGTGCCAGTAACATAAATAGTACCAACACTCACTGGATGGAGCCCTTTTGAGTTGGTACATCTTTAAAAATTCTTCGGTCGTCAAGTCCTCGCTCCCTGCTTGCTTCCAGAGGACATAGGCACTCAATACAACCCTCCAACCATTTATGATAAGTTGGTTGGGGGCAATTTTGTAAATATGGAGCACATCTTGGATGAAAGGATGAAGGGGGAGACGTGCTCCGAATCTGAAGAAATATTCATACAGGGCTACACAGCCCGGTAGTGGAGAATCCGGGTTTCCCCCTCTTCGGGCAATCTAAGAATGACGGAGTCGAAAATTCGGTATCTTTCCCATAAGCCAGATAGCTGTTCCTCCATCATTATCGAAGGATAACCAGAGGCAGAATATCTTCCCGCTAACACCCTTGCATTGTTCGATTCAGAAGAATTCGGAGTATCATCTCCCAGAGGAACGACCTCATTATCAGAGTCTCCTGCCATAGAAAGAAGATAGAAGAAAAGAAGAAAATGAGAAGGAATACCTCAATAAGGAGGTCACGCCAGAGACAGATAGGAAGAGAAGAAAGGAATTTTTTTATTTCCAGCAAAACTTCGAAGTGAAGAAACCTCCACAGGCTCTGGATATTTATAGGCAATCATTTCATCAGGATTTAAGTGACACGCGACGACCCTTCGTTTAGCACGACAGTCGAACGGGCACGAGCATTAACTCCTGAGAGCAGGACTGGTCTTTGGTCGTCGGGTAGGGACACCCCCATCCTTTAAGCAACCCTGCCCCTTGATCATTAAACGGGGATTTTCTAAATCCGAGTAGCCCTGGTCTTTGATTGCTCGCTAGGGACGTACTCGTCTCATAGTACCAATAGCCCATATATGCCAGCTTTGGCTTTTTTCTATTCATGGTTCCGTACCTTAGGGGGCCTCCATCAAGGAACGTAATCAGCTAGACATCTAGATTGGTTATACCATCTTCTTATCTGAGGATTAACGAGATAAGTTCCTTATCCCCCCCAAATCAGTAGTAATTTTAATGGCTTGCGTAACAGATTGAGTCACTTTGGATTTGTATAAATAGATGGCTCCACAGATGATAAATGTACACAATTTTTAAGCCTACATTTCACACTTCATCTTACTATCAAGTCACCTCTGACTTAAGCTTTGGAGGACCAACGGCCAAGCGCCGGCCACCTTTAGTTTTCTGCTTTAGCTTCAGGTTTGGAAGGGAGCTAACTTCGAGAAGGGTGTATACTTAGGAGGGACCTGTTACCAGAATCTTACGTTAACACTGAATATTATGTTGATATGGATTAGATGATTATTTAAGAGTGTATAGGAACTAAGTTGGGGGAGTTTGTCCATCACGATTCAAGATGAAAGGAAAAAAGAAAGTATTATTGAAAAAAAAAAAAGAATATGTATATCGAAAAGGGCTACCTATGACCAACAGGGGGAGGGTTGATCACCCAAGCTGGTAATGAGATTAGTGTGAAAGCCATCGATGAAAAAAAAAAATCAATCAATGTTGAAGAAAAAAGAAAAAGAAGTGAGAATCCTTGTTGAACGATAAGACAAACTTTTGTGAAAAACTTATGTTGATCTAGGCACCTTTGGACATTGAATCTGATTAGTCATGTGGTAACAAGTTAATCCTTATGCATGTGAAGTTATGTATTCACTGAGCACACTAGATCATAAGTGTTTAATTCTTTTTCTATTTATCAATCAAGTAGTTGGAACTCTACATGAACATCTACTAAACCATTGGAAGATAAGTACTTTCAGTCTCACATTACTGAAAGAATCTAAGTCTTACATTTACATAACTTATAGTACATAGAAGCTTAATCTTTCGAGAGAGGTTTGAGGTTGAGGTTTTGAATTATTTTTGCGCATGTTTTGCTCAGGACTAGCAAAATGTTGGTTGGGGGTGTGTGTCAACTATGAATTGTGCATATTAGAACCCCAATTCATCACACATTTGCATGGAATTATACGTTAAAGTCATCCACTTAAACATGTAATTGTGATTGCAAGCAAAGGAGAGAAGTTTCACTAATTTGAAGTTAAACAGAACCTCTTAAAGAACTTTAAGGACAAGTGGAGGCATGCAAAGAAGTAAAGAAAGGAACAATCCAAGTGGAGAAAGTTCAGAGTTTGAAAAGTTGAAGAATGCAGAGACAGACAACTTCGATTGGTCTTCGATGCCATCAAAAATTGTTTTGATGGATGTTCGATGCCCTCGAAAGGCCCCTCGGACATACCTGAAAAACGTGATTTTTGAAAAAGTCTATGGACATATCTTCGATGCCATCGAAGTGAAGATCGATTCCATCATAAATTCAAATTTAGAAGATGCACTCTTTGGATTAAGTTCAATGCCATCGAAGACTATTAGACCCCATCAAAGATGCCATTGAAGACTATTAGACCCCATCGAAGATGCCATCGAAGCATTTCACGATGCCATCGAAGACGCAATCGAGAATGACAGTGAAACTACATAAATTGCGAAAGTCGATGGAATCTTCTGGAACTGTGTAACCATCTGGATTTTTCCTATTTAAAAGGTTTCTCTTCACATTCCAAGGCATACCAAGGAGTCCTAGACGCTTGAGAGCAAAGAGAATTCGAAGTGGAGGCCTTTACTTATACTTTTCTAAGTTTTTCTTCTTCTAGTTTATGTTTTTATGTTTTTCTTTTATTTTTTAGTTCAATCATGTCTTTGGTTGGCTAGAAGACCTCTTGGTTAGAGCTAAGAGATAAACCTTGTAGTTAGTTTTAATGTTTAATTCGTTCATGCAAGTACTCTAGGGTTTTATTATGGATTTTTCAAGTTCTAATTTAAATAAAGTTGATAGTTTTTAGATAATTCTAAGATCATGTGTGTCATGTACATGAGTTACTTATAAGTTTTTTAGATTTATCAATCATGTTTTATGAGAATTGGATTCTGGAAACCCTAGCTCAGCCTTATTCAAGAATATGGGTGATGCTTCTTAGTTTTCAAAAGTTTAAGTTTCCATGCTTGAAGTAGAATTAGAAGTTGAAGTTTCAGATTTGAGTTTGGTTTTGTGATGTCCTTTTTAATGCTATATCTTCTGATTAGATAAAGACAGGACTTCGATTCTAATTGTATGATTGTTCTTGGTGAATGGATTAGCATTAAGATTATTACAAGTGGATATTGGCACTTTAGTTGCTTTAATTCTAAGGTTTCTTTATTAAAACTCCGTTATGCTTTCTTCTAAATCACTGTGAATCCTAGTTAAGCTTTGTTAGAATTTAGAGAATTGGGTTAGTTACATAATCCCTGAGGACGATCTCGATCTTAACCAAGTTTTTACTACATCGTAGCCCTGTACGTGGGGTTATTGAACATAAGCATGCATGTAATCTTATGAATTTATGATTTTTATTGGTTGACTTTTTGGTAAAGTTATTGATCTATATAATTCCTTAATCCATTATTGACTCCAGGCATAGTGGATGCTTATAATTCCTTGCAATCACCTAACAAGTGCTTCATGGTTAAATCAATCAATTAAAATCACCATCTGTTATAAAATATGCAAGTAGTTTAACAGTTTCATCTTCCAATTGGAACAGGTCTTTAATCGATTCCAATTGAGTTAAGTTGAACCAATGAATCTAACATTGTGGATTAATCAAAGGTGGATCCCTAATGCCTTAGCCCTTTCCTATTCCTATCTTTCAAATATACACATCTTGCTCCACTCTCGTGGATAAAATCATATTCCATCTCACCCCTCTAAACTAATTCCTCTAAATGCTCTTAACCCCAATCCCTGTGGTTTGACCTCGACCTCACTGAGTATTTTACTACTTCGTTACCTACACTTGGGTGTGCAATCTTCGGATTGTAGCAGCCACCCTTGTTAGTGTAGATCCAAATAGTCTCAAATAGTACTGGGACACTAAGTAAAGATTCTCCATCATCGTGATGAGCTGTGTGATCCTCGGCCATCTCAAATAGCTCTTCCGGTGATCCTCGGCCGTCGAACCTTACAAAGTCTAGGCGCTTAAAAATTGTTGAAATTGGATGTCATCTACCTCAAGCAAGTATGGTACGTTGTAAATGTACTTTTCCCTTCTTTCCTTCTCCCTATAAGTTTAATGCACTAAATCATAGGCTAAGTAAAAGCCTTTAAGTCAGGCCAACAGGCCTTGTCGATCGGTCAACCAGCTTATGTTAGTGCACTTTTTTTTGGCATACTAGTGCACCTTATTTGTCAATCACGTGAGTCCATGTGTTGTAATGTCGGTTGAGCCTTGGTAAGCTGAAGACCAGAGATTCAAGTGGACAAGAAGCATCAAGGAAGAAGAAACAGGTAAATGAAATGACTTATTGACCCTAACCCTTAGAACCAAAACAACCTTAACCTTTAGATGACTTGGACCCATTAGGTAAAATTTTAGTCATCATAGAATGGCCTTAGGAGTCCCAAAAGACCAATGATTAGTAGGCCTTAGAGGTTCATGAGCTGCTATAAACAAACTAAACAACAAAGGTCATTGTGTTGTCGGCTAGTCAATCGATGGATCTGAGCGACTGATCGTCAGAGCACAAATGTGTTCAACAAGCTCTGGCCTAAATGTCCGCCGATCAATTGATCCATCGACCGATCGATAGTGGTCATCAACCGATCAACAGAAGTTGTCGACTGACCAAATTATGGACTAAACTCACTGACCTATTCTTGCCCATTTTCGATTGGTCGAGCCTCAACGTCGATTGATCGACAAAGGCCATCGAGCTTTTCCTCTATATATTTGTAGTTCGATTTTTTGGCTTAGTAGAGGAATTTTAGTGCATTAGAAGCCATCCACATTGCTACTACCATTAGGCTCTAATCTTAACATAATCAAGTCATCTTCCTTGTGATTAATCACATTTTGGAGCATTCAAAGCTCATCTAAAGATGAACTTGTTCCTTCTTGATCTCTAGAGCTTAGACCTTGAACCCAATAGTTAAATCATTGTCTAAACTCTATTAAGAGATCCTTGTAGGTGAATTTCTCTAGAAAACCACTTCCTATTAGTTGTAAAGAATTCAAACCTGCCTCCCATCACCTTGGACATCTCGAGAAGATCAAATGCAAGACAAGGCGATTGATCGATGGAACTAAAGCCTTAGCAAAGTGTTGGCATCATTAATCGGGAAAGCACAAGAGGAGCTTATTCGAGCATGAGAGAGAGAGAGAGAGAGAAGAAGAAGCTACCAAGAAGGTGTACCAAAAGGGGCTTAATCTGACAAGTGTCATTTGTAAGAGTCTGTGTGCACTCTTTTCATAGGTAGGATTAAGTTTGAGAGTTTGTAACCCAAACTCGACTAAGTCCCAAACTCGACCAAGTCTCAAAGTAGGGAGCCTCCAGTGAGAGAAGTGAAATTGCGGTTTTACCACTAGTTAAGAGACTTAGAGATATGGCTAATGTCCTAGAGGGGGGTGAATAGGACTTCTAAAATTTTTAGCTTTAACTAACAGAATTTGAGCATTCAAATTGACAAGCTTGAGCAAGAGAACAATTAAGTATTAACTACGAATTGTAAATCTAAAGTATACATGTTACCGCACTTGTCTCTAAGTGCACCGGTATTCACTATGCTCGTGGTTTTAAATCACGTTAACCATCAACCTTCACATCCTAACTCTTAAGATCATGTTTACCATTCGTCGATGGCCCTATCTAGGGACTTGCTGTAACGCCCCAAATTTTTAGTGTTTATTTAATTAAGTTGAATCTATGAGATTTTAATCTTGTGTTGTGAATAATTGTTTAACCGTAAGAGTTTCTAGGTGAACCCCTTTATAAAGTTGCCTAAAATAATCCTCGAGTAGGATGGACAACTTAGATTTTATCAAACTTGATATTTAGGAATAATTATGAAAATGCCACTAAGAAAACCTCCATTTTTTTTTAGAAAATCCATTTTTCGTGTTCCATTCAAATCCAAACCTTAAATGAAGCCTTCATGTCACAGTTTAACCGTCCACGGCGAATTTCACCCATTGAATTGCCCTAGAAAGGCCCCGATTGTAAAACAACCCTTTATGGCCCACCTGATCTTCAAATCAGTTCCATCCAAGTCTGTGTGTGGTTTAATCTTATGGCCTGATCTATTGACTAGGGTGGATTGGCCTGATCCATATGGACCTCACCACGTTTTTCCCAAAACTTTAGAAATTTCCATAAAAGGTGTCTCTATTCACATTGGCAACCAGCGTGATTTCACGCTTTTAGAATCAGCGTACCACTACCAAGGGGCCCACTTTGCGCATGTGTTGCCCCATCTGTGGACCCCACCTTAATGATCCACTCCGTCCATCATGTTGACCACGTGGCCCCCTACCCATACACTAAAAATCTCTTCCATCCATTGCACGTGTCAGTCGTATTAACCCTCCAAAGTTGGCAAAAATTGTAAACTGTACATTATACAAAACTCGATCGTTTGATGTGTGGTGTGAATTAAACCATGATCTGATCTAATGGACTCCACCATAGGACGTGTCTAATACCTAACTAACTACCATCATGCTGAGAATCCCCAAAATTGGGTTTCCTTTCCCAACAAATCTTATCTTTAATTAATTTCTATTTTGGTGGTGTTACACAAAGTATTGCCTTTTGTACATTTCAATATGGGTCTCATCTAAAAAGATCGAAACAAGCCATCTTGTTCCTAGCATGTTCATATGCATATACCTCAAATATACATGCAATATAAGTTTTGTGTAACCCGTAATCTTAGCCCAAAAATGACCGGTCTCACTATTTTATAAAAATGGCAGATTCACAGTATTGCTATATTTTGTATGTTGTGAGATCTCTAAGACTCCATCCAGGGATCTAGTTCGTCCATCTGATAGTCCTAGATGTCCTCTAGTAGATCTCTAAGTTTCGTGCAATTCCGATGGATAACGAGGTCGTGAGAAGCATCGAAAGTCAATCTGTCCAGTAAGTTGATTTCCAATCCGAGTTGTATTAGGTGCACCCTTGTGATAATCCGGTTTTAGGGTTTAACTCTTTTTTAAGCATCCTTTAGGGCTAATAGGGCACATCCAAAAATTCATATTTTTCATCCTCTATATATATATATATATATATATATATATATATATATATATATATATATATATATATATATATATATATATATATATATATATATATATATATATAGAGAGAGAGAGAGAGAGAGAGAGAGAGAGAGAGAGAGAGAGAGAGAGCCCACCACTCCATCATTGTCTTCCATCTCCCTTCTTCATCTTCCACTCCAAGCTTTCTACGATTCCATCCTTATCCTTTAACTTGAGATTTTCTTTTAAATGAAGGTGAGAACTCCTTTAAGTTTAATATGATTTTTATATGAATTTTATTGTGGATGTTATGTCTCATATGTTGTTATGTTGTTGCTCTTGAATGTTTTTTTATAATATATAGTTATAATGCTATTTGTTAATAAACCCAAATCACCAAAAGTGGAGTTGGATATTGGATATAGATGTTTTAGGACACCTTATTCTTATTACTTGATGATGTGGACGTACATTTCACATGAAGAACGGATGTGATAATGTGATGCTGTTATAGACATGAGGTAGAGGAATCACCTTCGAAGGAACTGCTATTCCTTCCATATAATATTGAAAGTTATTTTTGTAAGTTCTAATGGAGATCTTGTGGTTATGTATGTCGCTACTGGTCATGATGTGGATGAACCCTGATCTGTGGTGGTGTATATCAGGACTGCCCGGTTAAGAGGTTACCCTAACCTGAGATGATGTTATTAGACTGTCCGGTTAAGTGGTCACCCTGACCTGTGGTGGTGATATCAGACTACCCGATTAAGTGTTTGGTAAATCATTTTCTTTCTATTCTTTAATTTTATTTCTGAATATTCATAAGGCAATGTGTTAACATGTGTTGTCATGAACCTTAGTAGTGCGGCCCGCCATCCTTGGTGGAGATTGGATAGGTTTGGTTACTTTTGGTGGATGATGAACCATGGGGATGGTTATGGTGGTGCCTAAGGTTGGTCGCACATTAATCAGTTGTGTGTAAACTGGAATTAATAAAGTGGTTGGCAAATTTCATGCATACACTTGGCTTCATGTGGGTGTACGGAATTGAGAATAGGCTAGAGCGACCTACTTCTCCCATACACTGTCTCATGAGTTTTGGGCTATGAGCTTCCCACTTCTCACTTGGTCGGGCAAACTTTATAGACTTGCGTGTTCCAAAAACCCTGGTGGCATGTGACTAGGAATGACTAGTCAAGGAATCCTACGTCGGGTCAAGCATAGCATGCATTACATTAAATTAGGACTATTGCTACAATCCGAAGATTACACACCTAAGTGCAGGTAGCAAAGTTGTAAAATACTTGGTGAGCCGAGGTCAAACCATAGGGATTGGGGTTAAGAATACTTAGAGGAATTAGTTTCAGGAGGGCGAGATGAAATCCGATTTAATCCATAAGAGTGGAGTAAGTTGTGTGTGTGATGAAAACAGAAATAGGAAAGGGCTAAGGCATTAGGGATCCACCTTTGATTAATACACAAAGTTTGATTCATTGGTTCAACTATAACTCAATTGGAATCAAATAAAGATCCATTCCAATCAAAAGATGAGACTGTTAAACCATTACATATTTAACAAAAGATGGTGATCTTGACCGATCGATTCGACTATGAAGTACTCGTTAGTTGATCGCAGAGAATTCCAAGCATCCACTGTAACTGGAGTTGACAATGGATCAAGGAATTATATAGATCAACAACTTTGCCAAAAAGTCAATCAATAAGATCACAAATCATAAGATCAAAGCACACTTACAAGATAAGATGCTTTTGTTGATCGAACCAACTGTTAAGATCTCGCCCATCGATCGTAGGGAATCTAAAGCATCCACTGTGCTCGGAGTCGACAACGAATCAAGGGATTTTACAGATTGATGACTTTACCTGCACTAGCTCGATGATCGTAGGGAATTCTAAGCATCCATTGTCTCCGGAGTTGACGATGGATCAAAGGACTTTCTCGATCATGAACTAGCCAATTGATGTGCAGGGAATCTCAAGCATCCATCGTGCCCGAAGTCTACGATGGATCAAGAGGCCACGCACAACAATAACGTTCGCCGAGGTAGATAACGGAATCAATCAACTAAAGATAAACTTTAACATTCAAGCCACCATTGTTGAACCAAACAAACTAAGCTTTGCAATTTCACAAAAGACTTCACCACTAGCCTTAGCTGGGAGTTTAGCCAACCATTGTACAAATGGAAGATAACTATAAAAGAAAAACTAAACTTCTAAAAAAAACTATAAAAGAAAGAAAGAAATAAATACTAGAGAAGAGATGAGTTGTAAAGAATTGGATGAGAATGGATGATAAGGGAGCAACCCCTTTTATAAGATAAGGGAGAGTGAAATTACTTGGAACCTAAGTAAAGAGTTTCCTTAGAGTCTAAGTTTAGTGAGTTTTCTTAGAGTCTAAGTGTATGGAGTTCCTTATAGTCTAAGTATAGTGAGTTCCTTAGATTCTAAGTATAGAGAAGAGAGAGAGTGTGTGTTTGTGTTTTCTAGCCTCCAGACATGTGGGAGTGGAGAAAGGTCTTCTTGCTTGCACATGTGGAGGAGAGATGCCTTGCTTGGTGGCTGACACAAGTAAGAGAGAGATGGGGCTGTCCATGGTGCTAAGATTTGGCTGCTGATGTGCTGTCCTTTGTGCAGACGATGGTTGATGGAAGCTGAGTAGCTGTTGTCCACTGTGTGTACGGCTGGTGAAATTGCAGCTTGGGCCCACCTCAGACTACTGCTGGATGTGAGGTCCACTGGACGGTCAGATGATGTTGGACGCTGATGGGTGGCTATCTGCTGATGGACTGACGGTTGATGGAAGAGGAAGGCTGCACATGTAAGCTGACCGTTGGATGGTTAGTTGGAGCAGATGGAGTCTAGTGGACAGTGAGTCCATGGACTGCTGGTCCACGTATGGCCATGGATTGAAGGTGTCACAGTGCATGAGATGCTGTGGGACGTTGGATGTGGGATCAACTGGAACGTCTATCCTTGCTTGGACGCTGGACTTTGGCCCTCCTGAAGATGGACGGTTGATGGAGTGGGATCTTCATATGCTAGTCCCTTGAATGGATGGTTGGATTCGGCTGGGAACTGAAGAGTCAGCGTTGATGCCTTGATTTTGATGATCAACGGTTGAAATGATGATCCATCCTTATCTGAACGGTGCACATGAGTTGAACGTCCACCATAAGCTGGAGATAAACCTTCATCTTGATGTAAATGGTGGAGGATGCAGCTTCCACAACTGGACCATTGAAGTGGACGTGATGCGATCTTCTTGTGCCATCTACACTCAATCTCAACCGTCCAATAAGATCCGTCCTTTGATCCTTGGGGCTTGATTATCTTCAGGATTACTCCCTGCTTAATCTCTCTCTCTTTTGTGCCTTTAAACGCCCCAATTAGCTCTGTTCTTGTCCAACGTCTCTTGATCACCTGAACATTGAAAATCCACTAAATAAGGGATAATTAACTGGGAGAACAATGACAACGCATTAAGTAACTAGGGTAAGCACACCCCCAACCAGCATTTTGCTAGTCCCGAGCAAAACATGCGAAAATCATCCAAGATTTTTTCAAAACAATGCAATAAATCTTTTCCTGGATAGTTTTCACCAATGGAAACAATCCCGAGACTTACACTTATTTCCTAATAAAACAAAGATAAAAAGAAGAAAATGTTCAATGTACTTATGTGATTCTTCAAGTTACCTAAACAGTAGAATTTCCAAGGTGTAGAGTTTTGAAAATATATAAACCTAAATTCTAGCTAATTAGTAAACAACCTAATCGAGTTGAAAGCATTAATTATTCAGTAGAAACATTCTAAACATTGAGTTCCATGGTGCACAGTGTTGAGCTTTTAATTGTGCATATTCTAACCCCAATTCATCACTCATTATGCATAGTTTTCATGATTTAAAGACTAATCTAATGCATGGATTTGTGATTGTAGGAATGAGAGAGAGGATTCATCAATATGAGGCTTAGAAGCCACTTCTTACATGCCGTGAAGATCAAAGGAGTAAATGACAAGGGGTGGAAGAAAGGAGCGACGGACGGAGGAAGAAATGATGTGAAGAAATCATTTTTTTTAGAGCCTGACCGGCAGGCCTGCCACTGTCACCAGCCGGCCAACCAAACAGCCCACAAACAACAAGATTGTTGTTTAAACTTTATGAAGGCCGGCCACCTGACCGGCCGACCGGATGGATTGGCCTGCCGGCCGGCCAGGGGGGTCCGGCCTGCCGGTCAATGTCCAAATTGCACTACAACTCCTTCCAACTCCGGATTTCGCTGCGCAAGTGCGGTACTTCTCTGCAAATTCTCGAATTTCTTCTATAAAAGGCACCTCCACTCTCTTCCTAGGGCATCTAACAATGTGGGGAGCAAAGGATTCAAGACCTAAGAGGCTTCCTTGCCTCCTACAACTAGTTTTCTTCTTCTTCTAGTTCTAGTTCTAGTTTGTTTTTATGCTTTTCATTAGCTAATCTCTTAGCTAGAGCTAAGAGGTGAAGCTTATAGCTTACTTAGATGTTTTAATTTGTTTCATTGGTTTCAAGTTTGGATTTAATGAAGAATAATGGTTTTTGGAAGTTTGAATAAAGCTCTAAGTAGTTTTTCTTAATCTTATGATGGCTAATGGATATTTGGAAGAATTGCTTTAGTTCTTAATTGTTTTGCATGGATTTAGACCTATACGCTCCGAGGAATCGGATTCAAGACACTCTAGAGCTTGGATCTTCATATGGGAACTTCAAACCAAAGTTCTATTTTTCTGAAAATTCTGAATTATGTGTGATTGTTCATATGATTTGAATGAAGTTCAAATCATGATATAGTTAAGCTTTGTGATAGAGTTTGATGTTTATCATGGTTATGATCTTAACCTATGCTACAATCCGAAGATTGCACACCCAAGTGCAGGTAGCGAAGTAGTAAAATACTCGGTAAGACCGAGGTCGATTCACAGGGATTGGGGTTAAGAACACTTAGAGGAATTAGTTTAGGTGAGAGAGATAAAATCTGGTTTATCCACGAGAGTGGAGCAAGTTGTGTGTGGTGAAAGACAAAAATAGAAAATGGGCTAAGACATCAGGGATCCACCTTTGATTCATTCACAAGATTTGATTTATTGGTCCAACTATAACTCAACTAGAATTGAATAAAGATTCATTCCAATCGGAAGATGAAACAGTTAAACCATTTGCATATTTCATAAAAGATGGTGATCTGAACCGATTGATTTGACCATAAAGCACTCGTTAGTTGATCGCAGGGAATTCCAAGCATCCACTGTGCCCGGAGTCGACAATGGATCAAGGAATTGTACAGATCAACAACTTTGCCAACAAGTCAACCGATAAGATCACAATTCATACGATCAAATGCATACTTACAAGATAGGAGGCTTTGATTGACCGATCCAACCGTTAAGATCTCGTCTATCGATCGCAGGGAATCCAAAGCATCCAATGTGCCCGGAGTCTACAATGGATCAAGGGATTTTACAGATCGATGACTTTACCTGCACTAGCTCGATGACCGTAGGGAATCCAAAGCATCCAACGTGCCCGGAGTCGACGATGGATCAAGGGACTTTATCGATCATGAACTAGCTAATTGGTGTGCAAGGGATCCCAAGCATCCAACGTGCCCGGAGTCGACGATGGATCAAGGGGCTTGCACAACAATAGCGTCCGCCGAGGTGGATAACCAAACCAATCAACCAAAGAGAACTCCCACATTTACACCACACAATGTTGAACCAAAAGAACCATATCTTGTAAATTTCTTCAAAGGCTTCACCCCTAGCCTTAGCTAGAGGTTTAGCCAACCATGCTACAATGGAAGACTAAATTCTCTACAAAAGAGAAAATTCTACACTACTCTACTTCTACAAAGAAAAAGAAGAAAAGAAAAGAAGAGAAGAGAGGAGTTGTAGAGAATGGGATGCTTCAAATGAGGAGGAGAGGCCTCCTTTTATAGACTTTATGAGGAGCTTCCAAGCCTCCTCCCAATCCTAGGTGGCACACCAAAAGTTCTTTAGGTTTGGGAATGGAGTTAGGCTTGGATGGACATGTGGTAAGAAAAGTACTCCAAGCCTAGGTGTCACTCCAAGCCTAAAGCAACTTTTCTTTTAGGTTTGGGCTTGGAGTGAGGCTTGGATGATGAGGTGGCATTCCATGCCTTACACATGTGGGGGGAGAGAGAGAGAGAGAGAGAGAGAGAGAGAGAGAGAGAGAGAGAGAGAGAGAGCTCCTCTCTTGCTTCATGTGATGGAGCTTGCTGGCATTGATGGTGCAGCCCACCTTGCTGGATGATGGTTTGGATGGTGAGCACGTGTGGAGATGACCCACCTAATGGACGGCTGGATGTTGGTTCAGCTGCACTGATGGACGGCTGCAATCTGTTGGATGGATGGATGATGGACAGCTGGTGATGGAGAGGTGTCCAGCAGGTGGAGCTGATGGTGAGGCAGCTTGCTGCAGATGTGGTCCACCATCTGGACAGTTGAAGCTGGACCGTGGATTGGATGGGACCTCTGCACGTGTGGTGACTGGAGGAAGTGGATGGTCCAGATGCTGGGACTGACGTCCACTGCTGCTGATGGATGCTGGACGTAGTGAAGATGAAGAGGACGGCTGGAACGTCCATGGCTTGGACTGCTGAAGGTGGAGATCTGCTGGACGTTGAAGCTTGCTTCCACACATGCTGGAGAATGTGGTCCACCATCTGGACAGATGGACGGCGTTGCTGCTCGTGCAAGGTGGCCAGGTGATGGACGGTGCTTTTGGGACGTCCAGATCTGGACGGTGCTGCTTCTCATCAGATGGACGGCTGCTGGTTCAGCTGCTCGTGCAAGGTGGGGCCTACTGAAGTTGATGACGTCCACCGCTGGTGCTTGGATGGACGCCTGATGATTGGAGGGAGTGGACGGCTGTTGATGATCAGCTGGCCGTTCTGATGCAGCACATACGTGCTGATGATGGGTGCTGGACAGCTGCTGATTGGAGGTGGTCCACCTGATGGACGGTGGATGTGAAGGACGTGGGCTCCACATTGATGGATGCTGGAAGTGGACCAGCTGCTGGACTAGATGGATGGTTGGTGAGGGCGATCCTGTTAATGGATCTTCAGCTGTTGGATGAATGCTGAGGTCCACCTTCTAGCTGGACGGTGTTGATCAGACTCCCTTTCACGTGATGTTAGATGGTATGAATGTAGTGGACGGCTGAATCTTCTGATGAACGGTTGTGCAGCTGCTGCTTGTAATGAGGTGTGTTGGTGGTGTGGTCTACCACATCTGGATAGTTGAAAGCTGCTTGGACGGTGCAAAAGGTTTGCACGTGTAAAGAAGTGGGGTCCATGATCAGCACGTGTGCTGAGCTGGACTGCTGGGCCTCCTACACGTTGAGCTGCTACTTGATAGACGACTGGAGTTTGCTGCACGTGCAAGGTGGGTGGTATGATGGACGCTGTTGCTTGGCGTGTTTGATCGTCCACCAGCTGGAGCAATGGACGGCTAGGATGGAGTTGCACACATGCAGGACGCTGAGCTGCTGCTGGATGATGGGCGTCCATAGCTGGTCTGCTGAAGAGAGTGGGGTCCACCACGATCTGTTGTAGCTGGTGGACGGCTGTTGCTGATCAGCTGGCCACTGAAGTAGTGGGGTCCACAGCGTTGCTGGCCATTTGATGGTTGGATGTGGACGGTGGCCACTTGGCTTGGGACGTCCAGCAGCTGGAGCTGTGGGCTTGGAAGATGGGTTGGATGGTGAGCACGTGTGGGCCCAACTTTGGTGGACGCTGCTGGAGATTGTTGGGCGGTCCACTTGATGGACGGCTCAGATGTTGCTGGCCGTTAGATGATGGAGATGACTGTGTGGTCCGCTTCAGCTGCACGTGAGTTGGAAATCCCGCCCATTCATTACATGTGTGATGGTGTGGTCCACCATAGTTGGATGATGGTTGCAGCTTCCTTGAACGGCTGAGATGAAATGGATGTCCATGTGATGGCTGGATGGACGGTTGGGATGAATCTGTGTGGACGGGTAGATGGCCTCCTCTGGTGGCTGCTGACGTGCAAGGCGGTCCAGGTGATAGAAGTTTGGACGCCCATCCTAACTGTTGTACACGTGTGGTGTAGGACAGTGGAGATTGGAGGCACATGCAGTGGGCCGCTTTGCTATGGCACTCGCTGATTGAGGTTGGGTCCATTTCTGCTAGACGGTGGATGTAGAGTAGCACGTGTGGCAACCCAACGGTTGAATTGGATGGACGGTTGGAATGGGGGCCACATTGCTGCTGTACATGGGGCTGTTGTGGACGCTGCTGTAGCTTGGCACGTGAGAAGCCTCACAAAGTGTGGAGGTCTTCGAAGCTATCTTCATCTCCACCGTTGAAAGTGGTCCAACCTTTGATCTTAACAGCCCGATTTCTTGCAGGACCGCTTCACACTTGATCTTGATCACTTTTGGGCCTTAAAGCGCCTTGATTGGCTCGGATCTTGCGCAACCTCTCCTGAACACCTGAAGACAGAAAATTCACCTAATGAGGGATAATTAACCAGAAAAACAATGATAATGTCCTTAACAACCAGGGTTAATTATACAATATTAGGTACTCATCACACCCCCCAACCAGCATTTTGCTAGTCTCGAGCAAAACATGCGAAAATCATCTAAGGATTTTTCAAAATACTGCAATCAATCTTATCCTCGACAGTTTTCACCAATCGAAACTATTTCGAGACTTCTCTTAAAACAAAGATAAAGGAAGAAAAGATTCAATGTATTTATGTGATTCTTCAAGTTATCTAAACAGTAGAGTTTCCAAGGCATATAGTTTTGAGAATATAAAAATCTAGATTCTAGTCACTTAGTAAACAACTTAATTGAGTTCAAAGCATTAATCATTCAATAGAAGCATTTTAAACATTGAGTTCCATGGTGCACGGTGAAGTCTAGCCTTAACACAACTAGGAGTTCAGTCTTCTACTTTCATGTTAACACTGATGATTGAAGAGAATGGTCAGATCAACCAAGTCACTGATTCCGAACCTTGCTACTGTTCTTTTCAACATTTTCCAGCTTTTGATTTTATTTATTTATTTATTTTTTTTTCAATCAATAACCGATAGCCGAAGACTCCAAAAGGCTCACTTCGTACTATGGTAATGTTTTGTAATGGTAACGACAATGGATGAAAATCCTTGCCCCAAATTACTGTGAATATTCCTTTTTTTTTTTTTTTTTTTTTTTTTTTAACCAAGTAAACAAGGGTCTCCAGGCTTGGTTCCTATCACTCTCAACAATCATCAAGTCAACATTATAGTATCAAACTTAAATCCTGGCAATGCAAGCTAGATGTGAACTTTGAAAATTTATGACTCAATCAATGTTTATCATTTTCTAACAGAAGATTAATGGAAAGAACTCAATTTTGAAATTTACTGAAGCGACTAAACTCTAAGCTTTAACATTGTCATCACTAAATGCCTTTTCATTCTACTATTCAAATTATTTCAAAATCACATAAATTCATAGGAAATTGTTTTTTTTTTTTTTTTTAAATAACATAAAACTAAAAACTTAACAACATTCTCAATAAAATTCCGCAGGAATTCCCACCCCCCAACCTAAATTCGACATTGTCCTCAATGTTGAAAAATATGCAATGTAACATAATATGAGAGCAACAACAAAAAGAGGAGTGAGTGAGAGAGTACCTGAGAGAATTATCAAAAAGCGAGTTTATTCATCATAAGCAAAGAAAAGAAATCCTAATCTAAACTAATCTATCCTAGGAAAGCAGGGAAATGGATCTCCATCAGACTAGGAGATCAATCAAGGGAATAGACTGGAGCAGGATCATCATGTATTTCAACAAATTTCGCATTAGGACCATCCATAGTCCTACTCGACAATGTACATGGGTGTTCTTAATCATTATGGGCCAATAGAAATTCTCACCACATGTACGAGAAAAGGAGACATTATCAAGAAAATATCTCCTTAATGCATTAACTGGGCAATGGTTTATCAAGAACGGATCTTCCCAGTAATGGTCCACTTCAGTCTGAAAAGACCAAAGCGATGGAGAGACTTCAAATGATTCTTCAAATGGTGGTGTCTTCTCCATACAATCAGAATCTCCCGGTGCTTCCACAATAGATGGTATTAAGTGAGAATCAGTGGGAAACATCTTTTCATGCACCGGGTCTTGCAAGGTGTTCACTATTTCTTGAATCATGGGATCATTCGAATCTTCAAAGTGAGCCAAGCAATCTTCCAAAGAATTAGGACACTCAATACAAGAAAAATCTTCATCAATAACGAAATTGGGCATGTCAACTTGGTGGATTGTATCAAAATCACTTTGTTGGGGAATTTCCATGGCATGATTATTAACTAGAGGTTCAGACGAGATCAACCTTTGGGGAAACGGGACCACGGGCTCATAAGCACACTCTGAGTCCTCATCTTGTTGAACATCACCAATCATATTATCACCCTCAGATTTTTCGGATTCCTCAGATTCGTCAACCTTCATTAGAATCTCTTCATTGTATCTAAAGGTAATAGTATCTCCGTCACGCTCAACAAGTATATCGGAAGAATTGAAATCAATCACCTCGAGTTGTTCAATTAGGTTAGAGGGAGGTTGGACTAGGGAAGTCTCTTCCTCCGTCTCAATGAGGTGTGATTCCATGTGCTCAATCAATGTTTCCATCTCATTGATGATTTGCGATGTGCTTTCCAGTTGCAATGTATCCTCAAGGGTCTTTTTTGGTGGAGACACGTAAATAGGGGGCCCTTGGGGATAGTTAACATTTGTTGTTGGTCCGTCTCTCCAATTGGAATTTTGATAGTTCCGCCAATTAGGTTCGTTCGCATTGTATGATGGCGCACTATATGGTTGTTGATAGCCATACAAACAATCACGCATCGACTTAACTGGTGGAGCATAATATATATTGTTCTCATCCCAATACTCGCGCAATGTTTTAACCGGTGGATCATAAGATATATTGTTCTCATCCCAATACTCACGCAACGTTTTAACCGGTGGAACATCGTATACGTTGTTCTCACTCCAATACTCACGGAGCGTTTTAACCGGTGGAACTTTACGTGTATTGTTCTCATGTAGATAATCACGCATGGAGCGTTCCTTACCATTGTGCTTTGATTGCCTTTCGTCTTCTAGAAGAGTTTTAGCGTATTTCTGTGTCCACTCATCATATATGGGCATGATAACACTAAAAGAAAATCTAGAAAGAATAGTAAAAGAGGGAAAAAGGAAGGATATTACCCGAGAAGAAGAATATACAGCTATGGGCAATCCCTAAAAATAAAACAAACAAGTTAGTAAACTATTGACAAAATATATACATAAACCAATTCCAAAAATATTCTTAAACCGATGCCAATCCCCGGCAACGGCGCCAAAAACTTGCTACAATCCGAAGATTGCACACCCAAGTGCAGGTAGCGAAGTAGTAAAATACTCGGTAAGACCGAGGTCGATCCACAGGGATTGGGGTTAAGAACACTTAGAGGAATTAGTTTAGGTGAGAGAGATAAAATCTGGTTTATCCACGAGAGTGGAGCAAGTTGTGTGTGGTGAAAGACAAAAATAGAAAATGGGCTAAGACATCAGGGATCCACCTTTGATTCATTCACAAGATTTGATTTATTGGTCCAACTATAACTCAACTAGAATTGAATAAAGATTCATTCCAATCGGAAGATGAAACAGTTAAACCATTTGCATATTTCATAAAAGATGGTGATCTGAACCGATTGATTTGACCATAAAGCACTCGTTAGTTGATCGCAGGGAATTCCAAGCATCCACTGTGCCCGGAGTCGACAATGGATCAAGGAATTGTACAGATCAACAACTTTGCCAACAAGTCAACCGATAAGATCACAATTCATACGATCAAATGCATACTTACAAGATAGGAGGCTTTGATTGACCGATCCAACCGTTAAGATCTCGTCTATCGATCGCAGGGAATCCAAAGCATCCAATGTGCCCGGAGTCTACAATGGATCAAGGGATTTTACAGATCGATGACTTTACCTGCACTAGCTCGATGACCGTAGGGAATCCAAAGCATCCAACGTGCCCGGAGTCGACGATGGATCAAGGGACTTTATCGATCATGAACTAGCTAATTGGTGTGCAAGGGATCCCAAGCATCCAACGTGCCCGGAGTCGACGATGGATCAAGGGGCTTGCACAACAATAGCGTCCGCCGAGGTGGATAACCAAACCAATCAACCAAAGAGAACTCCCACATTTACACCACACAATGTTGAACCAAAAGAACCATATCTTGCAAATTTCTTCAAAGGCTTCACCCCTAGCCTTAGCTAGAGGTTTAGCCAACCATGCTACAATGGAAGACTAAATTCTCTACAAAAGAGAAAATTCTACACTACTCTACTTCTACAAAGAAAAAGAAGAAAAGAAAAGAAGAGAAGAGAGGAGTTGTAGAGAATGGGATGCTTCAAATGAGGAGGAGAGGCCTCCTTTTATAGACTTTATGAGGAGCTTCCAAGCCTCCTCCCAATCCTAGGTGGCACACCAAAAGTTCTTTAGGTTTGGGAATGGAGTTAGGCTTGGATGGACATGTGGCAAGAAAAGTACTCCAAGCCTAGGTGTCACTCCAAGCCTAAAGCAACTTTTCTTTTAGGTTTGGGCTTGGAGTGAGGCTTGGATGATGAGGTGGCATTCCATGCCTTACACATGTGGGGAGAGAGAGAGAGAGAGAGAGAGAGAGAGAGAGAGAGAGAGCTCCTCTCTTGCTTCATGTGATGGAGCTTGCTGGCATTGATGGTGTAGCCCACCTTGCTGGATGATGGTTTGGATGGTGAGCACGTGTGGAGATGACCCACCTAATGGACGGCTGGATGTTGGTTCAGCTGCACTGATGGACGGCTGCAATCTGTTGGATGGATGGATGATGGACAGCTGGTGATGGAGAGGTGTCCAGCAGGTGGAGCTGATGGTGAGGCAGCTTGCTGCAGATGTGGTCCACCATCTGGACAGTTGAAGCTGGACCGTGGATTGGATGGGACCTCTGCACGTGTGGTGACTGGAGGAAGTGGATGGTCCAGATGCTGGGACTGACGTCCACTGCTGCTGATGGATGCTGGACGTAGTGAAGATGAAGAGGACGGCTGGAACGTCCATGGCTTGGACTGCTGAAGGTGGAGATCTGCTGGACGTTGAAGCTTGCTTCCACACATGCTGGAGAATGTGGTCCACCATCTGGACAGATGGACGGCGTTGCTGCTCGTGCAAGGTGGCCAGGTGATGGACGGTGCTTTTGGGACGTCCAGATCTGGACGGTGCTGCTTCTCATCAGATGGACGGCTGCTGGTTCAGCTGCTCGTGCAAGGTGGGGCCTACTGAAGTTGATGACGTCCACCGCTGGTGCTTGGATGGACGCCTGATGATTGGAGGGAGTGGACGGCTGTTGATGATCAGCTGGCCGTTCTGATGCAGCACATACGTGCTGATGATGGGTGCTGGACAGCTGCTGATTGGAGGTGGTCCACCTGATGGACGGTGGATGTGAAGGACGTGGGCTCCACATTGATGGATGCTGGAAGTGGACCAGCTGCTGGACTAGATGGATGGTTGGTGAGGGCGATCCTGTTAATGGATCTTCAGCTGTTGGATGAATGCTGAGGTCCACCTTCTAGCTGGACGGTGTTGATCAGACTCCCTTTCACGTGATGTTAGATGGTATGAATGTAGTGGACGGCTGAATCTTCTGATGAACGGTTGTGCAGCTGCTGCTTGTAATGAGGTGTGTTGGTGGTGTGGTCTACCACATCTGGATAGTTGAAAGCTGCTTGGACGGTGCAAAAGGTTTGCACGTGTAAAGAAGTGGGGTCCATGATCAGCACGTGTGCTGAGCTGGACTGCTGGGCCTCCTACACGTTGAGCTGCTACTTGATAGACGACTGGAGTTTGCTGCACGTGCAAGGTGGGTGGTATGATGGACGCTGTTGCTTGGCGTGTTTGATCGTCCACCAGCTGGAGCAATGGACGGCTAGGATGGAGTTGCACACATGCAGGACGCTGAGCTGCTGCTGGATGATGGGCGTCCATAGCTGGTCTGCTGAAGAGAGTGGGGTCCACCACGATCTGTTGTAGCTGGTGGACGGCTGTTGCTGATCAGCTGGCCACTGAAGTAGTGGGGTCCACAGCGTGCTGGCCATTTGATGGTTGGATGTGGACGGTGGCCACTTGGCTTGGGACGTCCAGCAGCTGGAGCTGTGGGCTTGGAAGATGGGTTGGATGGTGAGCACGTGTGGGCCCAACTTTGGTGGACGCTGCTGGAGATTGTTGGGCGGTCCACTTGATGGACGGCTCAGATGTTGCTGGCCGTTAGATGATGGAGATGACTGTGTGGTCCGCTTCAGCTGCACGTGAGTTGGAAATCCCGCCCATTCATTACATGTGTGATGGTGTGGTCCACCATAGTTGGATGATGGTTGCAGCTTCCTTGAACGGCTGAGATGAAATGGATGTCCATGTGATGGCTGGATGGACGGTTGGGATGAATCTGTGTGGACGGGTAGATGGCCTCCTCTGGTGGCTGCTGACGTGCAAGGCGGTCCAGGTGATAGAAGTTTGGACGCCCATCCTAACTGTTGTACACGTGTGGTGTAGGACAGTGGAGATTGGAGGCACATGCAGTGGGCCGCTTTGCTATGGCACTCGCTGATTGAGGTTGGGTCCATTTCTGCTAGACGGTGGATGTAGAGTAGCACGTGTGGCAACCCAACGGTTGAATTGGATGGACGGTTGGAATGGGGGCCACATTGCTGCTGTACATGGGGCTGTTGTGGACGCTGCTGTAGCTTGGCACGTGAGAAGCCTCACAAAGTGTGGAGGTCTTCGAAGCTATCTTCATCTCCACCGTTGAAAGTGGTCCAACCTTTGATCTTAACAGCCCGATTTCTTGCAGGACCGCTTCACACTTGATCTTGATCACTTTTGGGCCTTAAAGCGCCTTGATTGGCTCGGATCTTGCGCAACCTCTCCTGAACACCTGAAGACAGAAAATTCACCTAATGAGGGATAATTAACCAGAAAAACAATGATAATGTCCTTAACAACCAGGGTTAATTATACAATATTAGGTACTCATCAACCTATTGGAACTAAGATTGACCTATACAATTGAGTGTGCTCAAGTCCTAACTTGAATTGAGGGAATCATGTGTATTAATCACACATAGAACAGATTATTTTGATAATATAACCGCTCTATAATCCGGCTAGATAGGATTTGATTTCGATTCTAGTTGAGTAATTGAGAAACCTATGCGAATTATACATCAAGGAGAGCTATAAGTGGATCCTTGATGCTCTAATTATTCCTTATTATTAGATTTTTCCTGTTTGATGCTTAAAATTGATTTCATACACCACTCTTAAGATTTTAGTTATTAGGATAGTTTGAATTGTTTACTTCCTTCCCTATGGATCGACCTCGGTCTTACTGAGATTATTACTACATCGCAGCCTTGCACTTGAGGTGAACGAACACACAGTGAAATCCAGTCTTAGCATAACTAGGGGTTCAGTCTTCTACTTTCATGTTAACATTGGTGATTGAAGAGAATGGTAGGATGATCAACCAAGTCACTAATTCCAAACCTTGCTATTGTTCTTTCAATATTAATTTTTCCGGCTTTTGAATTTTTTTCGACGACTTTCACACTATCTCCATTTCTCATGTCAATAGGTAGCCATTTCCGATGTCATTGTTTTTTTAACTGGTTCTTCAAACATTTTTTTCTTTTCTGTTTTCTTTTCTACTTTTCTCTTTTTATTTCTTTTTTTTCAATCAACAACCAATAGCCGAAGATTCCAAAAGGCTCACTTCGTACTAAAGTAATGTTCTGTAACAATAACGACAAAGGATGAAAATCATTGTCCCAGAATACGATGAATATTCTTTATATTTATGATTTTCTTACATTTCTTTTTTTTTCTTTTTATGAACAAAGTATCCAAGGATCTCCAGGCTTGGTTCTTAACACTCTCAGTAATCATCAAGTCACATTTTAGTATCAAACTTAAATCCTAGAAATGTAAGCTAGATGCGAACTGTGAAAATTCATGAATCAATCAATTTTAGGATTTTTAATAGAAAATTAGTGGAAAGAACTCAATTTTGAAATTTACTAAAGTAACTAAACTCTAGGCTTGAATATTCTCATTACTAAATACCTTTTCATTTTACTATTCAAACTACTTTAAAATCACATAAATCCACATAATTTGAACCTTAAAATTTTTATTTTTATTTTTTCAAAATAGCCTAAAACAACAAAAATACAGGCAATTGGAAAAAAAATTCCGCAGGAATACCACCCCTTAACCTAAATGATACATTATCATCAATGTTGAAAAATGAATGCATAGACAAATCAAAGCAACATAAGACCAATTATAAAGGTAATCAATTAAGGTAGAGAGTACCTTAGAGGATGAATAATTGTACACGCCAGGACAAAAAAAAAATACCAACACAACTAATCTACTAGTATACAAAAGGAGATCTCCTTTAGACAAAGAGATCAATCCTGATATGACTTCTTCCTCTTGAGGCAAATATCTCAATAGGTCTCTCAGTAAATTTCTCAAGAGAATCATCCAGAGGCCTGCTTTCCGGTACACACGGGTGTTTTTAATCATTAATAGCCAATAGGAACCATATTGTAGAATGTGAGCCTTGGTTTCCTTATAAAAAATTTGTTCACCACATGTGTATGAATGACATAAGGAGATGAAATTAGATTGATCGTGGTCAGTAACGTATCTCCTTAAGTCCTGATCTGGGCTATGAAAATGGATCTTTCAAGGGAGAATTGTGCACTTCAGTCTAAAAAACCAAAGTGATGGAGAGACTGAAAACATCTTTTCTTCAGAGAATGGTATTGTCTCCATGAAATTAAGAATTTCCTGTGCTTCCTCAATAGATGGCTTAGACTCAATGGGATGAGGCCTTTCAAGCACTGGGGTGGAATCACGCAAGGCCTTCACTGTGTCCATATTCATCAGATCATCAGGATCGGCAAAGTGAGCCAAGCAATCTTCCAAGGAATCATGAGAAGAGATTGAAAGGAACTCATCCTCCAAGATGGTCTCAATCACGCCAACCTCGTGGATTTCATCATCATCTTCTCGTTTTTTGCGCATGTTAAAAACATTTAGCTCCATCTTCATATTGCCAAATGACATCTTCATGACCCCATTCCTGCAGTTGATCACGGCATTGGAGCTTGTTGAGCTCTTATACATGTATATTCTAACCCTATTTCATCACTAACTATGTATGATTTTCATGTTTAAAGACTATTCTAAAGCATGTTTTGTGATTGTAGGAACGAGAATGGGACTTCACCAATTCAATGCTTAAAAGGTCACTCTGTACACATTGAAGATCAAAAGACCAAGTGCCAAAGGGTGGAAGAAAGAAGCAATGGAGAAAGAGAAGGAAAGAAGGAAGAAATGCAGAAGATTGCACTGTAGACCGGTCTGCGACCGGTCGTCCGACCGGTCCGAACTCTCAACAGCAGGACCCCCTGCTGCCAAACCTTACTGGACCAATCACGACCGGTCGTCCACTACTCAGACTGGTCAATTAATTCAAAATCCAGGATGGATTTTCTGAAAACTCACTGAACCGTTTTTGGCCTTTTACGACCGGTCGTGTGACCGGTCGTCCATGAGCTCAGACCGATCGTCTGTGTAACAGAGCTTCTTCTACAAGCTCCGAATTCTGCTGCGCAAAACACAGTTTTTACGGGATTTCTCAAAGTTTCTTCGCACCAAGGGCCCAAAACCTATAAAAGGGTACCTCTACCTAGTTCCTAAAGTATCCTAGAAGAGATTTACCACGGTGGGAGGCGGCGGAAGTCGGATTCGGAGTTCTACAACTCCTCTTAGTTTGCTCTTCTAGTTTTTATGTTTTCCTTAATTGATTTCATGTTTCCTTGGATCATGAATGGATAACCATCTTAGCTAGGGCTAAGACGTGAAACTTGTAGTGAATCTAAGATGTTTTAATTCGTTTGCATTGGTTTCAAGTTGGAATTTTCATTGAAGAACAATGGTTCGAAGTTTGAATAAAGTTTCTAAGTACTTTTCTTAATCTTATGATGGCTCATGGATGTTTGGAAGAGTTACTTTAATTCTTAATTTTTTTGAATGGATCTAAACCTGTACACTCCAAGGAATCGGATTCAATACACTCTAGACCTTGAATTCTCATGTGGGAACTTCTAACCAAAGTTCTACTTCTCTGAATTTCTGAATTATGGATGATTATGTATGTGATTTGAATGAAGTTCAAATCATGATCTAGTTATGCTTTGTGACAGAGTTTAATGGTGATTATGATTGTGTTCTTAACCTATTGGAACTAGGATTGACCTATGCAATTGAGTGTGCTCAAGTCCTAACTTGAATTGAGGGAATCATGTATATGAATCACACATATGGCAGATTGTTTGTTATAACCGCCCTATCATCCGACTAGATAGGATTTGATTTCGATTCTAGTTGTGTAATTGTGAAACCACAACGAATTAAGCATCAAGGATTGCTACAAGTGGATCCTTGAACCTCTAGTGCTCTTTTACATTGTTTACATTCACTTTTAGTTTAAAATTGCTATCTACATTCAACTCTAAAATTCAGTTTAGTTAGCTCTCAATTAGAGACCATTGGAAGTGTTTTGTGAAGTCCTACACAAGTCCCTGTGGATCGACCTCGGTCTTACTGAGATTATTACTACATCGCAACCCTACACTTGGGGAAGCGAACAAGTTTTTTAGCGCCATTGTCGGGGACTTTAACGGTTTTCCACAAAATTTCTGAAAACAGTGTCTATTTGAGATTTTTAGGAGTCCTTTACTAACTTAGTTTGTTTGCTTTGTTTTATTTTTACAAGAATTCTAGAAGTCGAAGTGGTCACTTTAAATCGATTTTTCTAATCCTTTTTCTTTTATTTTTCTGAGATTTGCATGCCACATTGGGTTCGGGATTCTAATAACCGACTCATTAGTGAAAGGGGAATTGTTGAAGGGATTGATAGGGAGCCACGTGCTAAGAAACGTTTGGAGTTTCCAATTTTGTCTGAAAGTATGGCTGGAAATCAACCCAACCCTATGGCCAATCAAAATCTGGGCCAAAACCAAACTGAAACAGGAGAGAATGAGGTTGAGAATGTTCCCCGACCGAGAACTCTACGTGATTACTTGCAACCTGCAAGAGCGAGCACTCCCTCATGCATAATTTTTCCATATAATGCAGGGAACATAGATCTTAAACCGGGAGTAATCCAACTCCTTCCCAAATTCCATGGACTAGACAGTGAAAGTGCCTATCAACATCTTAAGGAATTTAATGAGATGATAACCACGATGCATTTTGCAAATGTAACCGATGATGTAGTGAGACTTAAACTATTTCCTTTTTCCCTTAAAGAGAAAGTTAAGGCTTGGCTTCATGCATTAAGGCCAAGATCAATTGGCACATGGACTGAGATGACTAGGGAGTTCATTAAAAAGTTCTTCCCTACTCACAAAACGATCATGTTGAGGCGTCTTATCATGAATTTTGCTCAAAAAGAGGATGAGACCTTATTCCAATGTTGGGAGAGGTTTAAGGACTTGTTAAATGCATGCCCACATCATGGCTACGAAATTTGGCAAGTAATAAGCTTTTTCTATGAAGGATGACTTCACCCATGCGCCAATTCGTAGAGATGATGTGTAATGGAGAATTCATGAAAAAGGAGGCCGAGGAAGCATGGGACTATTTTGATGACTTGGCCAAGAATGCACAGTCTTGGGATACATTTAAACGAACAAATCCCAAGACAAGCCAACAAAAGGAAAAATGAGGAATTTATGTCCTCTCAAAAAAAGATAACATAAGTGCACATGTGGCTAGCCTTATAAGAAAAGTCGAGGCCATGGAATTGAAGAAAGGTGAGACGATTAACTCAAAGGACGTTGAAATTGTTTGTAGAATTTGTGCCGAAAATCAACATGAAACATCGGATTGTTCCACAATTCCTGCATTTCAAGAACTCTTACAAGAACAATAAAATGCCATAAATAATTATCAACGACCATTTAGTGCTCCAAACTCAAACACGTATAACTCTAGTTGGAAGAACCATCCTAACTTCAGTTGGAAGAATGGACCAACTACGAATGCAAACAACACCCCTCAAGCTCAACCTTTACTGGTCCATCCCTAGTAATCACACCAAAAGCTAAGCTAGAGGAAATGTTGGGTGCATTCGTATCAATTCAAGCTAAATATAACAAGACTAATTATCTAAAAATTGATGAGTTCATGCAAGAGCAACTGAAATTCAATCAAAATTCATCTCAAGTCATTAATGACTTGAAAACCTCAATGGCTAGAGTTGAATCTCATCTTAGTATTAAAGAAAAAGGCACACTTCTTGCCCAACCTCTCCCTAACCCAAGAACCCAATTTGAGATACAAGATCCAATCTCATCCTCCCAACATATGGAGCATGTTCAAGCTATCACCACCTTGAGGAGTGGTAAAATAATTGATAAATCTAATTCGGTGAAGGCTCCAAAGCCTAATGATCTAAAAATTTTCAAAAAGGATGATAGCCCAAACAATACTCCACATGAGAAAGAACCAGAAAGGCAATACAAGTCAGTTGCCCCGTTTCCTCAAAGGTTGATTTCACTCAAACCTTTAGACAAAAACCTGAAAATATTAAAGGTTTTTAAGCAAGTGAAGATCAATATTCCGTTGTTGGATGCTATAAAACAAATACCATCCTATGCCAAATTTCTGAAGGAATTATGTACAACCAAAAGGAAACACAATGTTCACAACAAAGTACTTTTGACTGAGAATTTGAGCGCCATTATCAAATAAGAGGTGCCCCAAAAATACAAGTATCCGAGTAGTCCTACAATGTCATGCATCATAGGTGACTACCGGATCAAACAAGCCTTACTCGATTTAGGGGCAAGTGTTAACCTTATCCTATACTCGGTCTATGAACAACTTGGGTTGGGTGAATTAAAACCCACCAAAACCACACTCCAACTTGCTGATAGTTCTATTCGTATACCGAGGGGGGTGATTAAGGATGTCTTGGTCCAAGTCGATAAATTCTACTATCCAGTGGATTTTATTTTCTTGGATACACATCCCGTAATAGGTACCGATGCTCAAATTCCCGTTGTCACGCCCCAAACCCGGGGACCGGGCTCACTAAATTCCCGATCGCCGACCTTGGTGCCAACAGCCTCCGTAGTATCCCATTCTCGGCTCCTAGTTCTCATATGCCAGGTTCCGATCCTGGGATCCTACCAGGAGGATTTTCAGGGTAAATTTTTTTCTTTTATAAAGGAGCATAATCAAAACCATAAAACATCATCAAATATCCACTAAAAAGTTTGTTGAGTACAGTGCTGGAAAGGAAAATACAACATGTAGCAGAAGTCCAAAATATTAGGTACATGCACCGCGCTCAACGCTGTTGATGTGCCCTAGTACCTGCAGTGTAAACAAACGCACATGAGCTTCCTACGAAGCTCAGTAGAGTGCGTGTGTGCGCGTGTGATGCATATGACAAGAATACAGATATCAGAGAAAGCAAAAGTAGTAGAGGGCTAAGTTACCAAGTTCATGAATGATATCAATCATCCCAAGGCTATGTGATGCAAGGGCCTACATGGCCGAGTGTTACATGCTAGAGATGCAATGTAAACACGTCAATCCTCAACTGATCCATATATCAAAATAGTTCTCATCTGGGACATCACCGGGGTCTAGTATACTCTAATACTGGCCGCCGCACATCGCGCGCATAACCAAGCGAATAGAAAAGACCTCACTATCCGCCTCGTCAGTGGTATGCCAATGCCCACCCGGCTCGCCGGTAGCGGACCCATTCCATGAGCTGGTCAGACTCGACCTAACTTACAGCCCACTGCACCCCGGCGGATAAGGTCACACCCCTTTCCAACCGACCTCGACACAGTGGGAGACGCGGCCTACTGGTATTTGGCACACGGGCGCTTATGTTATCCACTCGGTCTCGACGCTGGAGCATCCTACTGGTACCACAGGGTTTAGGGACTTTCACCCAAGGACATCCATAGCGCCCACGTACTAGAACAAGTTTCCGGTGTCCAATACTGCCAACCATGATGTGACTATGGTGGCCACCACCCCGATGCTGCTAGGGTGTGAAAGCGATCGTGACATACATAATGCGAAATGCATGAGTCATACAATCCAAATCATGCACCAAACTTACGCATACTGCGCAATCATGTAGGGCGACCCTGTCTCACACGGGTCCCCTAAGTATAACAAGCCAACTAGCATATGCTATGGTTAATCATGATCCATAACAGGCATACAAATGATGCGTATGGGCATATGAATGAGCATGATATTCATTATACTAAGCATGTTATCAATGTGACATATCAAGCTAATCATACTAGCATGTTACCAAAACGTATCAGGTAACATTGGCCTTAAAAGGCCCAATATATATATATATATATATATATATATATATATATATATATATATAGAGAGAGAGAGAGAGAGAGAGAGAGAGAGTAGGACCCGGACTGTGGGTCCCATTGGAAATGTAAAGGTCTTCGTGGTATAGCCCACTTGAGACCACATCGGCCCCATACCTAAGTCTGCACATACAAGATAGGCCATCAAAATATGTGTACGGCATGGATAAAACATATATATCAAAGGAAGGACCATGGTGGGCCCCGCCCACTAGTCGGATAGCAAACATACATCACCAGTCTCAGGAAGTTTCAGTGGTAGGTATACAAGCACCACCATTTTCTAAGTGAAGCCCATTTGAATCGGGCCCCACGTGTCGATCAAGACAGGTGGCATGGTACACAATACCTCCACCAAGGTGGAACCCAAATATGGGCCCAAACCTTTGGTTGGATAGAAAGTCGAGTGGCCCCAAGAAAGTTTCCAATGGTGGGCATCAATGACGACTATTCCCTGCGGGTGCAGTCCATCTAACATCCGGATGTGCCTCATTGTTGGGGCCGTATCCTAAAATAATATGGAAAAGTAGATGGGCAGCATGAATAGAACAGATACATCATGGTGGAGCTAATAGATACATTACGTTGGGACCCATAGGGTGGGCCACCTGCTGGGCAGCATGGTACCCAGCTGGTTCCAATAAGTTTTGAATCAAGCAGATATTTGTGTTTTCTCCTTCATCCATATCCATGTGATAGTATGAACAGATTGGATGGCAAATAAACATCACTGTAGAACCTGGAAAGGTTTCAACGTTGGAAATCATTATATCCCACTATTTCCCGTGGTAGGGTCCACTTGACATTTGGGTATGCTTAAATTTTGGGCTCGGCCACTTATGAAACAGGTTGGATGACAATTAAACATCACTGTAGGGCTGGGAAGGTTTCAACGGTAGAGATCATTATTCCCACTGTTGTCCCGTGGCATGGTCCACTTGACTTTAGGATATGCTTAAATTTTGGGCTCAGCCACTAAAATGAGCTGAAAAAACATATGGATGGAATAGATAAGGCACATACATTCTAGGTGGGCCCAACGAGTGGGGCCCATGGTCATGCCCAGAGGGCTATGCTGCTGGGCAGCAGCGTCCCCTGGACGTTGTCTGTCCAGCGGCCAGGTTCTTGTGTTTTTATTTTATTTTTTATTTTTTTTTATTTTTTTTATTTTTACTCTCAACAAGTGGGGCTCACAGAAGTTTTCGATCAAGCTGATATTTTTATTTTCCCTTCTTCTGTGCATGTGTGAACTTATGAACAGGTTGGATCTCAAATAAACATCATGGTGGGCCATAGGAAGGTTTCAACGGTAGGGTCGCTGTCCCTACTGTTTTCTGTGGTGAGGCCCCCTTGAGACTTGGATCTGACTCATTCTTGAGATCATGCCCTAAAATGATCTCCCCAAATGGATGGACGGTGAGGATATAGCACATGCATCATGGTGGGACCCATGAGTGGGCCACCAGCTGGCCTCACGAGCCAGCGTCCGTGGACGCTGGTACACCCAGCGTCAGAGACGCCTCTGCTTCTCCTTTCCTTTCTTTCTTTCTTTTTTTGTTGTGTGGTTTTGATCGAGTGGGGCCCACATAAGGGTGATCTACTCCGTTCATCAGGTTCCTCGGCTCATGGGGGACCCAATGAGCCTAATATTGGGTATGTAAATCGGTCTAGAAACATTAAAGTGGGCCAAAGAATTTACAGCAGTAGACATCATTATTTCCACTGTTTCATGTGGTGCGGTCCGTTTAAAACTTGGATCGGGTTCATCCTTGAGCCCTAGCCCTAAAATGATCTGGGAAATCAAATGGACGGCGTGATGGAACACAAACATCAAGGTGGGTCCTACGAGTGGGGCCCTGCCCAACGCCCAAAAGGGGTGTAGCCCACGTGCTGCTGGGCAGCAGCGTCCTCTGGACGCTGACTGTCCAGCGGCCACTCTCCTTCTCTTTTTTTTCTTTTTTTTTATTTTATTAGCAAGTGGGGCCCATACATGGATGATCCAGTCCATCCATCTAATTGTCCACCACAAGATGGGCCCAAAAGAAAAAGGAAAATGGAAGGAAATTAAGAAAATGGAGGGGCTTATGGCCCCCCTTGCACTCACCTCGAAGGATGGTTGGACGGTTGGATTGGGTCGGGTTGGCGATCGGACCGTCCGGATGGTGGTTGGGGCCCTCCAAGCTTGATCTCCACCCTCAATCTCTCTAATCTCTCTCTTCTCTCAAATCTTTCTCTCTCTCTCCTTTCTCTCTCTCCCCTAGCAATATGGAAATGAGAAGCCCTCCTCTCCCCCTACGTATGCACTTGTATGGGGGAGAGAGAGAGAGAAGGAATCATGGGGGGTGATGATGGCTAGCATGGGAGGGGGATGGGAGGTATGGGTAGAGTTGACTTTGGAGGTGAGAGAGGGATGGGGGGGTATGGTGTGAGTAGAGTAGGGGTAATGAGAGGGGTATGGGTGAGGGTGATGGTGATGGATTTGATTGATTTGACATGATCTTGGGATTTGTGCAAGTGGGGCCCACACCACACGCGCGTTGCGTGGCCCACCTCGGATTACGCAAACGATCATAACTTTCACACCGGGTATCGCAATGGGGCGTGTCGTGCAGCGTTGGAATCGCAGCGCCTACACGGTCGCCGGGGTATAGGTCTTGGGTCGATGCGGTACTAAAATACGGTCGCGATCAAGGCTCACTAATCTCGTCCATCCGGGACGTATCGGCACCGGAAATTAAGCGTACGGAGGGAAAATAAGGGTACGGGTCTTACACCCGTCATACTTGGCCGCCCTTTTCTAGCTACTTCAAATGCAATTATCAATTGTAGAAACGGGCTTGTACAAATGTCCTTTGGAAATATGACACTCGAGCTGAATATTTTTTATTTATGCAAACAACCATGGGAAGTTGATGACGAGGTCCACGAAATAAATCTAATTGAATCATTCGTGGAGGATACATCACCCTCGACATTCTATTCCGATCCTTTAGAGGCATGTTTGGCCCACTCTCATGAGATTGATGATGATATGATACAAGAGATGGATGTCATTTGAGATATTATGTCGGTACTTGATAACAAAAGATGGAAGGCACCATTTGAATCTTTGCCCTTAAGCGAGAACAGGCCTCTTCCATCTAATATTAAGGCACCGAAGCTCGACCTAAAACCATTACCAAATGATTTGAAATATGTATATTTAAGTCGAGATGAGACATATCCGGTGGTGATTTCTTCCCACTTGGATGAGGAACAAGAGAGTAGGCTAATAGCCACTCTAATAGAGCATAAGAGCAACATCGGATGGTCAATTGCGGATCTCAAATGCATAGACCCACTGATTTATACTCATCGCATACACCTTAAGGAAAATGCCAAGACATCTAGGCAACCACAAAGACGCCTCAATCCAAACATGAAAGAGGTGGTTAAGGCCGAGGTGGTGAAACTATTGGATGTGGTATCATCTACCCAATATCTGATAGTCAATGGGTGAGTCCAACTCAAGTGGTGCCTAAGAAATCTGGAATAACCATCGTAGCCAATGCCAACAATGAACTCGTACCAACTAGAGTTACTAACGGTTGGAGAATGTGCATTAACAACAGGAAGCTAAACATAGTCACAAGGAAAGACCACTTCCCCTTACCGTTTGTTGATCAAATTTTAAAAAGGTTGGCGGGTCATTCCCATTTTTGCTTCCTTGATGGATATTCAGGGTATAACAAAATAGAGATCGCCCTAAAGGACCAAGAGAAGACAACATTCACATGTGCATTCGGCACTTTTGCCTATCGAAGGATGCCGTTGGGACTATGCAATGCCCCTACCACTTTTTAGCATTGTATATTGAGTATTTTTTCTGATATGGTGGGGACGATTCTTGAAGTCTTCATGGACGATTTCTCAATATTTGGTTGTAACTTTAATGAGTGCCTTATGCACTTAAAAACTGTTTTGAAAAGATGTGAAGAAAAGAACCTCGTGTTGAATTGGGAGAAATGTCACTTCATGGTTCAAAAAGGAATCGTCCTTGGTCACATCATCTCACAAAATGAAATCGAGGTGGACAAGGCTAAAATCGATCTTATTTTTAACCTTCCACCACCCAAGAGCGTACGAGATGTGCGGTCCTTTCTGGGACATGCCGGATTCTATAGACGGTTCATAAAGGACTTTAGTTCGCTCTCCCGTCCTTTATATAACCTTCTTCAAAAGGAAAACTCATTCGAGTGGAATGAGGATTATCAAAATGCCTTTATAAAACTTAAAAGTATGTTGACATGTGCTCCCATAATGCAACCACCTGATTGGATCCTTCCTTTTGAAATATGTGTGATGCGAGTGATTACGCTATTGGGGTAGTGTTAGGCCAGAGAAAATAGAAGAAGCCATGCGTCATCTACTATACAAGTAGAACCTCAAACTCGGCTCAAGCAAACTATACTACCGCAGAAAAAGAACTTTTGGCCGTAGTTTTTGCTTTAGACAAGTTTAGGTCCTACTTGATCGGATCCAAGATCATCATATTCACTGACTGTTAATGTCAGATTTTGTAACGAGATCCTCCGGCTTTTTTCCTTCGCTCCGGGAGGGATTTTAACCACCAGACCTGAAACAAGACAGCGAATAAGGGTGGCTAGGAACCAGCCGTTAGCCCTCCGACGCTTAAGTTAGGCCACAGAAGAGGAGCCAAGCAAAACGGGACTTAGCTTGAATGATGAGTACGTACCTCCTATTCAAGGGAGCCATCCCCTTATATAGATCTGAAACAATCCAATCTGTTATGTGAGATGTCGAAATCCCGTTGATGTCGCATACGATACTGAGAATCCGCTGATTTCATGGGATAAGATCCTATCTTTAGTCAGATCCAACCCAATGATATATTCCAACAATCACACCCCTAGATGGTGATCCTTTGAAATCCGACTGGATCCGGCCGGAAGCCATAGTTGGAGTCATAGCCTCCGAAAAGGAAGGAGACGCCCGTAGCTGGGAGTCATGGCCTCCGAAAAGGAAGGAGACGCCCGTAGTAAAGCTGCTCGCAGGTTAAAATGTGGTCGCGAGTCCAAATACATATTTTGGGTGTAATGTCTTTCAACGACTTGTGAGAAGGTATGCTCGCGGATCGAGCTTTTCCGTATTTGACTATCAGTTATGAAGACTCGGGACTTGCGAATAGCTGCTCTGTATTTTTCAATCTATGACTCTTGATCAGGTGATCTCGAGAGTCGAATGGACGTTCCGTACTTTTCCAATATTCGACTCTCGATCAGATGATCTCGAGAGTCGAATGGGCGCCCCGCACTTGTCCAATATTCGACTCTCGATCAGATGATCTCGAGAGTCGAATGGGCGTCCCGCACTTGTCCAATATTCGACTCTCGATCAGATGATCTCGAGAGTCGAATGGATATTCCACGTGAAATCTTATCTCCACCATTTTGCCTATAACACTGACCATGTCGCGCTTAAGTACCTTCTCTCTAAGAAGGATACTAAGCCGCGCTTGTTAAGATGGATCCTCCTACTCTAAGAATTTGACATAGAAATACGTGATAAGAAAGGAGTGAAAAATACGTGGCTAACCATCTCTCTAGACTTGTTCTCACCGATTCCCCTGAGACAACCGCGATCAATGACATGTTTCCTGCTGAACAACTTTTTAAAGTCTCCCAATTACCATGGTACGCAAACATTGCTAACTATCTTGCTACAGGTACAATTCCAATACATTGGAACAAGCAAGATAACGATAAGTTTTTCAATGAGGTGAGAAAATTCTTGAGGGACGACCCGTACTTATTCAAGTATTGTCCCGATCAAATTATAAGGAGATGTGTGCCGGATGATGAGCAACACAATATCATCTCCTTTTGTCATTCATAGGCTTGTGGTGGCCACTTTTCGATTAAGAAGACCACAGCCAAAATTCTGTAATGTGGGTTTTGTTGGCCCACCATGTTCAAGGATACTCATGAGTTTTGCAAAACGTGCAAGCCTTGTCAGAAATTAGGAGGAATAACCCGTAGAAATATGATGCTACTTAATCCCATCTTACCAATCGAAGTTTTTGATTGTTGGGGCATTGATTTCATGGGTCCATTCCCATCTTCTTTTGGAAACTTATATATTTTGCTTACCGTCGATTATGTTTCAAAATGGATCAAGGCGATTCTATGTCGGAACAATGACCATAAAACTGTCATTCGTTTCTTAAAAGAAAACACCATTTCCCGGTTTGGAACGCCTCGAGTCATTATAAGCGATGGAGGGTCTCACTTTTGTAACCACCCATTTGAAGCTTTAATGAAGAAATATGGCGTAAATCACAAAGTGAGCACTCCCTATCACCCACAAACAAGTGGACAAGTTGAGATATCCAACAGGGAGATTAAACATATTTTGGAGAAAACAGTGAACCTCGATCGTAAAGATTGATCGCTTCGACTTACTGATGCGCTTTGGGCTTACCGTACGGCTTTCAAGACCCCCATTGGAATGTCCCCCTATAGACTTGTCTATGGGAAAGCTTGTCACTTGCCTGTGGAATTGGAACATAAGGCATATTGGGCAATAAAGAAGATGAATTTCGATTATGACAATGCGAGCTCATTACGCAAACCTCAATTAAATGGACTTGCGAAAATCCGGAATGAAGCATATGAGAACGCGAGAATTTACAAGGACAAGATGAAGGCGTTCCATGATAAGAACATCCTTCGTAAGATTTCACAATAAACCAAAAGGTCCTTATGTATAATTCTCAATTTCATTTATTTTCGAGAAAATTGAGGTCTCGATGGACCGGTCCCTTCATTGTGAAAACTGTTTATCTATATGGGACTATCGAGATGTTGAAACCAAGGAACAGTAATGTCTTTAAAGCGAATGGTCAGCGATTAAAGTCGTTCTTTGAGAATTTTCCTTCAGAAGGTATATCCATATCTCTTACTGATCTTGTGTATCAGGATATTTGATCTCCTAGTGTGATGGAGGTATAAAGTAGTTTAAGATTAGGATTTGCTTGCTTTTTGTTTGTTTTTCCATTGGTTTGTTCAAAGGAGGTAGAATTCCATTTTTTTTTTTGTTCTCTCAGGTTCTCTCATTCCTCTCTCCCTTTATTTTATCATTGCTCTCATGTTTTGCTTATCACATATCTTTTACATTGAGGACTATGCAAGATTTGGTTGGGGGTATGGGATCACTAGGTTGAATATAGTGCTTTGCAAATTTCGAGTAATTTTTGTATGAAGTTTTTCAATTTTTTCTAAAAATTCAAAACTCCGTTGGAAAACTTTGTTTCTATGCATTCGGGACGGTATAAGTACAAGAAAAAGAGATGCGAAGTGAGTGATGTTGAATACCTTGAATAATCTCTAAGATACTAGTTTTGTATGTGAATTCCGCTATTGTTATGATTGATAATTCTAAACACTTTTACACCTAGTTCACATTACATGATTCTTGAGGAACCAAGCCGGGGTACTTTGTCCATCTTTGTCCATGGGAAAATAACGAAAGACATGGATTTCTAAAAATCCTATCTAATATGTATAAAAAGGAAAGGAATGATGAAAATATGGGAATGATGGGAAATATGGTGAAAATTTTCGAAAAGGCTACCTATTACCAACCGGGGGATGGTCTACCCGTAACTAAAGTCGGAAATGGGACGTAGTGTGAAACCCGTCGGAAGGACGGTAAAGCAAATTCCTGTCATAGGCTTGTTGTTGATCTATACACTTTTGGATCTATAGCTTAGTTGATCTATGAAGAAGATAATCCTGAAAATTCATGAGATGACCATTCACTATGCATACTAGGTTGAATTTGTTTGGATTCTTCTATTTATCAATCAATCAGCGGCAATTTCATATGAGTACTTGGTATGTTTTGAAAAGTTTAAGGTTTCAACTTCCATCACTGAGTCCTCTTGATTTTTACACTTGCATATCATTGAGTGTATAGAAGCATAGTTCCCAAAGGAGAGTTGAGTTTTGAAGAATGAAATTTGTTTCACGCATGTTTTGCTCGGGACTAACAAAATGCTAATTGGGGGATGTGTTGAGCTCTTAAATATGTATATTCTAACCCCATTTCATCACTAAGTATGTATGATTTTCATGTTTAAAGACTATTCTAAAGCATGTTTTGTGATTGTAGGAACGAGAAGGGGACTTCACTAATTCAATGCTTAAAAGGTCACTCTATACACATTGAAGATCAAAAGACCAAGTACCAAAGGGTGGAAGAAAGAAGCAATGGAGAAAGAGAAGGAAAGAAGGAAGAAATGCAGAAGATTGCACTGTAGACCGGTCGTGCGACCGGTCCAAACACTCAACAAGAGGACCCCTGCTGCCAAACCTTGCTGGACCAATCACGACCGGTCGTGAAACCGGTCGTCCACTACTCAGACCAGTCGTCAGACCGGTCGATTAATTCAAAAGCCAGGATGGATTTTTCGAAAACTCATTGGACTGTTTTTGGCCTTTTACGACCGATCATGAGACCGGTTGTCCATGAGCTCAGACCGGTCGTCTGCATAACAGAGCTTCTTCTACAAGCTCCGAATTCTACTGCGCAAAACGCAGGATTTGAGGGATTTCTCGAAGTTTCTTCACACCAAGGGCCCAAAACCTATAAAAGGGCACTTCTACCTCATTCATAAAGTATCCTAGTAAAATTGCGTCTGGTGGTCTAACACGACACCCTATGCATACACGTGCGGAAGCTTAAAGAGCAAGTAGAATTATGGCTGAACCTATAGGAAGGGGTGATTAGGACCTTTTAAAAGTTTTCGCCTACTTAAACAATTCAACAAATTAAACTACGTAAGCGATTAACACTTCGGCTTCCAAGCCTAAGTGGGTCCAATCAAAAGACTAGCAAACGATAAGTGCAATCAGCAACCTAGTCTAAACAACTCATGTGGACTATTGAGGATGGATCAAGAAATGCTCAAGTCAACATGAGGTAGTGAAAGTACATCTTGTGAGTGTGGATGTGCCTATCAAGTGCCTAGCATGCATTCCTAACTAAGCATTTATAATTAACCAATTAAACACAATGCATAAAGAGAAATGTGCTCAAGAACAATCACAAACACAAGGATGTATAGTGGTTCGACTACTTGTCTACTCCACTCCCGGTTCAAGTACTCAACCCCTTTGAGCACACCGGCATTCACTGGGGAGTTTAAATCTGGTTCCTCCCAACTAAGGTGTTTTAATTCAGATCCACCCAACCGGGGAGTTTATAGGTTCCTCCCAACCTACACGTTTGCACCCGTGTTGGTGGCTCCCCCTTGGAGACTTTGTTTAGGCCAACTAACGTGCCAAGGAGCGGCTAACGTCCCTAGATTTTAGGCCCAACTAATAGGCCAAGGATCGGCTAACGACCCTAGGTCGAGTTTGTCAAACAAACTCTACACTCAACTCCCACAGGGAATTGAGTGGATGGACTCTTAACAAGACAACCTTACTTGTCGGATTGAGCCCCTTTGTAGCGCCGTTTTGGGTTGCTTCTTCTCGCTCTCCCGTGCTTGAATCAGCTCCCCTTGTGTTCCCCCGATCTTTGACGCCGCCGCTTTGCCAAGGCTTCAGCTCCAAGATCAGCTACCTTGCATGTGATGGTCCATTGGAGATGCCCAAGGTGCTAGGGAATGGTGAAACCTCTACAAATGGTAGGAAATGGGTTTCCTAGAGGAATACACCGATATGGACTCCTAGGTAGTGTTTAGACAAAGGATTTAACTATCATCAACGTGTCTAAACCCTAGGAATCAAGAGGGAACAAGTCAATTCTCAAGATGCCATTGAATGGCCCAAGCTTGTGATGAAAACACAAGGAGAATGACTTGCTTTGGGTTTGGAATAGAGCCTCTAATGATGTCTAGCAATGGTGGCTTCTATCTCCTCAAAATTTCCTCTCTTAGCTCAAAAATGAATCCCCATCTTTAAATAGATTTTCTTCCAACGCTCAAAAAACGGGCAGATTCGCACATTTCCGATTGATCGAAAGAAGGTCCGATTGATCGGAGACCAGTCCGATTGATCGGAGACATGTCCGATTGATCGGAATTTAGTCTAGAGAATTCTCTGGAGGATATTCCGATTGATCGGAACATGGTCCGATGGATCGGACTGACCCCTTCCGATGGATCGGAAGACTGTTCGATTGATCGAAAATATGTCCAGTGGGTTTTCAAGGTTGCTGGAACAATTTTCGATTGATCGGAACTTTTGTCCGATTGATCGGAGTCCTATCGGAGCCAACGTCCGATTGATCGGAGATCAATCGGAAACTGCTGTTTGAGCTGTTTTGTTTACAACAGCTTCCACCTCTTTAATTAGTCTAACTTATCATCTTTTTCATGGAGTTCTAAGACTAATGATGATGACTAAGGGTATACCTAGTTGGTGCAAGTCATCTAAGAGGTTATGGGTTAGGTTTTGGTCAAGGCAAGGCACACCAAGGCATCACTTTTACCTGTTTCTTCTTCCTTGATGCAGCCGGTCCGTCTTGAGTCTTCGGTGTTCGTCTTCATTAAGCTCAACCGACACTAGACTCACTGACCTAAGTGATTAACAAACAAGGTGCACTAGTATGCCACAGAAAAGTGCACTAACACCTAGAAGAGATTTACCATGGTGGGAGGCGGCGGAAGTCAGATTCGGAGTTCTTAGTTTGTTCTTCTCGTTTTTATGTTTTCCTTAGTTACTTTCATGTTTCCTTGGATCATGAACGGCTAAACCTCTTAAATAGGGCTAAGAGGTGAAGTTTACAGTGAATCTAAGATGTTTTAATTCGTTTGCATTGGTTTTAAGTTGGAATTTTCATTGAAGAACAATGATTTGAAGTTTGAATAAAGTTTCTAAGTACTTTTCTTAATCTTATGATGGCTCATGGATGTTTGGAAGAGTTACTTTAATTCTTAATTGTTTTGAATGGATCTAGACCTGCATGCTCCGAGGAATTAGACTCAATACGCTCTAGACCTTGGATTCTCATATGGGAACTTCTAACCAAAGTTCTACTTTTCTAAATTTCTGAATTATGGATGATCATGTATGTGATTTGAATGAAGTTCAAATCATGATCTAGTTATGCTTTGTAACAGAGTTTAATGATGATTATGATTGTGATCTTAACCTATTAGCACTAGGATTGACCTATGCAATTGATTCAAGTCCTAACTTGAATTGAGGGAATCATGTATATGATCACACATATGGCAGATTGTTTGTTATAACCGCCCTATCATCCAACTAGATAGGATTTGATTTCGATTCTAGTTGTGCAATTGCGAAACCATAGAGAATTAAGTATCAAGGATTGCTACAAGTGGGTCCTTGAACCCCTAGTGCTCTTTTACATTGTTTACATTCACTTTTAGTTTAAAATTGCTATCTACATTCAACTCTAAAATTCAGTTTAGTTAGCTCTCAATTAGAGACCATTGGAAGTGTTTTGTGAAGTCCTACACAAGTCCCTGTGGATCGACCTCGGTCTTACTAAGATTATTACTACATCGCAACCCTACACTTGGGGAAGCGAATAGAGGTTGCCAAGAATGGTGGGCCAAGAATAACAGGGATTTGAGTGCTAGTACTTGCCATGAGTTGGGTATCCAAGAGTACAAAGTCTACTGAGAAGTAGATTTTGTCGACTTGTACCAACACATCTTCCACTACCCCTCTCGGTATTCGTATAGATCGATCTGCCAGTTGCAGGGTAGTCCTGGTGGGTTTCAACTCACCAAGTCCTAGTTGTTCATAGACCAAGAAAGGTATGAGATTGACACTTGCCCCCAAGTCAAGAAGTGCTCATTCAATCCGGAAGTTCCCTATTATGCAAGTAATAGTAGGACTACTCAGATCTTTGTATTTTGGAGGATTTTTTTGTTGATGATAGCACTGACATGTTAAGTAAAAAAGGCTTTCTTTTATACATTAAGCTTGCGCTTAACAGTACAAAGATCTTTCAGAAACTTGACATATGATGATATTTGCTTGATTGCATCCAACAAGGGTGTGTTGATCTTCACTTTTTGAAAACTTCAAGAATATCTTGAGCCTTAACCATGGGTTTAGATGAGGGTAGGCATTTGGGAAACAAGACCACTAGTTGATAAACATGCTCTAGCTCCTACTAAGGTCAATTGTCACGCCCCAAATTCGGTTCTCGACGTCCATTCGCCATAACCCGAATTTAGAGGTGGCAGCCTCCATAGTACCCCGATCTTGGATCCTACCCTCACACGCTAAGTTCCGATCCTGGGATACCACAAGGAGGATTTTAGGGTCTGAATTTTTTTTTGAAACATGAGCATCACCATATGAGTACCATCAAAGACAAACATAATATTTCCACTAAGTCATTTCGTTTACATACAGTACTGAAAGGTAAATACACAATGCGTAAATATAAAAACTGTGCACAATCCGGCACCTCCTGCTACTGCACTCCCAACTCCAACTCAACATTGCCGATACACTCTGGTATAACCTGCAGCGTAACAAACGCGCATAAGCTTCGAACGAAGCTTTGTGAGTGCGTGTGTGTGCGCGCAATGCGTATGGCAAGCATGATAAGTATCAGAGTAAGCAGTAAAGCATGATGAGAAATCTAAACCAACACTTAGCCTAATTAGGCTACACGATCATGTGATATGAATAACCAGCCTACCACGGCTATGCAAGCATGCAATACAGATAACTAGCCTGCCATAGCTATGCAAGCATGCAATACAGGTAACCAGCCTACCAAGGCTATATACTCATATTATGCAATGGCCTACAGGGCCTAATGTCACATGCAATGATCCAATGCATGTATGCAAATCACCACCTCTCAGTACAGTGGTCCAGATACGAACAGTCATATCGCGATCGCCCAAGCAATGCAGGACTCGGAACTGGTAGCTCGCCCAGGCTTACAGCCCCGCCCACATCACACCCGCCCATGTCAGGATCGTCCCACACCATACAGAACATCAGTCACATCACTGATACCAATACCATCTCTCAAACGGAACATCACCGGGGTCTCACAGACCTCACTACTCACCAGTAGAATGCCAAAGCCTATCTAGTGCAATAGCGGACCTACTCATAGCTGGTCAAACTCAACCCACTTTGCCAACACTCTTCCGGCAGGTTAGGTCAGACCTCCTTCCAAACTGACCACGTGCAGTGGAACACCGCCGTTTGGTATTCGGCATACTGCTGTATGATTAAACCACCCGATCCTTGAATGGAGCACCCACCTTGGTACCAACGAGATCAGGGACTTTCACCTAGGGACATCTTTGGCATCCAGTTTAAAGATCACATATTTCCGGTGTTCTACAAACCACGATGGAGCTGTGGTTGCAACGTAGTAACCATGCTATATGCGGCACAAGCAGACGGTACGAAATGCAACCATGCATATAAACGTGGGACGACATGCCCGTGCAAGTCTCCAAATAGCATCATAAAACTATAGGGTCTCAAATACAATGTCACCGTCAACTGGTAATGAACTGCACGACAATCGCGGCCGATATAGCCGGTTGATACAAGACAATCAGATGAGCCAAGCATTCATGATGCATGAGCCAAGCATACAGTATAAGTGCCAATAAGTAGTCAATCTACCACGATGGCAATAAAGCAATCTAGTCCAACCTATTTGAGATATGATTAAAATGAGATGACACATATGAATGATCGAGTCATAGTGCGGGATGTCGCTAGCCAAGGAATCTCGCACCAAGGGCTACAAGGTATGCTAAGCTATTCCTACCATACAGTGTAAGTCAGGACGATAGACTCCTGTCCTCGAATAGTCCCATACCTATTGGAGAAGTTTGCGATAGAGAGCACGTGAATTACATTTGCGCGACTACATCTCGAATGCTTTATGAATGCGTTTATGCCCTAGTGGTCCCCAACTAACAATGGTGATTCGGGATGCATACTCATTACACATGCATGGTGGTCGTCGAAGCATATAGTATAAAGATCACATATGAGTATTCCAACAACAACACTACGTGTGGCAACAGACATACTAAAAACATCATAAAAAGATAATTCACTTATAACACAAGCAAACATAAAGAGATAGGACCCGAGATGGATGGTATACAACAACACAGATGGTCCAACAATTGAACGGTGTGGATTAACCTTCAACATTCAGATAACCCAAATGAAAAGAAAAATGATTGAATACACTACCGACACATCAGAGGTAGAACCTACTTGAGTGGTAAGAGTAGAATACCCAAAATCATGCCGAGACCCATAATCCTGTAGTACAGTTGAGATAAACACAATAATAGTCCGTAAAAGGAATGTCATAAAACGGGTTGCAAGATAGACAGGTCATGACAGAGAATCATAAATGGTAGGGTAATCTGAGATAGATGATCAATACGATGAGGTCCAAAAAGGGACGACAGGTCTAACCTCATACTGCAAGATAGGCTCCATATAATGGATGGCATAGATGACATACTAACGTCGAGGATGAGCTGAGCCCCACACTCGTCCTAAAGGTAAACGGACGGTGTGGATGGGATATACACGATATGGTGGTCTTTAATAGTTGGGTACAAGGGTAGGAGGGGTGAGTCATATGAGTATACAACAAGCTGAGTTACCAGGATCAATCAACATGGTGAGTCAACAAGGTGAGTCAATAAGGCAGGTTGACAAGGCGGATCAACATGGTGAGTTAACAAAGTGAATTGACAAGGCAGTTCAACAATGTGAGTTTAAGAAAGTAGCCCTGTGACTTGGATCGAGCGAACTTTAGGGATGACCTTTCAATAAGGGTTTACACAACTAATCATCAAGGTGGATCCACGGGATGGACAACGCGGTCATTCGAACACGCACACTAAGGTGATCCCCAGGCCATCCTGTACATAACATGCTAGGGTCCATTCATTTGGATGGTTTGGATCAAGCACAAAATTAAGGCAGTCCTAATGGATGGCCAACATACATATCGCACCATAGTGGCCAATGGCTGACGTGGATAGAACACATACATAACAAGGTGGACCCGTGGTTGGGGATAACCGCACAAAGGAGTGGGGAAGCCACATACATCAATGGGCCCCAACAGTTTGGGATCAACCTGATATTTGTGCTTTCCCACTAATCAAGTGAGATGGCAACCAAACACCATGGTGGGGCCCTCACACCACACATGTGGAACCCCACCCATGGCTGGGTGACTTATGAACAGGAAGAATGGCAAATAAACATAACAGATGGGTCTTGCAAAGTTTCCAATGGTAGGCGTTCAACCACCCTGATTTTCTACGTGTGGCCCACCCAAAACTGGGCCCACACCTCTGCCAAGAAGAACGACAAGGTATACACAACACTCATCAAGGTGGGACCCAAAGTTGGGGCCCATCACCTTTGGTTAGATGGATGAATAAACATTACAATGGCCCCAAGGAAGGTTTCCAAAAGTGGGCATCAATGACCACTGTTTCCTACAATGTGGTCCATCAGAGCTTTGGATTGCCTCATCTTTTCTTGGAGGGCCCATGGACTAAAATAATATGGAAAAACAGATGGGCGGCATAGATAAAACAAATACATCGTGGTGGGACCCACAGGGTAGGCCACCTGCTGGGCAACGTGCCAAAGCACGCTGCTTGGAGCATGGCACCCAAATGGGCCCCAAGAGTTTTGAATCAAACTGATATTTTTATTTTCCCATATCCATGTGATCTTATGAACAGGTTGAATGACAAATAAACATCACTGTAGGGCTGGGAAGGTTTCAACGGTGGAGATCATTATTCCCACTGTTTCTCGTGGCATGGTCCACTTAACAATTGGATATGCTTAAAGTTTGGGCTCAGCCACTAAAATGATCTGGAACAACATATGGACGGAATTGATAAAGCACATACATTCTAGGTGGGTCCCATGAGTGGGCCACCGGCTGGGCAGCCCAGCCAGCCCACGGCCAGCGCCCCCTTCCTTTTGGATGACAAATAAACATCACTGTAGTGGGGCCCACAGAAGCTTTCAATCAGGCTGATATTTTTGCTTTCCCTCCTTCACACGTGTGTGGAATTATGAACAGGTTGGATCTCAAATACACATCATAGTGGGTCGTAGGAAGGTCTCAACGGTCTCTCACTGTCCCCACTGTTTTCTCTCAAGTGGGGTCCACTGGAGATTTGGATCTGTCTCATTCTTCAAACCATGCCCTAAAACGATCTCCTCAAATGGATGGACGGTGTGGATATAGCACCCGCATCATGGTGGGACCCATAGAGTGGGCTACTAGCTGGCATCACGAGCCAGCGTCCATGGACGCTGGTACGCCCAACGTCAGAGACGCCTCCGCTTCTTCTTTCCTTTCTTTCTTTTTCTTTTTTCATGGTTTTGATCGAGTGGGGCCCACATAAGGGTGATCCACTCTGTCTATCAGGTTCCCCAGCTCATGGGGGAACCAACGAGCCCAATATTGGGTGGTTGGATTGGTCTACAAACATCAATGTGGGCCGAGGAAGTTTCGACAGTGGGCATCCTTACCTCCACTGTTTCATGTGGTGCGGTCCGCTTAAGATTTGGATCTGGTTCATATTCGGGCCCTGGCCCTAGAATGACTTGGGAAAACAGATGAACGGTGTGGATACAACATAAACATCAAGGTGGGTCCCATGAATGGGGACCCCATTCACATGTCCAGGTGACGCTGGACTGTTCCAGCGTCTCTGACGCTGTGAACGTCCAGCGTCTGACGTTCCCCTTTTTCTTTCTTGCTTATTTCAAGTGGGGCCCACATAGGTATAATCCAATCCGTTCATCAGGTTCCCCAACTCATGGGGAAACCGCAGAGTCTAATATTGGAGAGGTAAAAATGCTCACAAACATCACGGTGGGCCCAAAGAGTTTCGACAGTAGACATCCTTATCTCCACTGTTTTCTATGGTGTGGTCCACCCGAGATCTGGATCTACTTCATTTTTGGTACCTAGCCTTAAAATGGGTTGGAGAAATAGACGGACGGCATGGATCAAATACATGCATCAAACTCAACGCCCCAAAAGGGGCTTTAGCCCACGCGCTGCTGGGCAGCAGCGTCCTCTAGACGCTGTCTGTCCAGCGGCACTCTCTCCCCTTTTCTTTAATTTTTTATTTTTTATTTATTTTATTAGCAAGTGGGGCCCATTCATGGATGATCCAGCCCATCCATCTCATTGCCCATCACAAGGTGGGCCCAAGGAAAGAAAAAGAAAGGTAAACGAGAAAAAGGGGGGGGGGGGGGGGAGTTTGCACTCACAATGATGGTTGGACGGTCGGATGGGGTTGGATTGCCGATCGGACGGTCCGGATGATGATCAGGGTCCTCCAAGCTTGATCTCCTCCTTCAATCTCTCTCTCTCTCTCTCTCTCTCTCTCTCTCTCTCTCTCTCTCTCCTTTTTCTTGCAAAAATAGGAAAAATGAGAAGGCCACCCCCCCCTACGTATGCACTTGTATGGGTAGAGAGGGGGGTGCATGAGGTAATGATGATGATGATGGGAGAGGGCATGGGAGGTATGGGTGGCATGATTAGAGTTGACTTTGGAGGTGAGAGAGTGATGGGGTGGGTATGGTGTGTGTAGACTAGGGTAATGAGAGGGGTATGGGTGAGGGTGATGGTGATTGATTAGATTGATTTGACATGTACTTGGAATTTGTGCAAGTGGGGCCCACGCCACATACGCGTTGCGCGGCCCACCTCGGATTACGCAATCGATCATAACTTTCACACCGGGTATCGCAATGGGGCGTGCCGCGCGGCGTTGGAATCGTGGCGCCCGCGCGGTCGCAAGGGTACAAGTCCTAGGTCGTTGCGGTACTAAATCAGGGTCGCGATCAAGGCTTTCTAATCTGGTCCATCCGGGACGTACTAGTACCGGAAACTAAACGTACGGAGGGCAATTCAGGGTACGGGTCTTACATCAATCATCACTAGATCTATCATCACTCTTTGATTTAGTTGATTCCTCATATTTTTCAACCGTCCTAGGAATATCTTTGTCAATCACTTTACCACTTTTTAGAGTGGTGACAAATTTAGCGTGCTCAACGTGTAATAACCCAAGTTTTCGAAAATAATTAAAGTAACAAATCAATTAATTAATTAATAATTTATGTGGATTATTATATTGAAAAGTTAATAATTTGTAGGGAATTCATGTAGGACCCTTTATCAAATTTGCTCAATACAAACCCTAGATCAGTGTAGAAGTGACAGATTTATCAAAACTCATCATAAATACGAAAAATACCATTGATTAAACTTAATCTATATAGATGATTTTAAGTGTACCAATTTCTGACGATCCGTTTCATGTAAAACTTCATATAATAGTTTAGAGACCTAATCTAACCGTACACGTCAAATTTCAGCCCTCCGATCATCCTACAAGTACCTTAATCAGAAATCGGGCCATAAGTGGGCCATCTAAACTCGGAACTGCCTCATTTTTGGTGTCATGCCTTAAAACTACGTGACCTAACTGATGAGTGGTGTGGATTTTTCGCATACATCACTGTGGGTCCCACGTGCACTACGTGCACGTTAGACCCGCGGTCAACGCACGTTGACCGCGTGCGCAGCTAAAGACAACGCGTCTTCTTCGCCCGACGTTGCAACAGCAGCGTCCGCTGTCCGTTGGACGGTCCACACCGCCCATCGCTGTGGGCCCTATCCAAAAATCCGTTCTGTCCATTATGTAGCCCCCTCTTAGGACTACCAAGGGAAGGATTTAGCTTTGTAATCAGTGATTAGAGTGGGCCGCATAATCTGTTGAAACCTAGAACTAAACGAAATAGAACGCGCAAGATCGGAGCCGATTCTACGCATGGGTCCCTGAATTGTTTGCATGGGCCCCACCTAGATTTCTAACGTTTCAATTGTGGCTTATCTTGCAAGAATCGAAGTTCGAATCCAACTTGGATTCGAAAACCGTCAAACATCCGTATAACACGCTGGTGTTCGTGTTTGGCTATAAGAGTTGACTCTCGGCAGCGTTTTCTCTAAAAGAAACGTGAGAGAGAGAGAGAGAGAGAGAGAACTGTGAAAGAGAGGGAAGAGAGAGAGAGAGAGAGAGAGAGAGAGAGAGAGACGTTAGAGAGAGAGAGAGAGAGAAAGAGAGACAAGAGAGAGAGTAACGTAGGGCGGGTTTACGGTTGCTGTTTGCTTCTCCCATTGCTGGAGCAACCTTCCAGTAGTAGCAGGGAGAAGAAGAAGAAGAAGAAGAAAGAGAAAGAAAAGGAAAAGAGAAAAAAAAAAAAAGGAAAGAAAGAAAGAAAGAGGGTGAGTTTATATCTCATATCTTTTCACTATGTATATCAAGTTTGAATTCTTTTTATTTGTATTTTAAATTTCCTGGTTTAGAGGTTTGAGTTATTTTATATGAGTTGAGTTATGAATTCTATCGATGGTATATAAAATTCTCTACAAATTGTGCTTTATATGAAATTAATGTCAAGTTAGCGTTGTACGTGTATGGGTCGATTTTGAATTATCCTGGAAGAATGTTTGGGAATACTGATGTTGGTTTGATTCATGCATAGCACGATTTGAGAACTCCAGTTATTACCGTAAGGTGAGCATCCTAGTGTGTGCAATAGACCCATTGTTGATTGTTTGGGTGAGCGCCCAAGTGTGTGCAACAGTCCCTGGTTGAGCGCCCTGTGTGTGCAATATACCCTTCTGATAGTCCATCGATTGTGTACGGGTTGGTTGAGCTCCCTGGTGTGTGCAAGATACCATACTAGCGTACCCGGTGGATATCAGATGATTTTGGCAGGTTGGGTGAGTTCCCTGGTGTGTACAAGAGACCAACCCTGCAAATATGAGACAGTGTAGGCCCGACTATAAACTGGCCCTGGATGTTCTACTGATAACCATACTGAGATTGTTGAAACGTATTTGCATCCCATGCATCACGTACATGTTTTGGGTTGATGAAACATGCATAACGTGCATATTTAAGAGATTTTGGTTGATGAAATCACTATTGGAATTGTAGTGATTTGTACTTTAAAGGGTCAAGTGATTTTCCATATCGAGTTACATGTGTTAAACTATATGAGAAGAATGCTCACCGGCTTTTATAGCTGACGCAGTGTTATGCGATTAACCATAGTGACAGGTGATGATTTAGAAGACTTCGAGGAAGCGGTTCCAGATGAGGGAATACTCTAGAAGATATTTTCTTTGAATTTGTTATTTTAATTTTTGGTTTGAAAGCATTGATGTAATAAGGCCCATTAGATGGCCATTAGTTTAGACAGTTTGGAACAATTTCATAGACTCGTTGATTTTAGTTTAATTTTCAAAGTTGGCTTATTTTTATTCCATATATTTGGTACCTTATGAATGGAAAGGATAAAAGTTTCAGTTGTGATTGTGAAGGATTCATTCATAACACCCTTGATTTCGAGATTTGAGTTATATACTCGAGTGTCGAATTTTGGGGGCGTTACAGTTGGTATCAAAGAGTAGAAATGAGATAAACTATGCCTTGGGAAAAAGGTCCACTAAAGTTTTAGGATACATAGTAACTTCATGAATGTAGAAACTCTAAACATAGGCTCCCAAATACTTTTAGAATAGCCATTGAACTTAGACACATGTACCTAGGTACCATGAGAAGTGAATTCCCACCTTAGTGAGCGTTTTGCTAAATCATAAGTAATCGAAATTAAAATTTTTAAACCTCTGTGATCTTTCTTAGGGTTATAAGGACATTCCCACGAAATCACAACAAGTGGATTGACCAGAAATCGATATTTTTGAATTTTTTCTTAATTTTCACTTGTAAGACTGAAATTATGGACCATATTCATACCTATGATCACACATGACATAATACAAGTCTAAAATTTTTAAAATTTTTCTGAAGGTCAGTAACATACCCATTGATATACTTGCAAAATTTCAGAACAAACGGAATTGTAGAAAAAATCTAAATATTCTAGAAGTAGGCTGAGAAACGCGAAATTTATTGCTGGACAGCAACATATTACCACCTTCATCGGGGAGAAAACCTAAGGAATTGTAGATATTTTAAGCTGAAAATTTTTCTGGTGATACATCTTGAAGTCAGTAACATCTGTTCTAAATTTCAAGTCGATTGGATATATGGTTTGGTAGAAATAAATTGTAGAGTAACTGCCTGTCCAGCCACCCGATTTTCTTGCAAAACCTCCATCAAACAAAAATATGGAGTGACATAACCTATCTAGATCAAAGGATGAATAACATCGCTATTAATACTGGAATAATTCCTACATGTATACTTAGACGAGTTAATACTTTAAGGAGTACTAAAGTTTCTTTCCACTAAATTTAGATCATGCCGCCAAAAAGGAAAAGTCAAGCTACTCCACCTACGCCCGACGTAACAGGTGACGGACAATCAATAGAGGGGCTATACAACATTTTAGGAGACATAGCATCTCTCCTCCGTCAACAAGTACAGACAACGAATAACATTATAAATCAGCGCCAAATACCGACTCCACAAGGCAGTGGGGGGGGGGGAGATGTATTAGAGAGATTCAGAAGACTTCGACCACCCGTCTTTAAAGGGCAAGCTGATTATCTGGAGGTAGACAATTGGAAGAATCAAATGGAAAAACTCTTTGACGGAATGAGGTGTACCGATGAAGACAGAGTGGTCTTAGCAGTATACATGTTAGAAGGAGAAGCAGATCACTGGTGGAAGGCAACCAAAAGAGCAGTCTCTGCAAACACAGTATGGACATGGGAGAAATTTTGTGAGAAATTCGACCAAAAATATTTTCCCGAAAGTGTAAAGGACAGAAAGGTGGCCGAATTTATGAATTTAGAACAGGGGAATCTTACTGTCGGCCAATATGAAGCTAAGTTCACTGAATTATCGCGTTTTGCACCCCATCTCATTCCTGATGATAAACAGAAAGCAAAAAAATTCGTTCAAGGATTGAAGACTCCCCTCCGTACCAGAGTAGTCCCTTTCGAGCTTCAAAAATATTCCAAGGTGGTAAACAAAGCACTGGTCATCGAACAAGATTTTGAAGACATTATGAAAAATCGCAAACCAAAGAGAGGGGTGGGCACTAAACAAAAATTAATATCAGAATCTCCTTCAAATTAGGAGAAAAGGCAAAGGACTACGCCTGCAGTACCTTCAGCACACTCGCAACAACGACAAAACTTTTTGGTCACATGCTATAACTGCGGAATAGAAGGGCACATATCACGTACTTGTCCCCAACCCCGTCGTCAACCACAAGATCAGAAACCTGGACAACAAACTCATGCAAGGACACAACCATTTGATTTGACACCCAAAACCTCGCAGCCAAAGCTACCCTACCCCCAGACTCAAGTAAGGCCGCAACCACAACAACAAACAAGGCAGAACGTTCAAGCGGTACGTCAGGCAACACAAGGACGGGTCTTTGCTGTAGCTCCTCCAGAAGACGAGCCAGAAGAAAATCTTGATGCCAATGTAGCCGTAGACAGGAATATGGTGGAAGGTACTTTACTCATTTATGCCTCTCCGGTGAAAACTTTATTTGATTCTGGCGCCTCTCATTCATTTATCTCCACATCTATCGTCAAATTATTAGGCTTACCTACTGCACTGTTAATAGAAAAACTTGTGGTGGCTACACCCGTGGGGAAATCAGTAGTCTTAAGTCAAGTATGTAAATCTTGTCCCATCACCATTGGGGAATGGAAACTATTGGCCGACTTAGTTGTAATGGAAATGCAAGGGTTCGAAATGATTTTGGGCATGGACTTCCTTGCTGCGTTTCATGCCAAAATCGATTGTTTCAAGAAAACAGTAACGTTCTCAGTCCCCGGGCAACCGAGCGTACAATTCCATGGAACTAAAGAATGGAATGAATTAGGAAACTTAGCAATCCTTATAGATGATGAAACCCAAAAGGGCGGCATGGATCACATCCCTATTGTGAATGAATTTCACGAAGTTAAGTGTGAAATTACCGCCTTGTCGTGAAATAGACTTTTGTATCGACCTACTGCCGGGAACTACGCCTATATCAATTCCACCATACCTGAATGGCACCTGTTGAATTAAAAGAATTAAAAGACCAACTTGAACAACTACTTAGAGCAAGGCTTCATTCGACACAGTGTCTCACCATGGGGAGCGCCTGTGCTGTTCGTGAAGAAAAAGGACGGTAGCCTACGACTCTGTATTGATTATAGGAAGATAAACAAAGCCACCATCAAGAATAAATACCCTCTGCCCAGAATTGACGACCTATTCGACCAATTGAGGGGAGCCCAGTACTTTTCCAAGATTGACTTACGATCAGGGTACCACCAACTTCGTATCAAAGAGGAAGATATACATAAGACCACTTTCAGGACACGTTACGGACATTATGAATTTCTAGTGATGCCGTTCGGGCTAATGAATGCCCCCGCAGTATTTATGGACTTAATGAATCGGGTTTTCAAACCCTACTTGGATCATTTCGTCATAATGTTTATAGATGACATCTTGATTTACTCGAAGTCGCGAGAAGAATATGAGGAACATCTGCGAATCTGTCTGCAAACTCTTAAGGATCATCAATTATATGCTAAATTTGAGAAGTGTGATTTCTGGCAAAGGGAAGTGAAATTCCTGGGCCACGTAGTGTCGGAAAAGGGAATATTAGTTGACCCTTCTAAAGTTGAGGCAATGGTGAAATGGGAGCAGCCCACGAATGTGTCAGAAGTCCGCAGCTTCCTTGGGACTAGCAGGATATTACAGAAGGTTCATCGAGGGGTTTTCAAAAAATCGCAAAACCATTGACTCACTTAATTGGAAAGTGGATACCATTCCGATGGGAAGAAGAGCAAGAGAAAGCCTTTCGTGAATTAAAAGAAAAACTGACGACTGCTCCAGTGCTCACAATACCGGTTGAAGGAGAGAAGTTCGTGGTATATACCGATGCGTCGTACCAAGGATTAGGATGCGTCCTTATGCAAGGAGGTAAGGTTATCGCTATGCATCGAGGCAGCTGAAGAATCACGAAAGAAACTACCCAACTCATGATTTAGAATTAGCAGCAGTGGTGTTTGCCCTAAAGATATGGAGGCATTATCTATACGGAGAGCAGTTTGAACTCTATACAGATCACAAGAGCTTGAAGTATCTGTTCGACCAGAAAGAATCAACATGCGTCAAAGGCGATGGGGTAGAGTATTTAAAGGATTTCTATTTTGATATTTGTTATCACCCAGGGCAAGGCAAATGTGGTGGCCGATGCATTAAGTAGGAAGAATCATCGACTTGCAGCTTGTATGACCATAAAGGAATGGAGGATGATCGATGCTATAAAGAATTATGATTTTGAACTAAAGTCGGGAGGAGAAAATTCCTATCTTAGCAGCTTGGTAGTCCGACCCTACACTGGTGAACAAAGTTATAGAAGCTCAGAAACATGACACATGGTTACAAGCTAAATCATGGAAGCATCAAAAGGAGATACACTCAACTGGAATATCGGAACAGACGGAGGAATTAGAAACCAACGAAGATTATGCGTCCCAGACATCACAGAATTAAAGGAGGAAATATTGAGTGAGGCACACCGATCAAGATTTACCATCCATCCGGGAAGCACAAAAATGTACCGCGACGTACGAAGACAATACTGGTGGAATAACCTGAAAAGAGACGTAGCAGAATTCGTATCTAAATGACTCACATGTCAACGAGTGAAGACTGAGCATCAGAAACCGTCAGGGTTGTTACAACCATTACCTATCGCTCAGTGGAAAATGGGAGCATATTACGATGGGGATTTCGTAACTGGATTCCCGAAAACCCAGGGAAACCACGATACGATATGGGTGATTGTCGATAGACTAACCAAATCTGCATATTTTATACCGATCTGTATGTCATACTCGATGGATAAATTGTGTAAACTTTATATCAAGGAAATAGTACGACTGCATGGAATCCCTGTATCGATTGTTTCTGATCGTGATTCAAGATTCACATCTAGATTCTGGAAAACTTTTCAGAAAGCAATGGGAACTACACTCGATTATAGTACGGCCTTTCACCCACAGACTGACGGACAGACAGAGCGGGTAAACCAGATACTCAAGGATATGCTTCGGTTATGCGCCCTAGATTTCAAAGGAAGTTGTGATGATCACTTACCCTTAATTGAATTCGCATATAATAACAGTTATCAGGCCAGCATCGAAATGGCGCCATACGAAGCTCTTTATGGAAGACCCTGCCGATCACCGAGCTGTTGGGCCGAATTCGGAGAAAAATGTCTACTCGGGCCAGAATTAGTACAAGAAACCTCGGAGAAAGTACACATCATAAGAGACCGAATCCGCACAGCACAGAGTCGACAGAAGAGTTACGCCGACAATCGCAGAAAAGAATTGGAATTTTTCGAAGGGCAGCATGTATTTTTAAAGGTCTCTCCTATGAAAGGGGTAATGCGATTTGTCATTCTTTTCTCTGAAGTTCTCGATTATCTTTGAAAATCTTCAAAATCCTCTAATTAGATTCCTGAAAGAGTTCTTAGTTCGTTCTTCTTTTCTCTCTTTTTTTCTTTATTTGAGCAGATCACTATGCCGTCGAAGAATCCTGCAAGGGCTTCCACTTCTTATCAACGGTCAAGTAGTCAGAGGATTTCAAACTCTTCTTCTGCTCGCAGATTCTTTCAAGATTTCTTACAAGACTCGATCATCCTGAAGAGTGGCCCAATTAGTGGATCTCAATGAAGACATCACTCTAGTTGCAATTCTTCTACGCCTTGATCCATCGCCTTATATTACCGCTATCTTAGATTTAACGACTCAAGTTCATAAGCTGGCACTGGCAGAAAATGAAGCACAACTCCATTGGATTATCCGATTCATTTTCCACGAAAGACGAATTGACTCTGCTGGAAGGTGTTGAGCCGATCATCATGGACTCCTTTCTTGACAATTGGACTGATGTGCATAATGCATCCTCGTCTCTGGCAAGCCATAAGACTCATCATAATTTCTTATTTATGATGCTCAGGCGATGGCTTCAACATGTCCTGCGATTGTGAATGCTGCTCAACAATCTGAAGGCCTTATTGCCAATTTGCCACTCTCGAAGGAATTTTTGAAGGATCTTGAAGTTGAAGCTGCACTGGAACAGGATGTTGCTGAGGACGTTCAGAAGCGAATCACGAGTATTATGGAGATCGTGTCCTAGGAATTGTAAGGGGAAGCCAGGGTGGAGACATTGAAAAAGGACATCTCCCAGCTGCTACAAGATTAGGCTCCATCATTAAGGAAGTGGTAATAGCAATGCTTTTGGCCATCTTTTCCCGTCTCTTCTAGTGATATGCTTATTGGAGTTGACTGGAGTTAAAGGGTTTTAAACTTCTGAAATATACTGACATTTTCAAGAACAATTATTACTAATTTGTTTAGTCCGTGCTATAATCAGATTTTTCTTTGGTATTTATAGATTATGCGTAATATTGAAACTCTTTTATGTCAGAATTACTTCCCTTTCATTGGGCTGCTTTGTTTATATGCTTCCGTTGAATCTGTCGGATTCTTTTGTTAGTGCGTATCCTATAATGGTGAATATTGAGCACCTTGCGCCTTTAGAGAAATACCCCTCCATACAAGCTTGTGTTGATCAGAAACGAGCATGTAACAATTGCCTATATATTCAAGGATCTAAAGTAATCATCACTCTTTGATGCCACATTTGTGATCTTAGATAATTCACCGACTTTACTGATTCCTTGATTTCCTAAGTTCTTCATTCAGTTTTATTCTTTCTTCGGTGCTTGAGAATATGGATTATTCCAAAGACATTGTAGAGACCAAATGAAGAACATAAAGATTACTCCAGATATAGTGTTCTGTGCATAATGCAGGGATTGCCCCAAGAATATTGCATCTCGCATATTAATATGAAGGTTGATCCAAAATATCGGGGTTGTCGTATATCATAGGAATTGATCCAGGAATTTTATGCTTGATAGGAAAAGTTGCTACTCCTTAATAATGATATATCCAAGCAATCTTCAATTATATTTTGTCATGAGAAAGAATATGATTCTCTTCGGGTGTAGACCAGAATTCTTGAATAAGCTTTGGCTTGCATGAATCAATAGTTGACCTTGCCAAATATCTCCGATAATCGGAATATAAGAAGCCAAATCAGACTTAGTCCATCACCGCCAATAATAGAGCGAAGAAGTCGGAGAATACTACCCATAATAAGAGTTCCATATAAAGAGAACAATGGCAAGGCATAGTATAAAGCTTGTACCGCTGACGATGCAACATATAATAGAGCCTTGTTAAATAAGTATCCGCAGGCATTCCCTATTAACTTAAGGCATTTCTTTAATATCATAGTATATGCAATTCTCACAGCTATGTAATTTTGTAAAAGAATTCATAATTTTAAATCATGTCATCATTGCATGTAATCGATGTTATTATAATATTTGTTGTCTTTAGCTACACAACATTTTATGCTATGTTACTTTTCCTATGATGGGCGGAACTACCCTAGAGTTCTTGTTAATAGGCACCTATCTAAAAGAGCACATGGGTTGGCTTATAGCGTGCACTGCGGCTTAGTTTGGCACACAGTTTTAGCTCGGAAGTGTTTGGAGCAACAACAGTTTTAGCTCATAAGTAGTTGGAGCAACCACAAATTTAGCTTATAAGTAGTTGGAGCAATGGTCTTATGTGTATGCTTTCATATAACTTTCAAGAGTTACTTACAATTTGCCGCTGCTAAGGGGTTCTCATACCACCGGTTCATCAGAGGGGCCCAATGAAGCTACCGGGGTGGTGAACTTTATAGGGTTTAGGCCGGCCTTCAGGGGCGCTTACACTACCTAGGTACCCAAATCCATGGTTGTCGGTCCGACAATAAGGGGAAAATCTCAACCATCCTATGTGTTACTACTAAAAACAAGCACATAAATCTGGGGGGGACATACGCACAGTTGACCGTGATCAAGCGGTAGCGCACTGCAGCCCCCTTTTTCTTCACTCCTATACCACCAAGTCCATACACGAGGGCTACATAGGCCTTCCTCATGGCGTTACTGTAGTAATAGGAAAGGCAGGTCACACAGATGAGTTTAGCCCATGGGGCTCTCAGTCGACCCCTAGGGTTGCGCTCTTTGCTGCCTTGACCCATAGAGCTCTCAGTCGGCCCATAAGGTCCCTACCCGTAGATTTCTCAATCGACTCATAGGGCGATTCTTTCTTGTCTGTGGAGCTCTCAGTCGACTCACAGAATTTTCTACCCATAGAGTTATAAGGTTCCTTGTAGGCTTGCATACTTTTGGCAATCATCTTTTCATTATTTCAGAATTTCTACCCAATTGACTTATAAGGTTCCTTGTAGGCTTGCATACTTTTGGCAATCATCTTTCATTATTCAGAATTTATACTTGATTGGCCTTTAAGGCTTTCACCACGTCTTGTTCATTCGTCGGCTTATTTATCGGTGATTATCATTTTCATGGTTCTAGCATTCCTCCTCTTTTCAGAGCATCTCTTCTTGGAAGGACCCTTGATTTCTTGACAAGGTCATTTCTTTCAAGAGGATTGTCGCACCCCAAGCTTCTGATAATCTTAGATAACCGACTTTTCAGATCAGCTTGGGAGATTTCAAGGCGGAGAAGAACATTGATGCAGGACATGAAAATTTACTATGACATGTAAGAAATCAGACTAAGATCACCAAAATAATTAAGCAATATTCAAAATTTCCACATCCTACAACAAGGTCAAACCATTCAATAGGGGAATCCGTGGAGATCCAAGCCTACACGCAAGTTAGGCTCATTCCAATCCAAAATAATCAATCTAATCAGTTCCAATGGATGTTGAAACCCTCAAGCTTGTGTAGGATTATTCCATCATTGATGGGATTCTCTAACCGCAAATTAGGGCAAAATTATTCCATCAATTTAATCCAAACATGCTTTCTGTTTTAGCTTTTCATTAATTCCTCGTTGTGAAAGTACATTGATATTCATGTCTTTTCCTTCACCCTATTCCTACCCCTTTTCATTGGGAGAATGCTTATTAAAGGGTTGGCGCAATCAAAATTTTATTCATGGCCTTCAAGGATACTATCGTTTGATAAATCAGCCGTTAATGGAGATTCCAATTCCTCACCCATCTTGATTTGTAATTCTGTAGGCCCCGTTGGAGAATACTTCAATGATGACGTATAGGCCATCCCATTTGGGTTTGAACTTGCCCCTTGTCTTGCGGGTCATCACGATCGGTCTCTTGAGCATTAGTACCAAATCCCCTTTTTTTGAAGGATCTGTATTTCACCTTTTTATCAAGGCAATGGATGTTCTGGCCTAATATAACTTCAAACGTTGTTGGGCGGCCAATCTCTTTTCATCCAGAGCATCTAGCTCTCGTAACCGAATTTGGATGTTTCATCTTCAGTAATCGATTGGTGGACTGCCACTCTTAAAGAAGCTACTTGTACTTTAATGGGCAAAACTACTTCAACTCCATATACTAGAGAATATGGTGTGGCTCCCGTTGCTCTCCGATGCGTTGTACGATAAGCCCACAACGCTTCGAGGAGCTTTTCATCCCAGTCTCTTTTATTCACACTCACCGTCTTTTTCAAGATCTTGACGATTGTCTTATTAAACGCCTTTGCTAATCCATTAGCTGTTGGATAATAGGGTGTGGAATAAGAATGTTTGATTCAGAATTTCTGGCACAGCTTGTCCATGTTTCTGTTCCTGAATGGTGTACTGTTATCTGTGATAATTTTCTGAGGTACACATGTCTATAGAGAATAGCATGCTGAATGAAATTTGTCACATCCTTCTCTTTTACACTACGTAGCGCAATAACTTCTGTCCGTTTGGAGAAGTAATCTGTGGTTGCCAAAATATATTGTCGTCCTCGTGAAGACGGGGGATTAATAGGGCCAATAACATCCAGTCCCCAAGTAGCAAACGGCCATGACGATACTATTTGATGTAGATCTTCAGGCGGCATATGTATAACATTGCCATGGATTTGGCACTCATGGCATCGCTTTGCATAATCTATAGCATCCTTAAACATGGTTGGCCAATAATAACCCATGCGATGCACACGATTACAGAGGTTTCTTCCCGCTTGGTGGGCTTCACATTCTCCTAAATGGGCTTCTCGCAATACATGTTCGGCCTCTCTAATATACAAGCACCTTAAAAACAGTTCATTATGAGATCTTCTATACAACACATCATTGTGTATTATGAATTTCATCGCCTTTTGCTTTATTTGCATTTTCATTGATGGTTCTTCAAGCAGAATTTCGTTTTTTAAGTAGTCAATGATCGGCTGGCGCCAATCTTCCATTGTTACTTCGCAACAAGAGACAGGCTTCACCTCACTGACACTTTCTTCAATCTCTACAGACGGCAGAAATCTCCATTCTTCTATTGTTACTTGAAGAGGACATCTGACAGTACACAAAAGAGCCACAGCCAAGCTTGCTAGTGCATTTGCTTTTCATTTTCTTTCCTGGGCACGTGATGTATAGAAATGTCTTTAAAGCTTTCAAAGAATTTCCTCGCTTTTTGGCAATATGGCAGCAATTCTGGTTTCCTTATCTCATATTCTATCGTAAGCTGATTTATAATTAACTGCGAGTCTCCGAATATTCTGACTGCTTGGATTTGCATTTCTTGTGCTATCTCTAGCCCGATAATGAGGGCGTTATATTCTACCTCATTATTTTTACAAGTTGTCCCTAACGTGAAGGAATAGAGCAAAAGATCTCGCTGCGGACTAATAAAGATTATTCCAGCACCTGCCCCCGTAGTCCTTGTAACCCCATCAAAATATATCTGCCAGGGTTTGTCCAGTTCTACCATGAATACATGCTCCTCTGGTAATTCATCCGACATTTCTTCTTTTTCAAAGGTCGGGTGCGCAGCCAGGAAATTTGTTTTCGCCTGCCCCTTAACTGCTTTGGAGGGTGTATATGATATGGTGAATTTTGATAGCAGCAGCATCCACTTGGCCAATCTTCCTGACAACATTGGTCGCGTCACGAGGTACTTGATCGGATCGGCCCGCGAGATTAGAATTATATCATGTGATAGACAATAATGTTGTAATTTTTGTACAACGACTATTAAAGCCAAACATGTCTTTTCAATCGGCGAATATTAATGCTCTGCCCCCACTAGCATTTGGCTTAAGGAATACAGAGCTCCCTCTTTTCCCTGTTCATTCTTCTGGGCTAGGAGAGCGCCAAGTGAGCTTTCACTGGCGGCGATATAAAGTATCAATGGTTATCCTTGGACTGGAGCAGTTAATACTAGCGGTTGTTTCAGTAACTGCTTGATTGACTCAAATGCGTTTTGGTAAGTTGAGCCCCATTCGAACTGTATCCCTTTTTTCATCAGATGGGCAAATGGCTCTGCCAGATTTGATATGAATCTTCGTATGTAAGCTAGCTTCCCTTGCTAACTTCTTAGTTCTCGCAACATTCTGGGTGGCGGCATTTCCTGGATCGCTTTGATCTTTCCAGGGTCTTACCTCTATTCCCTTGTGTTTGACAACAAATCCAAGGAATTTGCCCGAGGATACGCCAAATGCACATTTGAGTGGATTCATCTTTAGCTGCTTCTTTCATAAGCATCGGAATACTGATCGCAAATGTTCTCGATACTCCTCATGATCGTCTGACCACACTACTAAATCATCGACGTAGCATTCTACATATTTGTGCATCATGTCACCAAAAATACATTGCATGGCCCATTGGTAAGTGGCGCCAGCGTTCTTAAGACCGAATGGCATAACTTTATAGCAATAGATCCCCAACGACGTTCAGAAGGCTGTTGCTTCTTCATCTTCAGGCGCCATGTGTATTTGATTATAACCTGAATATCCGTCCATAAAGGACATAACAACATATCTTGTGGTGCTATCGATCAGCAACTCTATTATTGGTAGTGGAAAATCATCCTTCGAACATGCTTCATTCAAGTCTCTAAAGTTCACGCGTACTCTTATCTGACCAGTTTTCTTCTTAACCGGAACAATATTTGATATCCACTTAGGGTACTTTACTTCCCTAATAAATCCAACTTTAATCAACTCATTTATTTCTTCTTCAATCTTTGGTACCAAATCCGGGTGAAAACGTTGTTGTGCTTGCTTTATCGGTTTCTTTTCCTTAGATATGTTGAGTCTATGCATTGCTACTATAGGCTCTAGACAGGGCATTTCTGTGTAAGTCCACGCAAAGACGTCTTTATTTTCTTTTAGCACCTGATAATATTGTTCGGCCTCACTTTCTGTCAAACTGGCACTGATGTGAGTCGCGGTTCTTCCTCAGCTCCTTAGTTTATTTCGCGTAGCTAGTCAACAGTTGGCTACCCCCCGTCTTCTATTTGTGCTAGAGCCTTCTCTGGCTGAGCGACTTCTTTCCGTTCAAGTGGATTCTTTTGTTGTCCCATAGAGTCTAGCGGAAGAACTTCACTAATCATATTAACTTGTGTTGTCTCAAAAAATGCCCCCAGCCCCAACAACCTTTTGCGCTTCTGTACGATCACTGGAGTCAGGGTACCTTTTCCTATGTTTAAGCCAATCGACTTTCGCCAATCAAAATCCATAGACCGCATGATTTCGAGCTCCTTCGGTTTGAGACAAGTAATCATCATCTCGTCACCCTCATCCTTCATTCTGCTTTCTTCAGTCAACTGATGGCGTTTTTCCTTCTCTTTACCTAGCCATGAGCTTCTTGTTTCATTGGAGTGTCTACCATAATCCTCAACTTCCAAGCTTATTTGCCCCGGAAGGAGTATTGAGGGCGATACCCATTGGTTGTTCATTAGCTCGTATCTCTTATCTTGCACGGATACTACATTCATAACTACTTTCTTTCCCTTTTCTCTTTCCTTCCCCATAACGGTCTCTCCTATGTCGATCATTCTTTGCAGGATGGCCTTGATAGTAACACCTTTCGGTCAGATGTCCCAACATTTGGTGGTAATGGCAATAATATCTATCCTCTGTTTTACCAACTTCATCGGGACGTCGTAGCTGCGGTAATACAATTGTCCTTGTTCAACCAACTGATTCATCGTGTGGAGCACATCTCCCATTGCAAACGTGAATTCTTCTTGGTTATTGAATCACCTGTATCTTTTATCTGCAGGCCTATTATTGTAATAACTCCGTCCTTATCTTCTGGAATCCCTTGATTTATTTTGATATTCTGTTCTTCCTTTTGTCTTATCCGTCACATTTGTTAATGATCTGCTGGCGGTCCATCGTGTCGATTCTGTGCGGAGAGCGGGTATTTTCTTCACCATGTTTTCTAGAGCATGTGCTCTTATTGCTAATTCACAAAACGTATATACTTTTGCCTCGGTTAGGACAAAAGCAATCTCTAGTTCCATACACCCGATGCACATTTCTACCTGCTCAGTTTCTCATGTGAGGTGCTTACAAGACGCACTTAAAGCCCTCCAACGTGTGATAAACTTATTGACTGATTCTGATTCTCTCTGTCGGACGGCTGCCAATTCAGTCAAACCAACTTCTCTTTCGGTAGAGAAGAAACTTGTCATGAATGCTTCTTGCATTTGCTCCCAAGTATGTATAGACCCTGGGGCCAACGCGGTATACCATTTGAAAGCCTTACCTGTTCTGCATTTCCGTGTGTTCTGCGGGGTTCACTTGGTAAGGGGGAAAGCTTGACAGAATCGACCCAGGGACAAGATTGATTGCGTGTTGAATGTCCCGCTTGGGTGGAAGTTCGTCCTGTAAGTCATCCATCATTGAATCTACACTAGTCTCCCTCTCAATTTCACTCATGTTCACCATGGTAAGAGACTTAAATTGGGACTCTCCATCATTCAAGTCACACATGACATCTAGAAGTGGTGCGGTCTCAATCTCTTCAGACCTTTTCATCACTAGCACACACTCCTTCACGCCCAATAATGATGAGTGATGCATCAATTTCTTCTTCTTCATCACTGTCGATTTCAGGTACGTACTCAACCTCTTCATACACAACTTGTTTGAACCCTTCCAACTTGCCATTCACCAAGGCATTATCTCGCTCCTAGGGAAATATAATTGGTGGCAAACACTCTTCAAATTGCTCAGAAGCCGAGATTTCCTTAATGACGGGTTGGACCACTTTACAAGAAGGTGACCATATTGGTTCCCTTTTTGGACAGGAAGGTGGGACGATTCTTTCCTGGGTTAAGGGCCTTTGATGATAGGAGATGGGAAGATACTTTTCTTTTAAACGCTCTTTCATCTCATCCCATTGCGAGATCGGGGCTCCACATCTACGCTCAATTTTTCACTCCAAGTCCATCCAAAACGACTTGGCTTGACCCACCAATTTCAACTTGGCGAACCTCACTCGACAGCTCTCCGACATATCATACCAATCAAAATAATAATCCAAGTCTTCAAGCCAATCAAGGAATGTCTATCGGTCCATGTGACCATTAAAATATGCCAAATCATCGGAGTTCGGCTTTCCATTGGGTCTCGAAGGCCACACAACAACACTTAATGGCCCCGAGGATCTCAAGCGCCTATACTCCATTCATTACAGGTAGACTCTACAACTCGATGGACTGATTAACTCAAAACATGAATGAGATGAACCTAAATCTACGATGATACGCAAACCTTGAAAATTTTAGATTAGATGATAACTAGGATGTGAATCTGAAAAATTCAGATTTGGATCTAAAGATATTCAAACTTGGAAAATTCAGACCTAGATCCAACAAGTTGTAAGAATCTAAACAATTAAGATCTGAAATTTTGAATGCAAAATGAATCTGAAAATTTCAGATTTAGGTCTTTAAGAGACGCAAATTTGGAAAATCCAGGATTATGCACTAAAATCTGAAATTTCAGATTTAGGTCGAACAAGGATTGCAAATCTGAAAATTCAGACTTGGAATCAACATTAGACGCAAATCTTAAAATTTCCAGATTAATCCAGACTCATGTAATTCAGAAAATATAAATCATAGACTTTTGGATGACTCGATCTATGATGAACCATGCAAGAACCTACCAAAATTTGATGTAGGACAAGCCTATTCTGATCATGTTTGCATGTGAAACATATGAACATGGCGGAATCATGTAAACAAATCAATTTAACATTAAGCGAACATCATCATAACTAAGAAATCTATAAGAGAACATGTAATAGAAGGGGCCATCATCACATACATGCTGTACCAGGTTCAGATTCATGCGTGGATTGGATCCAGCGAAGAATAGAACCATCGATCTTGCATGGTTATGTCCAATCACTCAAGAGAACTCTCTAGTCTAGGAAATCGGATGATTTCTGAATAAGGAAATCACAAAATCTGAAGAAATGGGTGTAGGATTGAAATCTCAAGTTGTAGGTTGATGGAGAAGGTGAAAGAAGTAGAAGAAGAAAGAAGAAAGAAGATTTACCTTGTAGAAGAAGAAGAATCAGAGAAAAGAGGAAGAAAAGATGAGATGAGGGATGAAGAGAGATCCACAAGAGGAGAGGAGAGGAGCCACCAAAAGGGTTATCTTTTCTTTCATCAACATAACATAATAATGAGAAAGGTTTAGGGCAACACCCTTATAAAATTCGAAATTAAGCATAATTACCAAAATACCCTTACTAAAAAAATTTCAGAAAAATGACATTCGTGCAAAAAAAAAAAAAAAAAAAACATGCGTACATTGACTCAAAACTCAAATAAGTAAAAGTGCATGAGATAAACTCAAATCTAAGATTCCCAATGGGCTCCGATGATGGCGCGATGAAAGTGGGCCACAATGAACCAACGGTCCGATCACACTATTCTTGCGATCCAATGGTTTAATCATATCCTCCAAGCAACTTACACATGTGTAAGGTCTTCACCATGATCTAGGAACTTAGACTCGATCCAAGCTCATCATCAAACCATATGGACATTGGCATCGCTCATCTCCTGCACTGATACACTCGAAAAGGCCTGATGTCCTCATCACAATATATATAAAAAGGGCAAATGGCAACACAATCATCTTGGTCATTTATGTAGATGATATCCTCACCAACAATGACAAGCACTAAGGTGAAGAGCCTTTTGGCGAAAGCATTTGAAATGAAGGATCTAGAATAACTCAATACTTCCTTAGTATTGATGTGGCAAAGTTAGAGAAAGTGATATTTATATTCTAAAGAAAGCATGTTCTCTACTTAACTTCTAAGCCTGGTTTACTTGGAACTGTTGAAAGAGTGCATATGGACTGAGTTGAATAGGTTATGCATTGAGGTTGTGATACCCCAGCTTTGCCAAGATCCCAACACTTGTCCACAGTATGGTTCATCTCTTTGCAGTAGATAAAAATTCCCTGGCCTATATGCTGTCCAATCGAGCCACCAAGGAAACCATGCCCACGTCCTTTTCCTCCTGAACGAGCATCACGGCCAGCAGCTCATCCAACAACTTCAAACCCACCTATTGTAGAGAACCAGGCTGAAGTTTCACTCGATGGAGGTGCCATAGATGAGGATGAAGGTGCCAAGACGTAGCACTCTAGCAGAAACATCGAACAAGGGCACCACACTCTCACTTCCCAGGAGTTAACCTTCATTCCAACAATGTGGAATAACCTCTAGATAGTTTCCACAGATGTTAGTAACTGCAGGGTGGATTCCACAAAATCAGTAACTAAACTGAATTTCCAGCATATAGGGAGCTCCTTTTAAACATGTGGTATCCGTAGGATTAACTGCTTCAAGGGCTTCCAAACTCTACTTGGATGCACTATTCATGCTAGAAGACTCAAGTCATGCCAAAGTCAGTGAAGGGTTGATGACGGCATGATGTCAGCCCCTTGTTTCCCCTCCAAACTGAACATGCAGTCCCTTTCCCTAGCCAGTTTTAACTGTTCTGCTTCTGCTGCTGCTACTGTGGCTGACTGTTGGGCCCCTTTGAAAGTGTTTTAGGCCTGCATTGGTTCCTAATTTCCCCGTGAACTGATGATTGGCTAGCACTTGTGTCTTCTCCTCTCTTTTTTTATGGTTTGCATCCCAATATCATTACCCATATGTTTTTACCACAATTCTTTCCAACTAGAAACTCTAGAAGTCCATTTCTTTTCCACATCTCACGTCTCCTCTCTCCATACTTTTTTTAGATCTCTCCATACTTCCAAAGCAGTATTACACAATGTGCTGCCTGAGAGTTCATATAGTACCCTCGGGTTTTTAGTTCATACGAGGGAGTTAATGGTTCAGTTATCCAAGCTATTTATTTGATGGATGGTCCATGCACCACAATCACTGGATTGTCCTATCCATAATAATTTGGCCTCTTTAGGGTTGAATATGAACAGTGCTGTATTTTCTTTCTTAAATATCTATTTTCTGGAAACATATCAGAAGGTTAGGATTTTTTTCCATATTGGAGATTGGTTCCAATGATAGCAACAGTTTTACAAGCTGAAAACACAAAAACACTGCACAAACTCTTGGGATGACAATTGTATAATCTCATTTCCAAACAGAAAAAATGTGAATGTTTTTGCAAAACTTATTGATGGTCCTCTACAGCACCCTCATCTTAGTAGAGATGTACATTTCAGTCCTCTTCTGCAGTTTCTTGTATAATGCTCTAGCATCTGTACATTAGGGGGCCCATTGTTTGGTTATTCAGATGATTCATTTTTGTGGGCCCATTGTGCATATGTGATGCCCTTAATATTCTGAGCAGGAAATCCTAACCATCCAGCTGATGGAACGTTCCTCTTTATCAGTGGAACTCCTCTCATTTCTTGTCATTTTCCACCCCGAGTTCGAGTGGGATATGCAATTTGGGCCATTCCCATCTCACTTGTAAGTTGGGTGGACAACCAATTGGCTGCAAACCAGGGAACTTCCAAAAGATTAATAAGGGCGTGTTTGTTAGCCTCTTAAAAATGAGTTCATCTCATTATAGTCAATTGCAATTATGTAGTAGAGATCCTTTTTTTTTTTTCCTTAAGGATTACAAATAATCTTGATAACCAAAAATCTATATAATCTCTAATGCATGATCAATATATCTAACTAAAATGAGTTGAACTCATTTTAAGTGGCTGCCAAAGAGGGCCTAAGATGGTCTAATCAGGAAAATATTTGGTGCTGGATCCATCTGAACTAGGTCCTGAAAGATGAATGGTCTGAATTTCCTAACTATGGACCCCACCTGACCAAGGAGTTTAGCCACACAGAAGAGTTTTTAACTTCTGTTATAGAATGATCCAGTAAAACTCCAATGCATCGTCATATGATTGATTGTGTTCAAGCATGGATGGTTTAATGTACAGACTATCTCATCAATCAAAAGTTTTTTTTTTTTTTTTTTTCCCTTAAAATTTTTCCCTTTTGCAAAAACAGGATTAGTAAATTGAAATTGTTGGAACAAGATTTTGATGATGATGACATCGACATTGATGAGGATGTGAATTGTTGCCTATATTTGTCTTTGACCATCTGTTTGCAAGCTTTCAATCAGCTAAGTTGATCTTTTTATTTGTGGCCAATACACAAAATAAGTAAGACATAAGAGAAGTGAGATCCAGTGTAAACTCTTCTTACCTTATTTTGGGGAAATCCCTTAGCATGGTCTGATGATCATGACCATCTGAATAAGGGCGTTGAAATTTTTTACATTAAGAGAGAAATGGCCATAGAATGCATTTTGCAGGCCGTTGATCAAATAGCTTTTGTCATCCAATCAGGATGATTTTATGTCATTTAATCAGTGGTCAACCCGAACTGTGGGCTCCATATAGGAATTTAAACTGTGCAAGGGAAGAGGAATTTCGTACTAGGATCATTCTGCAACATGAGGTGTAACAGTCTGCTTTATTAATTGATGAAGTTTATTGTGTGATCTTTCTCATGATGTGTTAATGTGTGTGCATGTGCTGCAGTTCCCCTCTCTGTATACGCTTTCACCCTCCCCCTTCCATACATTGGCGTCGCATCCTCCCTACCTCCAGGCTTCGTAGGTGGTGGCATTGTGCTCTTTGTTGGGCTGCTAGTATACTGTTGGACGCCCCCAATTAGGACCACCCCGGCACTTGACTAATATAACATCCTCAGCAATCGATGACCAAGAAAAAACCAAACCAAACTGCCAATGTTTTGTTTCGGCAGAGATTGTTTTGCCCAATATATGATTGTTGTGACTTTCAAATAAGAGTGAGGTTTCACCTCCAGTGCAGAGAAAGCAATTGTAAACACGGGGGGTCTGGAGTCCCTCTACTTAATGACAGGGCAAGAAAGAAGGGATTCTCCCATGTAAAAACATATAACAGATTTCCCTGGAAATTAAAATATTTCCTTTCCTGTTGTTTCTTTATGGATTGCATCAATAGGAATTGTATGATCCTCACCCTGTGGATATCCACAGTATGCTTGGATTTTTCAGTTTGTACAAGTTGGAGCCACTATTCAGTGATCCAGACTATTGGTATGATGCAACCTGCTGTAGATGAGCATGCCCCAAAAAACTTCCCAATTGGAAGATCCTAGCCACCAAAATTGTGGGCCACTTTTTTAGTCAAATGTATGCTGTTGATGTGCTTATCTTTCTTAATTGTCTAGTTTCAGGCCACAAAGTGGAAGTATAAGATTGTCTTCTCAAGCAGATTTTTTTGGCTCACAATCCAACCACGGAGGGGCCCAACAGTCTGGATTAACAGATGTGCAGATGTGGTATCCTAATCATGATAACTAAAAACCCAGGCATGCTCTGCATATCCACAGGACATGGGTCATATAATCCCTCTTGCATTGGAAAGAAGTAGAGAAAAATCATAGAAGCAAGCAACATAATCTCTGTGCTATTGGTTGTTGCTCACTATTCTTTGGTCACACGTGTGAGATGTGTGCGGGCATGCCAGAACCGATTGTGCCGTTTGATTCAAATCGAACAACGATGACCTCGAGTGCTAGAATAGACAAATATGATGTGATCAGCTATATATATGGCCAAAATCTGTGTAGATCGGCCACTTATTTAGCCACTCGCTAAGTTGTTTAAATAGAATCAGGCGATACTTGGACGGTGGAGTTCATCCTCCAAAGATGGGTTGCACTCTTGCCTTTCGTAAAAGGACTTTTCAATATAAAACCAGGTAATGTAAATCAAATAACAAAAGGGAATACTTACAATCGGTCGCTTGGAACAAACTGTAGTTCGCATTTCGGGACTAAATACACTATCAAACTAAGTCTAGCATATGAGCGTAGACTTTTGCTAATATTACCATTACTGCTACTGGATTCTAGCTATAGAAAAACCCTAGTCGGAGGAGTTGTCAAGTCTCCACTTCGATCCTCTCCTCCTCCAGTAACTTTAGTACTCTTCTAGGATGGATTGGGAAGACTGTAGAGGTGTTCTTTTATAGAAAATCGCACCACCACCTTGGAATCTTCGAGAATTAACGTTAGGAGTTACGTAATCGAGTTGGAGGACGACCAGTCGCAGCCTCTGGCCGATCGGTCCTTGTTTACACAGCAACGGTTAAAACAAAAAATCGGACTTTGAGTTCTCTTGAGCGACCGATCGAAAATGGCCAATTTTTGCCCAGCAAGGTTTGAGAAAATCTTCCTTCCACTTTTGATCCTCAAACTAGTTGGACAACCAGTCTTTGCTCTCAACGACTGATCAGGCGACCAGTATGAAACTACTGTTTTTAGTCTAGCAAGCACAGCACGTGTTCTTAAAAAATTAACCAGTTAGCCGACCGATCCTTGGCTTTGGACGACCAGTCCTCGAACTATAAATTTTTATTTTTTTTATTTTTTCTTGTTCTCCTTTCTTCCTTGCTTTCTTTCTCTACCTCTTGGCTCATCTTCCACTTGTCTTCAATGTATGTTAAAGTGATCCTTTTATCATAGAATTCATGAGGTTTCTCTCTCGTTCCTATAAACACAAATACACATATAAGATAGATCTTTTAACAATCAAAACCAAATAAATGTGTGATGAATTGATGTTAGAATATGCACAATTTAGAGCACAACACACCCCCTAACAAGCGTTTTGCTAGTCCCAAGCAAAACATGCGTGAAAAAAATCCGATGCCCTGACTCAAAGCCTCTTTCAGAAACTATACTTCTATAAACTCCAAGATATGTGAATGTGAAATTCAGAAATAAGTAGCGATCAACTTCAAAATCTTAATCCTCCTAAAACATAGTAGTGCTTCCAATAGAGTCTCCGCTGATTATTGACAAATAAAATGATCTAAACAAGTGTGGTCTTGTGTGCTCAATGAATGTTCAACTCATCTACTTTCAAGTTTACCCTTCTTTTCATAGATCAACTAGACTATAGAACTAAAAAGTGTACAGATGAACAACAAGCCTACGACAGGAATTTTCCTTACCGTTCTTATCGATGGCTTTCACATTACTTCCCATTACCAGCTTGAGTTATAGGCCCTCCATTGGTTAGTGATAGGTAGCCCTTTTCGATATATTTCAACAATTTTTTCAACTTCACTCTTCTTTTCTCTTTTTTTTCACTCTTTTTTTCTTTCAAAATGCCATAAGATAGAATTTTTAGAAATCCATATCTCAAATTTATTTTCTTTCAATATTTCCTAAGCGTGATGGACAAAGTTCCCCATCTTGGTCCCTCAACACCGTAGATCATGATATAACCAATCTAAAAATACTTTCTAATCCTTCATGAGAATCGTGTAATGTGAAGTAGAATCCAAAAGTGTTCAAAATTTTTTATCAATCAAATAAAAGAGGGAAACTCATATAGAAAACTACTATATAATAGAAATTTTAAAAGATTCAAAATCAAATCACTTCGTATCCCTTTCTCTCATATTCACATATATCCAAGTCCATAGAAATAAAACTTCCAAAAGAGTTTAAAAGTCAGGAAATCAAAAAAAAATTCCTACAAAAATTACTCAAAACGTCACAAAAATACTGGATTCATCTACGAATCTTACCCCCAACCAAAATATTACATTGTCCTCAATGTAAAAACATATGCAACATGTAATGACATGAGAGCAATGACAAAAATAAAGGAGAGTGAGAACGAGAGTACCTGAGAGAGTAAAAAAATGGCCTCCAACAACTAATCCTAACAAAAAAAAAATCAGAAAATAACATAATTCTGATCTACTCTATACCTCCGTCAGACTAGGAGATCAAATATCCTGATAAACAGGATCATTCAGAGGAATGAACATGTCCCCCGAATCAAATTTCTCAACAAATGGTTTTAATCTTTGTACGTTCAGTTTTAAAACAGTTATCATTCACTGAATTCTCTATCTCGACAGCCCCATGAGAAAATACTTCTTTAACAATATGTGGGCCAGTCCATCGAGATCTCAATTTACCCGAAAAAGGTATAATCGTGAATTATACAAGAGTACTTTTTGGTCGGGATGAAATGATTTTTTGAAGATGTTTTTATCATGGAATGCCTTCATCCTACTCTTGTATATTCGTGAACTTTCATAAGCATCGTTCCAGATCTCGTCAAACTCGTTCAAATGGAGTTTGTAAAGCGAGATAGCCTTGTCACCATTGAAATTTAATGCTCGAATTGCCCAATAGATTTTGTGTTCAAGTTCCATGGGCAAGTGGCAAGTCTTCCCATAAACAAGTCTATATGGGGACATTTTAATCGGGGTCTTATACGTCGTACGGTAAGCCCAAAATGCATCAACTAATCTCAACGACCAATCTTTGCCGTCTGGATTTACCGTCTTCTCAAGAATGTGTTTAATTTTTCGATTGAAAATTTTAGCTTGCTCACTTGTTTATGGGTGGTATGGGGTTCTCACTTTATGCGATATACTATATTTCTTCATTAAACTCTTAAAAGGCCTATTGCAAAAGTGAGAGCCACCATCACTTATAATGGCTCTAGGTGTTCCAAATCTAGACAATATATTTTCTTTTAAAAATTATAAAACAATGCGATGATCATTGATTCTACAAGGAATCGCCTCTACCCACTTGGACACATACTCTACCGCTAGCAATATGTAGACATATCCAAAAGATAAGGGGAATGGTCCCATGAAATTGATGCCCCAACAATCAAATACTTTAATATGTTGGATCAGGTTGAGAGACATCATATTCCTACGAGACAATCCTCCTAACTTTTGATAATACTCGCATGCTTTACAAAACTGGTGGGTGTCTCGAAACATAATAGGCCAATAAAAATCACACTGCAGAATTTTTATCATGGTTTTCTTGGCGAAAAAGTGACCACCACACGCTTAAGCATGACAAAAGGAGATAACATAATTTTGTTCATCATTAGGGACACATCTCCTTATTATTTGGTCTGGGCAATACTTAAACAATAAAGGTTCATCCTAGAAAAATCTGCACACTTCCCTTAAGAATTTTCATTTGTCTTGCGCAGTCCCATGTATCGGCATCGCACTTGTCAAAAGATAATTCGCTATATCAATGTACTATGGTGGATGCATGGCAACAAAGAGTTTCTCATCACGGAATAAGTCCTCAATTGGTGATTCGTCAATGGAATCGGGCAAAACTAGGCGAGATAGATGATCTTTCACCACGTTCTCTACTCCCTTCTTATCCTTAATCTCTAAGTCAAATTCCTGAAGGAGTAGGATCCACCTAAGCAAACAGAGCATAGCGTCCTTCTTAGAAAGAAAGTACTTCAGTGCTGCATGATCCGTGTAAATGATTACCTAGGATCCTACCAAGTAAGGCCTGAATTTATCCAAAGCAAAAACCACGGCTAGGAGCTCTTTCTCTGTAGTCGAGTAATTGACTTGGGCCGGATTCAAAGTCCTACCCGCATAGTAGATGACGTGGGGCTTCTTATCCTTCCTTTGTCCTAGCACCGCCCCAATAGCATAGTCGCTCTCATCACACATTAAATCAAAAGGAAGAGATCAATCTGGTGATTGCATGATGGGTGCGGTTGTCAACATGTCCTTTAGCTTTGAAAAAGCTTCTTGACATTCAGCACTCCACTCAAATTGGTTATCCTTTTGGAGGAGATTACATAAGGGCCTAGAGATTTAGCTGAAATCCTTTATGAATCTCCTATAAAACCTGACGTGTCCAAGGAAAGACCGCCCATCGCGTATGATCTTCCTTGTGACGCTAACTATCTTTGCATTTACATCTTGTTCTTCTCTAAGGATGTAAATTCCTCCATTCTCCTTTTGTTGAGGAGGCCTGAGGTTACTAGATTTATTCGAGGTGTCCCAAGATTGGGCATTCTCGGCCGACATATCCAAGTAACTCTATGCATCCTCGGGGTCCTTGCTCATGAACTCGCCGTTACACATTATCTCTACGAATTGGAGCATGTTTGAGTTCAATCCTTCATAAAAGAAGCTTATGATTCACCAAATCTCGTAGCCATGATGTGGACAAGCAAGTAAGAGGTCCTTGTATCTCTCCCAACTTTGGAAGAAAGTTTTACCTTCTTTGACTGAAAAATTCATAATGGCTCGTCGAAGGATATTCATTTTCTGAGTTGGGAAGAACTTTTTCAAAAATTCTTGGGTCATCTCATTCCATGTCCCAATCAACCTCGCTCTTAGAGAATGAAACCAAGTTTTAGCTCTTTCTTTCAAAGAGAAATGCAATAACTTAACTTTGATTACATCCTCAGTCACATTATTGTAATGCAAAGTGGCTACTACCTCATCAAATTCCTTTAGATGTAAGTATGGGCTCTCAAAATCTAGGCCCATGAAACTTAGGTAGAATTATATCCCCGGCTTAAAATCAATTGTTCTGGCATTGGTTGGAAAAATGATGCATGAAGGTGTAGTTGCCCTAGCCGGTTGTAGGTAATCACATAAAACTCTCATTGGAGGAGCATTGTGCACCTCATTGTCTCCTACATCTTCTCGATTTGTATTTGTAGTTGGAGTAGGAGGGGGAGGATTCATAACGGGTGTTTTAGCCATACTTCCCGAACTTTCGCAACTTTCCATATATTTTCTCACTCGTTTTTTAACCGACTTTAATTAAACCTCCTTCGGTTTGGAAACGGTTTGTGTGGTCACGTTTCCATCGGGACATAAACCACGCAAACATGATCTATATTAAAACCTAAGAACTAAATCCTAAAAATAAAAATATGGAAACTACTAAAATCTGAAGAAAAAAAAAAACTGAACTAGAAGGAGTTCTAAGTTAGAAGGATGTTACCACAACACTTGAACTAGATGAAATTCGTACAAAACAAAACAAACATTGTTAGTTTTAGAAAATAAAAAAACTAGTTATAGAAAAACTGAAAATCCTACCTAACTAAAAAAACTACTCTATAGCTACTAGAACAATTAGAACCGTTTAGCCTACAAATCCCCGGCAACGGCGCCAAAAACTTATTCGTCAACCCCAAGTGCAAGGTTGTGATGTAGTAATAATCGATCGTGAGACCGAGATCGTCCTCAGGGATTGGAGATTAAACTAATTCCAACTTTTCTAATAACTTGAAGTAGTAAAATTCAGGAATTCAGAGATTTAGAACTAAGTGAAAAGAGAGAAGTAAATAAGAAAAAATCTGACAGTAAAGAATAACTAGAGCGCCAAGGATTCACTTGTAGTAGATCAATGCCAATTAATTTTTCAAGCACAAATACAATTGGAAACAAAGTCTTATCTCTCATCCAATTGGAATATATTGCATTCAACACATAACAGTTCAAACTCAATCTAGAAATTTAAATCTAGTTCTAATGAAGCATAAAGAAGATGAACTTGTAGCCTTCGAAGTAACAGTCATACCAGGAGATAATGGTTTGCTCCAGGGTTACTACAATTCAAATTTCATTAAACTATGGTGATCATTTTCAGAAATTTATAAGTAATTTGTGTCCAAAGCACACAAACTCTAAAAAATCATCTAAAAATACCAATTTTATTCAAACTAGAACTTGAAAATCCAAAACCAAAGTTTAAAGTACTTGTATGAACGAATAAAGCATCAAATCTAACTACAAGCTTCACCTCTTAGCCCTAGCTAAGAGGTCTAGTCAATCATAGACATGAATGAACTAGAATCTAATAGAAAAACTAAGAAAAACATAGTAAAACTAGAAAAATCCTAGTCGAATGAGTTGTAGACTCTCCACTTCAATCCTCTCCACCTCCAACAACTTTAGAACTCTCATAAGATGGATTGGGAAGACTGTAGAGGTGTCCTTTTATAGAAAATCGAAGCACCGCCTTGGAATCTTCAAGAATTCGCGTAAGGAGTTGCGCAGTCGAGTCGGTGGACAACCAGTCGCAGCCCCTAGCCAACCGATCCTTGCTTACACAGCAACAGTTAAAACAGAAAATCGGACTTTGAGTTCTTTTAGTTGACCAGTCAGGCAACCGGTAGAAAATGGCCAATTTTTATCCAACAAGGTTTGAGAAAATCTTCCTTCCACTTTTAATTGTCAGACCGTTGCTCTCAACGACCAGCCCGGCGACCAGTCTGAAACTGTTGTTTTCAGTTTAGAGAGCATAAAACGTATTCTTAATAAATCGACCGGTCAGCCGATCGGTCCTTAGCTTCGGACCATTGGTCCTCAGACTATAAATTTGTATTTTTTTCTCTTTTCTTTTTCTCCATTCTTCCTTGCTTCCTTTCTCCACCTCTTAACTCATCTTCCACTTGTCTTTAATATATGCTAAAGTAGTCCTTTTATCATAAAATTCATGAGATTTCTCTCTCATTCCTACAAACACAAATGCACATATAAGATAGGTCTTTTAACAATCAAAACTAAGTAAATGCGTGAAGGATTGAGGTTAAAATATGCACAATTCAAAGCTCAATAGTCTTCCTCTATGGGGGCACATAGGAAGTGTTGGTAGAAGGCACTTGAGGATTGTTGCTAACATTAGCAATCGGTCCGTTTCTCCAACTAAGTTAGGATGGTTCCTCCAATTAGGATTATACGTGTTTGACATTGGGGCAGTAAAGGGCTTTTAGTAAGTATTCATGGCATTGGCTTGATCGTGCAACACTTCTTAAAAAGATGGGATTGTAAGACAATAATTGGTCAGGTGCACATCACTCTTACAAATGCCACAAACACCTTCAATCTCCCTGGCTTTAATAGAGTTGACCTTCCTTAATTACATGGCTTCTACTTTACGTGTGAGCCCTGTTATCTTTGCATTGACATCGTCACCCTCAGTTAGAAGATAAATATCTCTTTTTTCCTTTGGCTCAGGCTTGGACTTAGCGGGTTTGTTAGATGTGTCCCAAGATTGGGCATTTTCTGCTAAGAAGTCAAAAGTATTCTCAAGCCTCATCAGAACCTTTGCTCATGAACTCACCATTACACATCATTTCTACGAATTGGAGCATGTCTGAGCTCAATCCATTATAGAAGAAGCTAATCACGTGCCATGTTTCGTAGCAATGATGTGGGCAGGAAGTACGAGTTCCTTGAAACATTCCCAACACTGGAAAAAAAGTTTCATTCTCTTTTTGAGAGAAATTCATTATATCTCGTCTTAGGGTGTGGGTCTTGTGAATAGGGAAAAACTTTTTAAGAAACTCCCTAGCCATCTCTTGCCATGTCCCTATTATTTTAGGCCTTAAGGAGTGCAGCCAAGACTTGACTTTCTCCTTCAAAGAAAAATGAAATAGTTTTAGCCTAACCACGTCATCAAAGACATTGTCATAATGCAAAGTAGCGATTACTTAATCAAATTCCCTCAAATTCAAGTAGGCACTTTCAGAATTGAGTCCATGAAATTTAGGAAGTAACTGTATTACTCCAGGTTTGAAATCAATGTTGCCCGCATTTACTGAAAAAACCATACAAGGAGCACTGGTTCTTGTAAGTTGTAAGTAATCACGTAGATTCCTAAATGGTGGCTCTTTGTTCACTTCATTTTCATCTTGATCATATTTATTTTTGGCCAAGGTTAACTCACAAGTATTGGGAAGTTTTTTAACACAGTGATCGGACAATCCTTCAACCAATATTTTATCACTTAGAAGACGTCTTATGTGATCTGTTCGCTCGCCTCAAGTGCAAGGCTGTGATGTAGTAATAATTTGATCATGAGACCGAGATCGTCCTCAGGGATTGTCATAACAATTCTGAATTATGTAACTAGGATAAGCAAAATTTAGAATTATATTAAAGGATGGATTTTAAGAACATAAAACTATAAAATAAATCAGGAAATTAAATACGAGAGCGCCAAGGATCCACTTATAATCATTCACAATGTCAATTCAACCATTTAATCCAATAACTCAATTGGAATCGGAGTTCTATCCCTATCCAATCGGAATATAGAGTAATCAAATCATCTTAACATATCTAACATGGATGGATCATTTACTGATATGGTTCTCTCATAACAACTAAGGCATTGAGCGTATCCAATCACACAGCTCAATCCTACACAAAACAAGTGAGATCACATTCATGGTTCTTCCTCGAGTCTTATCACTAGACTTGATTTGGAAGCATGAATTGAACTTCAATTAAACCAACATCAACATATAAAACATCCACCTAAAATAAAATCAAAAGATAAGAATTTCTTCTAGTTTAGTTCTAGATAAGCACTTAGGAAACTTGGTTTGTAAGATCACCTAGCATCTAACATATCATGATAGATCTAAGATCTCTACAACCCAAAATCCTATCAACAACACCCCATTAATCAAAATCAGTAAATCAAAACATCTCATGTAAGCATAATCACAAGAGATAGAAGATTAGATTAAAAATATCAACTTTATTTCAAACTAGAATTAGAAGTGTTCTTCATTAAATCCAAAAGTACTTGAATTAAACTAAAGCAAGTATTGTAAACAACTATAAGCTTCACCTCTTAGCCCTAACTAAGAGGTTTAGCCAACCATTACGAAGTTGAACTAAAACTCAAAGGAAAAACTACTAAAAACATAAATAAACTAAAAAAAACCGCATTCAGAGGAGTTGTAGACGCTCCACGACGATCTTCTTCACCTCCCACGAACTTAAATCTCTTTTAGGATGCCTTAGGAGCGTAGCGGAGGTGTCCTTTTATAGCCACGATGCACCACCGCTGTGGAATCTTCTAGATTTTGCAAAAGACTTACGCAATTAAGTCGGTGGCCGATTGATCGATTGATCTGGGTGATCAATCAGTTGTTCTGGATCAACTGTAAAAACAGAATTCTGGACATCTGGGCAATCAGCCGATTGATCATAAGAGGTTGGGCAATCAATCGCAAGTACGATTTTTAGTCCAACAAAATCCAGTAGCAATTTCAGCAATTCTGCAGATGGGCGATCAATCGCAAGTGGCCTGTCGATCAATCGACAACCCACACTTTTGTCTAGCAACACTTCAGCGCTTCTGGAGGATTTGAGATCAATTTCAAATGGCTAGAGATCAATCGAAACTGGCTTGTAGATCAATCTACAATGGCATGTAGATCAATCTAAAAATATGAAACTTTCAAATTTTATCTTCTAAGCTTTTAATCTTTAATACTTGGTTTCTTCATGTCTCTTGATTGTTGGAACTTGTTCTTTTGAAGCTCTAAATCATCAGACTTGGCTCAATTTCTCACAAATCTCTCTCGATCTCCTACGTACATGAAAACACACTTAAGTTAGTTTATTAACCATATTGTTTCATGTAAACATAGTATGAAATTAGGGATAAATATGCAATATTCTAGGCTCAACATGATCATGTGTTCACTTGAGCATAAACACTAAGTAAAGAGATAAGGGAAGAGGTTACCCGATAAGAAGAGTATGCAACTATGGATAATCCCCAAAAACAAAACAAAGATGTTAGCAAGTATTAACGATATATATACAAAAACTAATTCCAAAAATATTCTTAAATGGTTACAATCCTCGGCAACGACGCTAAAAAACTTGCTACAGTCCGAAGATGGCACACCCAAGTGCAGGTAGGGAAGTAGTAATTAAAATACTCGGTGAGACTGGGGTTAAACCACAAGGATTGGAGTTAAGAATACTTAGAGGAATTAGTTTAAGTAGAAGAGATGAAATTCGCTTTATTCCATAAGTGGAGCAAGTTGTGTGTGTGATGAAAACAAGAATAAGAAAGGGCTAAGGCATTAGGGATCCACATTTGGTTAATTCATAACGTTGATTCTTGGGTTCAACTATAACTCAATTGGAATCAAATAAAGATCCGTCTTAATCGGAAGATAAAACGGTTAAATTACTTGCATATATCATAAAAGATAGTGTTCTTGACCGATTGATCTGACTATGGAGTACTCGTTAGTTGATCGCAGGGAATTACAAGCATCCACTATGCCCAGAGTTGATAATGGATCAAGGAATTATACAGATTAACAACTTTGCCAAAAATTCAATCGATAAGATCACAATTCATAAAATCACATGCACACTTACAGAATAGGAGGCCTTGATTGATCGATCCAACTGTTAAGATCTCGTCTATTGATCGCATTGAATCTAAAACATCCACTGTACCCAGTGTCTACAGTGGATTAAAGGATTTTATAGATTGATGACTTTACCTGTACTAACTCGATGACCGTAGGGAATCTTAAGCATCCATCGTGTCCAGAGTCGACGATGGATCGAAGGACTTTATCGATCATGAACTAGTTAATTGGTGTGTAAGGAATTCCAAGCATCCATCATGCCCGTAGTCTACGATGGATCAAGGGGCGTGCACAACAATAGCTTCTGCCAAGGTAGATAACCACACCAATCGAACAAAGAGTTCCAATATTTACACCACCATGTTGAACCAAGAGAACCAAAGCTTGCAAATATCACCAAAGGCTTCACCCCTAGACTTAGCTAAGAGTTTAGCCAACCATTCTACAAATGGAAAACTACTACTAAATAAAAACTAAACTTCTAAAAAAAAATAGAAAAGAAAGAAAGAAAAACTAGAGAAGAGAGGAGTCGTAGAGAATTGGATTTTTGGATGGTGAGAATGAGAAGAGGGGGTCCCTTTTTATAGGCTCTTCGGGAGGCTTGGAGTTAGGTTCCACTCCAGACCTAGAAAAAGCACTCTAGGTTTGGAATGCACCTCTCTCATTTTGCTTTTGGAGCCCATAGATGGAAGAGGATGGAGAGAGAGCTTTCTTGGCCCAAGGATGAAAGATAACTGGGCGAGTTAACTAGGTGAGTTAACTGGGTAAATAAGTTAGAGTTGACTGGGTCCACATGAAGAATTTGGAGAATCTGGACCGTCTGATGGAGTTGTCCACCTGATGAACGATGTAGATACACATTGATGGAGATGAGGCTGGAATCTGAGATGGCCGTTGAATGCTTGTTGGCTCCACACATGTAGAAGATGAGAGGGTGGATTGAAGATGGGTTGAAGTGGGGTCCACTTGCAGCGGCTTGTGGAGCTTGATGGAGCTGATGACGTCCACCTTACTGGCCTCGATGGAAACTCCTTTGGAGTAGCTGGACGGCTAGGATCTCCAGCTGGTAGTTACTGATGTATGGTGATGTTGGACGGCTGGATTTGCTGCACGTGATCAGCACACGTGTAAGGAGGGGCCTGTGATGGACGGCTGCTAACGGTTGGATTGGACGGATGAGCAGCTGGCCTTGATCAGCTGACCATTAATCAGTTGCTGGTTGGGGACAGACGTCCATTGTTGCTGGGCGTTGAAGTGAGATCTGGAAAATGGATGGTGGTGGATGGGGGTGTTACACGTGTGAGCTGGAACTCCTCCACTAGTTACTGTGGCTGATAGACGGATGAGATTTAAGGACGTCCATTCCTCTTGCATGGCAGTTGGCACGTGAGGAAGGTGAGTTGGACGGTCAGTCAGATGGATTGGACTGGTGACTGGCACGTGTACTGGGGTTGGATGAAGAGCAGCCTGGTGATTGACGTCCCTGCTTGGAAGATGGACGTATGGACCTGATGCCTGCTTACCGTTGATGAACGGGTCCACCTAGCTAGATGGAGGGCTCATTTGATGGATGGCATGAAAGGATGATGGAGCTGCTCATTGGGTGAACGGCTGCCACGTTGGACTGATGGTGGTGGAATCATGCTAAGATCTGTGTGTTCCACTGCTGATGAACGACTTCTTCCATCTCAACCGTACAGTATGATCTAGCCTTCGATCTTTACGACCCGATTTCCTTCTGAGCTGCCCCATGCTTGATCTTGCTCTCTTTTGTGCCTTTAAACGTCCTGATTGGCTCGGATCTTGTCCAACCTCTCCTGATCACCTGAACATTAAAAATTTGCTTAATGAGGGATAATTAATCGGAAAAACAATGATAATGCGTTAAGTAACTAGGGTCAATTATACAAAATTAAGCACTCATCACTTATAATCTTTTGATTTCGTAGTGTTCAAAGAGTTCCTTTTATTGATTCATAGGAAGTTTGAACAAGCATGATACTAGTTCAAAAAAGCCACAGTCTTAACTCCTGTTCTTAGGGTTTAAACTGAATGTTGTAGAATAAAGTTGGTCGTTGAAGAAGCCTGAAGACCCGCGAATCTAGAGAGTTCTTATGGACACGTATGCGCCACCTGCGAGCGCCTCTGACTCCGTAAAGTCGCGACTAGACCATTCGACTAACAAGCCTACCTGGTCGCGTCTCATATATCGGACAAATCTGCGACTTCTATACGCTCCCAATATACGAGCAGGACTGGTCTTTGGTCGTCGGGTAGGGACACTCCCGTCCTCCGAGCAGCCCTGTCCCTTGATCATCAAACGGGGATATTCCCCGGTCTCTGATCGCTCACTGGGGACGTATACGCTCCCAATATACGAGCAGGACTGGTCTTTGGTCGTCGGGTAGGGACACTCCCGTCCTCCGAGCAGACCTGTCCCTTGATCATCAAACGGGGATATTCCTAAATCTGAGTAGCCCCGGTCTCTGATCGCTCACTGGGGACGTACCTCGTCTCATAGTACTAGCAGCCCATATAGGCTGGCTTTGGCTTGTTTCTATTCATGGTTTCGTACCTCGGGGGGCCTCCATCAAGGAACGTAATCAGCTAGACGTCTAGATTGGTTATACCATCTTCTTATCTGATGATTAACGGAATAAGTTACTTATCCCCCCAAATCAACAATAATCTTAATGGCTTGAATGACAGATTGGGTCACTCCGGATCTGTATAAATAGATGGCTCCACATATGATAAATATACACAATCTTTAAGCCTACGTTTCACACTTCATCTTACTATCAAGTCACCTCTGACTTAAGCTTCGCAGGGCCAACGGCCAAGCGCCGGCCACCTTTAGTTTTCTTCTTTAGTTTTTAGGTTTTGAGGGGAACTAACTTCGAGAAGAGCGTATACTTGGGAGGGACCTGTTACAAGAATCTGACTTAACAGATTGACACCGTCTGTGGGAAACGAGTATTCAATTCGTTCTCATTACCAATTGTTATCTCCCATTATGCCTCCTAAGAAAGCGACTCATCCCTCCACCTCCAAACAAACATTGCCTCCACCAGATGTCCCTGAGCCAATTCCCAACCTCCCTCAGGCTGCACCAACAGGGGTCCCTCCGGCAGAGCCCAACCAACCTATGCAGAATCCATTCCAAGATATATTTGGTGGCTTCAACGGAATTACGCGTTTCGTCGGGGATACACTTCTTACTCTCCAAGCTGGATTTCAAACCCTATCTAATCGGTTTGATCAGCACTTTCCCGAATCGCAACAACCTTCGGAAGGAGCTCCAGAGGGACCACCATTACAACCTACACCTGCGACTTCCAGACACTCTCCAGGCGAACCGCGAGCTCAACAAAATCCTCCTCCAAATCGTATCTCTCGTGACTATCAAATTCTGAATCAACGGCCGCAATCTATCCGCTCCAGTGCATCTCGACAACACCAACCTGAACCCGATACCGAAACGTCCAGTTATACTTTACCCTAGAAAGGAAATCTCAGGGAAATCGAGGATCGTTTCGTTGATATTGAGCAGCGATATCAGTCTAACCTATCGACATCCACTTTGGCAACAATTCGTCAATCTGAACCTCCTTTCACCCGCGAGGTAATGGAGGCTCCTTTGCCTAAAAAATATCAAACGCCCAGCATTGTTCCATATACAGGTATCGGCGATCCCCTCGAGCATCTGGAAACGTATAGATCCCTCATGGAGCTGGAAGGATATAGCTCAGAAATTATGTGCAGAGCCTTCTCTTTAACTTTAAAGGACGCAACACGTACTTTGTTTCGTGATCTGAAGCCTTGATCCATCGATTCCTTCTCTCAGTTATCGGATCTCTTTCTTTCTCAGTTCATGGGAAGCATCCGCACAAAAAAACCTGCATCTCACCTGTCAGATTTGAAGCAGCAACATGGAGAGATAATTAAAGAATTCACCGTTCCATTCACGGCAGAAGCAGTCTAGACTGAGGGTTATACTGAAGATAAGGGTCTCACCGCCCTCATAGAAGGCATTACGAGCGAAAGATTCCGATTTGCCTTAGATAAGAATCTTCCTAAAACGATGATCCAGTTTCAGGCGAAAGCGCAAAAATATTAATACCGAAGAAGTAGCCTTGGCTCGTCATGGTACTCAAGGAGAGAAGCAAAAGTCTTAAGAAATCTCTCCAACAGACAGGAAGTATCGACGCGATCGATGAGATCACTCTCCAAAGAAACCTTATTCTAGGAAATATCACAATTATACACCTCTCAATCGGTCGCCAGAAAAGGTACTAATGGAGATCAAACATAAGTTGTATGTTAAATGGCCTCCGAGGATTAAATTGGATAAAAAAAAAAGAGAGAGAGAGAGAGAGAGAGAGAGACAAGAGGAAGTTTTGTTACTTCCATAAAGATCATGGGCATAATACCCAAGATTGTATCTCTTAAAGACCAGATTGAGGCCCTCATTTGAAAGGGATACCTCCAAGACTATGTTGCACAGCAAGATCATTCGCCCAAACGATCTGATACCCCAACGCGTCGTGATCATCAAAGCCAGAGGAAGAAGTCACCACAACATCGTCCTTCACAGGAGGATACTGAACCCGCAGGCGAAATCCAAACCATTGCAGGTGGCCCGACTTGTGGAGGAGATTCACGAGCCTCAAGGAAAGCATATACTCGAAAGGCGAGCCAGAAGCCTCAACATATTTATTGGGTGGAGAAGTCATCCAGCCCGACAAGTTTGAGCCATCAATCAATCTCATTCTCTCACAAAGATGCTGAAGGAATCCATTTCCCTCATGAAGATTCCATTGTAGTGGCATTAAAGGTATCGAATTATTTAACTCATCATATTATGTTGGATACATACAGTTTTGCAAACCTCCTTTACCTCGAAGCTTTCAACAAGATGGCTCTTGCTAGAAATCTACTCAAACCAGTCTTGACCCCCTTGTCGGTTTCGGGGGAGAAGTGGTGGCGCCATAGGGCAGTATTGACCTTCCCGTTACATTCGGAGAAGCTCCGACTAAAGTCACTGTTTTCATGAACTTTCTTGTAGTCGATCGAAAGTCAGCATACAATGCAATCTTGGGCTGACCCTCGCTCACCAAGATAGGGGCGGCTTTACACCTCCTCTATTTATGCATCAAGTTCCCCACTCCGAACGAAGTGGGAGTGGTTCGAGGGAATCAAAAGGAGGCTCGAGCGTGTTATGAAATCGCAATACAAGATCGAAAGAATGTCTAGGCAGCCCCTATAATGACGATTTCAGGAGATTCAGCAAGTTCCCCGATAGCAACAAATCTGGACCCAAGGGAAAATACGTTTCAAGCAGGAACTTCCGGAGAAGAAACGGTCGAAATTCAGCTATTTAAGGACGACCTTTTCAGAAAGGTCCATGTCGGATCGTCTCTGGATTCATCTTTTCAAATCCGCCTGACCGACTTCCTGGTCGAATATCAAGATGTATTCACCTAGTCTCATGAAAATATGTCAGGTATCGACCCCAACGTTGCAATTCATCGCCTGAATGTTGACCCAAAATTTAAACATATCTATCAACGGTGACGAGCATTTACAGTTGAAAGGCAGATGGTGATTAAAGCTGAGGTCGAAAAATTATTGGTCGTCGACTTTATAGAAGAGGTCGACTGCCCGGAGTGGGTCGCAGACGTTGTTCTCGTGCGCAAGGCAAACGGTAAGTGGAGGATGTGTGTCGATTACTCCGATCTGAACAAGGCATGCCCGAAGGATAGCTTCCCAACTCCCCGCATCGACCAACTAGTTGATTCAACAGCGGGACACGCCCTACTCAGCTTTATGGACGCTTATTCTGGTTACAACCAGATCATGATGCATCCACCTGATCGTCAAATACTGCCTTTATTACTGATCGAGGTCTGTATTGTTATAAAGTGATGCCTTTCGGTCTCAAGAATGAGGGGGCCACCTATCAGCGCCTGGTCAACAGAATGTTCACTGCGCAGATTGGCAGGAATATGGAGGTTTACGTCGACGATATGCTCATAAAAAGTGTCGCAGCTGATGATCATCTCACGGATCCCCGAGAAGCTTTCGATCTGATGAGGAAATATCAGATGAAGTTAAATACAGAGAAATGTGCTTTTGGGGTCTCTGCTGGAAAATTCTCGGCTTTATGGTTGGCCAGCAGGGGATTGAAGCAAACCCTAAAAAGATTAAAGCCTTGATTGAAATGCAATCTCCATCCACTCTGAAGGAAGTCTAACGATTGGCTGGTCGCATTGCGTCCTTAAATAGGTTTATTTTACGTGCCTCCGATAAATGCCTTCCTTTTTTCAAGCTCATCCGTACAACTGCAAAATCCGACTGGGTGTGGACCCAACAATGTGAGGAGGCATTTCAGCAACTGAAACAGTATATGAGCACGCCTCCCATCTTATCCAAACCTACTCCACACGAGCAGCTCTTTCTTTATTTATCTGTATCTTCCACGGCCGTCAGTGCCGCCTCAATAAGAGAAGACTCCGGGTTCAAAAATCCGTTTATTATGTCAGTCGAACAATGGTGGATGCTGAAACTCGATACTCCAACATGGAGAAACTTGCTCTAGTCTTGGTAATAGCAGCTCAGAAACTGCGGCCTTATTTTCAGGCTCATTCTATAATAGTACCTACGAATCATCCTTTAAGGCAAGTTCTTCAAAATCCCGAAATCTCTGGACGGTTAACTAAATGGGCAATCGAGCTTGGAGAACACGACATTACTTTCTGCCCGCGAACCGTCGTGAAGGCCCAAACCATAGCCGATTTCATTGCCGAATTTACATATTCAACCCCCACTGCTCCTATCTCTAGTAATGACCCGACGACCAGTGAGCAGGCACCTTGGTCGCTCTACGTAGATGGATCATCATGCTCCACTGGTAGCAGAGCCGGTTTGATCCTAATCGCTCCTGATGGGTCACAATTCTAATATGCTTTACGCTTCGATTTTCATGCCTCTAATAACAAAGAAGAATATGAGGCTGTTATAGGCAAAATGGCGGAGATAAGATTTCACGCGAAAATACCCATTTGGCCCTCGAGATGATCTAATCAAGAGTCGCAGAACGGGTAAAAGTGCAGTACGGGTTAGACTCGCGATATCGTAAGCTCGGGAGTCGAAGAATGGATAAGTGCGGGACGTCCATTCGACTCTCGAGATCATCTGATCGAGAGTCGAATATTGGATAAAGTGTGGGACGTCCATTCGACTCTCGAGCTCACCTGATCAGGAGTCATAGATTGAAAAATACGGAGCAGCTATTCGCGAGTCTCGAGTCTTCATAACCGATAGTCAAATACGGCAAAGCTCGATCCGCGAGTAGACCTTCTCACAAGTCGTTTGAAAGACGTTACACCTAAGTGTGTACCTGGACTCGCGACCACATTCTAACACGCGAGCAACTTTCCTGTGGTAATATCTCTTAGTCTTCAGTACTAACATCCGATTCCCGTCGAGCAGCTCCCCCAATCCCTCTGCGACACTAAGCAGGGCTACGTCCAGTTCGATGGTTTCCGTCTTGTTGGCGTCTCCTTCCTTTTCGGAGGCTATGACTCCAACTACGGGCGTCTCCTTCCTTTTCAGAGGCTATGACTCCAACTACGGCTTCCAGCTTATCATGATATATCAGCGCTATTACCACGCTTATTGGTAATCCGTATAAGTCGGCTTTTGGGTTTATCTTCTCTAAATGGATCCGGATCTCAAGGGATTGCCATCAAGGGGCGTGATTGTTGGAGTAAATCATCGGGTTGGATCTGACTCAAAAGATAGGATTTTATCCCACGAAATCAGCAAGATCTCAGCATCGTACGCAACATCAACGAGATTTCGACATCTTACGTAACAAATTGGATTGTCTCCAGATCTATATAAAGGGGTGGCTCCATTAAGAGCAGGTACACACAGAACATTCAATCTTGGTCCCGTTTTTGCTTAGCTTCTCTTCTTACTGTGGCCTAACTTAAGCATCGGAGGGCTAACGGCTGGTCCCCAGCCACCCTTATTTGTTGTCTTGTTTCAGGTCTGGTGGTGGAAATCCCTGCTGGAGTGAAGGAGGAAAATCGGAGGATCTCGTTACAAAATCTGATATTAACAGAGGCCTTAATCATTGGTCTCGAATTAGTAGATCACGATAAAGAACTTGTTTATTCACAGTGACTCTTAGCTCGTCGTCAATCAAGTGCTTGGCGAATTTGAGACGAAAGAAGAGCGGATGGCTTCGTACAAATCTCGAGTACTCATCTTGCTTGCTAAATTGAACAAATATGAAATAACTCATATACCTCGCGAGGAGAACGAGCTCGCAGATTCTCTAGCAAAGTTAGCTTCTGCACTAGAGTCTGATCTAATGCGAGCTGTTCCTATCAAGCATCTTTCTACCCCGAGTATCGATCAACTCTCTCCAAAGAAAGTCATCACAATGCATTTATCCCCATGTTGGATGGCTCCCATCATCCTTATCTCCAAAGTGGACAACTCCCAGATGATAAAAAGTCTGCTCGACAAATTCGGTATCGTGCTGTCAGGTACGTTTTACAAAATGAAAAATTGTTGCGTAAAAGTTTTACTTTACCATATTTAAGGTGTCATCCAAAAGAAGCACACCGTGTTCTAGATGAAGTATCCCAGGGGGCATGCGGTAATCATCTCAAATGATGATCTTTAGCATATAAAGCAATGAGGCAAGGGTACTACTGGCCCACTATGAAAGCTGATGCTATCGAATTCTCCAAGAAATGTGATAAATGTCAGCTATACTCTCCAGTTCCTCATTTACCATCTGAGCAAATGACGCCGATGGATGGCCCTTGGTCTTTTGCTCAATGGGGAGTCGATATAATCGAACCACTACCCACCGAAAAAGGCCAAAACAGGTTAGCAATTGTAGCAGTCGATTATTTCACCAAGTGGGTCGAGGCGGAACGTCTCGCTACCATCACCGAAAAGCAAACTGCTAAATTCATATGGAGAAACATTATATGCTGGTATGCGCTCCCCCATACCATAATTTCCGACAATGGAAGACAGTTCGATAATGCCACATTCTCTGAGTTTTGCGAGAAGTGGAGATATGTAATATTCGAACTTTCCCATATCATCCTCAGGCTAACGGACAGGTAGCAGCGATTAACAAAATCATCAAGCACCATTTGAAGACCAAGCTCATTGAATGTATGGGTATGTGGCCAGAACTCCTACCAAAAGTTTTATGGGCTTACAGGACGACAACTCGCAATTCAACAGGAGAAACACCCTTCTCATTGACATTGGCACCGAAGCAGTCGTCCTAGTAAAAGTCGAGATACCTACTCATCGAGTAGAAAACCATGAGGCAGCCCGTAACGAGGAAAGTTTAAAACTTCACCTCGATCTCCTAGAAGAAAAAAGGGACATATCTTGTCTTCGGGCAGCGGCTTATTAACAACGAATAGCCTGCTATCACAATTCAAAGGTTAAAACCAGAGCTTTTTAGCTCGGCGACTTGGTGCTCAGGCAAAACATCGGAACGACCACTCGGTCGTTGGATCCTAACTGGGAAGGCCCATATTGAGTCATCAAGGTTGTTCGACCAGGAACTTACTATCTTGAAGACATGCGAGGAAGACCCCTACGTCGCCCTTGGCACGTGGAACATTTACTTCAATATTTCCCGTAAACCGTTTATAATGTGAATATCATATCATATTTGAATAAAGACATTCTTTTTTTTATTCTAGCTGGTCAGCTATGAAATCCATAACTTGGTCGCTACTCCACTTGTTGGACCTGAATAGCCCTGTAGAGAATACAAACATTCTCTTGACTAAGTCTTCTGCTCCCAGCAGAGCCAAAGACTCAATTGATAAGCGGACATGGTCGCCAAGACCTCCCTAATTGAGCCCAATTCATTTTCATGAGTTGAGTAAAACATTCAAGTACGAATTCATTCCCATGAATTAAGAAAGAAATGGCAAAATATCCTTTCATTCAACAATGGTTCAGATTACAAAAATAAGAAGAAGGAAAAATACATCTGTTTTAAACAAAAAGGAGGAGAAAGGAGAACAGGGTAAGCTCGCACTCGCTCATTCATCGCATGGAGGAGGTGCCCGACTTTTTGCTTCAGGTCCCGTCTTAGGAACTCCTATAGCTTTAGTAGCCTCTATGACTTCATTTTCAGCCGCTGTTCTTTCCTCAGCAACGACGACGGCGAAAACTTTGTTAAATTCATCCATACTAAACACTAGAGAAATTTGTTGCATAACCATGATCGCAAATTCGCGACCAGCGACGTATGCCTCATACCGCTCGTCTTCGTAAAGTTGTGAAGTCCAGAACTCCAGAACTACACGAGGGCCTTTCTCGAACACCATTTTACACCATTTTGACATATGCTGTCCTCTCCTCATCCTAATGGATGGAGTCGTTATTCAGTTGAGCAAGGGTCTTTTTCTCCTTCTCCAAGCTTTTGACGGCCTCCTTGAGGTGCGATTTGCACTCCACGAGCTGCTCCTCGAGAGAGATCTTATCCTGGCGGAAGATCTCCTTCTCCTTCTCAGCCTTCTCCTTTATCTCCGCAAGCCTCGCAAAGTTGAGATCCAGCGACTGATACCTTTCATTCAAAGCCTGGATCTTGCCAATAAGGATCTTCTTCTCCTCATTTAGCTTGGCAATCAGAGTCTCGCAGGACTTTATTACTTGATCCCTTCCCTGGATCTCATTCTCCATGGCCTGTCTCTTCTCTTCTCCTTCATCTATGATGCGACAAGCAACATCGATGTCACATCTCGTTCGTAGAGTAAGGTCTAGGCCCTGCTCGAAATAAAGGGAAGTGTTATTAAAGGTATATAAGTTTCTTTAAAAGGACAAACAGAAACGATGAAGTGCTTCGTACATACCTGGACCAATCTCACTCCAATGTCCATGGTGAGATCCTCCGGACTAGGCTTAGGAAGAGCACCGAAGGATTTGGGAGTGATATTTTCAAAAAGAAACTTGCAAATAGGGTGCAAGTGACTCGGAATGGTATAGACCCCAGTCCTTGAAGGCTGGGCCACCACCATCTCAGAAGTACTCGCTTCGCGAGCAAAGAATGGTTCTCGAGCAAGAGTTGTCTCCAGAGCAGGAGCCAACTCGCGAGCTGCAGTAGGCTTGCGACTCTCTTCACCCGAAGGGTGACTCGGCCCCGCCTCGTTGCCCCTTGGGGAGTTATCTATTATATCAATTACCGGCTGGTCACGAGGACTAGCCGAAGGGGTCACTGCCGTTTCAGCTTGGGGAGGATTATGTGGCTGCGAGCTACGAGTAGGCTCATCTGCTCGCACAGGCGGATTGGAGGGACCAGCCGCTGTCTTCTTCTGCCTCTTCAAGGTTGCGCCCTTCAGATAGGGCAGCACTTCCCTCTTCTCTGCAACGTTCACCATTGCTTCCTCCTGGGAGATGAGATCAAAGGCAGCTAGACAAGGAAGCGAGAGGAAGAAGTTGACATTTCTGTCATCCTTCGAGAGCTTGAAGACTTTGATGATTTTCTCGTTGATTCCTCCTCGCAAGCTAGGTTTCTTTCCAACAGGAATACCTGTAAATACAAGAAAAATCAACTCAGTAGCAGAAATGGAATCCTACCTATTTTCATAGAAGAGTAAAAATTCACCTACCTTCGTAAAAAAAGTGACTAACATTATGTCCCCTGGGGTTGGACCCCGCATCAGACTACCAATTACCGGAGACATAAAACCACTGCCTCCGCCACTGGGGATAGTTCAAAGTGGGGTTCCCCATGATAAAATTCTCCTGGTGCCAGTAACATAAATAGTACCAACACTCACTGGATGGAGCCCTTTTGAGTTGGTACATCTTTAAAAATTCTTCGGTCGTCAAGTCCTCGCTCCCTGCTTGCTTCCAGAGGACATAGGCACTCAATACAACCCTCCAACCATTTATGATAAGTTGGTTGGGGGCAATTTTGTAAATATGGAGCACATCTTGGATGAAAGGATGAAGGGGGAGACGTGCTCCGAATCTGAAGAAATATTCATACAGGGCTACACAGCCCGGTAGTGGAGAATCCGGGTTTCCCCCTCTTCGGGCAATCTAAGAATGACGGAGTCGAAAATCCGGTATCTTTCCCGTAAGCCAGATAGCTGTTCCTCCGTCATTATCGAAGGATAACCAGAGGCAGAATATCTTCCCGCTAACACCCTTGCATTGTTCGATTCAGAAGAATTCGGAGTATCATCTCCCAGAGGAACGACCTCATTATCAGAGTCTCCTGCCATAGAAAGAAGATAGAAGAAAAGAAGAAAATGAGAAGGAATACCTCAATAAGGAGGTCACGCCAGAGACAGATAGGAAGAGAAGAAAGGAATTTTTTTATTTCCAGCAAAACTTCAAAGTGAAGAAACCTCCACAGGCTCTGGATATTTATAGGCAATCATTTCATCAGGATTTAAGTGACACGCGACGACCCTTCGTTTAGCACGACAGTCGAACGGGCACGAGCATTAACTCTTGAAACACATGGCGAGTGCAGCTTCATTTCTCTTGGCCGAAAAGCTGCAGAAAGTTGGCGCTCATAAATGCGGGCTCAATCATGTACAGCTTCTCCTCCGAAAAATGTACTAGGTGGTTACATATACAGACAAGTCCTTCGCTTAGCTGCTCAACGCTAAGGACTTAGGGGGCTTCTGCTGTAGAATAAAGTTGGTCGTTGAAGACGCCTGAAGATCTGCGAATCTGAAGAGTTCTTATGGACACGTATGCGCCACCCGCGAGCGCCTTTGGCTCCGTAAAGTCGCAAGTAGACCATCCGACTAACGAGCCTACCTGGTCGCATCTCATATATCGGACAAACCTGCGACTTCTATATGCTCCTAATATACGAGCAGGACTGGTCTTTGGTCGTCGGGTAGGGACACCCCCGTCCTTTAAGCAACCCTGCCCCTTGATCATTAAACGGGGATTTTCTAAATCCGAGTAGCCCTGGTCTTTGATTGCTCGCTAGGGACGTACCTCGTCTCATAGTACCAATAGCCCATATATGCCAGCTTTGGCTTTTTTCTATTCATGGTTCCGTACCTTAGGGGGCCTCCATCAAGGAACGTAATCAGCTAGACATCTAGATTGGTTATACCATCTTCTTATCTGAGGATTAACGAGATAAGTTCCTTATCCCCCCCAAATCAGTAGTAATTTTAATGGCTTGCGTAACAGATTGAGTCACTTTGGATTTGTATAAATAGATGGCTCCACAGATGATAAATGTACACAATTTTTAAGCCTACATTTCACACTTCATCTTACTATCAAGTCACCTCTGACTTAAGCTTTGGAGGACCAACGGCCAAGCGCCGGCCACCTTTAGTTTTCTGCTTTAGCTTCAGGTTTGGAAGGGAGCTAACTTCGAGAAGGGTGTATACTTAGGAGGGACCTGTTACCAGAATCTTACGTTAACACTGAATATTATGTTGATATGGATTAGATGATTATTTAAGAGTGTATAGGAACTAAGTTGGGGGAGTTGTCCATCACGATTCAAGATGAAAAGAAAAAGAAAGTATTATTGAAAAAAAAAAAGAATATGTATATCGAAAAGGGCTACCTATGACCAACCGGGGGAGGGTTGATCACCCAAGCTGGTAATGAGATTAGTGTGAAAGCCATCGATGAAAAAAAAAATCAACCAATGTTGAAGAAAAAAGAAAAAGAATTGAGAATCCTTGTTGAACGATAAAACAAACTTTTGTGAAAAACTTATGTTGATCTAGGCACCTTTGGACATTGAATCTGATTAGTCATGTGGTAACAAGTTAATCCTTATGCATGTGAAGTTATGTATTCACTGAGCACACTAGATCATAAGTGTTTAATTCTTTTTCTATTTATCAATCAAGTAGTTGGAACTCTACATGAACATCTACTAAACCATTGGAAGATAAGTACTTTCAGTCTCACATTACTGAAAGAATCTAAGTCTTACATTTACATAACTTATAGTACATAGACGCTTAATCTTTCGAGAGAGGTTTGAGGTTGAGGTTTTGAATTATTTTTGCGCATGTTTTGCTCAGGACTAGCAAAATGTTGGTTGGGGGTGTGTGTTAACTATGAATTGTGCATATTAGAACCCCAATTCATCACACATTTGCATGGAATTATACGTTAAAGTCATCCACTTAAACATGTAATTGTGATTGCAAGCAAAGGAGAGAAGTTTCACTAATTTGAAGTTAAACAGAACCTCTTAAAGAACTTTAAGGACAAGTGCAGGCATGCAAAGAAGTAAAGAAAGGAACAATCCAAGTGGAGAAAGTTCAGAGTTTGAAAAGTCGAAGAATGCAGAGACAGACAACTTCGATTGGTCTTCGATGCCATCAAAAATTGTTTTGATGGATGTTCGATGCCCTCGAAGGGCCCCTCGGACATACCTGAAAAACGTGATTTTTGAAAAAGTCTATGGACATATCTTCGATGCCATCGAAGTGAAGATCGATTCCATCATAAATTCAAATTTAGAAGATGCACTCTTTGGATTAAGTTCAATGCCATCGAAGACTATTAGACCCCATCAAAGATGTCATTGAAGACTATTAGACCCCATCGAAGATGCCATCGAAGCATTTCACGATGCCATCGAAGACGCAATCGAGAATGACAGTGAAACTGCATAAATTGCGAAAGTCGATGGAATCTTCTGGAACTGTGTAACCATCTGGATTTTTCCTATTTAAAAGGTTTCTCTTCACATTCCAAGGCATACCAAGGAGTCCTAGACGCTTGAGAGCAAAGAGAATTCGAAGTGGAGGCCTTTACTTATACTTTTCTAAGTTTTTCTTCTTCTAGTTTATGTTTTTATGTTTTTCTTTTATTTTTTAGTTCAATCATGTCTTTGGTTGGCTAGAAGACCTCTTGGTTAGAGCTAAGAGATAAACCTTGTAGTTAGTTTTAATGTTTAATTCGTTCATGCAAGTACTCTAGGGTTTTATTATGGATTTTTCAAGTTCTAATTTAAATAAAGTTGATAGTTTTTAGATAATTCTAAGATCATGTGTGTCATGTACATGAGTTACTTATAAGTTTTTTAGATTTATCAATCATGTTTTATGAGAATTGGATTCTGGAAACCCTAGCTCAGCCTTATTCAAGAATATGGGTGATGCTTCTTAGTTTTCAAAAGTTTAAGTTTCCATGCTTGAAGTAGAATTAGAAGTTGAAGTTTCAGATTTGAGTTTGGTTTTGTGATGTCCTTTTTAATGCTATATCTTCTGATTAGATAAAGACAGGACTTCGATTCTAATTGTATGATTGTTCTTGGTGAATGGATTAGCATTAAGATTATTACAAGTGGATCATTGGCACTTTAGTTGCTTTAATTCTAAGGTTTCTTTATTAAAACTCCGTTATGCTTTCTTCTAAATCACTGTGAATCCTAGTTAAGCTTTGTTAGAATTTAGAGAATTGGGTTAGTTACATAATCCCTGAGGACGATCTCGATCTTAACCAAATTTTTACTACATCGTAGCCCTGTACGTGGGGTTATTGAACATAAGCATGCATGTAATCTTATGAATTTATGATTTTTATCGGTTGACTTTTTGGTAAAGTTATTGATCTATATAATTCCTTAATCCATTATTGACTCCAGGCATAGTGGATGCTTATAATTCCTTGCAATCACCTAACAAGTGCTTCATGGTTAAATCAATCAATTAAAATCACCATCTGTTATAAAATATGCAAGTAGTTTAACAGTTTCATCTTCCAATTGGAACAGGTCTTTAATCGATTCCAATTGAGTTAAGTTGAACCAATGAATCTAACATTGTGGATTAATCAAAGGTGGATCCCTAATGCCTTAGCCCTTTCCTATTCCTATCTTTCAAATATACACATCTTGCTCCACTCTCGTGGATAAAATCAGATTCCATCTCACCCCTCTAAACTAATTCCTCTAAATGTTCTTAACCCTAATCCCTGTGGTTTGACCTCGGCCTCACTGAGTATTTTACTACTTCGTTACCTACACTTGGGTGTGCAATCTTCGGATTGTAGCAGCCACCATTGTTAGTGTAGATCCAAATAGTCTCAAATAGTACTGGGACACTAAGTAAAGATTCTCCATCATCGTGATGAACTGTGTGATCCTCGGCCATCTCAAATAGCTCTTCCGGTGATCCTCGGCCGTCGAACCTTACAAAGTCTAGGCGCTTAAAAATTGTTGAAATTGGATGTCATCTACCTCAAGCAAGTATGGTACGTTGTAAATGTACTTTTCCCTTCTTTCCTTCTCCCTATAAGTTTAATGCACTAAATCATAGGCTAAGTAAAAGCCTTTAAGTCAGGCCAACAGGCCTTGTCGATCGGTCAACCAGCTTATGTTAGTGCACTTTTTTGTGGCATACTAGTGCACCTTATTTGTCAATCACGTGAGTCCATGTGTTTTAATGTCGGTTGAGCCTTGGTAAGCTGAAGACCAGAGATTCAAGTGGACAAGAAGCATCAAGGAAGAAGAAACAGGTAAATGAAATGACTTATTGACCCTAACCCTTAGAACCAAAACAACCTTAACCTTTAGATGACTTGGACCCATTAGGTAAAATTTTAGTCATCATAGAATGGCCTTAGGAGTCCCAAAAGACCAATGATTAGTAGGCCTTAGAGGTTCATGAGCTGCTGTAAACAAACAACCTAAACAACAAAGGTCATTGTGTTGTCGGCTGGTCAATCGATGGATCTGAGCGACTGATCGTCAGAGCACAAATGTGTTCAACAAGCTCTGGCCTAAATGTCCGCCGATCAATTGATCCATCGACCGATCGATAGTGGTCATCAACCGATCAACAGAAGTTGTCGACTGACCAAATTATGGACTAAACTCACTGACCTATTCTTGCCCATTTTCGATCGGTCGAGCCTCAACGTCGATTGATCGACAAAGGCCATCGAGCTTTTCCTCTATATATTTGTAGTTCGATTTTTTGGCTTAGTAGAGGAATTTTAGTGCATTAGAAGCCATCCACATTGCTACTACCATTAGGCTCTAATCTTAACATAATCAAGTCATCTTCCTTGTGATTAATCACATTTTGGAGCATTCAAAGCTCATCTAAAGATGAACTTGTTCCTTCTTGATCTCTAGAGCTTAGACCTTGAACCCAATAGTTAAATCATTGTCTAAACTCTATTAAGAGATCCTTGTAGGTGAATTTCTCTAGAAAACCACTTCCTATTAGTTGTAAAGAATTCAAACCTGCCTCCCATCACCTTGGACATCTCGAGAAGATCAAATGCAAGACAAGGCGATTGATCGATGGAACTAAAGCCTTAGCAAAGCGTTGGCATGATTAATCGGGAAAGCACAAGAGGAGCTTATTCGAGCATGAGAGAGAGAGAGAGAGAGAGAGAGAGAGAGAAGAAGCTACCAAGAAGGTGTACCAAAAGGGGCTTAATCTGACAAGTGTCATTTGTAAGAGTCTGTGTGCACTCTTTTCATAGGTAGGATTAAGTGTGAGAGTTTGTAACCCAAACTCGAGTAAGTCCCAAACTCGACCAAGTCTCAAAGTAGGGAGCCTCCAGTGAGAGAAGTGAAATTGCGGTTTTACCACTAGTTAAGAGACTTAGAGATATGGCTAATGTCCTAGAGGGGGGTGAATAGGACTTCTAAAATTTTTAGCTTTAACTAACAGAATTTGAGCATTCAAATTGACAAGCTTGAGCAAGAGAACAATCAAGTATTAACTACGAATTGTAAATCTAAAGTATACATGTTACCGCACTTGTCTCTAAGTGCACCGGTATTCACTATGCTCGTGGTTTTAAATCACGTTAACCATCAACCTTCACATCCTAACTCCTAAGATCATATTTACCATCCGTCGATGGCCCTATCTAGGGACTTGCTGTAACGCCCCAAATTTTTAGTGTTTATTTAATTAAGTTGAATCTATGAGATTTTAATCTTGTGTTGTGAATAATTGTTTAACCGTAAGAGTTTCTAGGTGAACCCCTTTATAAAGTTGCCTAAAATAATCCTCGAGTAGGATGGACAACTTAGATTTCATCAAACTTGATATTTAGGAATAATTATGAAAATGCCACTAAGAAAACCTCTATTTTGTTTTAGAAAATCCATTTTTCGTGTTCCATTCAAATCCAAACCTTAAATGAAGCCTTCATGTCACAGTTTAACCGTCCACGGCGAATTTCACCCATTGAATTGCCCTAGAAAGGCCCCGATTGTAAAACAACCCTTTATGGCCCACCTGATCTTCAAATCAGTTCCATCCAAGTCTGTGTGTGGTTTAATCTTATGGCCTGATCTATTGACTAGGGTGGATTGGCCTGATCCATATGGACCTCACCACGTTTTCCCAAAACTTTAGAAATTTCCATAAAAGGTGTCTCTATTCACATTGGCAACCAGCGTGATTTCACGCTTTTAGAATCAGCGTACCACTACCAAGGGGCCCACTTTGCGCATGTGTTGCCCCATCTGTGGACCCCACCTTAATGATCCACTCCGTCCATCATGTTGACCACGTGGCCCCCTACCCATACACTAAAAATCTCTTCCATCCATTGCACGTGTCAGTCGTATTAACCCTCCAAAGTTGGCAAAAATTGTAAACTGTACATTATACAAAACTCGATCATTTGATGTGTGGTGTGAATTAAACCATGATCTGATCTAATGGACTCCACCATAGGACGTGTCTAATACCTAACTAACTACCATCATGCTGAGAATCCCCAAAATTGGGTTTCCTTTCCCAACAAATCTTATCTTTAATTAATTTCTATTTTGGTGGTGTTACACAAAGTATTGCCTTTTGTACATTTCAATATGGGTCTCATCTAAAAAGATCGAAACAAACCATCTTGTTCCTAGCATGTTCATATGCATATACCTCAAATATACATGCAATATAAGTTTTGTGTAACCCGTAATCTTAGCCCAAAAATGACCGGTCTCACTATTTTATAAAAATGGCAGATTCACAGTATTGCTATATTTTGTATGTTGTGAGATCTCTAAGACTCCATCCAGGGATCTAGTTCGTCCATCTGATAGTCCTAGATGTCCTCTAGTAGATCTCTAAGTTTCGTGCAATTCCGATGGATAACGAGGTCGTGAGAAGCATCGAAAGTCAATCTGTCCAATAAGTTGATTTCCAATCCGAGTTGTATTAGGTGCACCCTTGTGATAATCCGGTTTTAGGGTTTAACTCTTATTTAAGCATCCTTTAGGGCTAATAGGGCACATCCAAAAATTCATATTTTTCATCCTCTATATATATATATATATATATATATATATATATATATATATATATATATATATATATATATAGAGAGAGAGAGAGAGAGAGAGAGAGAGAGAGAGAGAGAGAGAGAGAGAGAGAGAGAGAGAGAGAGCCCACCACTCCATCATTGTCTTCCATCTCCCTTCTTCATCTTCCACTCCAAGCTTTCTACGATTCCATCCTTATCCTTTAACTTGAGATTTTCTTTTAAATGAAGGTGAGAACTCCTTTAAGTTTAATATGATTTTTATATGAATTTTATTGTGGATGTTATGTCTCATATGTTGTTATGTTGTTGCTCTTGAATGTTTTTTTATAATATATAGTTATAATGCTATTTGTTAATAAACCCAAATCACCAAAAGTGGAGTTGGATATTGGATATAGATGTTTTAGGACACCTTATTCTTATTACTTGATGATGTGGACGTACATTGCACATGAAGAACGGATGTGATAATGTGATGCTGTTATAGACATGAAGTAGAGGAATCACCTTCGAAGGAACTACTATTCCTTCCATATAATATTGAAAGTTATTTTTGTAAGTTCTAATGGAGATCTTGTGGTTATGTATGTCGGTACTGGTCATGATGTGGATGAACCCTGATCTGTGGTGGTGTATATCAGGACTGCCCGGTTAAGAGGTTACCCTAACCTGAGATGATGTTATTAGACTGTCCGGTTAAGTGGTCACCCTGACCTGTGGTGGTGATATCAGACTACCCGATTAAGTGTTTGGTAAATCATTTTCTTTCTATTCTTTAATTTTATTTCTGAATATTCATAAGGCAATGTGTTAACATGTGTTGTCATGAACCTTAGTAGTGCGGCCCGCCATCCTTGGTGGAGATTGGATAGGTTTGGTTACTTTTGGTGGATGATGAACCATGGGGATGGTTATGGTGGTGCCTAAGGTTGGTCGCACATTAATCAGTTGTGTGTAAACTGGAATTAATAAAGTGGTTGGCAAATTTCATGCATACACTTGGCTTCATGTGGGTGTACGGAATTGAGAATAGGCTAGAGCGACCTACTTCTCCCATACACTGTCTCATGAGTTTTGGGCTATGAGCTTCCCACTTCTCACTTGGTCGGGCAAACTTTATAGACTTGCGTGTTCCAAAAACCCTGGTGGCATGTGACTAGGAATGACTAGTCAAGGAATCCTACGTCGGGTCAAGCATAGCATGCATTACATTAAATTAGGACTATTGCTACAATCCAAATATTACACACCTAAGTGCAGGTAGCAAAGTTGTAAAATACTTGGTGAGCCGAGGTCAAACCACAGGGATTGGGGTTAAGAATACTTAGAGGAATTAGTTTCAGGAGGGCGAGATGAAATCCGATTTAATCCACAAGAGTGGAGCAAGTTGTGTGTGTGATGAAAACAGAAATAGGAAAGGGCTAAGGCATTAGGGATCCACCTTTGATTAATACACAAAGTTTGATTCATTGGTTCAACTATAACTCAACTGGAATCAAATAAAGATCCATTCCAATCAAAAGATGAGACTGTTAAACCATTACATATTTAACAAAAGATGGTGATCTTGACCGATCGATTCGACTATGAAGTACTCGTTAGTTGATCGCAGAGAATTCCAAGCATCCACTGTAACTGGAGTTGACAATGGATCAAGGAATTATATAGATCAACAACTTTGCCAAAAAGTCAATCAATAAGATCACAAATCATAAGATCAAAGCACACTTACAAGATAAGATGCTTTTGTTGATCGAACCAACTGTTAAGATCTCGCCCATCGATCGTAGGAAATCTAAAGCATCCACTGTGCTCGGAGTCGACAACGGATCAAGGGATTTTATAGATTGATGACTTTACCTGCACTAGCTCGATGATCGTAGGGAATTCTAAGCATCCATTGTCTCCGGAGTCGACGATGGATCAAAGGACTTTCTCGATCATGAACTAGCCAATTGATGTGCAGGGAATCTCAAGCATCCATCGTGCCCGAAGTCTACGATGGATCAAGAGGCCACGCACAACAATAACGTTCACCGAGGTAGATAACGGAATCAATCAACTAAAGATAAACTTTAACATTCAAGCCACCATTGTTGAACCAAACAAACTAAGCTTTGCAATTTCACAAAAGACTTCACCACTAGCCTTAGCTGGGAATTTAGCCAACCATTGTACAAATGGAAGATAACTATAAAAGAAAAACTAAACTTCTAAAAAAAACTATAAAAGAAAGAAAGAAAGAAATAAATACTAGAGAAGAGATGAGTTGTAACGAATTGGATGAGAATGGATGATAAGGGAGCAACCCCTTTTATAAGATAAGGGAGAGTGAAATTACTTGGAACCTAAGTAAAGAGTTTCCTTAGAGTCTAAGTTTAGTGAGTTTTCTTAGAGTCTAAGTGTATGGAGTTCCTTATAGTCTAAGTATAGTGAGTTCCTTAGATTCTAAGTATAGAGAAGAGAGAGAGTTTGTGTTTGTGCTTTCTAGCCTCCACACATGTGGGAGTGGAGAAAGGTCTTCTTGGTTGCACATGTGGAGGAGAGATGCCTTGCTTGGTGGCTGACACAAGTAAGAGAGAGATGGGGCTGTCCATGGTGCTTAGATTTGGCTGCTGATGTGCTGTCCTTTGTGCAGACGATGGTTGATGGAAGCTGAGTAGCTGTTGTCCACTGTGTGTACGGCTGGTGAAATTGCAGCTTGGGCCCACCTCAGACTACTGCTGGATGTGAGGTCCACTGGACGGTCAGATGATGTTGGACGCTGATGGGTGGCTATCTGCTGATGGAATGACGGTTGATGGAAGAGGAAGGCTGCACATGTAAGCTGACCGTTGGATGGTTAGTTGGAGCAGATGGAGTCTAGTGGACAGTGAGTCCATGGACTGCTGGTCCACGTATGGCCATGGATTGAAGGTGTCACAGTGCATGAGATGCTGTGGGACGTTGGATGTGGGATCAACTGGAACGTCTATCCTTGCTTGGACGCTGGACTTTGGCCCTCCTGAAGATGGACGGTTGATGGAGTGGGATCTTCATATGCTGGTCCCTTGAATGGATGGTTGGATTCGGCTGGGAACTGAAGAGTCAGCGTTGATGCCTTGATTTTGATGATCAACCGTTGAAATGATGATCCATCCTTATCTGAACGGTGCACATGAGTTGAACGTCCACCATAAGCTGGAGATAAACCTTCATCTTGATGTAAATGGTGGAGGATGCAGCTTCCACAACTGGACCATTGAAGTGGACGTGATGCGATCTTCTTGTGCCATCTACACTCAATCTCAACCGTCCAGTAAGATCCGTCCTTTGATCCTTGGGGCTTGATTATCTTCAGGATTACTCCCTGCTTAATCTCTCTCTCTTTTGTGCCTTTAAACGCCCCAATTAGCTCTGTTCTTGTCCAACGTCTCTTGATCACCTGAACATTGAAAATCCACTAAATAAGGGATAATTAACTGGGAGAACAATGACAACACATTAAGTAACTAGGGTAAGCACACCCCCAACCAGCATTTTGCTAGTCCCGAGCAAAACATGCGAAAATCATCCAAGATTTTTTCAAAACAATGCAATAAATCTTTTCCTGGATAGTTTTCACCAATGGAAACAATCCCGAGACTTACACTTATTTCCTAATAAAACAAAGATAAAAAGAAGAAAATGTTCAATGTACTTATGTGATTCTTCAAGTTACCTAAACAGTAGAATTTCCAAGGTGTAGAGTTTTGAAAATATTAAACCTAAATTCTAGCTAATTAGTAAACAACCTAATCGAGTTGAAAGCATTAATTATTCAGTAGAAACATTCTAAACATTGAGTTCCATGGTGCACAGTGTTGAGCTTTTAATTGTGCATATTCTAACCCCAATTCATCACTCATTATGCATAGTTTTCATGATTTAAAGACTAATCTAATGCATGGATTTGTGATTGTAGGAATGAGAGAGAGGATTCATCAATATGAGGCTTAGAAGCCACTTCTTACATGCCGTGAAGATCAAAGGAGTAAATGACAAGGGGTGGAAGAAAGGAGCGACGGACGGAGGAAGAAATGATGTGAAGAAATCATTTTTTAGAGCCTGACTGGCCGGCCTGCCACTGTCACCAGCCGGCCAACCAAACAGCCCACAAACAACAAGATTGTTGTTTAAACTTTATGAAGGCCGGCCACCTGACCGGCCGACCGGATGGATTGGCCTGCCGGCCGGCCAGGGGGGTCCGGCCTGCCGGTCAATGTCCAAATTGCACTACAACTCCTTCCAACTCCGGATTTCGCTGCGCAAGTGCGGTACTTCTCCGCAAATTCTCGAATTTCTTCTATAAAAGGCACCTCCACTCTCTTCCTAGGGCATCTAACAATGTGGGGAGCAAAGGAATCAAGACCTAAGAGGCTTCCTTGCCTCCTACAACTAGTTTTCTTCTTCTTCTAGTTCTAGTTCTAGTTTGTTTTTATGCTTTTCATTAGCTAATCTCTTAGCTAGAGCTAAGAGGTGAACCTTATAGCTTACTTAGATGTTTTAATTTGTTTCATTGGTTTCAAGTTTGGATTTAATGAAGAATAATGGTTTTTGGAAGTTTGAATAAAGCTCTAAGTAGTTTTTCTTAATCTTATGATGGCTAATGGATATTTGGAAGAATTGCTTTAGTTCTTAATTGTTTTTCATGGATTTAGACCTATACGCTCCGAGGAATCGGATTCAAGACACTCTAGAGCTTGGATCTTCATGTGGGAACTTCAAACCAAAGTTCTATTTTTCTGAAAATTCTGAATTATGTGTGATTGTTCATATGATTTGAATGAAGTTCAAATCATGATATAGTTAAGCTTTGTGATAGAGTTTGATGTTTATCATGGTTATGATCTTAACCTATTGGAACTAAGATTGACCTATACAATTGAGTGTGCTCAAGTCCTAACTTGAATTGAGGGAATCATGTGTATTAATCACACATAGAACAAATTATTTTGATAATATAACCGCTCTATAATCCGGCTAGATAGGATTTGATTTCGATTCTAGTTGAGTAATTGAGAAACCTATGCGAATTATACGTCAAGGAGAGCTATTAGTGGATCCTTGATGCTCTAATTATTCCTTATTATCAGATTTTTCCTGTTTGATGCTTAAAATTGATTTCATACACCACTCTTAAGATTTTAGTTATTAGGATAGTTTGAATTGTTTACTTCCTTCCCTATGGATCGACCTCGGTCTTACTGAGATTATTACTACATCGCAGCCTTGCACTTGAGGTGAACGAACACACAGTGAAATCCAGTCTTAGCATAACTAGGGGTTCAGTCTTCTACTTTCATGTTAACATTGGTGATTGAAGAGAATGGTAGGATGATCAACCAAGTCACTAATTCCAAACCTTGCTATTGTTCTTTCAATATTAATTTTTCCAGCTTTTGAATTTTTTTCGACGACTTTCACACTATCTCCATTTCTCATGTCAATAGGTAGCCATTTCCGATGTCATTGTTTTTTTAGCTGGTTCTTCAAACATTCTTTTCTTTTCTGTTTTCTTTTCTACTTTTGTCTTTTTATTTCTTTTTTTTCAATCAACAACCAATAGCCGAAGATTCCAAAAGGCTCACTTCATACTAAAGTAATGTTCTGTAACAATAACGACAAAGGATGAAAATCATTGTCCCAGAATACGATGAATATTCTTTATTTTTATGATTTTCTTACATTTCTTTTTTTTTCTTTTTATGAACAAAGTATCCAAGGATCTCCAGGCTTGGTTCTTAACACTCTCAGTAATCATCAAGTCACATTTTAGTATCAAACTTAAATCCTAGAAATGTAAGCTAGATGCGAACTGTGAAAATTCATGAATCAATCAATTTTAGGATTTTTAATAGAAAATTAGTGGAAAGAACTCAATTTTGAAATTTACTAAATTAACTAAACTCTAGGCTTGAATATTCTCATTACTAAATACCTTTTCATTTTACTATTCAAACTACTTTAAAATCACATAAATCCACATAATTTGAACCTTAAAATTTTTATTTTTATTTTTTCAAAATAGCCTAAAACAACAAAAATACAGGCAATTGGAAAAAAAATTCCGCAGGAATACCACCCCTTAACCTAAATGATACATTATCATCAATGTTGAAAAATGAATGCATAGACAAATCAAAGCAACATAAGACCAATTATAAAGGTAATCAATTAAGGTAGAGAGTACCTTAGAGGATGAATAATTGTACACGCCAGGACAAAAAAAAAATACCAACACAACTAATCTACTAGTATACAAAAGGAGATCTCCTTTAGACAAAGAGATCAATCTTGATATGACTTCTTCCTCTTGAGGCAAATATCTCAATAGGTCTCTCAGTAAATTTCTCAAGAGAATCATCCAGAGGCCTGCTTTGCGGTACACACGGGTGTTTTTAATCATTAATAGCCAATAGGAACCATATTGTAGAATGTGAGCCTTGGTTTCCTTATAAAAAATTTGTTCACCACATGTGTATGAATGACATAAGGAGATGAAATTAGATTGATCGTGGTCAGTAACGTATCTCCTTAAGTCCTGATCTGGGCTATGAAAATGGATCTTTCAAGGGAGAATTGTGCACTTCAGTCTAAAAAACCAAAGTGATGGAGAGACTGAAAACATCTTTTCTTCAGAGAATGGTATTGTCTCCATGAAATCAAGAATTTCCTGTGCTTCCTCAATAGATGGCTTAGACTCAATGGGATGAGGCCTTTCAAGCACTGGGGTGGAATCACGCAAGGCCTTCACTGTGTCCATATTCATCAGATCATCAAGATCGGCAAAGTGAGCCAAGCAATCTTCCAAGGAATCATGAGAAGAGATTGAAAGGAACTCATCCTCCAAGATGGTCTCAATCACGCCAACCTCGTGGATTTCATCATCATCTTCTCGTTTTTTGCGCATGTTAAAAACATTTAGCTCCATCTTCATATTGCCAAATGACATCTTCATGACCCCATTCCTGCAGTTGATCACGGCATTGGAGGTTGTTGAGCTCTTATACATGTATATTCTAACCCTATTTCATCACTAACTATGTATGATTTTCATGTTTAAAGACTATTCTAAAGCATGTTTTGTGATTGTAGGAATGAGAAGGGGACTTCATCAATTCAATGCTTAAAAGGTCACTCTGTACACATTGAAGATCAAAAGACCAAGTGCCAAAGGGTGGAAGAAAGAAGCAATGGAGAAAGAGAAGGAAAGAAGGAAGAAATGCAGAAGATTGCACTGTAGACCGGTCTGTGACCGGTCGTCCGACCGGTCCGAACACTCAACAGCAGGACCCCCTGCTGCCAAACCTTACTGGACCAATCACGACCGGTCGTCCACTACTCAGACTGGTCAATTAATTCAAAATCCAGGATGGATTTTCTGAAAACTCACTGAACCGTTTTTGGCCTTTTACGACCGGTCGTGTGACCGGTCGTCCATGAGCTCAGACCGATCGTCTGTGTAACAGAGCTTCTTCTACAAGCTCCGAATTCTGCTGCGCAAAACACAGTTTTTACGGGATTTCTCAAAGTTTCTTCGCACCAAGGGCCCAAAACCTATAAAAGGGTACCTCTACCTAGTTCCTAAAGTATCCTAGAAGAGATTTACCACGATGGGAGGCGGCGGAAGTCGGATTCGGAGTTCTACAACTCCTCTTAGTTTGCTCTTCTAGTTTTTATGTTTTCCTTAATTGATTTCATGTTTCCTTGGATCATGAATGCATAACCATCTTAGCTAGGGCTAAGAGGTGAAACTTGTAGTGAATCTAAGATGTTTTAATTCGTTTGCATTGGTTTCAAGTTTGAATTTTCATTGAAGAACAATGGTTCGAAGTTTGAATTAAGTTTCTAAGTACTTTTCTTAATCTTATGATGGCTCATGGATGTTTGGAAGAGTTACTTTAATTCTTAATTTTTTTGAATGGATCTAAACCTGTACACTCCAAGGAATCGGATTCAATACACTCTAGACCTTGAATTCTCATGTGGGAACTTCTAACCAAAGTTCTACTTCTCTGAATTTCTGAATTATGGATGATTATGTATGTGATTTGAATGAAGTTCAAATCATGATCTAGTTATGCTTTGTGACAGAGTTTAATGGTGATTATGATTGTGTTCTTAACCTATTGGAACTAGGATTGACCTATGCAATTGAGTGTGCTCAAGTCCTAACTTGAATTGAGGGAATCATGTATATGAATCACACATATGGCAGATTGTTTGTTATAACCGCCCTATCATCCGACTAGATAGGATTTGATTTCGATTCTAGTTGTGTAATTGTGAAACCACAACGAATTAAGCATCAAGGATTGCTACAAGTGGATCCTTGAACCTCTAGTGCTCTTTTACATTGTTTACATTCACTTTTAGTTTAAAATTGCTATCTACATTCAACTCTAAAATTCAGTTTAGTTAGCTCTCAATTAGAGACCATTGGAAGTGTTTTGTGAAGTCCTACACAAGTCCCTGTGGATCGACCTCGGTCTTACTGAGATTATTACTACATCGCAACCCTACACTTGGGGAAGCGAACAAGTTTTTTGGCGCCATTGTCGGGGATTTTAACGGTTTTCCACAAAATTTCTGAAAACAGTGTCTATTTGAGATTTTTAGGAGTCCTTTACTAACTTAGTTTGTTTGCTTTGTTTTGTTTTTACAAGAATTCTAGAAGTCGAAGTGGTCACTTTAAATCGGTTTTTCTAATCCTTTTTCTTTTATTTTTCTGAGATTTGCATGCCACATTGGGTTCGGGATTCTAATAACCGACTCATTAGTGAAAGGGGAATTGTTGAAGGGATTGATAGGGAGCCACGTGCTAAGAAACGTTTGGAGTTTCCAATTTTGTTTGAAAGTATGGCTGGAAATCAACCCAACCCTATGGCCAATCAAAATCTGGGCCAAAACCAAACTGAAACAGGAGAGAATGAGGTTGAGAATGTTCCCCGACCGAGAACTCTATGTGATTACTTGCAACCTGCAAGAGCGAGCACTCCCTCATGCATAATTTTTCCACATAATGCAGGGAACATAGATCTTAAACCGGGAGTAATCCAACTCCTTCCCAAATTCCATGGACTAGACAGTGAAAGTGCCTATCAACATCTTAAGGAATTTAATGAGATGATAACCACGATGCATTTTGCAAATGTAACCGATGATGTAGTGAGACTTAAACTATTTCCTTTTTCCCTTAAAGAGAAAGCTAAGGCTTGGCTTCATGCATTAAGGCCAAGATCAATTGGCACATGGACTGAGATGACTAGGGAGTTCATTAAAAAGTTCTTCCCTACTCACAAAACGATCATGTTGAGGCGTCTTATCATGAATTTTGCTCAAAAAGAGGATGAGACCTTATTCCAATGTTGGGAGAGGTTTAAGGACTTGTTAAATGCATGCCCACATCATGGCTACGAAATTTGGCAAGTAATAAGCTTTTTCTATGAAGGATGACTTCACCCATGCGCCAATTCGTAGAGATGATGTGTAATGGAGAATTCATGAAAAAGGAGGCCGAGGAAGCATGGGACTATTTTAATGACTTGGCCAAGAATGCACAGTCTTGGGATACATTTAAACGAACAAATCCCAAGACAAGCCAACAAAAGGAAAAATGAGGAATTTATGTCCTCTCAAAAAAAGATAACATAAGTGCACATGTGGCTAGCCTTATAAGAAAAGTCGAGGCCATGGAATTGAAGAAAGGTGAGACGATTAACTCAAAGGACGTTGAAATTGTTTGTAGAATTTGTGCCGAAAATCAACATGAAACATCGGATTGTTCCACAATTCCTGCATTTCAAGAACTCTTACAAGAACAATAAAATGCCATAAATAATTATCAACGACCATTTAGTGCTCCAAACTCAAACACGTATAACTCTAGTTGGAAGAACCATCCTAACTTCAGTTGGAAGAATGGACCAACTACGAATGCAAACAACACCCCTCAAGCTCAACCTTTACTGGTCCATCCCTAGTAATCACACCAAAAGCTAAGCTAGAGGAAATGTTGGGTGCATTCGTATCAATTCAAGCTGAATATAACAAGACTAATTATCTAAAAATTGATGAGTTCATGCAAGAGCAACTGAAATTCAATCAAAATTCATCTCAAGTCATTAATGACTTGAAAACCTCAATGGCTAGAGTTGAATCTCATCTTAGTATTAAGGAGAAAGGCACACTTCTTGCCCAACCTCTCCCTAACCCAAGAACCCAATTTGAGATACAAGATCCAATCTCATCCTCCCAACATATGGAGCATGTTCAAGCTATCACCACCTTGAGGAGTGGTAAAATAATTGATAAATCTAATTCGGTGAAGGCTCCAAAGCCTAATGATCTAAAAATTTCCAAAAAGGATGATAGCCCAAACAATACTCCACATGAGAAAGAACCAGAAAGGCAATACAAGTCAGTTGCCCCGTTTCCTCAAAGGTTAATTTCACTCAAACCTTTAGACAAAAACCTGAAAATATTAAAGGTTTTTAAGCAAGTGAAGATCAATATTCCGTTGTTGGATGCTATAAAACAAATACCATCCTATGCCAAATTTCTGAAGGAATTATGTACAACCAAAAGGAAACACAATGTTCACAACAAAGTACTTTTGACTGAGAATTTGAGCGCCATTATCAAATAAGAGGTGCCCCAAAAATACAAGGATCCGAGTAGTCCTACAATCTCATGCATCATAGGTGACTACCGGATCAAACAAGCCTTACTCGATTTAGGGGCAAGTGTTAACCTTATCCTATACTCGGTCTATGAACAACTTGAGTTGGGTGAATTAAAACCCACCAAAACCACACTCCAACTTGCTGATAGTTCTATTCATATACCAAGGGGGGTGATTGAGGATGTCTTGGTCCAAGTCGATAAATTCTACTATCCAGTGGATTTTATTTTCTTGGATACACATCCCGTAATAGGTACCGATGCTCAAATTCCCGTTGTCACTCCCCAAACCTGGGGACCGGGCTCACTAAATTCCCGATCGCCGACCTTGGTGCCAACAGCCTCCATAGTATCCCATTCTCGGCTCCTAGTTCTCATATGCCAGGTTCCGATCCTGGGATCCTACCAGGAGGATTTTCAGGGTAAATTTTTTTCTTTTATAAAGGAGCATAATCAAAACCATAAAACATCATCAAATATCCACTAAAAAGTTTGTTGAGTACAATGCTAGAAAGGGAAATACAACATGTAGCAGAAGTCCAAAATATTAGGTACATGCACCGCGCTCAACGCTGCTGATGTGCCCTAGTACCTGCAGTGTAAACAAACGCGCATGAGCTTCCTACGAAGCTCAGTAGAGTGCGTGTGTGCGCGTGTGATGCATATGACAAGAATACAGATATCAGAGTAAGCGAAAGTAGTAGAGGGCTAAGTTACCAAGTTCATGAATGCTATCAATCATCCCAAGGCTATGCGATGCAAGGGCCTACATGGCCGAGTGTTACATGCTAGAGATGCAATGTAAACACGTCAATCCTCAACTGATCCATATATCAAAATAGTTCTCATCTGGGACATCACCGGGGTCTAGTATACTCTAATACTGGCCGCCGCACATCGCGTGCATAACCAAGCGAATAGAAAAGACCTCACTATCCGCCTCGTCAGTGGTATGCCAATGCCCACCCGGCTCGCCGATAGCGGACCCATTCCATGAGCTGGTCAGACTCGACCTAGCTTACAGCCCACTGCACCCCGGCGGATAAGGTCACACCCCTTTCCAACCGACCTCGACACAGTGGGAGACGCGGCCTACTGGTATTTGGCACACGGGCGCTCATGTTATCTACTCGGTCTCGACGCTGGAGCATCCTACTGGTACCACAGGGTTTAGGGACTTTCACCCAAGGACATCCATAGCGCCCACGTACTAGAACAAGTTTCCGGTGTCCAATACTGCTAACCATGATGTGACTATGGTGGCCACCACCCCGATGCTGCTAGGGTGTGAAAGCGATCGTGACATACATAATGCGAAATGCATGAGTCATACAATCCAAATCATGCACCAAACTTATGCATACTGCGCAATCATGTGGGGCGACCCTGTCTCACACAGGTCCCCTAAGTATAACAAGCCAACTAGCATATGCTATGGTTAATCATGATCCATAACAGGCATACAAATGATGCGTATGGGCATATGAATGAGCATGATATTCATTATACTAAGCATGTTATCAGTGTGACATATCAAGCTAATCATACTAGCATGTTACCAAAACGTATCAGGTAACATTGGCCTTAAAAGGCCCAATATATATATACATATATATATATATAGAGAGAGAGAGAGAGTAGGACCCGGACTGTGGGTCCCATTGGAAATGTAAAGGTCTTCGTGGTATAGCCCACTTGAGACCACATCGGCCCCATACCTAAGTCTGCACATACAAGATAGGCCATCAAAATATGTGTACGGCATGGATAAAACATATGTATCAAAGGAAGGACCATGGTGGGCCCCGCCCACTGGTCGGATAGCAAACATACATCACCAGTCTCAGGAAGTTTCAGTGGTAGGTATACAAACACCACCATTTTCTAAGTGAAGCCCATTTGAATCGGGCCCCACGTGTCGATCAAGATAGGTGGCATGGTACACAATACCTCTACCAAGGTGGAACCCAAATATGGGCCCAAACCTTTGGTTGGATAGAAAGTCGAGTGGCCCCAAGAAAGTTTCCAATGGTGGGCATCAATGACGACTATTCCTTGCTGGTGCGGTCCATCTAACATCTGGATTTGCCTCATTGTTGGGGCCGTATCCTAAAATAATATGGAAAAGTAGATGGGCAGCATAAATAGAACAGATACATCATGGTGGAGCTAATAGATACATTACGTTGGGACCCATAGGGTGGGCCACCTGCTGGGCAGCGTGGTACCCAGCTGGTTCCAATAAGTTTTGAATCAAGCAGATATTTGTGTTTTCTCCTTCATCCATATCCATGTGATAGTATGAACAGATTGGATGGCAAATAAACATCACTGTAGAACCTGGAAAGGTTTCAACGTTGGAAATCATTATATCCCACTATTTCCCGTGGCAGGGTCCACTTGACATTTGGGTATGCTTAAATTTTGGGCTCGGCCACTTATGAAACAGGTTGGATGACAATTAAACATCACTGTAGGGCTGGGAAGGTTTCAACGGTAGAGATCATTATTCCCACTGTTGTCCCGTGGCATGGTCCACTTGACTTTAGGATATGCTTAAATTTTGGGCTCAGCCACTAAAATGAGCTGAAAAAACATATGGATGGAATAGATAAGGCACATACATTCTAGGTGGGCCCAACGAGTGGGGCCCATGGTCATGCCCAGAGGGCTATGCTGCTGGGCAGCAGCGTCCCCTGGACGCTGTCTGTCCAGCGGCCAGGTTCTTGTGTTTTTATTTTATTTTTTTATTTTTGCTCTCAACAAGTGGGGCTCACAGAAGTTTTCGATCAAGCTGATATTTTTGTTTTCCCTTCTTCCGTGCATGTGTGAACTTATGAACAGGTTGGATCTCAAATAAACATCATGGTGGGCCATAGGAAGGTTTCAACGGTAGGGTCGCTGTCCCTACTGTTTTCTGTGGTGAGGCCCCCTTGAGACTTGGATCTGACTCATTCTTGAGATCATGCCCTAAAATGATCTCCCCAAATGGATGGACGGTGAGGATATAGCACATGCATCATGGTGGGACCCATGAGTGGGCCACCAGCTGGCCTCACGAGCCAGCGTCCGTGGACGCTGGTACACCCAGCGTCAGAGACGCCTCTGCTTCTCCTTTCCTTTCTTTCTTTCTTTTTTTGTTGTGTGGTTTTGATCGAGTGGGGCCCACATAAGGGTGATCTACTCCGTTCATCAGGTTCCTCGGCTCATGGGGGACCCAATGAGCCCAATATTGGGTATGTAAATCGGTCTAGAAACATTAAAGTGGGCCAAAGAATTTACAGCAGTAGACATCATTATTTCCACTGTTTCATGTGGTGCGGTCCGTTTAAAACTTGGATCGGGTTCATCCTTGAGCCCTAGCCCTAAAATGATCTGGGAAATCAAATGGACGGCGTGGATGGAACACAAACATCAAGGTGGGTCCTACGAGTGGGGCCCTGCCCAACGCCCAAAAGGGGTGTAGCCCACGTGCTGCTGGGCAGCAGCGTCCTCTGGACGCTGACTGTCCAGCGGCCACTCTCCTTCTCTTTTTTTTTCTTTTTTTTTTATTTTATTAGCAAGTGGGGCCCATACATGGATGATCCAGTCCATCCATCTAATTGTCCACCACAAGATGGGCCCAAAAGAAAAAGGAAAATGGAAGGAAATTAAGAAAATGGAGGGGCTTATGGCCCCCTTTGCACTCACCTCGAAGGATGGTTGGACGGTTGGATTGGGTCGGGTTGGCGATCGGACGGTCCGGATGGTGGTTGGGGCCCTCCAAGCTTGATCTCCACCCTCTATCTCTCTAATCTCTCTCTTCTCTCAAATCTTTCTCTCTCTCTCTCCTTTCTCTCTCTCCCCTAGCAATATGGAAATGAGAAGCCCTCCTCTCCCCCTACGTATGCACTTGTTTGGGGGAGAGAGAGAGAGAGAGAGAGAGAGAGAGAGAAGGAATCATGGGGGGTGATGATGGCTAACATGGGAGGGGTATGGGAGGTATGGGTAGAGTTGACTTTGGAGGTGAGAGAGGGATGGGGGGGGGGGGGGGGTATGGTGTGAGTAGAGTAGGGGTAATGAGAGGGGTATGGGTGAGGGTGATGGTGATGGATTTGATTGATTTGACATGATCTTGGGATTTGTGCAAGTGGGCCCACGCCACACCCGTGTTGCGTGGCCCACCTCGAATTACGCAAACGATCATAACTTTCACACCGGGTATCGCAATGGGGCGTGTCGTGCAGCGTTGGAATCGCATCGCCTACACGGTCGCCGGGGTATAGGTCTTGGGTCGATGCGGTACTAAAATAGGGTCGCGATCAAGGCTCACTAATCTGGTCCATCCGGGACGTATCGGCACCGGAAATTAAGCGTACGGAGGGAAAATAAGGGTACGGGTCTTACACCCGTCATACTTGGCCGCCCTTTTCTAGCTACTTCAAATGCAATTATCAATTGTAGAAACGGGCTTGTACAAATGTCCTTTGGAAATATGACACTCGAGCTGAATATTTTTTATTTATGCAAACAACCATGGGAAGTTGATGACGAGGTCCACGAAATAAATCTAATTGAATCATTCGTGGAGGATACATCACCCTCGACATTCTATTCTGATCCTTTGGAGGCATGTTTGGCCCACTCTCATGAGATTGATGATGATATGATACAAGAGATGGATGTCATTTGAGATATTATGTCGGTACTTGATAACAAAAGATGGAAGGCACCATTTGAATCTTTGCCCTTAAGCGAGAACAGGCCTCTTCCATCTAATATTAAGGCACCGAAGCTCGACCTAAAACCATTACCAAATGATTTGAAATATGTATATTTAAGTCGAGATGAGACATATCCGGTGGTGATTTCTTCCCACTTGGATGAGGAACAAGATGAGACATATTCGGTAGCATAAGAGCAACATCGGATGGTCAATTGCGGATCTCAAATGCATAGACCCACTGATTTATACTCATCGCATACACCTTAAGGAAAATGCCAAGACATCTAGGCAACCACAAAGACGCCTCAATCCAAACATGAAAGAGGTGGTTAAGGCCGAGGTGGTGAAACTATTGGATGTGGTATCATCTACCCAATATCTGATAGTCAATGGGTGAGTCCAACTCAAGTGGTGCCTAAGAAATCTGGAATAACCATCGTAGCCAATGCCAACAATGAACTCGTACCAACTAGAGTTACTAACGGTTGGAGAATGTGCATTAACTACAGGAAGCTAAACATAATCACAAGGAAAGACCACTTCCCCTTACCGTTTGTTGATCAAATTTTAAAAAGGTTGGCGGGTCATTCCCATTTTTGCTTCCTTGATGGATATTCAGGGTATAACAAAATAGAGATCGCCCTAAAGGACCAAGAGAAGACAACATTCACATGTGCATTCGGCACTTTTGCCTATCGAAGGATGTCGTTGGGACTATGCAATGCCCCTACCACTTTTTGGCGTTGTATATTGAGTATTTTTTCTGATATGGTGGGGACGATTCTTAAAGTCTTCATGGACGATTTCTTAATATTTGGTTGTAACTTTAATGAGTGCCTTATGCACTTAAAAACTGTTTTGAAAAGATGTGAAGAAAAGAACCTCGTGTTGAATTGGGAGAAATGTCACTTCATGGTTCAAAAAGGAATCGTCCTTGGTCACATCATCTCACAAAATGAAATCGAGGTGGACAAGGCTAAAATCGATCTTATTTTTAACCTTCCACCACCCAAGAGCGTACGAGATGTGCGGTCCTTTCTAGGACATGCCGGATTCTATAGACGGTTCATAAAGGACTTTAGTTCGCTCTCCCGTCCTTTATATAACCTTCTTCAAAAGGAAAACTCATTCGAGTGGAATGAGGATTATCAAAATGCCTTTATAAAACTTAAAAGTATGTTGACATGTGCTCCCATAATGCAACCACCTGATTGGATCCTTCCTTTTGAAATATGTGTGATGCGAGTGATTACGCTATTGGGGTAATGTTAGGCCAGAGAAAATAGAAGAAGCCATGCTTCATCTACTATACAAGTAGAACCTCAAACTCGGCTCAAGCAAACTATACTACTGCAGAAAAAGAACTTTTGGCCGTAGTTTTTGCTTTAGACAAGTTTAGGTCCTACTTGATCGGATCCAAGATCATCATATTCACTGACCATGTCGCGCTTAAGTACCTTCTCTCTAAGAAGGATACTAAGCCGCGCTTGTTAAGATGGATCCTCCTACTCTAAGAATTTGACATAGAAATACGTGATAAGAAAGGAGTGAAAAATACGTGGCTAACCATCTCTCTAGACTTGTTCTCACCGATTCCCCTGAGACAACCGCGATCAATGACATGTTTCCTGCTGAACAACTTTTTAAAGTCTCCCAATTACCATGGTACGCAAACATTGCTAACTATCTTGCTACAGGTACAATTCCAACACATTGGAACAAGCAAGATAACGATAAGTTTTTCAATGAGGTGAGAAAATTCTTGAGGGACGACCCATACTTATTCAAGTATTGTCCCGATCAAATTATAAGGAGATGTGCGCCGGATGATGAGCAACACAGTATCATCTCCTTTTGTCATTCATAGGCTTGTGGTGGCCACTTTTCGGCTAAGAAGACCACAGCCAAAATTCTGTAATGTGGGTTTTGTTGGCCCACCATGTTCAAGGATACTCATGAGTTTTGCAAAACGTGCGAGCCTTGTCAGAAATTAGGAGGAATAACCCGTAGAAATATGATGCTACTCAATCCCATCTTACCAATCGAAGTTTTTTATTGTTGGGGCATTGATTTCATGGGTCCATTCCCATCTTCTTTTGGAAACTTATATATTTTGCTTACCGTCGATTATGTTTCAAAATGGATCAAGGCGATTCTATGTCGGAACAATGACCATAAAACTGTCATTCGTTTCTTAAAAGAAAACACCATTTCCCGGTTTGGAACGCCTCGAGTCATTATAAGCGATGGAAGGTCTCACTTTTGTAACCACCCATTTGAAGCTTTAATGAAGAAATATGGCGTAAATCACAAAGTGAGCACTCCCTATCACCCACAAACAAGTGGACAAGTTGAGATATCCAACAGGGAGATTAAACATATTTTGGAGAAAACAGTGAACCCCGATCGTAAATATTGATCGCTTCGACTTACCGATGCGCTTTAGGCTTACCGTACGGCTTTCAAGACCCCCATTGGAATGTCCCCCTATAGACTTGTCTATGGGAAAGCTTGTCACTTGCCTGTGGAATTGGAACATAAGGCATATTGGGCAATAAAGAAGATGAATTTCGATTACGACAATGCGAGCTCATTACGCAAACCTCAATTAAATGGACTTGCGGAAATCCGGAATGAAGCATATGAGAACGCGAGAATTTACAAGGACAAGATGAAGGCGTTCCATGATAAGAACATCCTTCGTAAGATTTCACAATAAACCAAAAGGTCCTTATGTATAATTCTCAATTTCATTTATTTTCGAGAAAATTGAGGTCTCGATGGACCGGTCCCTTCATTGTGAAAACTGTTTATCCATATGGGACTATCGAGATGTTGAAACCAAGGAACAGTAATGTCTTTAAAGCGAATGGTCAGCGATTAAAGCCGTTCTTTGAGAATTTTCCTTCAGAAGGTATATCCATATCTCTTACTGATCTTGTGTATCAGGATATTTGATCTCCTAGTGTGATGGAGGTATAAAGTAGTTTAAGATTAGGATTTGCTTGCTTTTTGTTTGTTTTTCCATTGGTTTGTTCAAAGGAGGTAGAATTCCATTTTTTTTTGTGTTCTCTCAGGTACTCTCATTCCTCTCTCCCTTTATTTTATCATTGCTCTCATGTTTTGCTTATCACATATCTTTTACATTGAGGACTATGCAAGATTTGGTTGGGGGTGTGGGATCACTAGGTTGAATATAGTGCTTTGCAAATTTCGAGTAATTTTTGTATGAAGTTTTTCAATTTTTTCTAAAAATTCAAAACTCCGTTGGAAAACTTTGTTTCTATGCATTCGGGACGGTGTAAGTACAAGAAAAAGAGATGCGAAGTGAGTGATGTTGAATACCTTGAATAATCTCTAAGATACTAGTTTTGTATGTGAATTCCGCTATTGTTATGATTGATAAAAATTCTAAACACTTTTACACCTAGTTCACATTACATGATTCTTGAGGAACCAAGCCGGGGTACTTTGTCCATCTTTGTCCATGGGAAATAACGAAAGACATGGATTTCTAAAAATCCTATCTAATATGTATAAAAAGGAAAGGAATGATGAAAATATGGGAATGATGGGAAATATGGTGAAAATTTTCGAAAAGGTTACCTATTACCAACCGGGGGATGGTCTACCCGTAACTAAAGTCGGAAATGGGACGTAGTATGAAACCCGTCGGAAGGACGGTAAGGCAAATTCCTGCCATAGGCTTGTTGTTGATCTATACACTTTTGGATCCATAGCTTAGTTGATCTATGAAGAAGATAATCCTGAAAATTCATGAGATGACCATTCACTATGCATACCAGGTTGAATTTGTTTGGATTCTTCTATTTATCAATCAATCAACGGCAATTTCATATGAGTACTTGGTATGTTTTGAAAAGTTTAAGGTTTCAACTTCCATCACTGAGTCCTCTTGATTTTTACACTTGCATATCATTGAGTGTATAGAAGCATAGTTCCCAAAGGAGAGTTGAGTTTTGAAGAATGAAATTTGTTTCACGCATGTTTTGCTCGGGACTAACAAAATGCTAGTTGGGGGATGTGTTGAGCTCTTAAATATGTATATTCTAACCCCATTTCATCACTAAGTATGTATGATTTTCATGTTTAAAGACTATTCTAAAGCATGTTTTGTGATTGTAGGAACGAGAATGGGACTTCACTAATTCAATGCTTAAAAGGTCACTCTATACACATTGAAGATCAAAAGACCAAGTACCAAAGGGTGGAAGAAAGAAGCAATGGAGAAAGAGAAGGAAAGAAGGAAGAAATGCAGAAGATTGCACTGTAGACCGGTCGTGCGACCGGTCCAAACACTCAACAAGAGGACCCCTGCTGCCAAACCTTGCTGGACCAATCACGACCGGTCGTGAAACCGGTCGTCCACTACTCAGACCGGTCGTCAGACCGGTCGATTAATTCAAAAGCCAGGATGGATTTTTCGAAAACTCATTGGACTGTTTTTGGCCTTTTACGACCGATCATGAGACCGGTTGTCCATGAGCTCAGACCAGTCGTCTGCATAACAGAGCTTCTTCTACAAGCTCCGAATTCTACTGCGCAAAACGCAGGATTTGAGGGATTTCTCGAAGTTTCTTCACACCAAGGGCCCAAAACCTATAAAAGGGCACTTCTACCTCATTCATAAAGTATCCTAGTAAAATTGCGTCGGGTGGTCTAACACGACACCCTATGCATACACGTGCGGAAGCTTAAAGAGCAACTAGAATTATGGCTGAACCTATAGGAAGGGGTGATTAGGACCTTTTAAAAGTTTTCGCCTACTTAAACAATTCAACAAATTAAACTACGTAAGCGATTAACACTTCGGCTTCCAAGCCTAAGTGGGTCCAATCAAAAGACTAGCAAACGATAAGTGCAATCAGCAACCTAGTCTAAACAACTCATGTGGACTATTGAGGATGGATCAAGAAATGCTCAAGTCAACATGAGGTAGTGAAAGTACATCTTGTGAGTGTGGATGTGCCTATCAAGTGCCTAGCATGCATTCCTAACTAAGCATTTATAATTAACCAATTAAACACAATGCATAAAGAGAAATGTGCTCAAGAACAATCACAAACACAAGGATGTATAGTGGTTCGACTACTTGTCTACTCCACTCCCGGTTCAAGTACTCAACCCCTTTGAGCACACCGGCATTCACTGGGGAGTTTAAATCTGGTTCCTCCCAACTAAGGTGTTTTAATTCAGATCCACCCAACCGGGGAGTTTATAGGTTCCTCCCAACCTACACGTTTGCACCCGTGTTGGTGGCTCCCCCTTGGAGACTTTGTTTAGGCCAACTAACGTGCCAAGGAGCGGCTAACATCCCTAGATTTTAGGCCCAACTAATAGGCCAAGGATCGGCTAACGACCCTAGGTCGAGTTTGTCAAACAAACTCTACACTCAACTCCCACAGGGAATTGAGTGGATGGACTCCTAACAAGACAACCTTACTTGTCGGATTGAGCCCCTTTGTAGCGCCGTTTTGGGTTGCTTCTTCTCGCTCTCCCGTGCTTGAATCAGCTCCCCTTGTGTTCCCCCGATCTTTGACGCCGCCGCTTTGCCAAGGCTTCAGCTCCAAGATCAGCTACCTTGCATGTGATGGTCCATTGGAGATGCCCAAGGTGCTAGGGAATGGTGAAACCTCTACAAATGGTAGGAAATGGGTTTCCTAGAGGAATACACCTATATGGACTCCTAGGTAGTGTTTAGACAAAGGATTTAACTATCATCAAGGTGTCTAAACCCTAGGAATCAAGAGGGAACAAGTCCATTCTCAAGATGCCATTGAATGGCCCAAGCTTGTGATGAAAACACAAGGAGAATGACTTGCTTTGGGTTTGGAATAGAGCCTCTAATGATGTCTAGCAATGGTGGCTTCTATCTCCTCAAAATTCCCTCTCTTAGCTCAAAAACGAATCCCCATCTTTAAATAGATTTTCTTCCAACGGTCAAAAAACGGGCAGATTCGCACATTTCCGATTGATCGAAAGAAGGTCCGATTGATTGGAGATCAGTCCGATTGATCGGAGACATGTCCGATTGATCGGAATTTAGTCTAGAGAATTCTCTGGAGGATATTCCGATTGATCGGAACATGGTCCGATGGATCGGACTGACCCCTTCCGATGGATCGGAAGACTGTTCGATTGATCGAAAATATGTCCAGTGGGTTTTCAAGGTTACTGGAACAATTTTTGATTGATTGGAACTTTTGTCCGATTGATCGGAGTCCTATCGGAGCCAACGTCCGATTGATCGGAGATCAATCGGAAACTGCTGTTTGAGCTGTTTTGTTTACAGCAGCTTCCACCTCTTTAATTAGTCTAACTTATCATCTTTTTCATGGAGTTCTAAGACTAATGATGATGACTAAGGGTATACCTAGTTGGTGCAAGTCATCTAAGAGGTTATGGGTTAGGTTTTGGTCAAGGCAAGGCACACCAAGGCATCACTTTTACCTGTTTCTTCTTCCTTGATGCAGCCGGTCCGTCTTGAGTCTTCGGTGTTCGTCTTCATTAAGCTCAACCGACACTAGACTCACTGACCTAAGTGATTAACAAACAAGGTGCACTAGTATGCCACAGAAAAGTGCACTAACACCTAGAAGAGATTTACCATGGTGGGAGGCGGCGAAAGTCAGATTCGGAGTTCTTAGTTTGTTCTTCTCGTTTTTATGTTTTCCTTAGTTACTTTCATGTTTCCTTGGATCATGAACGGCTAAACCTCTTAACTAGGGCTAAGAGGTGAAGTTTACAGTGAATCTAAGATGTTTTAATTCGTTTGCATTGGTTTTAAGTTGGAATTTTCATTGAAGAACAATGATTTGAAGTTTGAATAAAGTTTCTAAGTACTTCTCTTAATCTTATGATGGCTCATGGATGTTTGGAAGAGTTACTTTAATTCTTAATTGTTTTGAATGGATCTAGACCTGCATGCTCCGAGGAATTAGACTCAATACGCTCTAGACCTTGGATTCTCATATGGGAACTTCTAACCAAAGTTCTACTTTTCTAAATTTCTGAATTATGGATGATCATGTATGTGATTTGAATGAAGTTCAAATCATGATCTAGTTATGCTTTGTAACAGAGTTTAATGATGATTATGATTGTGATCTTAACCTATTGGAACTAGGATTGACCTATGCAATTGAGTCAAGTCCTAACTTGAATTGAGGGAATCATGTATATGATCACACATATGGCAGATTGTTTGTTATAACCGCCCTATCATCCAACTAGATAGGATTTGATTTCGATTCTAGTTGTGCAATTGCGAAACCATAGAGAATTAAGTATCAAGGATTGCTACAAGTGGGTCCTTGAACCCCTAGTGCTCTTTTACATTGTTTACATTCACTTTTAGTTTAAAATTGCTATCTACATTCAACTCTAAAATTCAGTTTAGTTAGCTCTCAATTAGAGACCATTGGAAGTGTTTTGTGAAGTCCTACACAAGTCCCTGTGGATCGACCTCGGTCTTACTGAGATTATTACTACATTGCAACCCTACACTTGGGGAAGCGAATAGAGGTTGCCAAGAATAACAGGGATTTGAGTGCTAGTACTTGCCACGAGTTGGGTATCCAAGAGTACAAAGTCTACTGAGAAGTAGATTTTGTCGACTTGTACCAACACATCTTCCACTACCCCTCTCGGTATTCGTATAGATCGATCTGCCAGTTGCAGGGTAGTCCTGGTGGGTTTCAACTCACCAAGTCCTAGTTGTTCGTAGACCAAGAAAGGTATGAGATTGACACTTGCCCCCAAGTCAAGAAGTGCTCATTCAATCCGGAAGTTCCCTATTATGCAAGTAATAGTAGGACTACTCAGATCTTTGTATTTTGGAGGATTTTTTGGTTGATGATAGCACTGACATGTTAAGTAAAAAAGGCTTTCTTTTATACATTAAGCTTGCGCTTAACAGTACAAAGATCTTTCAGAAACTTGACATATGATGATATTTGCTTGATTGCATCCAACAAGGGTGTGTTGATCTTCACTTGTTTGAAAACTTCAAGAATATCTTGAGCCTTAACCATGGGTTTAGATGAGGGTAGGCATTTGGGAAACAAGACCACTAGTTGATAAACATGCTCTAGCTCCTGCTCAGGTCAATTGTCACGCCCCAAATTCGGTTCTCGACGTCCATTTGCCATAACCCGAATTTAGAGGTGGCAGCCTCCGTAGTACCCCGATCTCGGATCCTAACCTCACACGCTAGGTTCCGATCCTGGGATACCACAAGGAGGATTTTAGGGTCTGAATTTTTTTTTGAAACATGAGCATCACCATATGAGTACCATCAAAGACAAACATAATATTTCCACTAAGTGATTTCGTTTACATACAGTACTGAAAGGTAAATACACAATGCGTAAATATAAAAACTGTGCACAATCCGGCACCTCCTGCTACTGCACTCCCAACTCCAACTCAACATTGCTGATACACTCTGGTATAACCTGCAGCGTAACAAACGCGCAAGCTTCGAACGAAGCTTTGTGAGTGCGTGTGTGTGCGTGCAATGCGTATGGCAAGCATGATAAGTATCAGAGTAAGCAGTAAAGCATGATGAGAAATCTAAACCAACACTTAGCCTAATTAAGCTACACGATCATGTGATATGAATAACCAGCCTACCACGGCTATGCAAGCATGCAATACAGATAACTAGCCTGCCATGGCTATGCAAGCATGCAATACAGGTAACCAGCCTACCAAGGCTATATACTCATATTATGCAATGGCCTACAGGGCCTAATGTCACATGCAATGATCCAATGCATGTATGCAAATCACCACCTCTCAGTACAGTGGTCCAGATACGAACAGTCATATCGCGATCGCCCAAGCAATGCAGGACTCGGAACTGGTAGCTCGCCCAGTGTGGTAGCTCGCCCAGGCTTACAGCCCCGCCCACATCACACCCGCCCATGTCAGGATCGTCCCACACCATACAGAACATCAGTCACATCACTGATACCAATACCATCTCTCAAACGGAACATCACCGGGGTCTCACAGACCTCACTACTCACCAGTAGAATGCCAAAGCCTATCTAGTGCAATAGCGGACCTACTCACAGCTGGTCAAACTCAACCCACTTTGCCAACACTCTTCCGGCAGGTTAGGTCAGACCTCCTTCCAAACTGACCACGTGCAGTGGAACACCGCCGTTTGGTATTCGGCATACTGGTGTATGATTAAACCACCCGATCATTGAATGGAGCACCCACCTTGGTACCAACGGGATCAGGGACTTTCACCTAGGGACATCTTTGGCATCCAGTTTAAAGATCACATATTTCCGGTGTTCTACAAACCACGATGGAGCTGTGGTTGCAACGTAGTAACCATGCTATATGCGGCACAAGCAGACGGTGCGAAATGCAACCATGCATATAAACGTGGGACGACATGCCCGTGCAAGTCTCCAAATAGCATCATAAAACTATAGGGTCTCAAATACAATGTCACCGTCAACTGGTAATGAACTGCACGACAATCGCGGCCGATATGGCCGGTTGATACAAGACAATCAGATGAGCCAAGCATTCATGATGCATGAGCCAAGCATACAGTATAAGTGCCAATAAGTAGTCAATCTACCACGATGGCAATAAAGAAATCTAGTCCAACCTATTTGAGATATGATTAAAATGAGATGACACATATGAATGATCGAGTCATAGTGCGGGATGTCGCTAGCCAGGGAATCTCGCACCAAGGGCTACAAGGTATGCTAAGCTATTCCTACCATACAGTGTAAGTCAGGATGATGGACTCCTGTCCTCGAATAGTCCCATACCTATTGGAGAGGTTTGCGATAGAGAGCACGTGAATTACATTTGCGCGACTACATCTCGAATGCTTTATGAATGCGTTTATGCCCTAGTGGTCCCCAACTAACAATGGTGATTCGGGATGCATACTCATTACACATGCATGGTGGTCGTCGAAGCATATAGTATAAAGATCACATATGAGTATTCCAACAACAACACTACGTGTGGCAACAGACATACTAAAAACATCATAAAAAGATAATTCACTTATAACACAAGCAAACATAAAGAGATAGGACCCGAGATGGATGGTATACAACAACACAGATGGTCCAACAATTGAACGGTGTGGATTAACCTTCAACATTCAGATAACCCAAATGAAAAGAAAAATGATTGAATACACTACCGACACATCAGAGGTAGAACCTACTTGAGCGGCAAGAGTAGAATACCCAAAATCATGCCGAGACCCATAATCCTGTAGTACAGTTGAGATAAACACAATAATAGTCCGTAAAAGGAATGTCATAAAACGGGTTGCAAGATAGACGGTCATGACAGAGAATCATAAATGGTAGGGTAATCTGAGATAGATGATCAATACGATGAGGTCCAAAAAGGGACGACAGGTCTAACCTCATACTGCAAGATAGGCTCCATATAATGGATGGCATAGATGACATACTAACGTCGAGGATGAGCTGAGCCCCACACTCGTCCTAAAGGTAAATGGACGGTGTGGATGGGATATACACGATATGGTGGTCTTTAATAGTTGGGTACAAGGGTAGGAGGGGTGAGTCATATGAGTATACAACAAGCTGAGTTACCAGGATCAATTAACATGGTGAGTCAACAAGGTGAGTCAATAAGGCAGGTTGACAAGGCGGATCAACATGGTGAGTTAACAAAGTGAATTGACAAGGCAGTTCAACAATGTGAGTTTAAGAAAGTAGCCCTGTGACTTGGATCGAGCGAACTTTAGGGATGACCTTTCAATAAGGGTTTACACAACTAATCATCAAGGTGGATCCACGGGATGGACAACGCGGTCATTCGAACACGCACACTAAGGTGATCCCCAGGCCATCCTGTACATAACATGCTAGGGTCCATTCATTTGGATGGTTTGGATCAAGCACAAAATTAAGGCAGTCCTATTGGATGGCCAACATACATATCGCACCATAGTGGCCAATGCCTGACGTGGATAGAACACATGCATAACAAGGTGGACCCGTGGTTGGGGATAACCGCACAAAGGAGTGGGGAAGCCACATACATCAATGGGCCCCAACAGTTTGGGATCAACCTGATATTTGTGCTTTCCCACTAATCAAGTGAGATGGCAACCAAACACCATGGTGGGGCCCGCACACCACACGTGTGGAACCCCACCCATGGTTGGGTGACTTATGAACAGGAAGAATGGCAAATAAACATAACAGATGGGTCTTGAAAAATTTCCAATGGTAGGCGTTCAACCACCCTGATTTTCTACGTGTGGCCCACCCAAAACTGGGCCCACACCTCTGCCAAGAAGAACGACAAGGTATACACAACACTCATCAAGGTGGGACCCAAAGTTGGGCCCCATCACCTTTGGTTAGATGGATGAATAAACATTACAATGGCCCCAAGAAGGTTTCCAAAAGTAGGCATCAATGACCACTGTTTCCTACAATGTGGTCCACCAGAGCTTTGGATTGCCTCATCTTTTCTTGGAGGGCCCATGGACTAAAATAATATGGAAAAACAGATGGGCGGCATAGATAAAACAAATACATCGTGGTGGGACCCACAGGGTAGGCCACCTGCTGGGCAACGTGCCAAAGCACGCTGCTTGGAGCATGGCACCCAAATGGGCCCCAAGAGTTTTGAATCAAACTGATATTTTTATTTTCCCATATCCATGTGATCTTATGAACAGGTTGAATGACAAATAAACATCACTGTAGGGCTGGGAAGGTTTCAACGGTGGAGATCATTATTCCCACTGTTTCTCGTGGCATGGTCCACTTGACAATTGGATATGCTTAAAGTTTGGGCTCAGCCACTAAAATGATCTGGAACAACATATGGACGGAATTGATAAAGCACATACATTCTAGGTGGGTCCCATGAGTGGGCCACCGGCTGGGCAGCCCAGCCAGCCCACGGCCAGCGCCCCCTTCCTTTTGGATGACAAATAAACATCACTGTAGTGGAGCCCACAGAAGCTTTCAATCAGGCTGATATTTTTGCTTTCCCTCCTTCACACGTGTGTGGAATTATGAACAGGTTGGATCTCAAATACACATCATAGTGGGTCGTAGGAAGGTCTCAACGGTCTCTCACTGTCCCCACTGTTTTCTCTCAAGTGGGGTCCACTGGAGATTTGGATCTGTCTCATTCTTCAAACCATGCCCTAAAACGATCTCCTCAAATGGATGGACGGTGTGGATATAGCACCCGCATCATGGTGGGACCCATAGAGTGGGCTACCAGCTGGCATCACGAGCCAGCGTCCATGGACGCTGGTACGCCCAGCGTCAGAGATGCCTCCGCTTCTTCTTTCCTTTCTTTCTTTTTCTTTTTTCATGGTTTTGATCGAGTGGGGCCCACATAAGGGTGATCCACTCTGTCTATCAGGTTCCCCAGCTCATGGGGGAACCAACGAGCCCAATATTGGGTGGTTGGATTGGTCTACAAATATCAATGTGGGCCGAGGAAGTTTCGACAGTGGGCATCCTTACCTCCACTGTTTCATGTGGTGCGGTCCGCTTAAGATTTGGATCTGGTTCATATTCGGGACCTGGCCCTAGAATGACTTGGGAAAACAGATGAACGGTGTGGATACAACATAAACATCAAGGTGGGTCCCACGAATGGGGACCCCATTCACACGTCCAGGTGACACTGGACTGTTCCAGCGTCTCTGACGCTGTGAACGTCCAGCGTCTGACGTTCCCCTTTTTCTTTCTTGCTTATTTCAAGTGGGGCCCACATAGGTATAATCCAATCCGTTCATCAGGTTCCCCAACTCATGGGGAAACCGCAGAGTCTAATATTGGAGAGGTAAAAATGCTCACAAACATCACGGTGGGCCCAAAGAGTTTCGACAGTAGACATCCTTATCTCCACTGTTTTCTATGGTGTGGTCCACCCGAGATCTGGATCTACTTCATTTTTTGTACCTAGCCTTAAAATGGGTTGGAGAAACAGACGGACGGCGTGGATCAAATACATGCATCAAGCTCAACGCCCCAAAAGGGGCTTTAGCCCACGCGCTGCTGGGCAGCAGCGTCCTCTGGACGCTGTCTGTCCATCGGCACTCTCTCCCCTTTTCTTTAATTTTTTATTTTTTATTTATTTTATTAGCAAGTGGGGCCCATTCATGGATGATCCAGCCCATCCATCTCATTGCCCATCACAAGGTGGGCCCAAGGAAAGAAAAAGAAAGGTAAACGAGAAAAAGGGGGGGGGGAGTTTGCATTCACAATGATGGTTGGACGGTCGAATGGGGTTGGATTGCCGATCGGACGGTCCGGATGATGATCGGGGTCCTCCAAGCTTGATCTCCTCCTTCAATCTCTCTCTCTCTCTTTCTCTCTTGATCTCTCTCTCTCTCTCTCTCTCTCTCTCTCTCTCTCTCTTTCTCTCTCCTTTTTCTTGCAAAAATAGGAAAAATGAGAAGGCCACCCCCCTACGTATGCACTTGTATGGGTAGAGAGGGCGGTGCATGAGGTAATGATGATGATGATGGGAGAGGGCATGGGAGGTATGGGTGGCATGATTAGAGTTGACTTTGGAGGTGAGAGAGTGATGGGGTGGGTATGGTGTGTGTAGACTAGGGTAATGAGAGGGGTATGGGTGAGGGTGATGGTGATTGATTAGATTGATTTGACATGTACTTGGGATTTATGCAAGTGGGGCCCAAGCCACACGCGCGTTGCGCGGCCCACCTCGGATTACGCAATCGATCATAACTTTCACACCGGGTATCGCAATGGGGCGTGCCGCGCGGCGTTGGAATCGTGGCGCCCGCGCGGTCGCAAGGGTATAAGTCCTAAGTCGTTGCGGTACTAAATCAGGGTCGCGATCAAGGCTTTCTAATCTGGTCCATCCAGGACGTACTGGTACCGAAAACTAAACGTACGGAGGGCAATTCAGGGTACGGGTCTTACATCAATCATCACTAGATCTATCAACACTCTTTGATTTAGTTGATTCCTCATATTTTTCAACCGTCCTAGGAATATCTTTGTCAATCACTTTACCACTTTTTAGAGTGGTGACAAATTTAGCGTGCTCAAAGTGTAATAACCCATGTTTTCGAAAATAATTAAAGTAACAAATCAATTAATTAATTAATAATTTATGTGGATTATTATATTGATAAGTTAATAATTTGTAGGGAATTCATGTAGGACCCTTTATCAACTTTGCTCAATACAAACCCTAGATCAGTGTAGAAGTGACAGATTTATCAAAACTCATCATAAATACGAAAAATACCATTGATTAAACTTAATCTATATAGATGATTTTAAGTGTACCAGTTTCTGACGATCCGTTTCATGTAAAACTTCATATAATAGTTTAGAGACCTAATCTAACCGTACACGTCAAATTTCAGCCCTCCGATCATCCTACAAGTACCTTAATCAGAAATCGGGCCATAAGTGGGCCATCTAAACTCGGAACTGCCTCATTTTTGGTGTCATGCCTTAAAACTACGTGACCTAACTGATGAGTGGTGTGGATTTTTCGCATACATCACTGTGGGTCCCACGTGCACTACGTGCACGTTAGACCCGCGGTCAACGCACGTTGACCGCGTGCGCAGCTGAAGACAACACGTCTTCTTCGCCCGACGCTGCAACAGCAGCGTCCGCTGTCCATTGGACGGTCCACACCGTCCATCGCTGTGGGCCCTATCCAAAAATCCGTTCTGTCCATTATGTAGCCCCCTCTTAGGACTACCAAGGGAAGGATTTAGCTTTGTAATCAGTGATTAGAGTGGGCCGCAAAATCTGTTGAAACCTAGAACTAAACGAAATAGAACGCGCAAGATCGGAGCCGATTCTACGCATGGGTCCCTGAATTGTTTGCATGGGCCCCACCTAGATTTCTAACGTTTCAATTGTGGCTTATCTTGCAAGAATCGAAGTTCGAATCCAACTTGGATTCGAAAACCGTCAAACGTCCGTATAACACGCTAGTGTTCGTGTTTGGCTATAAGAGTCGACTCTCGGCAGCGTTTTCTCTAAAAGAAACGTGAGAGAGAGAGAGAGAGAGAGAACTGTGAAAGAGAGGGAAGAGAGAGAGAGAGAGAGAGGAGAGAGAGAGAGAGAGAGAGAGAGAGAGAGAGAGAAAGAGAGACAAGAGAGAGAGTAACGTAGGGCGGGTTTACGGTTGCTGTTTGCTTCTCCCATTGCTGGAGCAACCTTCCAGTAGCAGCAGGGAGAAGAAGAAGAAGAAGAAGAAAGAGAAAGAAAAGGAAAAGAGAAAAAAAAGAAGGAAAGAAAGAAAGAAAGAGGGTGAGTTTATATCTCATATCTTTTCACTATGTATATCAAGTTTGAATTATTTTTATTTGTATTTTAAATTTCCTGGTTTAGAGGTTTGAGTTATTTTATATGAGTTGAGTTATGAATTCTATCGATGGTATATAAAATTCTCTACAAATTGTGCTTTATATGAAATTAATGTCAGGTTAGCGTTGTACGTGTATGGGTCGATTTTGAATTATCCTGGAAAAATGTTTGGGAATACTGATGTTGGTTTGATTCATGCATAGCACGATTTGAGAACTCCAGTTATTGCCATAGGGTGAGCATCCTGGTGTGTGCAATAGACCCATTGTTGATTGTTTGGGTGAGCGCCCAAGTGTGTGCAACAGTCCCTGGTTGAGCACCCTGTGTGTGCAATATACCCTTCTGATAGTCCATCGATTGTGGACGGGTTGGTTGAGCTCCCTGGTGTGTGCAAGATACCATACTAGCGTACCCGGTGGATATCAGATGATTTTGGCAGGTTGGGTGAGTTCCCTGGTGTGTACAAGAGACCAACCCTGCAAATATGAGACAGTGTAGGCCCAACTATAAACTGGCCCTGGATGTTCTACTGATAACCATACTGAGATTGTTGAAACATATTTGCATCCCATGCATCACGTACATGTTTTGGGTTGATGAAACATGCATAACGTGCATATTTAAGAGATTTTGGTTGATGAAATCACTATTGGAATTGTAGTAATTTGTACTTTAAAGGGTCAAGTGATTTTCCATATCGAGTTACATGTGTTAAACTATATGAGAATGCCCACCGGCTTTTATAGCTGACGCAGTGTTATGCGATTAACCGTAGTGACAGGTGATGATTTAGAAGACTTCGAGGAAGCGGTTCCAGATGAGGGAATACTCTAGAAGATATTTTCTTTGAATTAGTTATTTTAATTTTTGGTTTGAAAGCATTGATGTAATAAGGCCCATTAGATGGCCATTAGTTTAGACAGTTTGGAACAATTTCATAGACTCGTTGATTTTAGTTTAATTTTCAAAGTTGGCTTATTTTTATTCCATATATTTGGTACCTTGTGAATGGAAAGGATAAAAGTTTCAGTTGTGATTGTGAAGGATTCATTCATAACACCCTTGATTTCGAGATTTGAGTTATATACTCGAGTGTCGAATTTTGGGGGCGTTACAGTTGGTATCAAAGAGTAGGAATGAGATAAACTATGCCTTGGGAAAAAGGTCCACTAAAGTTTTAGGATACATAGTAACTTCATGAATGTAGAAACTCTAAACATAGGCTCCCAAATACTTTTAGAATAGCCATTGAACTTAGACACATGTACCTAGGTACCATGAGAAGTGAATTCCCACCTTAGTGAGCGTTTTGCTAAATCATAAGTAATCGAAATTAAAATTTTTAAACCTCTGTGATCTTTCTTAGGGTTATAAGGACATTCCCACGAAATCACAACAAGTGGATTGACCAGAAATCGATATTTTTGAATTTTTTCTTAATTTTCACTTGTAAGACTGAAATTATGGACCATATTCATACCTATGATCACACATGACATAATACAAGTCTAAAATTTTTTAAAATTTTTCTGAAGGTCAGTAACATACCCATTGATATCCTTGCAAAATTTCAGAACAAACAGAATTGTGGAAAAAATCTAAATATTCTAGAAGTAGGCTGAGAAACGCGAAATTTATTGCTGGACAGCAACATATTACCACCTTCATCGGGGAGAAAACCTAAGGAATTGTAGATATTTTAAGCTGAAAATTTTTCTGGTGATACATCTTGAAGTCAGTAACATCTGTTCTAAATTTCAAGTCGATTGGATATATGGTTTGGTAGAAATAAATTGTAGAGTAACTGCCTGTCCAGCCACCCGATTTTCTTGCAAAACCTCCATCAAACAAAAATATGGAGTGACATAACCTATCTAGATCAAAGGATGAATAACATCGCTATTAATACTGGAATAATTCCTACATGTATACTTAGACGAGTTAATACTTTAAGGAGTACTAAAGTTGCTTTCCACTAAATGTAGATCATGCCGCCTAAAAGGAAAAGTCAAGCTACTCCACCTACGCCCGACGTAACAGGTGACGGACAATCAATAGAGGGGCTATACAACATTTTAGGAGACATAGCATCTCTCCTCCGTCAACAAGTACAGACAACGAATAACATTATAAATCAGCGCCAAATACCGACTCCACAAGGCAGTGGGGGGGAGATGTATTAGAGAGATTCAGAAGACTTCGACCACCCGTCTTTAAAGGGCAAGCTGATTATCTGGAGGTAGACAATTGGAAGAATCAAATGGAAAAACTCTTTGACGGAATGAGGTGTACCGATGAAGACAGAGTGGTCTTAGCAGTATACATGTTAGAAGGAGAAGCAGATCACTGGTGGAAGGCAACCAAAAGAGCAGTCTCTGCAAACACAGTATGGACATGGGAGAAATTTTGTGAGAAATTCGACCAAAAATATTTTCCCGAAAGTGTAAAGGACAGAAAGGTGGCCGAATTTATGAATTTAGAACAGGGGAATCTTACTGTCGGCCAATATGAAGCTAAGTTCACTGAATTATCGCGTTTTGCACCCCATCTCATTCCTGATGATAAACAGAAAGCAAAAAAATTCGTTCAAGGATTGAAGACTCCCCTCCGTACCAGAGTAGTCCCTTTCGAGCTTCAAAAATATTCCAAGGTGGTAAACAAAGCACTGGTCATCGAACAAGATTTTGAAGACATTATGAAAAATCGCAAACCAAAGAGAGGGGTGGGCACTAAACAAAAATTAATATCAGAATCTCCTTCAAATTAGGAGAAAAGGCAAAGGACTACGCCTGCAGTACCTTCAGCACACTCGCAACAACGACAAAACTTTTTGGTCACATGCTATAACTGCGGAATAGAAGGGCACATATCACGTACTTGTCCCCAACCCCGTCGTCAACCACAAGATCAGAAACCTGGACAACAAACTCATGCAAGGACACAACCATTTGATTTGACACCCAAAACCTCGCAGCCAAAGCTACCCTACCCCCAGACTCAAGTAAGGCCGCAACCACAACAACAAACAAGGCAGAACGTTCAAGCGGTACGTCAGGCAACACAAGGACGGGTCTTTGCTGTAGCTCCTCCAGAAGACGAGCCAGAAGAAAATCTTGATGCCAATGTAGCCGTAGACAGGAATATGGTGGAAGGTACTTTACTCATTTATGCCTCTCCGGTGAAAACTTTATTTGATTCTGGCGCCTCTCATTCATTTATCTCCACATCTATCGTCAAATTATTAGGCTTACCTACTGCACTGTTAATAGAAAAACTTGTGGTGGCTACACCCGTGGGGAAATCAGTAGTCTTAAGTCAAGTATGTAAATCTTGTCCCATCACCATTGGGGAATGGAAACTATTGGCCGACTTAGTTGTAATGGAAATGCAAGGGTTCGAAATGATTTTGGGCATGGACTTCCTTGCTGCGTTTCATGCCAAAATCGATTGTTTCAAGAAAACAGTAACGTTCTCAGTCCCCGGGCAACCGAGCGTACAATTCCATGGAACTAAAGAATGGAATGAATTAGGAAACTTAGCAATCCTTATAGATGATGAAACCCAAAAGGGCGGCATGGATCACATCCCTATTGTGAATGAATTTCACGAAGTGCTTGAAATTACCGCCTTGTCGTGAAATAGACTTTTGTATCGACCTACTGCCGGGAACTACGCCTATATCAATTCCACCATACTGAATGGCACCTGTTGAATTAAAAGAATTAAAAGACCAACTTGAAAAACTATTAGAGCAAGGCTTCATTCGACACAGTGTCTCACCATGGGGAGCGCCTGTGCTGTTCGTGAAGAAAAAGGACGGTAGCCTACGACTCTGTATTGATTATAGGAAGATAAACAAAGCCACCATCAAGAATAAATACCCTCTGCCCAGAATTGACGACCTATTCGACCAATTGAGGGGAGCCCAGTACTTTTCCAAGATTGACTTACGATCAGGGTACCACCAACTTCGTATCAAAGAGGAAGATATACCTAAGACCACTTTCAGGACACGTTACGGACATTATGAATTTCTAGTGATGCCGTTCGGGCTAACGAATGCCCCCGCAGTATTTATGGACTTAATGAATCGGGTTTTCAGACCCTACTTGGATCATGTCGTCATAGTGTTTATAGATGACATCTTGATTTACTCGAAGTCGCGAGAAGAATATGAGGAACATCTGCGAATCTGTCTGCAAACTCTTAAGGATCATCAATTATATGCTAAATTTGAGAAGTGTGATTTCTGGCAAAGGGAAGTGAAATTCCTGGGCCACGTAGTGTCGGAAAAGGGAATATTAGTTGACCCTTCTAAAGTTGAGGCAATGGTGAAATGGGAGCAGCCCACGAATGTGTCAGAAGTCCGCAGCTTCCTGGGACTAGCAGGATATTACAGAAGGTTCATCGAGGGGTTTTCAAAAATCGCAAAACCATTGACTCACTTAATTGGAAAGTGGATACCATTCCGATGGGAAGAAGAGCAAGAGAAAGCCTTTCGTGAATTAAAAGAAAAACTGACGACTGCTCCAGTGCTCACAATACCGGTTGAAGGAGAGAAGTTCGTGGTATATACCGATGCGTCGTACCAAGGATTAGGATGCGTCCTTATGCAAGGAGGTAAGGTTATCGCTTATGCATCGAGGCAGCTGAAGAATCACGAAAGAAACTACCCAACTCATGATTTAGAATTAGCAGCAGTGGTGTTTGCCCTAAAGATATGGAGGCATTATCTATACGGAGAGCAGTTTGAACTCTATACAGATCACAAGAGCTTGAAGTATCTGTTCGACCAGAAAGAACTCAACATGCGTCAAAGGCGATGGGTAGAGTATTTAAAGGATTTCTATTTTGATATTTGTTATCACCCAGGCAAGGCAAATGTGGTGGCCGATGCATTAAGTAGGAAGAATCATCGACTTGCAGCTTGTATGACCATAAAGGAATGGAGGATGATCGATGCTATAAAGAATTATGATTTTGAACTAAAGTCGGGAGGAGAAAATTCCTATCTTAGCAGCTTGGTAGTCCGACCTACACTGGTGAACAAAGTTATAGAAGCTCAGAAACATGACACATGGTTACAAGCTAAAATCATGGAAGCATCAAAAGGAGATACACTCAACTGGAATATCGGAACAGACGGAGGAATTAGAAACCAACGAAGATTATGCGTCCCAGACATCACAGAATTAAAGGAGGAAATATTGAGTGAGGCACACCGATCAAGATTTACCATCCATCCGGGAAGCACAAAAATGTACCGCGACGTACGAAGACAATACTGGTGGAATAACCTGAAAAGAGACGTAGCAGAATTCGTATCTAAATGACTCACATGTCAACGAGTGAAGACTGAGCATCAGAAACCGTCAGGGTTGTTACAACCATTACCTATCGCTCAGTGGAAATGGGAGCATATTACGATGGATTTCGTAACTGGATTCCCGAAAACCCAGGGAAACCACGATACGATATGGGTGATTGTCGATAGACTAACCAAATCTGCATATTTTATACCGATCTGTATGTCATACTCGATGGATAAATTGTGTAAACTTTATATCAAGGAAATAGTACGACTGCATGGAATCCCTGTATCGATTGTTTCTGATCGTGATTCAAGATTCACATCTAGATTCTGGAAAACTTTTCAGAAAGCAATGGGAACTACACTCGATTATAGTACGGCCTTTCACCCACAGACTGACGGACAGACAGAGCGGGTAAACCAGATACTCAAGGATATGCTTCGGTTATGCGCCCTAGATTTCAAAGGAAGTTGTGATGATCACTTACCCTTAATTGAATTCGCATATAATAACAGTTATCAGGCCAGCATCGAAATGGCGCCATACGAAGCTCTTTATGGAAGACCCTGCCGATCACCGAGCTGTTGGGCCGAATTCGGAGAAAAATGTCTACTCGGGCCAGAATTAGTACAAGAAACCTCGGAGAAAGTACACATCATAAGAGACCGAATCCGCACAGCACAGAGTCGACAGAAGAGTTACGCCGACAATCGCAGAAAAGAATTGGAATTTTTCGAAGGGCAGCATGTATTTTTAAAGGTCTCTCCTATGAAAGGGGTAATGCGATTTGGGAAGAAAGGAAAACTTGCACCACGATACATTGGACCTTTTGAAATACTGGAAAAGGTGGGAAAAGTGGCGTACCGACTAGCTCTACCGCCACAATTATCGAGCGTACATAATGTATTTCATGTGAGTATGTTGCGAAGATATGAAAGAGACACATCCCATGTGATTGATTGGCAACCATTAGAAATACGGGAAGACGTTACCTATGTAGCGCAACCAATACAAATTTTGGACCGAAAGGACCAAATACTCCAAACCAAAACGATTTCCCTGATCAAGGTTCAGTGGAGCAATCATGGAGAAAATGAAGCCTCGTGGGAACGAGAAGACGAAATCAAAGAAAAGTACCCACAGCTATTCGACCAATAAGGGAAATTCGAGACGAAATTCTTTTTCATTACAGTGCGAAACACTTCATATTTATATTCCATATATACATTCGATTATACATTTCATCATATTGTGAAACACTTTAACTTACCTTAAAATAAATTTCGGGACAAAATTTCCTTAAGGAGGAAAGAATGTAATAACCCAAGTTTTCGAAAATAATTAAAGTAACAAATCAATTAATTAATTAATAATTTATGTGGATTATTATATTGATAAATTAATAATTTGTAGGGAATTTATGTAAGACCCTTTATTAAATTTGCTCAACACAAACCCTAGATCAGTGTAGAAGTGACAGATTTATCAAAACTCATCATAAATACGCAATTAATTAATTAATAATTTATGTGGATTATTATATTGATAAATTAATAATTTGTAGGGAATTTATGTAGGACCCTTTATTAAATTTGCTCAACACAAACCCTAGATCAGTGTAGAAGTGACAGATTTATCAAAACTCATCATAAATACGAAAAATACCATTGATTAAACTTAATCTATATAGATGATTTTAAGTGTACCAGTTTCTGACGATCCGTTTCATGTAAAACTTCATATAATAGTTTAGAGACCTAATCTAACCGTACACGTCAAATTTCAGCCCTCCGATCATCCTACAAGTACCCTAATCAGAAATTGGGCCATAAGTGGGCCATCTAAACTCGAAATTGCCTCATTTTTTTGTGTCATGCCTTAAAACTACATGACCTAACTGATGAGTGGTGTGGATTTTTCGCATACATCACTGTGGGTCCCACGTGCACTACGTGCACGTTAGACCTGCGGTCAACGCACGTTGACCGCGTGCGCAGCTGAAGACAACACGTTTTCTTCGCCCGACGCTGCAACAGCAGTGTCCGCTGTCCGTTGGACGGTCCACACCGTCCATCGCTGTGGGCCCCATCCAAAAATCCGTTCTGTCCATTATGTAGCCCCCTCTTAGGACTACCAAGGGAAGGATTTAGCTTTGTAATCAGTGATTAGAGTGGGCCATAAAATCTGTTGAAACCTAGAACTAAACGAAATAGAACGCGCAAGATCGGAGCCGATTCTACGCATGGGTCCCTGAAATTTGAAGGGATTGTTTGCAAGGGCCCCACCTAGATTTCTAACGTTTCAATTGTGGCTTATCTTGCAAGAATCAAAGTTCGAATCCAACTTGGATTCGAAAACCGTTAAACGTCCGTATAACACGCTAGTGTTCGTGTTTGGCTATAAGAGTCGACTCTCGGCAGCGTTTTCTCTAAAAGAAACATCAGAGAGAGAGAGAGAGAGCCGTGAGAGAGAGAGAGAGAGACGTTAGAGAGAGAGAGAGAGAGAAAGAGAGACAAGAGAGAGTAACGTAGGGGGGGTTTACGGTTGCTGTTTGCTTCTCCCATTGCTGGAGCAACCTTCCAGTAGCAGCAGGGAGAAGAAGAAGAAGAAGAAGAAGAAAGAGAAAGAAAAGGAAAAGAGAAAAAAAAAAAAAAAAAAAAGAAGGAAAGAAAGAAAGAAAGAGGGTGAGTTTATATCTCATATATATCTTTTCACTATGTATATCAAGTTTGAATTCTTTTTATTTGTATTTTAAATTTCCTGGTTTAGAGGTTTGAGTTATTTTATATGAGTTGAGTTATGAATTCTATCGATGGTATATAAAATTCTCTACAAATTGTGCTTTATATGAAATTAATGTCAGGTTAGCGTTGTACGTGTATGGGTCGATTTTGAATTATCTTGGAAGAATGTTTGGGAATACTGATGTTGGTTTGATTCATGCATAGCACGATTTGAGAACTCCAGTTATTACCGTAGGGTGAGCACCCTGGTGTGTGCAATAGACCCATTGATGATTGTTTGGGTGAGCGCCCAAGTGTGTGCAACAGTCCCTGGTTGAGCGCCCTGTGTGTGCAATATACCCTTCTGATAGTCCATCGATTGTGGACGGGTTGGTTGAGCTCCCTGGTGTGTGCAAGATACCATACTAGCGTACCCGGTGGATATCAGATGATTTTGGCAGGTTGGGTGAGTTCCCTGGTGTGTACAAGAGACCAACCCTGCAAATATGAGACAATGTAGGCCCGACTATAAATTGGCCCTGGATGTTCTACTGATAACCATACTGAGATTGTTGAAGCATATTTGCATCCCATGCATCACGTACATGTTTTGGGTTGATGAAACATGCATAACATGCATATTTAAGAGATTTTGGTTGATGAAATCACTATTGGAATTGTAGTGATTTGTACTTCAAAGGGTCAAGTGATTTTCTATATCGAGTTACATGTGTTAAACTATATGAGAATGGTCACCGGCTTTTATAGCTGACGCAGTGTTATGCGATTAACCGTAGTGACAGGTGATGATTTAGAAGACTTCGAGGAAGCGGTTCCAGATGAGGGAATACTCTAGAAGATATTTTCTTTGAATTAGTTATTTTAATTTTTGGTTTGAAAGCATTGATGTAATAAGGCCCATTAGATGGCCATTAGTTTAGACAGTTTGGAACAATTTCATAGACTCGTTGATTTTAGTTTAATTTTCAAAGTTGGTTTATTTTTATTCCATATATTTGGTACCTTGTGAATGGAAAGGATAAAAGTTTCAGTTGTGATTGTGAAGGATTCATTCATAACACCCTTGATTTCGAGATTTGAGTTATATACTCGAGTGTCGAATTTTGGGGGCGTTACACAACGTGAGGGTTGGAAGAGCTAGAATCATTTACCTCATATTGTCTCCTTGGGTTAGGTTAAGGCTGGGCCGGAAAGGTCCCTTTCTCCCTAACATTAAGGCTAGATTCGATTGGATTTCTAAGATCTTGGATGGCTTGCATGTTTTTCTGCATGAATGCTTACAAAGTATCCTCTAGGGTCTTCCTCTGTGGGGACACATAGGGAGTGCTAGTAGAAGGCACTTGAGGATTGTTGGTAACATTGGCAGTCAGTCCATTTCTCCAACTGAAGCTAGGATGGTTCCTCCAATTAGGATTATACGTGTTTGACATTAGGAAAGTAAAGGGCCTTTGATAGTCATTCATGGCATTAGCTTGGTCGTGCAACACTTCCTAAAAAGCAGAGGACAATCCCTAGTTAAGTGTGCATCGCTCTCACAAATGTCACAAACACATTCAATCTCTCTGGCTTTAATAAAATTAACCTTCCTTAATTTCATGGCTTCTACTTTCCGCGTAAGTCCCGCTATCTTTGCATTAACATTGACATCCTCGGTTAAAAGATAAATATCTCTTCTTTCCTTGGGTCCAGGCTTGGTCTTATTAGATTTGTCAAATGTGTCCTAAGATTGGGCATTCTCTGCTAGGAAATCAAACTATTCGTAAGCCTCATCAAAACCTTTACTCTTGAACTCACCATTACACATAATTTCTACGAATTGGCACATGTCTGAGCTCAATCCATCATAGAAGAAGCTAATCACGTGCCATGTTTCGTAGCTATGATGTGGGCAAGTAAGTAAGAGTTCTTTAAAACGTTCCCAACATTGGAAAAAGTTTCATTCTCTTTTTAGGAGAAATTCATGATATCCCGTCTCAATGTATTGGTCTTGTGAATAGGAAAAAACTTTTTAAGAAATTCCCCAGTCATCTCTTGCCATGTCCCTATGGTTCTGGGACTTAAGGAGTGCAACCAAGATTTGGCTTTCTCCTTCAAAGAAAAAGGAAATAATTTTAACCTAACCACGTCATCAAAGACATTGTCATAATGCAAAGTAGCGATTACTTCATCAAATTCTCTTAAATGTAAGTAGGGACTCTCAGAGTTGAGTACATGAAATTTAAGAAGTAACTATATCACTCCAGGGTTAAAATCTACCCTGCCCACATTCACTGGAAAGACCATACAAGGAGTACTGGTTCTTGTTGGTTGCAAGTAATCACGTAGACTCCTAAATGGTGGCTCATTATGTACTATATTCTCATCTTGATCATATTCATTTTCGGCCATGTTTATGGTTAGCTCACAAGCATCGAAAAGTGTTCTAACACAGTGATCGGACAATCCTTCAATCAAAATTCCATCACTTAGAAGACGTCTAGTACGATCACGTGTCCACTTGCGCATAAAAAAACCAATCAAAGAAAAGAGATAAGGAAAGAGGTAACCCGAGGAGAAGAATGCACGACTATGGACGATTTCTAGAAACAACAAAACAAAAGAGTTAGTAAATATTAACAATCAAAATACAAAAATCAATTCTAAAAATATTCTTGAATCATTACAATCCCTGACAACAGCGCCAAAAACTTGCTACAATCCGAAGATTCCGCACCCAAGTGCAGGGAGCGAAGTAGTAAAATACTTGGTGTGCTGAGGTCAAACCACAGGGATTGGGGTTAAGAATACTTAGAGGAATTAGTTTCAAGAGGGCGAGAGATGAAATCCGATTTAATCCACAAGAGTGGAGCAAGTTGTGTGTATATGTGTGTGATGAAAACAGAAATAGGAAAGGGCTAAGGCATTATGGATCCACCTTTAATTAATCCACAAGGTTTGATTCATTGGTTCAACGATAACTCAACTGGAATCAAATAAAGATCTGTTCTAATCGAAAGATGAGACTGTTAAACCATTGTATATTTCACAAAAGATGGTAATCTTGACTGATCGATTCGACCATGAAGTACTCATTAGTTGATCGCAAAGAATTCAAAGCATTCACTGTAATCGGAGTCGACAATGGATCAAGAAATTATACAGATCAACAACTTTGTCAAAAAATCAATCGATAAGATCACAAATCATAAGATCAGATGCACACTTACAAGATAGGAGGCTTTGGTTGATCGATCCAACCGTTAAGATCTTGTCCATTGATCGAAGGGAATCCAAAGCATCCACTGTGCCCGAAGTCGATAGCAGATCAAGGGATTTTACATATCGATGACTTTACCTGCACTAGCTCGATGATCGTAGGGAATTCTAAGCATCCATCATGCCCGGATTCAATGATGGATTAAAGGACTTCATCGATCATGAACTAGCTAATTGATATGCAAGGAATCTCAAGCATCCATTGTGTCTGGAGTCTACGATGGATGAAGTGGTCGTGCACAACAATAACGTCCATCGAAGTAGATAACCGAATCAATCAATCAAAGAGAAACTCCAACATTCAAGCAACCATTGTTGAACCAAACAAACTAAGTTTTACAATTTCACCAAAGGCTTCACCCATAGCCTTAGCTAGGAGTTTAGCCTACCATTCTACAAATGGAAGATTACTATAAAAGAAAAACTAAACTTCTAAAAAAAACTATAAAAGAAAGAAAGAAAGAAAGAAAAACTAGAGAAGAGAGGAGTTATAGAGAATTGGATGAGAAGGGATGATAAGGGAGCAACCTCTTTTATAAGACCAATGAGAGAAATTACTTAAAAGTAAGTAAAGAGTTTCCTTAGAGTCTAAATGCTTTGAGTTTCCTTAGAGTTTAAGTGTATTGAGCTCCTTAAGAGTCAAAGTATAGTGAGTTCCTTAGAGTCAAGTATAGAGAAGAGAGAGAGTGTTTCTAGCCTACACATGTGTGTAAGTGGAGAAAGGTCTTCTGGCTTGCACATGTGGAGGAGAGATGCCCTTGCTTGGTGGCTGACACAAGTGAGAGAGAGATGGGGTTGTCCACGGTGCTTGGATTTGGTTTCTGATGTGATGTCCTTTGTGCAAACGGTGGTTGGTGGAAGCTGAGTAAATGTTGTCCACTGTGTGTACGGCTGGTGAAACTACAGCTTGGGCCCAACTTGGACTACTACTGGACGTGTGGTCCACTGGACGGTCAGATGAGGTTGGACGCTGATGGGTGGCTAATCTGCTGATGGACTGACGATTGATGGAAGAGGAAGACTGCACGTGCAAGCTGACCGTTGGATGGTTAACTGGAGCAGATGGAGTCTAGTGGACGGTGAGTCCAATGGACTGTTGGTATATCATGACCAAAGACACTAATCATCTACCAAAATTGGGCAAGCAGCCCTATGACAGAGAATGTATCAATATGCACATATAAATTAACTTGGAATAAAAATTTTCATAAATATCAAGTCACAAATGGGCATGAAGCCCTAGCCAACTAACCATCCCACAGTAAAGTATAACTATTAAACCAGAAATAGATATGATCATGTATGTGTGTGTATATATGAGAAATGCTCACACACAACTAGATGGACCGTCTAACTAGTTCATTTAATTAGAGGGTAACTAATGCTAGTAACCATTGAAAGAGACTAATTAATGTAGTTAAATGCGTCCGCAGCACTTTCCAATGGCAATGGGAAGGGGTGGATGGCTCTGGTGGCCACTAACTTGGTGTTAATGTGAAATCTACACCGACCATTAGGTGCATCATCCCATATTAGACCCAGGTCCAGAAAATCAGCTCCATCCATGGTTTAGGTGAACCATGAGATTGGAAACAGTGTATAGACAAAATTCACCATCTAAACTATTTCCCTTGTTAGGCCTACCTGAATCATGGATGGGCCTGATTTTTGGGCTCCAGCTCTAATTTTTTATATGCCATCTATTGGTTGTAATGGATTGTATATAATCATCACAAGGTGCCCTATACATATCATTGTTGGAGTCTCTCTCCCAACTTTTTCCGATAGTGTGGCCCACCTGAAATGTAAGTCAAGACTAATTTTTTGATCTAGTTGTAACATAAGATTACATATTTGATGGTTGGAGTAGATCTCATATGCATATCATGGTGGGCCTCTGTAAAAAATCAAGGAAAGCCTCCAGTAAAATTCTTAAACAAGAAAGCATAGAACCAATAGGGTGAACTATAGTTTGAGGTAGACTAGTAGGTAACTTTCAACCTTCCCTGTGTATGCGACATCCAGCCCGTTTAATAGGTTGGCCCCATCTTAAGCATCATCTTTTGTCAAAAGTAAGTACATAAAATCCACTCATTAAGGGCCCGTTTGGATACTACCAAATAAGTTGCTTTTCGACTGAACTTAAGACGTTAAGTTACTTTTGGCACTTAAGTTCGTTTGGTAAGTATAATTGAAAAGTAACTTATCTCTGAAAAATTACTTATCTTAATAAGTAAATTTTTTTAGCTTTTTGACTTTTGACTTTTCTACTCATCTCTCTCATGTCACGCTTTTGCTCTTCTTCTTCTTCTTTTTTTCTCAGTACACACCCACACTGTTAGTCACCCTCCAATGTTAATTAACCACCCTCCAATTTGGCTTTTCTACTTATCTCTCTCAGGTCACACCACATATCAAAGTTCTCTCTCATGGTTCTCTCAATTATTGCTCTCTCATACTGTCCATATCAAAGGAGGCTCCACATGATGGACTGCCCCATCAAAGGTGGGGCTCACACAGTGGACGGCCCACATCAAAGATGGGCCCTACATTAATTGGTGCAAGATCCAATCCACCAATCAGGTTGATCTGATCTTCTACATCTTTCCCAAACATGATTCTAGTCCACTCACCATGTGGACCGACTATTGGAAACAAGTGAATGGGTTAGAAAACTTCAGCCAAGTCTTCTAGAGCCGTACATTTATTTTACAGACTATGGCCCACCTGACCAATGGATCAACCTGATTCTTCTGCCAAGGCATCCATATAATGGTCCCGTTCTGATGGATGGAATGTATCTCGAACCAATCGTGCTATGCCAGCACATGCATGGCATGTACATGAGGATTAGAAAAGCTCATTCTGTTAGGAAAAATGCCTCAACTCTAACCAATCTACAAATCTACATAATCCCTTCAACCATAAGAATTGTGTAATGTGAACTAGACTCAAAAGTGTTCAAATTTTCTATCGATCATAAAAATAGGGGAATTCATATAGAAGACTACTATATTATAGGTGTTTAAGAGCTTCAAAATCAATCATTTTATCTCTCTTTTCTCATACTCGTAACAGTCCCAAGTACATAGAAACAAAGTTTTCCAAAAGAGTTTCGAATTTTCAGAAAAATTGAAAATCTTACTACAAAAATTGTTCGAAATGTCACAAGGTACTAGATTCATCAAGGAATCTCACCCCCCAACCAAAATCTTACATTACCCTCAATGTAAAAAAGATATGCAATATGCAAAGACATGAGCTCAATGACAAAATAAAGGAGAGTGAGAACGAGAGTATCTGAAAGAGTCGAATATGGAATTCTACAACTTCCGACGACTAAACAATTAAAACTAATAAAACTACTATATACCTCCGTCAGACTAGGAGGTCAATCTTGATATACATGATCATCCAAAGGGATGGAATCTAGCAAGATTAATAGGTGGAGTAAAAGGTTTTTTAGTAATATCATCCACCATCTTACTTCATAATGCACACAAATGATATTCGTCGTTCTAATCCATTGAAAATCCTGCTAAAAAAGTTCAGCGAGTTTCTCAAAGTTATCACCCCATGTGTTGGAAAAGAAGAATTTCTTTGGTTGAAAATTATTAAACATGACTCCCCTTTCCAACTTGTCTAGAAAAAAATATTCAAATAAGGATCATCCCAGAGATAATGCTCTTCAGTTTGAACAAACCAAAGAGATGTGGAAACTTGTATTTTTTCTTCACAAGCTGGTATGGTCTCCACATTTTCAGATTCTATCAGCGCTTCCAGCTATTGATAACTTAGTGTTACACTCCACTGGAAGGAGTCCTTTGTGGGCACCAATGAAGTTTCCCTCAAGGCATTGACAATGTCACGGATCATAGGATCATCCCAATTCTCAAAATATGTCAAACACTCTTTTAGAGTGTAGGAAACTTCGACCTTCTCGGTCACTTGTGTAGGTTGGAATAAATCCTCAACCACTACGCATTCAGAATTTGGCCTCTCCTTAGGCAAATCAAGCACTAATCTACCAAATTCCTGTACAACAAAATTGTTCAAATCAGTGATTGGTGTCTTTTCAATCAAATTTTCAGATTCTAGCTCTTCCAAGGCCTCATTAATATCTAAAATTACTTCTTCCTTAGAATGAGTGAAGCAAACTTCTAATGTTTTGAAAAATTAAGCCGAGGGTGGCTCATAATCATCCACAATTGTATCTATGAAATTAATCATGTGGATCTTATCTTCATCCTCATCCTCATCCTCTTGTTGTTTTTACAAATAAAACATATTCAGCTTCATTGTCATATTTCTAAAGAATATCTTCATAACCCTATTCCTACAATTGATTATAGCATTGGCGGTTGTTAGGAATGGTCAACCTAGAATGACGAGAACTTAAGTGCATACATTCGTAACCGCTTGTGTATCCAAAACAATAAAGTCTACCAAGTAGTAGAACTTATCGATTTAGACTAACACATCCTCAATCACTCCTCTTGGTATTCTAACGGAGTGATCCGCAAGTTATAAAGTTATCTTGGTGGGTTTTAATTCACCAAGTCCAAGTTTCTCATATACCGAGTAGGGAATCAAGTTAACACTAGCCCCTAAATCGAGAAATGCTCTATTGATCCGGAAGTTACCTATCATGCAAGAAATTGTAGGGCTTTCGGGATCTTTGAATTTGACGAGAGTGTTTTGTTCTATGATAACACTCACTTGTTCCATCAAAAACGCCCTCTTGTGCATGTTTTGCTTACATGTTACGGCACATAGGTCCTTTAGAAATTTGACGTATGAAGGAATTTGCTTAATTGCATCCAAAAAGGGAATATTGATTTTAACTTGTTGGAAGACTTCTAGGATGTTTTGATTTTCACTTAGCCTTTTAGTTGAGACAAGGCGTTGGAAGAATGGGGCCACAGGTTTATACACACGCTCCGGCTTTTCATCTTGTGGAGCATTGCTCAATTCATCATCACTCTTAGAATCAACCAAATCATTAAGCTTTGTGGCCTTCACCGGTTCAGATTTTTCAATTGTTTTACCACTTCTAAGAGTGGTGATGTGATGCCTTGAACATGTTCCACATGAGGATGGGTTAAAGAATTGGTATTTGTTTCCAATTATTCCTTGGGGTTAGGATGAGATTGGGTCAAAACAATCCCTTGCTTCCTAACTCCTAGGTGTGTCTCAATTCTTTCAATCGAAATTTTAAGTTCATTCATGGGTTGCATGTTGGACTTATTTATCTGAGTTTGTCCAATCATGAATGCGTTCAATGTATCCTCAAGAGTGCTCTTTTGAGGAAACCCTTGAGAAACATTGTTTGTATTTGCCATTGGTTCATTCCTCCCATTAATATTTGATTGACACCACCAATTAAAATTTTGTAAGTTAGAATTTGGTGCACTAAAGGGGCGTTGGTAAGCATTTGTAGAATTCGATTAAGTTTGCAAGATGTCTTGAAACGCAGGGATTGTTGGACAATCCTTTGTTAAGTGAACATCACTTTCACAAATACCACATACACTTTCAATGGCCTCACCTGTGGTTATCATGTTAACACTCCTTAATTTTATGGCCTCAACCTTCTTTGTGAGACCCGCCACCTTTTTATTTAAATCATCCTCCTCATTTAATGCATGTATTCCTTTCTCTCTTGGGGCTGACTTAGGATTACTAGTCGGAATGGAGATGTCCCAAGATTGGGCATTCTCAGCTAGCATATCAAAGTAATCACAAGCCTCATCAGGCGCTTTGTTAAAAAATTCACCATTACACATCATTTGAACAAATTGGCACATGTTTGAACTCAATCCATCATAAAAGAAGTCAATCAAGCGCCACATTTTATAACCATGACGTGGGCACTCTAATAAAATATCTTTGAACCTTTCCCAACATTGAAAAAATATTTCATATCCTTTTTGGGAGAAGTTCATGATAGTCCGCCTTAGTGCATTGGTTTTATGAACCGGAAAGTACTTTTTTATGAACTCTCGGGTCATCTCAACCCATATTCTGATGCTTCTAAGTTTAAGAGATTGAAGCTATGATTTGGCTTTGTCCTTTAAAGAGAAAGAGAACAATTTTAGTTTGATTACATCTTGGGAGACATCATTAAATTGAAAGGTATTGGTTATCTCATCAAATTCACTTAGGTGAGCATATGGACTTTTAGAATTGAGTCCATGGAATTTCGGAAATAACTTGATAATTCCCAGTTTAAGATCCACGTTTCCTGAATTAAGTGAAAAGATAATGCAGAAAGACGTAGTTGTTCTCTCCGGTTGTAGATAATCTCACAATGTTTTAACCGGAGGAACATAACATTCCTCATTCTCATTACGTTCTGTCTTATTTGGTGGTGCATCATGCTCAACATTCTCAACATTGTATGGTTCATTCTCAACCATGACTTCAGACAATTCAGGATTTCTTAGACGATTTCTAACTTGTCTGTGATTAACTAGACCTTCAACTAAACCTCCCTCACTTAGAAGTCGCGATGTATGATCACACTCCCAATGGGGCATAAACTACACAAAAACTAAACTAAAATCTGAAAATCTGAAAATAAAAAGTAAAAACTAAGAAGCAAAAGAGTTTTAAGTTAGAATGGTGTTACCGGATTTGAAGAACTAGGTTAGTGAAGAAAATCCTACAAAATAAACAAAATATGTTAGTAGTAAAAAAATTCTGAGAAAAAACATATTAAAGCAATAAATTATAACCTATCTAAACTAATTATACCCTAATTACAAAATTTAGAATCGTTAACCTAATCCCTGGCAATGGCGCCAAAAACTTGTTTGCTCACCTCAAATGCAAGGCTACGATGTAGTAAAAATTCTCGATAAGACCGAGGTCGTTCCTCAAGGATTGTCGTAACAATTCTAAACTACGTAACTATGATGAACTAAATTCAGATTTGTATTGATGGATGGAATTTAATAACATAAAACTATTTACTTTAGAACTAAATTAGGAAAAATAAAACACTAAAGTGTCAAGGATCCACTTATAATCATTCACAATGCCAATTCAAACCATTCAAGTTAATAACTCAATCGAAATCGGAGTTCTATCCCTATCCAATCGGAATATGGAGCAATGAAATCATTATAACATATCTAACATAGATAGATCATCCACTGAAATGGTTCTCTCATAATCAACGAAGGCATTGGGCGTATCCCATCACACAGCTCAATCCTTCACAAAACAATTGAGATCACATTCATGATTCTTCCTCAAGTCTTGTCACTAGATTTGATTTAGAAGCATGAATTGAACTTCTATTAAACCAATATCAATACATAAACATCTATCTCAGATCAATCGCAAAGATAAAAACTTCTTCTAGTTTAGTTCTAGATAAGCACTTAGGAAACTTGGTTTGTAAGATCTCCTAGCATCGAACATATCATGATGGATTTAAGATCTCTACAACCTAAAATCCTATCAATCAACACCCCATTAAGCAATCTCAGTAATCAAAACATCCCATGTAAGAGAAATCATAAGAGATAGAAGATTAACTAAAAATAGTAACTTTATTTCAAACTTGAACAAGAAGTGTTCTTCATTAAAACAAAAGGTACTTGAACTAATTTAAATTGAACATTGCAAACAACTATAAGCTTCACCCCTTAGCCCTAGCTAAGAGGTTTAGCCAACCATTAATAGGCTAAACTAGAACTCAAAAGAAAACTACTATAAAAGCATAGAAAAATCATAAAAACCCTAGTTGGAGGAGTTGCGAACACTCCACGACGATCCTCTCCACCTCCCACGACTTCATTGTCCTTCTAGGATTAGTTTAGATCCACCCCTAGGTGTCCTTTTATAGCTTTGATCACCATCGACTTAGAAGATTCGAGAAAACGCGGAGTCCTTCCGCACTTTAGAAACCTGAATTTAGAAACTGAAAATCAAAGTTTCTAGAACACTGAAGACCTGTCTGGAGACCGGTCTATGAAGCTCAAAAACATTCCAGCAAGATTTAAGTTTTTGGACTACTGAAGACCAGTCTAGAGACCGGTTTAGCGACAAGTCTATGAACAAATCTTTGAGAGTTTTTTCATATTTTCTTCTCTTTCTTTCTTGTTTCTTTCCTCCACCTCTTAGCTTTGTTTCCATTGGTCTTCAACACATCAAGGGTAGTCCTTTTAGCATCATATTGGTGAAGTCTCTCTCTCATTCCTACATTCACAAAAACATGTATTAGATTAGTCTTTAAACATGCAAACCATGCATAATGTGTGATGAATTGGGGTTAGAATATGCACAATTCAAGGCTCAACACTCAAGCTGCCAAACATCTAAATTGAGGGTCCCATTGTCAAAATTTATGGCTAAAGAGAAAGATTCAAGCTCGGAGAGGGCTTACACGGCCAATTTGAGCGATCCAGACCATTGAAGTTGCAATCCACCCCATCAAAGGTTTTCCTTAGACAATTAGACATCAAGATGAAGCACCCAAGTGACAAAAATTAGAACCCAAGAGGACCCACATGCTCATTTCAAGCAATCTGAACCGTCCAAGTATGAGCTCACCATGATCTACACTGTTGAGCATCTTCCTGGAACCTCAGGACATCAAGACCAAACACTTGGGTATCCAAAGGCAAGTCCCATATAAGTAAGGATGAAAAAAGAAGGGTTGAATCTACTAAATTAAGGCCGCACAAATGCAATCTGAGCAGTCAAGGTTGCTATCAAACATCCAGATACTAAGATCGATCATCAAAGGAATACCATGGGGGAAAAACAGAAGGCATATTTCATTGACTTCAAAAGAGTGCGTACATCCAAGAGCAGAAAAAAATACAAAGCATAAAGGCCTTACATAGCAATAGGTTGTACAAGCAAACTACAAAAGGTACATGCCAAGGGGTGAAGCATCTACATATCGCCTATGTAGTCATCATCATCTCACCTCTCCTCCTACTGACGACGATGTTAAACCATCATCGGGGCCATCACAGACCCCCCAGCATAGCAAGGATAATGGTAGGGATCATACAATGGGGAAAGGATAGGCCCCCACCTGAACTCCAAATACAACTCATTGTAGTCACGGTTAAGAATGGTGAAATGATATCCGTGCTAACCCACAAGTGCAGTGGCTACAGCTCTAGTCTACATCTGATTTGGAGGTGGTGGTGGAGACAGAGGAACTCAAGCGACGCCCGTTACCTGGAAAAAGGTCTCCCACCCAAGTACCACTGAAAGGACTCCGCATCTGAAAGAAGGACACGTAGGCAAGAAGCCTCATAGGCCTCAACTCACTAGGGTGTGTAGTAGAGAAGGAAGCTGGCGTATGGCATACGCACAAACTGTCAAGGAAAACAAGTCATCAGTCAAACACCAAGGCTGTAGAAGTAAGTTCATAAAAAATGGAGGACACTCACATCCTCGTTGGTCAAGCCATCCACGTCAGCCCGCCAGTTGTCATGGGAAACACGAGGATTCGGGTTGCGGTTCTTATGGTGCCAATGCATGAAATGGCATAAAGAGGGCTCCACTTCGTCCCGCATCTCAAGGGACAAGTGCGGGTAGTGATCATAGAAACAAGTCTGGGCAGAAATCAAGGCAAGGACTAGATTAAAGAGACAGGAGCTTGGGCAAAAGAAAATGGATGAAAAGAAAAGGGGCTCATAATATACCTCTACTATAAGCTAGAACCCAGTAAAAGACCGACTTTTCCTAGAGGTCTTACCCAAGCCCTGATAGATACGGGCTAGGATGGCGGCACTCAAATTGTAAGGATGGTGGAGATCTTCAGTCAGATGGAGGAAGTGGGCATTCATCCTCTTGTTCCCATGATAGAAAAGGAACGAACCAAACGCATAAGCGACCATACCCGAGCCTTATGCAAGGCCTCAAGCTCAGTGGTAGGCACCATAATGATGAAGGTATTATTCAACCAGTGAAGCTTTACCTGGTTGTGTTGAAATTTCACAACAGGAGGGACAACCCCCATGAGCAGCCACCAATCTTAAGTTGCAATGGGTGCAAGGGAATTAGCATGAGGCATAGTCACCTGTTAAAACTAGAAAAATGTTCATAGGCAGTTTTTTCCTGCGTTTCATTGTTCTGGGGAATTCTGAGTATAGAGACATTCGTAGACAATCATAAGCAATCACAAAGTACACAAGAGAGAAGATATCGCAAGGCGAATTTTATTCCAGAGATTCTGAGATCTTTTACATTCTAGGCTGTGATATTTGTCATGAGCCTTTAATTACATCAATGGTTGATCACCCTTGATTAGAAGGTAAAAGACTAATTCACAGGGATTTACGGTCTTGAGTTCTTGCTCATAGAGACTTATTTGTTTTCTTGTTATGGACTGAGCCACTTTTTTAGACAAGTCGGATGTCTATGTCCCATTTTCTTTCGGATTGTCCGGGTTGAAGGACTGTCAGGATTTTATCGAGTGGTGCAACTCTGGGTCATTGACCTCTGGAATACACAAGCATCAAATGTTAGCATGACCCAAGGCCCGTGCCCGTATTTTTATGGCGGGTGACCTTAGGAAGGTACTCCGCAACTTCCTGAGCGAGGATTTAATCGAGTGGTGCAACTCTGGGCCATTGACATCTGGAATACAAAAGCATCCAAATGTTGGTTGGCATGATCCAAGGCCCACGCCCATATTTTTATGACGGGTGACCTTAGGAAAGCACTCCACAACTGCCTCATCAGCTCAACTGACGGACCCGTTGTTGATGGGTAGGGCATCGATTATCTTTTTGTAATGGCAGTCCATAGAATGATATTTCAAGCTTTGTTAGAACTCTTTTGATTATGATTTCTTGTGGTAACCATAATCCCTTAGGTTTAGCCTCGGACCTTTATCTGAAATGAATGGAGCTTTGTACAGTGAAATAAATGTGTTCAATCTGAAGTCCGATGACTCATCTTTGGGAACATTCTTTCTTCTGAATACTTTCTGACGATCGATTTGAGATCGAATAAGTTATATTGAGCCAAGATCCTTCCAGGATTCAAATTCAATGGGCTGGAACGGCCACTTCTGATACCTATAAGTGGCTAAGTATCAGGTCCAATGGGTGCACGTGTATGCCAATTTCTGATAAATGATAGGGATCAGTGCCCTGTAAATGTTTGACTCAGCTGTTTTATAGCATGAGGATGTTAACTTTGCCTTCACAGCTTCGAGATCGTGGTTAGTTTTACTTAGCATTAGTCGATTTTCTAGCCAACAGGGCATTTCTCAGGGCTGAAAATGACTAAGTACTAGACCTGTTTATGGTCTAATCGAGGTATTCGGTAAATACTGGTCGTGATCATTCTCAAACAGTGATGGATCATGTTCACTAGGATCGCAATGATGCTAGATCCACTTTGGCGTCAGTGCGATTGCGTTTTGTTTCTCTTGGTGTAAGTCAATTTTCGAGCCGACAAGGCACTTCCCAAGGCTGAAAATGACCAAGTATCGGGCCCGTTTACCGCTTAATTAGGGTATTTGATGATCCAGAGATCAGATGACCTCGTTGCAGTGCATCATTATTATGTATCATGTTATGAAGAAGAGAAGTTTCTCTCTCGGGGTCGGTCCAATTCCGCCTGATTCTTCTTGATTTCGGCCGTTTCCTGCTCTTTCGGATAGATTTTCGAGTTTGCAAATTTGACTAAGTGTTGGTCATTTTTTATTAAATCATTGATCTGGGCCATTTATCATCGACCATTGGAAGATCTGACCCAGGGGATGGATAGATATCGTCCATGTGCATCCAAGAGAGTTGGTTTGGTCAGAAGGCGTGCCAGATCAAAGGCGGGCCACGCCATGGAAGGTCTCACCTCCCAACCAGCGTCCAAGCGCATGTAGGGTGGACTGGGCGCATGTTGGACTGGGTGTGGGTGCATGTGCCCTAGAGGTGGTCTCATATGCCCTAAAATATATGAAAGAGAGAGAAAAAGGTGTCCAAGTGCATGTCATTTTGCACATGCGCCCAAACCCAGGTGGTGGGCGCATGTACCCATGGGACTTGGCCATTTTCCCACTTTTTCCAGCCAAAAAGGGTGGGCGCATGTCCCCCCTACACATTGTGCATTTTGTGGTTTTTCGGCGAGCAAAAGTGGGCGCATGTCCCTCTGCAAAAGTGAAAAAATTCCACTACTTGGTTTATTTCAAGATTTCTCTCCCTTTCTTCCTCTGCATTCAGGTTCTGATGGGAGAAATCCCTTTCCGACGAGGGTTTTCAACAAAGGAATCCTATCCGATGAAGGTGGGTTTTAAGTTCTGATGGGTGAAATCCCTTTCTGACGAGGGCATCCGACAAGCGGTGACAGAGCGGGCTCATGTTACCTCTTGCGTCGCTCTGAGGTAGTCAAGGAATGATGTTGATAATGGTCATCAGGTGAGCTTGCTATTTATAGTAGTTTAATCGGGTTTGAAATTACGTCGGGTAGTCTAACACGACCCCCACGTATGTGCGAAAGCTTAAAGAGCAACTAGAATTATGGCTAAACCTATAGGAGGGGGTGATTAGGACCTTTTTTGAAATTCTTTTCGCCTACTTATATAATTCAACAAATCAAGCTAAGTAAGCAAGAGCACTTCGGCTTCCAAGCGTAAGTGGGTCCAATCACAAGACTAGCATATGATTAAGCAATAAACAACCTAGTCTAAAGCATGCATAGGTAATCGAAAGATTTAACTAAACAAGCTCCTAACCTATGCAACCTATGTAGACTTATGAGAATGGATTAATGAGCTCAAGTCTACGCAACTAGTGAAAGTTGTGGATGTGCCTAATTAGTGCCTAGCATACATTCCTATCAAGCATTCATAATAAGACAATTAAACTAACAATGCTAAGATATTAATGTGCTCAATTCAATCACAAACACAAGCATGTATAGTGGTTCGACTTTGGGTCTACTCTACTCCCGATTCAAGTACTTAACTCCTTTGAACACACGGCATTCACTATCGGAGGTTTTAAATGAGGTTCACCTCTCAACCTTTACACGGAGGTTTTACCGGTTCACCTCTCAACCGTAACTGGATTTTTGGACAAGGGCTAACTCTCAACCCAAACGGAGTTTTGGACATAGGCTAACTCTCAACCCGACTCACGTTCACTCCCGTGTCAGAGGCTCCCCCTTGGAGACTTAGTTTAAGCCCGGCTAACGGGCCAAGGAACGGCTAACGTCCCTAGATCGAGTTTGACAAACAAACTCTAAATGGACTCTCAATAAAGACAACCTTACTTGTTGGATGAGCCCCTTGTTTAGCGCCGGTTCGGGTTGCTTGATCTCCGCTCTCCCGTGCTTCAATCAGCTTCCCTTGCTCCCACGATCGTGTCATCGTTGCGTCGCCAATGCCTCAGCTACACTAAATCAAACACCTTGCATGTGATGCCTTTGAGATGCCCAAGGTGATAGGAGGATGGTTGAATCTCCTATATGGGATATGTAGCTTATTCTAACTAGGAGATTCACCCAGAGGGTCTTTTAGAGGTCTTGGACAAGGGATATGCCTATATGGAATAATGTCTCACCTCTAGATTTGAGAGAGGAATCAAGTCATCTCTAGATTGCATTTGAATGCCCACACTTGTGTTTAAAACACAAGAGATATGACTTGAAACCGTCCTCTTTGAGGCCTCATATGCTGTACAAAAGGTGTGGGGAATAGGCTCTTAAAACCCTCTGTCTCAGCCCTCAAAACGAGCCAAGCCCTTATATAGAAAAGTGTGCAACGGATACAAAACGGGCAGAAAATGGCTAGTCCCAACCGGTCGCACGACCGGTCGGCCAGGGGCCCACGACCGGTCGTCCAGGGTCCACGACCGGTCGGCCACAGGCCAACTGAAGACAGGAGTTTACTGTCTTAAGATGGGAGGTCTTTCAGACCGGTCGTGACCGATCGGCCAGGGGTCCACGACTGGTCGTCCAGGCTCCACGACCGGTCGGCCATCCATTCCAGCAACCAACTGTCCATATTGGACTGTCTGTCCGACCGGTCTTGACCGGTCGGCCAGGGGTCCACAACCGGTCATGACCGGTCGGACAGGCCTGGGTTCAGCCCACTGTTTTGCTGACCCATCCATCCTTCAACCCTCTTACTTAGGCCAAGATTTAGGTGATGTTTTGGGACACCTAGGGCCAATCTATGATGACTAAAGGTTCCCTAATATGGTCAAGGTCATCAAAGAGGTTAAGGGTTGGGTTTTGGTCAAGGTTAAGGCACATCAAGGCATCACTTTTACCTGATTCTTCTTCCTTGATGCAGCGGGGCCATCTGAGTATTCGGTCTTCGTCTTCATTAGGCTCAACCGACACTAGACTCACTGACATAAGTGATTGACAAACAAGGTGCACTAGTATGCCACAGAAAAGTGCACTAACAGGGTTTGGGTCCGACCCGGCGGTATTTCCCAGCACATGTGTTTCCAGGAGGATTTTCGAGCGAATGTACCCAGCGGATGTGGTGAGCGCATGTGTCTGGGCGCATGTCATTTCAGGCCGAGCGCATGTCTCTTTCAGGTCGGGCGCATGTGACTTTTTGGCCAGTTTTTCCGAGCAATTTTCGGGAAGATTTCCAGATCATTTTGTTCTGGGCACATGTGGTGAACGCATGTGTTTCTAGAGCTCCCGCATGTCCCTCTGAAAAATCTACTTTCTCCACTACTTAGCCATTTTTCAGGTTCTGCACTCTGCAAGAGAGAAACGGTTCCAAGACTTATGAATATTTCAGGATTTGGCTCCATCGGGCGACCTTCAGAGGACAACTACCTTTTCGGGGATCAAATTCACTACGCCAAGCCACTTTTAACTCATGATCGAGCTATCAAATGAACGGGATGGGGTTTGGAGGTCCAGATGTTACAAATTTTGACAGTTCCTTCCTAATTTGTAGCCTCCAAGTCAGTTCTTCGTATAAGAACATTGCTATGGGAAGCGCGCACATAGAAATACGCACCGCAAGAACTTCAAACTTATAGGTTAAGGTTTTTAGAGCATTCCGGATCATTTGGCGGTAATACACATGTCTAGTTTCGCTTTGAAATGGTACGTGTAGGCTTTCAAAACTTTCGGTTAGCTACGGACAGGGACGAAACGCATTTCGAGGTGCGCAGGTAAAGATATTCACTGAGTGATTTTGAAACTTGTAGGTTAAGGTCTTTAGGGCATTCCAGATCATTTGGCGGTAATACGCATTTTCGGTTTCACTCTGAAATGACATTTGCAGGGTTTGGTCACAACTGCGCAGGTTAGGGTTGCACCGGTGTTTTCTGGATGTTCCTGATCTCGAAATTGATCCAAATCGTCATAGATGGACCGCTAGATGCTTTTTTATAATGGGTACAAATTTAAGCCCCAATAAGTGCCCCCAGTGTGCTGCACTGGATGCTTACATCATGCTAGTGCAGTGCACCGGTTCCCCCAGGCTCAAGTATAAATAGCTGACTCACTGAGTCATTTAGTCACTTTTCGAGTCGAAGAAGCAGAGTTGCTCTGAGGTGAGAGATCTTTCTCTGAGGACACGGGCGTATGTAGCCTTCCCATGGCCGTATGTGGCTTTCTAATCATTTTTTCGACGAACAACATTTTCACCCTAAGCGCATGTGGTGTTGTCTCAGGGGACTGGCGCATGTGCCAAGCGGATGTTACTCTGGACATGTACCCAGAGTCTTCTCCAGACTTAGAACTTCTCTGAAAGATATAAATGGGCGCATGTGGCTCCCTATTGTTGAGGGTGGGCACATGTGCAAGGGCACATGCGCCTAGTGCGCTCCACTTCAAACTTGCATTCTAACCTCTTCTGAGCTGGGCGCATGTCGGGGATCACATGCGCTTGGAATTCAATATGGTGGACTTGCATTTCCCAAAATTGTAGGCTGGGCGCATGCGAGAGACCACATGCGCCTAAGGCACCTCCTTGGGCACGTGTGGTCCCAATACTTAGTCAAAAATTCAAATTTTCGGCATTTCTTTGCCCTCGAAGAAGAATCCATGTACTCGGCTCCATTCTTAATCAAAATCGATGTCGTTTGTGGCCAGATAGCTTAAGACTTGAATGTGATTGGAATTCAGTGCCTCAGGCCCAAAATGTGCTGCTTGTTTCGGTCTTTTATAGCCTGTAATTGTCCATTTTAGGCAGGTTCGGGGTGTACCCGTTGGACTGCACTTACAGTGCTTCGAATGTATGCAAGATTGTTGTGTGTGAACAATTGTGTACATCTGATGTTGGGATTGTTTCTTGACTCTGTCCAGCGATTGTTTGTAAATGTCAGGACTTGTAGAGATTATCAAATACATGAGTGTGCTGCAGATTTAATTGTGATTTTGTGTGTGCATCAATCACATGTGTGCATGATTATGATTGCTTTTATTGCGAGATGCGCATGTTGGATGATTTGTTATGCATCTGAACTCGCTGCTTTCAAGCTTTGTTTCTTGTGATCATATGTGATTTGCTTGTGTGTGTGGTCTTATTTGGGCGGTATGACCTTGTTAAGTTGTTTATTTGTGTAAATCGGATTGTCTTCTAATGTTACCTTCGCATTACAGTGAATCGCAGTAACGATGATGAGATCTTCCGATGAAACTTCTGGATCTCATTCTTTCAGTCCCACACGATGAAGCACAGTCGAAAAAGGATAGCTGAAGCTCCTTTAAATCCTCCTCGACTGAAGCGCAACTCTCGCTTCCTTCCTACAGTTGAACTTGAGATAAAAGACTTCTTAGATCGTATCGAGTAACTTCCACATGAAGTAATGGTCTGCATCTTTGTAAGTAAGACTGTGCCTGAACCTACGAAACAGGGGACGGAGCAAGAGTGAGTTTCTTGGTAATGCCAATTTGTCGGCGCAGCGAGTACCGCTGAAGCGAACCCTCAGGATTTACCTGTTCAAAATACAGAGGAAAATCTGATAGGTCAGAAAGCTAAGAGGAAAGGGGGGCGCGGTAGACAGCCAGTCGAAGCGCTCAGTCAGGCGGAGCGGTTAACGCAGCTTATTGACCTGAAACATGAACGGATGAAAATTGGATGGGAGAGCAACAGGATTGTCACCAAGCATGGTTTCTGCATCACGATTCCCTATAATGATCAGGCCATCTTGCATGATAGATCCCTCATGAGGTATAAACCTTTTCCAAGCATCGAGTCGTCTGATGTTCATAGACCTTGTAAATTCTACGAAATAGAGAGATGGACTTCAGTCCCTAAGAGATTGCTCACTGCCACTTTAGAAGGTAACAGGAAGCAACAGAAGATAGGTGAGGTTAAAGAAATGATTTTCCTCATGCCGACATGTGACCCTCACATAGCTTACCCGACTCATTTCTTCGAGACGATCCGCTAAAGATTCTGCCATATGAGCACGTCTGCGATGTGGGAGACTTCGAGCTTTCGCACACGAGGACATTTGAATTGTCGTATCAGTTACGTGTCATGGGTGAAGGAGATTCTGATCCGGCATGAAGGTGTGTTGAGGGAGGCTAGGCTTTATCACGCCATTGAAGCGACTTCCGATTTCTTTCTACGAGATCCGATGATTCTCAGGGGCTTCTTAAATCACTGGAGTTCCATCACCAATTCCTTCCATCTTCCTCTAGGGAAAATGAGTATAACTCTGTGGGATCTTCAGAAGATGGCAAGCTTGCCTATTCGCGGTGGATATTATCACGAGTATGTCCCTTCCGATACAGAACTATCTTCTTACAAACGCGAAGGTGATCGGAAGGCTTATCATTCAGAGGCGTGTCTGGAATTGTTCAATGAATTATAGCAGTTCGACCACCTTTCGAAGATACAATACGAGGACTGGTTGGTTTATTTCAGCCACAGCCTGCAGTAAGTCTTCACAAGGTTCCTTTCTTTTCTTTTCATGACGTATATCATTTCCTTCTGCGTAGTTTTTCATGTGAAGTTCTCTTTCTTCTCTTTTTAGGATAGATTATAAGAAACATAAAGTTAGTGTTAAAAGTAGAAGGGCTATACAAGAGCAATTCAAGTACAAGTTTTCTTGCCCAAACAGATTGTCTCCCACTTATGAGCTTGCAGGCTTCTTAGCGTACTGGTTGTCTGTGGTTGCGCTCCTCAGCTCCAAGGGTACTAATGGCATCAGGGTCTCTTGCTTCGTTATGGCCGGTGCCCTCGCCAATGGTCAACATCTTGCTATAGCGTCGCCTGTACTATGCAGTTTATACAGGGCATTTGGCATTATTTCTGCGGCTGGTTGGGTGTCTACTTCCCATGGGTGTATGGCATGGAGCCTCATACTTATTTCTTTCCCAACCAAGCACCTCTTCTCAGATTTATGGGGGCTAAGATGGTGATTAAGACGCTAGAGTGGGTGTCTTCAAAGATCTGTCATGGGGATAAGATTAATTTTTATCATTTTCCTGCTTCCAACGCTAATGAGGATCTCAAAGTCATTGACGACGAGTGTTCGATTGATCCCACTGACAGGGAGTTCTTGATATCGATTCAGACTGCTTCTCTTTGCGAAGGCATGGAATTCTGGTGCGAGCCTTATTATCAAAGTAGATTGGCCAGACAGTTTGGTTATGATCAAGGTGTTCCATCGATGCTCCCGGATGTAACAAGGGTAAAACGAGCATACAGTACAATTCCTATTCATTGGGAGTGGATGTGGGATCAGCTTTTGCTTATGCGAACTGGTGCGAGGTTTATGCTGCTCGGTGGCAGTCGACATTCTGCTACTTCATATGGTTGGATCCGATGGTGGGTGCACCAATACGCACGGATTCGAGATGTCAAGCCTGTCGATTTTCCTCTTTTATCTTTCTCCTCCGGAGTTAATAGAAGTTCCTGAGGATGGTCTCGGCTATATGTACGAGCAACGAGAAGAGGTCGGAACTGCCGGTACTAATCACATGATTTCTTTAAACGCGTCGATTACTTGTAGGAAAAATGATGGAGCGTTGGATGGATGGTATTGTTTCGGGACGCCTATACGAAGACACCAGCAAGGGGTTGGACCTTCACATCTTCCGACAAAGACCGTTCCTCTGTCTGTAGGAGGGGATGAGCCTACGAAGGGCATGACAGGAGTTAGACCTTCCGATCATTTTGTTGATGATCTTCCACCGGATTGCTCGAGAGATCAGTTGAGAGTCAAGATAAGGCTTACGCCAAGGGTATGCCCACCTGCTCCTACGAAAAATCTGAAGAGAACAGAGGAACTGCATATCAAAAAGTGGGGGAATTTGGATCCGTTGCTGCAGAGAGATCTTCCAGAGATAGTGGGCGATGATGTAGAAAGTGGGGCCGTTGTCGACAGCCGCGAAGAAGGCGAGCTTCGGTCTGATGCTGCAGAGGAGATAGGCAATGAAGGGGACAAAATCGCTGATGATGATCGCAACGGAGGTGAGTCCAGGCCTGTTGATGTCGAGGAGGACAATTTGGAAGGTAATTCTGAAGTTGATGGTGATCAGGTGGTACTACCTATCGATGATTCAAGGTCACAACTTGAAGAGGAACCTGTCGATTATTCAGGCGATGATTGGGTGGCAAATTGCACCAACGATCACAGCAATACTGATTCTATTGCAGATTACTATGATATTGATGCCGGTGGTGATGGTGTGGACGATAATGAAGACATTGTTACATCTGAGATTGAAGCACAACTTCATGATGATGTCGAGGTCTAGTGCCCTTCTGAGCCTTCATGCTCCATTCCTCGGGCTATCGAGGTACCGATTGTGGGGGTCAGCGATGGATGTTCATCCTTGTTCACCTATTCATGCTGATGATACTGAGGAATCCATTCCCGAGCCTGAGATACGTGAGGTGGACATTGATCCTCCTTTGGTCCTCGCATTGAGTTGTCCATTACAAGTGGACTGCTCTATTAACCTGGGGGTCATAGATATGTTACACCCTGTTGCATTCGAAGTTGAACCCGACATCCCACGATTGCAAGGTAAGGATTGCAATTGTAATTATGTTTCTTTATGCTTTATCGTTTCGATCTTCGTGTGATTATATTAATGATGTCTTTATTATTAACTTATTTCTGTAGATCACGTCGAATTGACAGTATGCTCCTACGACTTCTATCGCATCGCTTCCAGTTGCGATTGTTGAACCGCCAAGCGAAGCTCCGGAGCTGATCATTGATGCTGAGACATGCGTTGCTGGGCCTTTAGAGCCTGCTATTGATCCTTCCCGCGGTCTCTGGTATGACTTCTTCATAATTCATATTGCATTGTACTTTTTACCTTCATGCTTGTTGATGTATCATTTGCTTGTCCTACATTTCCCTTTTGCAACTACTGTCGATTCCGACATCGTTTCTGCGGCTACGATGTTGGACATTCCCATTTTCGATCAATTGGATTGTTTCGGGCATAGTGTGTTGAAATGACTATTATCCAGCATCGCAAAGGCGTTGGCCGATCCACGCGAATGGCATATGCTAGGTGCTGGAATGAAGGTACTAGAAGCTTGTGTCGGAGTGGTGGGGCCTAATGCACTCGTGATCGCCAACTGCATTTCTTCATTCGAGAGTTCCATCACAAGGGTAGCAGCTGCTGAACGTGCCGAGCCTGACCCTATTGTTGAGGAGAAACGGAGGATGTGGAGTCTTTGGGACCCATGGTGGAACATCATGCGCACTCGACGGCGGACGCGTGAGAATCTCTGCAAAATAATAAGCTCGATATAAAGGATGTCTGGACCGCCTAGCTGAAATCGACGTCGAGATTGAGCGTCTTCAGGCAGAGAAGATAGTTGTAAGCTTCGAAGCTGCTCGTCTTGAGTCAGTAGTTTCTAAGGATCAAATAGCTGTTACGAGGCTTGAAAGTGGGGGCGAAGCAGTGCGCAAGCAGCTGGAAGATTTGACTGCTGAGCTTCAACATGTTCCCGATCCTACGGTGGTGTTGTCTGCAACAAAGTCGACGATGGAAACTGCCAGGGTGGTTGTGATTAGGTTGATATCGAATGTTTGGAGAAACTTTAATCTTTTACTCCCGATACTCTTTTTTTACTTTTGATGTATAGAAATGATCATAGAATTTTACCCCGACCGATTTTTAGAATCATTGTAATCAATGTAAGGAACACTTACCTTTTAACCATTCATGTATACAGTGTTGAAAGATGTTAACCATACTTTTGTTAATGAAATGACAATGGCAATTACCTTTCTATCGTGTGATATTTGTGTGATGGGTGTTAGAATAGTTTGCAATATAATTTAATCAATAATCATAATTCTAATGAATTATGATAATGAATGCAGAACGAAATGAAGAGGGTGATACTGCCCTTTGTCATCGATTTCGGGAGTGTCCTGGATTTCTAAACTCGGGATATGCTCACGTCGTAGACGAATGCCCTTTCTTGGTCATTTCTCCATAGCAAGGGCATGGAAGACCTGTAAGAATACAGAGTAACCGATTAGCTTTTGTAACTACAAGCTTATCTATTGTACTCTACTTCATTTCATTTTTCGTTTCTATCTTGTTTATTACATTCCCTCTTTCGGGGCGTTTACACTTCTTTTACTCATGCATATGTAAATAAAAGTAAAAGGCTAACTGTTAGGGATGATATCTCTTCAAAAATCGGCCATTATCTGAAAACCTGGCTTCTCCATCGTCGAAGTTCACTAAGCGATAGGCCCCATTGGAGTAAACTTCTTTTATGATGCATATCGGGTCCCACTTAGGGTCGAACTTGCTCCTCATAGTGTGTGTGGCTGTCAGTCGTTTCATTACGAGTACCAGGTCACCCTTCTTGAAGGATCTACCCCTAACTCGCTTATCATATGCCACTGAGATATGCTTCTAATACATCTCTAATCCTTGTTGCACTGCGAGTCCTTTCTCATCCAAGGCATCAAGCTCGGCCATCCTGAGCTCGGCATTACGCTCATCTGTCAGGGAGTTCCGGAGTGCTACTCGCAGGGACTCAACCTGGACTTTCATCGAGATGACGGCCTCTGTGCCGTATACTAGCGAATATGGGGTAGCCCAAGTTGCGGTGCGGTGCGATGCGTGGTGCAATATGCCCAGAGTGCTTCAGGCAATCGTTTATCCCAATCCTTCTTATTTTCTGTCACTGTTTTCTTCAAAATTTTCACAATGGTTTTGTTGAACTCCTCGGCGAGCCCATTCGCAGGAGGATAATAGGGCGTCGAGTAGTAATGCTTGATCTTGAACTTGGCGCACAGCTTATCGATCATGACATTTCGAAAGGGCGTGCCGTTATCCGTGACGTTCCGCTCGGGATGCCGTGTTTGTATAAGATGGCGTTCCGAAAGAAACCTTCCACTTGCTTAGCTTTCACGTTCTTCAAGGCTATGGCCCCGGCCCACCTTAGGGAAGTAATCAGTCGCCGCCAGTATATACTGATGTCCTTGAGAGGAGGAAGGGCTGATGGGACCTATTACATCCATAACCCAGGCCACGAAAGGCCATGACTTCACCGACTGATGTAGTTCTTCCAGAGGAACATGTATGATATCATCATGAATCTGACACTAATGGTATCTTCTCACATATTCTATTACATCTTTCACCATAGTAGGCCAATAATAGCCCATGTGCCGCACTTGATGATGTAGGTTCCGGCCACCTTGGTAGCCACCACATTCTCCTTCGTGCGCTTATCTTAGCGTGTCACGCACTTCCTCCTGAGCCAAACATCTTGACAATGTTCCATCCTTCGAGTGTCGATATAATATCTCTTCTAAGAAGATGAACGAACTGGCGCGCCTTCTGACTTAAGTGCGCATTCGCGGGTCCTGGGTAAGAACCCCTATTTCAGGTAATCAGAGAATGGTCTTCGCCAATCTTCTTCTTTCGTGATCTCGAAGCAGTGGACTAGGCTTACGCTCGTGATATTTTTGGCTACTGTGAGGGATGACAATATTCTCATTTCTTCTATGGTGACTTGAAGTGGGTTGCCCCCTGGGTGCACGAGAGCCACAGCCAGGTTAGCCAATGCATCTGCTTGGGAATTTTCAGCTCTCGGGACATGTAACACTGTACTGCCCCGGAAATGATCGAACAGGGCTCAGGCCCGATGGCAAAGAGGTGACAGCTCTAGCTTGCGGACTTCGTATTCCGTCATAAGTTGTCCCACAACTAACCGAGAATCATCGTAGACTTGTAACAACTTAATTTGTATATCTTGCACCAATTGCAATCCGACGATGAGGGTCTAATACTCTACCTTGTTGTTCGTGCATGACGGTACTATCATAAATGAGTAAGGCAACAAATCGCCTTGAGGACTGATGAAGATCACACCGACTCCTGATCCTGCGACTCTGGAGGCTTCGTCGAAGTACATCTGTCACGATTTCGCAATCCTTATCATCATGGCTTGATCATCGGAAGATCACATTCCATCTCCATATTATCCGGTATATGATGAGCTGCTAGGAAATCAGTTATGGCTTATCCTTTAACAACCTGAGAAGGTAGATACGTAATGTTGAACTCGGATAGTAATAAAGCCCACTTGGCCAATCGCCCAGACAGCATGAGCCGATTCATCAGGAATTTGATGGGATCCTACTCTGGAGATCAGCATAATCTAGTATGATAGACAGTAATGCCTTAGCTTCTTCATGGCAAATATCAAAGCCAGACATATCTTCTCTATCGGCGAGTAGTTAAACTCAGCACCAACGAGAGTACAGCTCAGGTAATAAAGAGCGTTTTCCTTCCCTTCTTCATTCTTCTGGGCGAGCAGTGCCCCCAGTGAGTTCTCTCCCACTGCCACATATAATATTAGAGGTTCCCTTCGATCGGCACTGCGAGAACTGGAGCTTTCCCGAGTAGCTCTTTGAGGGAATCGAAGGCTTTCTGGCACGCTTTGTCCCACTCGAAACGGACATCTTTCTTGTTCAGTCGAGAGAAAGGACGGCAACAACCTCATAGGTTCGAGATGAACCGCTGCAGGTAAGCAACTCTCCCCTGGAGGCTCATTTAGCTCTTTCAAGTTCTTCGGAGGGGACATTTCTTGGATCGCTTTAATCTTCGTGGGTCGATTTCGATGCCCTAATGTCTAATCACAAAACCTAAAAATTTTCCCAGAGGACACCCCAAAGGCGCACTTCAATGGGTTTATACGGAGGCTTTTCTTCCTCAATCTTTAAAACACTTGCCTCAAATGTTCACGATGTTGCTGATGTCCTTCAGACCTCACTACCAAGTCATCGATGTAGCATTCCACATGCTTGTGCATCATGTCTTAGAAGATTACTTGCATCGCTCTCTGATACGTGGCGCCTGCATTCTTCAGCCCAAACAGCATTACTCGGTAACAGAATATCCGGGGGGATGTGCGGAAGGCGGTGGACTTCGTCTTCTGGAGCCATTCGAATCTGATTATATCCTGAGTAGCTGTCCATAAAGGACATCATCATGTATGCTGACGTGCTATCGATCAGAACTTCTGAGATGGGTAGAGGAAAGTCGTCTTTGGGACAGGCCTCGTTCAGGTTACGAAAATCAACGCACACCCGAATCTGGCTGCTCTTCTTCTTCACAGGTAATATGTTCGAGATCCATTTAGGATATTGAACTTCCTTGATAAACTCGGCCTGAAGCAACTTCTTCATCTTCTTCTTCTATCTTTGGGATGATATCGGGATGGAAGCGCCTCTATGGCTATTTGACTGACCTCTTCTCTTTCACGATATTCAACCTGTGCATCGCGATTGCCGGGTTCAGTCCTGGCATCTCCTAATAGGTCCATGCGAACACATCTTTGTTCTCTTTCAGGAGTTGAATGTAGCTCTCCTTCTCTTCTTGTGGAATGTTCTTGCTGATATAAGTGTTCCTCGGCTCTTCAGGAGTCCCCAGATTAACTTCTTGTAATTCATCTATCATGGGCTGACCTCTGTCTTCAATCTGCTCTGTTGCAGCACTCGGCTGTATGACTTCATTCGGCCCGAAAGGCCTCACTTCTTCCACGAGACTGATCGTCACCATGTTAACGTGCCTGACTTCACACCTTGCCCCCAGGGCTTCTTTTCCTCTGTATATTTTCGTCTTTTCTTCAAAAGGTGCTAGCATGCCTTTTTAGGTTGGTGGTTCTGAACAAACGAAGCCTATGTTCCCCATGACGTGCCTACTGGCCTTGCTGTAGCTCCCCTCTTCAATGGGAGGTGTCTCTACTAGCGTTCTCTTGGTGTTCTCTTCAATCTGCAATGGGTTGCATGGTGCTGCATGAAACCTTATCTCGTGACTGGCTCCCATTGTTGGCAGCACGTAGAATTGGCTAGGAGCCTTAGGGAATGAACGAATCCTCTCAACCTTCGATACCGGCATATTGAAGTTGGACTGTAACACACTCATTTGTTGGCTTGTCATCTGCTTCGACACTGACTGTCCCGCCTTCTGGAGGTGCTTTGGGACCAGGTAGAACTTCTTTCTTTGTGATGGATTCTCTCCGTGAACCATCGTTGCTTCAGCAACCACTCGCGGAGCTTCGTCTTCTTGCCTTGGATTTTCACCTTGGGGTTTTGCCCCCTGTGTCACCTCTGTTGGTTCACTGACTTTTTCGGTTGCCTCAATTCCGTCGCTCTCTTGATAGTATTATGCATCTACTAGGAAGGATTCAGTGATGGAGTATGGCCTCGGGTCTACCGCCACTCTATACTGGATGTCGTCCCTGTTGTATTTGAAGCATTGGTGATATGTCGAGGGAATGATACCGTATTGATGAAGCCACGATTGTCCCAATAAGATATTGTATGTTGTCATCGCATCGATCACCTAATAGGTGACTTTAGTACTCAACTCTTCTATCTCCAGCATAACAGTGATAGACCCTAAGGCATGCTGGCTGTCCTGATTGAACCCTTGAATAACCATGTCACTCGGGCAAAGTGATGTCTGCCTGAAGCCCAACTGCTGTAATGTATTCAGAGGCATGATGTTCACAGTGGACCCATCGTCTAGCATGCATCTTCTAATTTCTATGTCTCGGATGAGACCCGTCACCATCAGCAGGCGGTTGTGGTCTGTTAAGCTTATTGTTATGTCTTCTTTAGAAAATGTGATCATGGATGATCGGTCGATCTGCATGACTTGCTCTGTGGACGGGTTCTTGATTCCTGCTATTATCTTTAATTCTTCCATTTCTGACTCGATTTCTGCCATCATGACTTCACGGGCTTCTTGATCAAGCAATGCATTGAGCAACAATTCCTGATATTTCTTCGAAAGGCATAGAGCGTCATAGATGCTAAGCCGGGTTGGGACCTTCTTCAAATGAGACACCACATCATAAATTACCGGTGCCTGCTCTTAAGCGTGGTCTCGCTGGTTGATTGCTGGCTCAGCTGATTACTTCTACTGGTTCTCTTTCTCGAGGTGTTTCCGACAGCTCACCTATGACCACGTTCGTTCTTCTAGGGTCTGGTCATCTCGGGAATTCTCTTTGCATGGCCTGCTTTCCGGAACTGCAGGGCCACTACATGGACTTCTTCTCACTCTATGACTCGGCTTTTGTTACTGGTCTCTTGCTGAGTTGTCACAGAAACCATGGTGCACTGAACGGGCTACGCACGCGACTTTTTCTGCTTGAAATATCTTCCTCTTCTGTTCTTCATCTTCTTTTCGCTTTCTAAGAGTCTTCTCTTGTTCTCTAACTTCTTCTTGCTGCTCACGAGCATCCACGGCTCTTTTGGCTCAAGGAACGGACTCGTCGTTCGAATTTGAAGTAGTATAGGAGGGCGGACACCATTGTCGCGGCATTCCGACTCACTTCTTCTACCTTCATGTTGATGGTGTCATCGTTGATCATCCGTTGAATTCTACCTTTTAAGACAAAGCAGTCTTCAGTCTTGTGGCTGAGCATGCGATGATATTTATGGTAGTTGGGATGATTGACCATTTTCGCTTCTTCTAAACGCTCGCATTCCGACAGTCTTATCAACCTTTCTTCTACTAGTTGTTCCATGATTGGAACCAGATCTTCCATGTCGAAGGTATAGGGTCTGTTCGCTCGATTACGTTCTTCTATCATCGTATATCGCGGCCTTTGAAAACCCTTGCCCTTATCTTGTGTCGTGGTTACTGGCCTGGCCTCGACTTTACGCTCGATGTTCAGGCATTTCCTGTCATTCGAACCATTTCCCATTGTCGACGTAGTTAGATGCTATCATCCTTCCAGCTTCTCTTTTGGGCTTCTCTGCCTTGAGGCATAGTCAGTATGAGACATTCGTAGAAAAATGCTGAGGCATAGTCATTTGTTAAAATTAGAAAAATGCTTATAGGAAGTTTTTCCTGTTTCATTGTTATGGGGAGTTCATGAGTATAAAGACATTCGTTAACAATCATAAGCAATCACAAAGTACACAAGAGAGAAGATATCGCAAGGCAAATGTTATTCCAGAGATTCTGAGATCTTTTACATTCCAGGCTATAGTACTTGTCACGAGCCTTTAATTACATCAATGGTTGATCACCCTTGATTAGAAGGAAAAAGACTATTCCGACGGGGATTATGGTCTTGAGTTCATGGTCGTAAAGACCTATTTGTTTTCTTGTTATGGACCGAGCCACGTTTTTAGACAAGTCGAGTGTCTATGTCCCATTTTCTTTCGAATTGTCTAGGGTTAAAGGACTGTCAGAATTTTATCAAGTGGTCCAACTTTGGGTCATTGACCTTTGGAATACACGAGCATTGAATGTTGGTCGGCACGACCCAAGGCCTGTGCCCCGTATTTTTATAACGGGTGACCTTAGGAAGGCACTCCGCAACTTCCTGAGCGAGAATTTAATCGAGTGGTGCAACTCTGGGTCGTTGGCCTCTGGAATACATGAGCATTGAAATGTTGGTCGACATAACCCAAGGCCCGCGCCCAGTATTTTTATGACGGGTGACCTTAGGAAAGCACTCCGCAACTTCCTCATCAGCTCAACCGACGGACCCGTTGTTGATGGGTAGGGCATCGACTATCTTTTTGTAATGGCAGTCCATAGCATGATATTTCAAGCTTTGTTAGAACTCTTTTGGTTGTGGTTTCTTGTGGTCACCATAATCCCTTAGGTTTAGCCTCGGACCTTTATCCGGGATGAATGGAGCTTTCTATAAAGAAATAAATGTGTTTAATCTGGAGTCCAGCGACTCATTTTCGAGAACGTTCTTTCTTCTGAGTACTTTCTGATGATGGATTTGAGATCGAATAGGCTATATCAAGCCAAGATCCTTCGAGGATTCAAGTTCAATAGGCTAGATCGCCCACTTCTGATACCTGTAAATGGCTAAGTATCGGGACTGATGGGTGCCCGTGTATGCCAATTTCTAATAAATGATAGGGATCGATGCCTTGTAAATGTTTGACTCAGCTGTTTTATAGCATGAGGATGTTAACTTTGCCTTCACATCTTCGATATCGTGGTTAGTTTTACTTGGCATTAGTCGATTTCTGAGCCAACATGGCATTTCCCAGGGCTGAAAATGACTACCGGTTTACGATCTGATCGAGGTATTCGATAAATAACATTCATGATCATTCTCGAACAGTGATTCATCATGTCCACTAGGATCGCAATGATGCTAGATCCACTTTAGCGTCAGTACGATCGCATTTTATTTCTCTTGGCGTAAGTCAATTTCCGAGTCGACAAGGCACTTCCCAGGGCTGAAAATGACGCAGGCCTGTTTTTCGCTTAATTAGGGTATTCGAGGATCCTAAGATCAGATGACCTCGTTGCGGTGCATCATTATGATGTATCATGTTATGGAGAAGAGAAGTCTCTCTCTCGGGGTCAGTCCAATTCCGCCCGATTCTTCTTGATCTCGGTCGTTTCCTTCTCTTTCAAAGGGATTTTCGGGTTTGCAAATTTGACTAAGTGTTGGTCATTTTTTACTAAATCATTAGTCTGGGCCATTTATTATTGACCTTTGGAAGATCTAGGCCCAGGGGATGGATAGATATCATCCGTATGCATCTAAGAGAGTTGGTTTGCTCAGAAGATGTGCTAGATCAAAGGCAGGCCACACCATGGAAGGTCCCACCTCCCAACCAGCGTCCAGGAGCATGTAGGGTGGACTGGGCGCATGTTGGACTGGGTGTGGGTGCATGTATCCCTGGAGGTGGGCACTTGTGCCACCTCCGGGGCGCATGTGCCCTAAAATATATGAAAGAGAGAGAGAGAGAGAGAGAGAGAGAGAGAAAGGTGTCCAGGCGCATGTCATTTTGTACATGCGCCCAGACCCAGGTGGTGGGCTCATGTACCCATGGGACTTGGCCATTTTCCCACTTTTTCAGCCAAAAAGGGTGGTCGCATATCCCCCTTACACTTAGTGCATTTTTTAGTTTTCTGGCTAGCAGAAGTGGGCGCATGTCCCTCTGTAAAAGTGGAAAAATCCCACTACTTGGTTTATTTCAAGATTTCTCTACCTCTGCATTCAGGTTCTAACGGGAGAAATCCCTTTCCGACGAGGGTTTCCGGCAAAGGAATCCTATCCGACGAAGGTGCATTTTGAGTTCCGACGGGAGAAATCCCTTTCCGGTGAGGGAAACTTTTCCAACAAGGGCATCCGACGAGGGGTGATAGAGCAGGCACATGTTACCTCTTGCGTCGCTCTGAGGTCATCAAGGAATGATGTTGATAATGGTTATCAGGTGAGCTTGCTATTTATAGTAGTTTAATCGGGTTCGGGTCTGATCCAGCGGGTATTTCCCGACGCATGTGTTTCTAGGAAGATTTCCGAGCGGATGTGGTGAGCGCATGTGTCCGGGCGCATGTCTCTTTCAGGCCGGGCGCATGTGACTTTTCGGGCAGTTTTCGGGAAGATTTTTGGATCGTTTTGTTCCGGGCGCATGTGGTGAGCGCATGTGTTTCTAGAGCTCCTGCATGTCCCTCTGAAAAATCCTACTTTCTCCACTACTTAGCCATTTTTCGGGTTCTGCACTCTGTAAGAGAGAAACAGTTCCCAGACTTAGAATATTCAGGATTTAGCTCCGACGGGCGACCTCTAGAGGACAACTACCTTTTTGGGGATCGAAGTCACTGATGCAGAGCCACTTTAAAGCCGTGATCGAGCTATCAAATGAACAGGATGGGGTGTGGAGGTCCAGATGTTACGAATTTTGGTAGTTCCTTCCTAATTTGGAGCCTCCGGGTTGGTTCTTCGTATATGAACATTGCTCTGGAAAGCGCGCACATAGAAATACGCACTACAAGAACTTCAAACTTGTAGGTAAGGTTTTTAGAGCATTTCAGATCATTTGGCGGCAATACGCATGTCCAGTTTCACTCCAAAATGGTACTTGTAGGCTTTCGGTTAGCTCTAGACAAGGACAAAACTCATTTCGAGGTGTGCAGGTAAAAATATTCACTGCGTGATTTTGAAACTTGCAGGTTAAAGTTTTTAGGGCGTTCCGGATCATTTAGCAGGCAATACGCATATCTGGTTTCACTCCAAAATGACATTTGCAGGTTTTGGTCAGGATTGCGTAAGTAAGGGTTGCGCTGGCATTTTTCGAATATTCCTGATCTCGAAATTGATCCAAATCATTGTAGATGGACCGCTAGATGCTTTTTTATAATGGGTGCGAATTTGAGCCCCAACATCACCCCATGAAAAGGAAAGTCCATCTGCATGTATACATCTAAGGGGGTGATCCCCCACTTGCCACACGGGAGCTGAAAGGTGTGACTTTCATCTCTCCACCTCTCACAAAGAGCACTAAGAGCATGCGGATGGCAGCGTTTTGTGGAACTGCACAGTGTGTGTGTGTGTGTGTGTGTGTGTGTGTGTGTAGAGAGAGAGAGACCAGCAAAAGGGGTACCAGCAAGAACATTCACAGTCAAGGGTTAGGGCGGCTCCACCCATTTTTCCTAAAGGTCCCAAGTGCCTTGATCCTTGATGGAAGGTAGTGGTTGTTGCTCCTTTGCCAAAGAGGACATATGTGCCCCACGTTGGGGAATGAAAGTTGGGTCATCCTGACGTGCTCTATTATCGTGGCCACGAGTACCGTCCCCCATCACCCTCTACAAGCATGGCAAGGTAGGCGTCTTATCCTTCCTCTAAATTTAGTTCACGATCAAAGAGAAACACAGGATAAGACTTGCACGATCCAAACGCAAATATGAGAAGTCTAATCCCGTGTGTCACTTTGGTGCATGTTGGACACTCGAATGAAAGGAAGTGAGGTCTACCTAAGAAGGTTCATATGTCAAAGCCTAGATGTGAGAAAATAGACCACCCAAAGGCACATAAGAACATCAAATGCACCAAAAGGATGTTAGTGCACTAGTTTGTGAACCTTGGTTGTCAATTACGTGAGTCAGTGAGTTTGTGTGTCATTCGGTTGGTTGAGCCCATTGAAGATGAAGACCGAAGACACAAGAAACTAAGGAGAATCAAGGAAGCAGAAACAGGTATAAATGATGCCTTAGTGAGTCTAACCCTTTGACCCAAAACCAACCATTATCTTTTAGATGTCTTGGACTTGATAGGATCACATTTAGTCATCACATGTTAGCCCTAGGAATCATAAAAGGCCACGTATCTCAAATCCTCCTTCTCTAGATTGGCTAAACATAAAATAGGAATAACCATCAACCTCATATGCTAGAGAATTGTCCAAGTGATCAGCCTTAGAGATGGCCTTGTATTTCACAAAGGAACCAAGCTTAAATTACACATTTTTAGAGCAATTTCGGGCCCCTCATCAGTCCAAAGAATTTTACTTAAAATCTGATTTTTGGTAGGGGGCCCTAACTTTTTGTAGGGGGGCCGAAGTTTTTGTAGGGGACCCGAACTGGGTGTCGGGCTCCACTGTTGGGCGCCCGAACTAGCTGGTTTATGTCCAGCAAGTTTTAGCCTAAAAACTTGATTTTTGTAGGAGGAGCCCTGAACCTTTTGTAGGGGGCCCGACAATGACCGTTTTTTGTCCATTTTCTAGTCATTGGAGCCTCATTTCTTTATATATGTGCCTCGTTTCTTTTAATAGTAAGATGGTTTTTTAGCTCTCATTTGTCCCTAACATTGGTAGATCATATCCAAGCCAAAACCATAGAGGTTAAGCACATCTCATGTGTTAAACACTTGATTTAGAGCATTCAAAGCTCATTTATAGTGTACTTAAACCATTTCAAATCCTAAGCTTTAGAGATTGTTTTCATAGTTAAATCATCATTCCTAAACAGCCCTAGGTGTCATTTTTTATGATTCCTAATCCAATAGTAAAATCTTTCTTAGAATCACCAAGTTAGGATTTTTCTCTTTACCCCATAGTAAAAACCTTTTAGAGAAACATATCCACTCCCTCACCTTGGCATCAAAAGTAAAATCATTTGAAGATAGCTAATCAAGGGAGCAATAGAAGAGTATCTTCAAGCGAAGAAGAAGCACATCAACATCGGCGCGTCGACGGGGCTCAGTCTAACTAAGGGTTTTATTATTCGTGAGTCCATTGTTTGTTCTAAGTCTCCAAGGGAAGCCACCGGCGAGTGCAATTTATAACGTGTGTCCTTGTGTAGGATAGGTTAAGTCCTTGTGTAGGCCTCCAACATGGGAGAATACGTGTGTCAATTCCTTGTGTGGCCACCGGCGGGTGCAAAGCGCGTGGACCTTGTGTAGGTAGTTTTGGTTGAGAGGTGAACCAGGTAAAACCTTTGTTCAAGTTGAGAGATGAACCCTTGTGTAAAACCTCCATTTAAAGGTTGAGAGGTGAACCTAATTTAAAACCTCCGTCTTAGTGAAATTTGATGCACTCGAGGGAAGAGTGTGGATAAGCCAGGAGTGGAGTAGACACGTAGTCGAACCACTATAAAAAAATCCTGTGTGTTTTTTATTGTCCATTTGAGCATTTAATTCTTTTTATGCTTGTTCTCATTAGTGAACTATTAATGCATAAATAGATTGAATGTTAGCCTCTTGATTGCTCCATATCGCACACACAATCACTAGACTCATTTCTCATTTAGGTATATTATTTTGAGTTTATCCTTCTTGTAGACTTGTGCTCACCTTGTTACGTCCTTCATAAAGTCTACATTGTTTCATATATACTAGTTGATTCATTACTCCATATTTGTAGTCTATCTTATGCACTTGGATTTGTTTCATAACTAGTTATATTAGTTGTTATCCAAAGTGCTTGGTTATCTTATGTGTTGAGAGTGCTTGAGTTCATAACTTGCTAGCCACCTAATTTGATTATAAGAACTCATGTTAAAGGCTATCAAGTTCATAACTCAACGTTGGACTTCAATCCATATTTGTATACCATATTAAGCCCTCGCACTCTTGACTCAATTTCTTGAGATACACTCTTGTAAAATTAGTTTATTACATATTCTATATTTGTATCTCATTATTGGACTAAGGACTCTATAGTCATATCCCTTATTAGTTCTTGAGTGACATTGACACTTGAATATCTTGTAGAGTAATCAATTCATATTTATCTATAATTGGCTAATTCTTGAGTAGGATTAGATTGTGTTCTTGTTCATTCATTTCTAATCCTTATCTATTGAGTTTAGTGTCTTTAAGTTTTAAATTGTCAAAAGTTTTTATAAAGTCTTATTCACCCACCTCCAGGACATTACCTGTACCTTCAAGCTCCACTTGTAGCGGTAAAACCGCAATTTCAAAGGCTAAGTGTCATGCTAGGGATCAAACTTCAAGTCGAGTTGAGAAGCATGGCATACTTGGAAAAAGGCTAGGCGAGAATCAAGCTTCATAGAAAAAGCCCCTTTCAAAGTCTACTTGTGAACAAAAGAATGGTCCACTTGCCACATCAAAGCAATGAACTTCATATTTCTCATTAAAGATGTTCCCATCTCTTTTCATGTGCATATGGACAAGGGAGGAAATTGTAAAAATGGTGGTATGCCAAGAGTAACCCAAATACACCATCTCAATGGATTAGATATGCACATAGCCCACTTGAAAACCAAAGTTGAAAGTACCCACTCACAGGTCAAATATGGGCAACTTATGTGCACCACTCTTTTCACTAAAAGAGAGGTCACTTGAGTATGGGAAGGCTTGATTTGGTGGATCACCTAATCCCATGGAATGGAAAGAAAAATGGTTGAAATTGGTACACATAACCCATTTGTAAATCAAAATTAAAGTGTCCATGCATGGGACAAATTTGGGCAACTTATGTGCACTAATCTTCCCCACAACTTGAAAATCACTTGGATCAAGAAAAGTATGGTTTAGTTACCCACCAAATGGATGAGCTAAAGAACTTAGAATGGTGGTGGGCTCACTTGAAAATCACAAAGAAGGACCCACTTGTGGGTGGTGGCATTATAAGTGACTCTTGAGCACTACCTTCTATTAACTCCCCAAGTATAAGGTTGCGAAGTAATAATAATTCGAAAGACCGAGTATTGTTTCCACAGAGATTTATGTATGGATATTCTCAGAATTTTTGTAAAACAACTTATAATTAAGATCACATTAAGAAGTAAATCTAAACAATAGAGAATTAGTTTTAAACAGTGAATGTGTAAGGTAATAATAATCTAAAAGACACTAGAGCGCCAAGGATCCACTTTTAATAAGTTTCAATGCATCAACACAACTAGGTTTCTCACAACGCAATCAGAATTGAATTCATATCTCTATCTGATCGGAATATGAAGCGGTTCAATCAACACTTATCTAAAACAGTTGCTTGTTCATTGATTCAATTCCCACAATAACGCTCAGGGCCTTGGGCACACTCAATTGTATAGGCCAAGCCTCTTTCCAAACTAGTTGAGATTCACAACCATAGCTTTCATCAAATCCTGTCACTAGATTTGACTACGACCAATGATTAGAACTCTAATTAAATCAAAATCAATCAGCAAACACATATCTCAGATTATAATAAAAGATAAGAACTTTAGTTTGAATGAGTTCCCACATGAAATTCGTGCCATTGCACACAAGGCAATCAAAGTGTCTATCATGCCCGGAGTCGATGATAGATCAATGAACTACACAAGTATAAACAATGCCAAAAAGGTAAGCTACTAGGTGAAATGTACTAAGAATCACATGAGCCCAGAGTCATCAAGAGATCAAAGCAAAAAACTGAACTAGTACTTTATTCAAACTTATATTAAACGAAATTCTTCAATCAAAGCATAAAAAGAAAACCTAAATTGTATCAATCCATCAAAAATGAATCAAAAGGTTCACCTCTTAGCCCTAGCTAAGAGGTTTTAGTTCATCTCTAACATCCTTAAACTAAAAACTCAGAAAACATAAAAACTAGAAGAAAAACTATGAAAACTTGAAGTAGAATCTGTTTCCCAAGCCTCCTTGTTGTTCTCCACGTCCTAGCATGCCTGGGTATGAAGAGGAGATGTCCTTTTATAGGTTTCGGACTCTAATTGCGAAGAACCTTCGAGAAATTTCGTAAAAATAGCGCTTTGCGCAGCAAATTTCGGAGCTTATAAAACAAGCTCTATTACACAAACGACCGGTCAGACGACCAGTCTGAACCATGGACGACCGGTCGTAAAACGTCAAATTATGCCTAGCGATCTTTTGGGATTTTCACCCCTTCTCTGTTGAGTGCTCAACCGGTCTGAGTAGTGGTCGACCGGTCGGACAACCAGTCTTAAATGGTCGATTTTAGTCCAGGGAGTTTGGCCAGCAAGGGGAGGCCTCCATTGAACCACCGACCGGTCAGACGACCGGTTGTGTGCCTTGGCCGACCGGTCTTCAATGCAGTTTTCTGCACTTCTTCCTTTTCTCCTTTGCTTCTTTCTTCAATCCTTTTGCACTTGGTTCCTTGATCTTCAATGTATATAAAGTGCTCTTTTTAGCCTTGAATCAGTGAAATCTCCATCCCATTCCTACAATCACAAATCATGCATTAGAGTAGGTCTTTTAAACATGCAAACCATGCATAATATGCGATGAATGGGGTCAGAATATGCACAATTCAGAGCTTAACACCTTCATAAAACTTGAACCCCATTTGAACTTTGAGAGCTTGGTGGCCCACCAATGGGTCTTTTGAGTGGGTAAGTAACTCAATCTCCTATAAACCCAAAGAAAGAGACATGTGAGAGCCAAAGTGAAGAATGGAGGCCAACTAAATGCACCATGGGCCTTAACTTCAATTTAGGTCTATTTAATACAATGAAAGCCCAACTCCCATGAGAAAAGAAAAGAGGAAACTTTGCCATGCACACTTGATGTACATGGCAAAGTCACCCTTGTATACATGAAGTGAGTCTTGAAAGAAGGAAAGACATGAGAAAAAAAAGAGACTTGAGTGCTCCATCTCATGCACTACCTTGAAGTTTGCTTGAAAGACTTGAAAATGCACAAAAGCTTGGGCCCACCACACCTCTCTTGAAGCACCTACATGAGAAAGGAAAGGGAAGTATAAGAAAAAGGAAGTGAAGGAAAGTGAAGGAAAGAAAGGAAAGAGATGAGAAGGTGGGCCATACCTTTGACCCCTTACCTTCACCAATGGACAACCTTGTTGTCCACCTAACCACCAAGAGCCCCACCACCTGAGGAAAAGATCAAAACCACCGAAAGAAAAAGAAAAAACTTGAGAAGAGAGAGGTAAGAAAGTAAGTAAGAGAGGAGGGAGAGAGGAGAGAGAGAGAGAGAGAGAGAGAGAGAGAGAGAGAGAGTGCACATTTGGGAGCGGAGCCACCACCATGTTATATAGAGGAAATGGGGTCACCCCATTATCTAGCCCATTGGAAAAACCAGAGGGCAAGGGAGGGGGCGGGCGGCACCCAGAGGGCCAACCGGCCTCTCCCCCTTGAAGGGACTTAACACCCTCTCCCTCCTTGGGAAGAACTCCCCCTTGGGAAGGGTGGTTGCAAGTGAATCTTTGTACCTCTTGTAAGAGTGAGGTGATGGGAAAGAAAGGAGAGAGAAAATGAGGGAAATTTGAACAAAATCATAAAAAATCCATCTCATGAGAAATTGGAGGGAACATGAGATGATGATGTGGAGGAGAAAGAAGACAATCTCATGCATTTCCAAAAATTCCAATAAAAGCCGACTTCAATCCCGATCGTTTGAGTCGATATCCAATGGTCCAGATCATTTCCAAAACTCCCCAAAACATTTCCAATCAAAACCAACATCGATCTCAACCGTAAGAGTCGAGATCCAATGGTCTGAATCATTTTCAAAATTCCTAAAAAACATTTCCAATAAAAATTTGCATCAGTCTCGACCGTTCGAGTTAAGGTCTAATAGTCCAGATCATTTCCAAAAATCCACAAAACTTCTAATAAAAGTCAGCATCGATCTCGACCATTTGAGTCAAGATCTGATGGTTCGGATCATTTCAAAAAGTCACAAAAATATTTTCTACAACCACCCAAGTCATTCCAAGGGTCCGAAGACCTTAAACTACACTAAGATTAATTTCTCAAGTGTTTTCTCAATCTTTTCTGAACATAGCTAACATTTGATTGTATGGGTGTCCGGGGTCTCTTAACAATCAGAGCCGAGTGCAGGCAGACATCCCGTAATCCTGTTCGTATTGAACGCATCGTGATAGACGACCTTAAGTGGAAGTTATTGTTGAAACCGATGAATGTTCCCTGTTCTTGGAAATCATGAAGGGGATTAAGGCAACTGGGAGGTGAAGTACACCGTCATGGCAATATGAGTAGTATAAGACCCCGAACTAAATTAATCAAGGGAAACGTGAATATGTGGCCTATCTTGTGGCCCATCTTGTGGCCTAAGGAGTCCATCAGATGATACATAGGTTTATGTGCATTGCACAAGAGGAACATGCAACTTTGTAATTGTATTGGCTGTAAACCCTCAATCCCTTCATCCGAAGATGTAAAACTACGGCACTTTGTGATCGTTTTGCTCATTGACGTAAAATGGATTAGGTACCTTATCAATAATAGAAGCTGAGAGTTGATGAAAGTTCCACACCTTTTTCCCTCCATTTCAAAAAAAAATTACAAAAACTTTTAATAAAAACCGGCATTGATCGCAACCATCCAAGTCACGATCCGATAAACCGGATCATTTAAAAAAAAAACCACAAAAATGCAGTCACCATCCCCAATAGAGCACTTTAGGGTTACAACCCCAAGCACTCACACTCTTGACAGGAGTCCCGAACTCCACTCATTTTGGGATGATTGATCTGCTGCAATCTGAGGATTGCACACCCAAGTGCAGGTAGCGAAGTAGTAAAATACTCGGTGAGACCGAGGTCGAACCACAAGGATTGGGGTTAATAATACTTAGAGGAATTAGTTTAGGTGGGAGAGATGAAATATGATTTATCCACTGAGAGTGGAGCAAGTTGTGTGTGATGAAAGACAAAAATAGAAAATTGGCTAAGGCATTAGGGATCCACCTTTGGTTTATCTACAAGGTTTGATTCATTAGTCCAACTATAAATCAACTGGAATCGAATAAAGATCCGTTCCAATCGGAAGATGAAACGGTTAAACCACTTGCATATTTCATAAAAGATTATGATATGAACTGATTGATTTGACTATGAAGCACTTGATAGTTGATCGCAGGGAATTCCAAGCATCCACTGTGCCCGGAGTCGACAATTGATCAAGAAATTATACAAATCAATAACTTTACCAACAAGTCAATCGATAAGATTACAAATTCATAAGATCAAATGCATACTTACAAAATAGGAGGCTTTAATTGATTGATCCAACCATTAAAATCTTATCGATCAATCGCAAAGAATCCAAAGCATCCACTATGCCCAGAGTCTACAATGGATCAAGATTTTACAAATCGATGACTTTACCTGCATTAACTTAATGACCGTAGGAAATATTAAGCATCCATCGTACCCGGAGTCAACGATGGATCAAAAGACTTTATTGATCATGAACTAGTTAACTGATGTGCAAGGGAATCCAAGCATCCATCGTGCCCGGAGTCGATGATAGATCAAGGGTCGTGCATAACAATAGCTTCCGCCGAAGTGGATAATCAAACCAATTAACTAAAGAGAACTCCAACATTCGTACCATAAATTGTTGAACTAAAAGAAACCAAACTTTGAAATTCATCAAAGGCTTCACCCCTAGCCTTAGCTAGATGTTTAGCCAACCATACTACAATGGGAGACTAATTCTCAAAGGAAGAAAAACTTCTACTCTACTCTATTCTAAGAAAGAAAAGGAAAAGAAAGTAAGAGAAGAGAAATCTTGGATGAGATTTGGATTGTGGGATGATGGAAATGAGGGAGAGGGGTGCCATTTTTATAGCCTTTTAAGAGGCTTATGCAGGCACTCCAAGCCTAGAAGTAATTTTTCTTTAGGTTTAGGACTGGGATGACATGTTGCATAAAAAGTACTCTAAACCTATTGTTGGAGCTCAAATTCGCACCCATTATAAAACAGTATTCAGCAGTCCATCTACGACGATCCAGACCAATTTCGAGATCCAAAATACTCGGAAAAACGTCGGTTCCACCCTAACATGCGTGATCGTGACCAAAACCCACATACGTCATTTCGGAGCAAAATCGGACATGCGGATCACCGCCAAATGATCCAAAACACCCTAAAACCCTTCATCGAAAATTTTCAAAATCGCGCGGTGCTCATCTTTATCTGCGCACAACAAAACGTGTTTTACCCCTGTCTAGAGCTGACAGAAAGGGACCAAAAGACTATAGGTACCATTTTTTAGCAAAATTGGACATCCGTATTACCGCCAAATGATCTGAAATGCCCGAAAAACCTTAAGTAGCAAGTTTAAAGTCCTTGCGGAGCATATTTCCATGTGTGCGCTTCTCGAACAATATTCCTATGTAAAGAGCCGATCAAGAGGGTCCAAATTGGTAAGGAACTACCAAAATTTACAGAAGATGACCATCAACACCCCACCCCGTTCATTCAGGAGGTCGATCATGGCCTAAAAGCGACTTGGCGTCAGAGACTTTGGTCTCCGAAAGGTAGCCCCCTCTAGAGGTCGCCCGTCCGAGCCTAAAACCTGAAATATTCTAAGTGTTGAGATGCATGCACATGCCACATAGGAGACATGCGCATGGTATGGGGGGACATGCACCCACACCCCATACAACATGCGCATGAGAGCCCTCTCTCTCCCTTTTCAATATTTCTAAAATGTTAAAAATACAAAAGTCATAAAAAATATGCTAAGTATGAGCACATGCGCCCACAACAGAGTGCAGTGCGCCCACACCAAGCACATGCGCATGCCACAAGCAACATACGCCTACACACTCCTCTACATGCGCATACCCCTCTTTGTAGACCACATGCGCCCATGCTCCATCTCACATGCGAATTCGATTAGATACCCGACTTACATACTATAAATACCCCACTCATCAGCTGAGACAAGGACGACATCACTAATCCAAAGCTCTGCAGAGGTAAAATTCCTCACTGGAAACCTTCGCCGGAAAGGATTTTCTTCGCTGGATGCCTTCACCGGAAAGGGATTTCTCCCACCGGAGCAAAATCCCCCAAGTCACATGGTGACATGCGCCCACTCCTTTGTGTTTTGGGAGAAAAATTCAAAAATCCCCAAGTCCCATAGGGACATGCGCCCATAGCTGGAGTGTTGGGCGCATGTGCAGTGCCACATGCGCCTGAGATCCTTTCTCTCTCCCTCTTTTATGAGTGTTGGGGAGGACATGCACCCTGGAGATGGCACATGCGCCCACCATCACCTTCAAGCATGCGCCCACCATCACCTTCAAGCATGTGCCCACCACCTCTCCCATGCGCCTGGACGCTGATGGGAAGGTAGGACCTTCCATGGTGTGGTTCGCTTTCGATTTGACTCGCCTACCGATCGCGTTAGTGCTCTTAGATACACACCAATGTTCTCTATCCATCCCCCGAACCGGATTCGCCAACGGTCGATGTTAAGTGGACCGAATCACAGATTCAATCAAAATAACCAACACTTAGTCAAAATTATGAACCTCGAAAACCCCTCCGAAAAAAGCCGAAAACGGCCGAAATCGAGAGGCATTTGACCGACCCCGAGAGGGAGACTTCTCTCCGCCATAACATGATACACCATAATCATGCATTACAACAGGATTACCTAGTCTCAGGATCTTCAAGACCCTAATTAAGCGGTCATTAGGCCCACTACTTAGTCATTTTCAGCCTTGAAAAATGCTCTGTCGGCTCGAAAATCGACTAGCGCTAAGCAAATCGAAATGCGATCGCATTGCAACCTTCGTAGACATGATCCGTCCCTATTCAAAGATGATCATCGACGGTATCCATCGAATGCCCCGATGAGACTACAAACAAGTCCACTACTTAGTCATTTTCAGCCCTGGGAAGTGCCCTGATGTCCCAAAAACCGACTAATGCCAAATGAAATCAATTGCAACCTCAAAGATGCAAAGACAAAAATATCGATGATGCAAAGATATACACGAAGCAGATTGATCAAATCAAATGCATAATTTATCTGATACACTGAACATCTAGCATAAATGCGATCCTCTCTCAAGCATGCATAAAGCATATTTACTTTGTACTGTACTCATTTGCATCCATTGCATGAATTTATTCCATCCCGGATCGAGATACAAAACTAAATCAAACAGGACTATGGTTATCATAAAAAATCGTAATCAAAGAGTTATAAAACGTCTGAAATACTTCATCGTTAAGACCAGTTGATGTGCGTCCTGTCCAAAGCGGGATCTGTCAGTTGAGTGGCTAAGGTAATGAGTGCTCTCCAGTAAGTCACCCGCCCAACCCGAGACGGTCACTGGCCCTGGTTGCACTAAGAAACCATGGAGTGCCTTCCAGCAAGTCACCCGTCCAAACACCAGACGGTCACTGGCCCTGGTTGCACTAAATTGAAACTGTGGAGTGTATTCCTGAAAGTCATTTCGTCCACAGAGACGCATGATGACACTGAGATACACGACTCGGTTAAAATCCTGGTTGCTACTTAACTAGGAACGCTCGAAAGAGCATGGGATCAACATCTAACTGGACTTAGCAATGGCTTGGTTCATAAGAAATCCTAAACTTGGTCTCTGCGACCATGAACTCAAGACTATAATCCCTGATGTTTTAAACCACTTGCTCGACCTATCCGGGCTTCATCCCTTTGATATTCCATCTATTGTATAACTACAATAAATAGTTGAAGATTGCTGATTGAAGATTGCTGCAAATTAATTGGAATCCCATCGGTGGGGATGTGCTGGAATTGAAAAGTGCTCCTATTTGTAGGAGACTGAGATGCTGGGAAGTGACCCCCTTGTTGGGTATTCGCCACTGTCCGCTGATTGATGTGGGCTTAACACTGACCCCCATTGTGGGCATTCGCCAGTGTTGTCCCTGCTGCTGGACATTAAATTGAAATCCCATCAGGCGGGGATGTGCTGAAATTAAGTAAAGGTCCCATCGGCGAGGACATGCTGAGAAAAGAAAGGGGTCCCATTGGTGGGGACATGTTGAAATCTACTGAGATTGTTGTTTGCAAGATTGACTGGAGGCCGACTAGAAGTTCCTGTCACAGGAACATTTTGAGATAGGTCTTGTTGTCGCAGGAAGATACTGAGGAGGATGCCCCATAGCAAAGGGCCGAGATAGCTGTTATCGGTAGTCTTGGGCAGACTCCGATGGTTGTGCTTGATTCGAACTGGAGGCCGGAGGAATCCGGCATGGCGGCTGAGATTGTCGAACTGGACCAACTTGATTGTTGGTTGTTGCAGTAGCTTGTGCTTGCATGAATTGCAAGAGCATTTCTTGCATTGCTCTCATTCCTTGTGCCAATTCTTACATGGTTGGTGTATTCTCAATTGGTTGTTGCGCTGGAGGTTGCGCTTCAGCCATCTCGAGGGTGGGGAAGAGGTGAGTTTCCTCTTCGTGGTCGGACATGGCTTGCTGAGCCCGGGTGCGGATTATGCTAGTAGAAGGGAAGTTGTTTCCGAAGACGTTGAGCCCGAGGAGGCGCAATGGTGAGGACTATACTCTACGCTTTTTTTGGCTTTGGAATTTTCTATTTTTTTATTTTTTTTGGTAGAATACTATACAGATGAGATTGTATGAGGACTAATGACTTTCAAGCATAGGAAGGATTCTGTTTTTCAAGTCGGATCACGACTAGTGGGACTAGCATATCCCTAGTGAAGTTGTCATTCTGTGGACGCTCGTCGTTCCGCGCTCCCGGACGTTCTCCCTTCCTTTCGGAAAAGAAGAGGGGTGCGTGCGCGCGAATCGCCGTTTGTGCCACTGGCTTGCCTCGTTCTCGAGGGCTTTATGTCGGTTGTTGTGTTAAGCTGGATGTGTTGGATGAGTTTGTGTAAGACCAGAGTCGCCACTAGCCAATTACTTCGAATCTACAGTCGACTAGACCCCGTAGAAATGTTAAAGAAGAGGATCTGGAGATTCCTTCCTCTAAAATGACTCCTTTTGATTTGCAGCCAGAGATTCGAGGTAAGGGATCACGGTTACAGGGTAGGAAGAGGTTAAGCACCCCACACACTGCCCGTACCGAAGTACAGGTCTCTACTTCACAGAATCGAACTAATACTTGAAAGTCTGATTTAATCCTCGTACATTCTCATAAATGATATGGTGCATGAATGTAGGTCTGAACAGTAAGAGTTTCTGATAGGCAGGTTTCCATTAACAGGCAAGCCCAGAGCATACGCTAGAACTGACAGGTGCTTTATGCAGGTTGCATGCTGTGTGTTTGAATAATCAAAGTGCTTGTAGTAAAGCAGGGGGGTTGGAAGAAAAGTAAATGTTGTACTTATGCTAGATGCGAATGAGATGATGCTAATAAAGAGTAACTTGATGGACGGAGGTTTTGCAAGGGTTTGCTTCGAGTGACCAGATCAAGACTTGGGTAGCTTGGGAGACTTATAACAGGGTCAGGCTGGGCTGGACTAGGGCTAGGCTCTTCTCACTCGGGCTCTCCTTGGTGGAGGAACGGGCTAAAGGGGTTTAGATGGACTCGGAGCTCTCGGGCTGGATTGAGGGGAGGTGGATTTTTCTCTGTCGGTGAATGAGAAGGGGCGGGGGTATTTATAGCAGCGGGCAGTGGCAGCTGCCGTAAATATTTTGGGCGGCACCCTGAGGGCCGCCTGTACGACCGTTCTGCTTTGGGTTCGGAGCGTACGGCCTCCGAACCTGAAGCAGAAAATCCCCAGGTTCAGGGTTCGGACTTACTCCGAGGCTGGGATTTGGAACTCGGTGAGTTGACTGGGTTTGGAAGATGGGTTGGCACGGTGAGTTGACTCGATGGGTTGACTCAGCGGGTTGACCCGGTGTTTTAACTCAGCGGGTTGACTCACCAAGTTTGACTTTTTTGGGATTTTTTGACTGGTTTTTCTTATGAGGGTTTTTTGTTGGGCTGATGTTCAGGGGTGAGTTGACTGGAGTGAGAGCAAGAGTCCGAAGCAGGGATTTAAAGTGGGCATCTGACCATCACACCACTCTAGAGGCACATCTCTGTTACTAGTTATATTGGAAACATCCTCGCCGGTCTCTCTATCCGGTTGAACAACTAAGGTGACAACAAATTGCTTTAAAAATCTCCGGGTTATCATCTTTTAACTATGGATTAATGCAATTAGTACCCATCAGGCTTGAGCTGGGCTATGGATTGGGGCTTACAAGGGTGAGTTTGGCTGAGTTTGGACATGGGGTACGGTCTTCCATTCATTCAGCTATCTCTACCAACATTGTAGCCGAAGGTGGGGTGTCTACACCAGTTCACAGCCCGGAATGTAAAAGATCTCGGAATCTCTGGAATAAAATTCACCCCGCAGTGCTTTCTCGTGTATACTTTGTGATTGCTTATGATTGTCTATGAATGTCTCTATACTCAGAATTCCCCCCCGAATAATGAAACACAGGAAAAACTGCTGACGAGCATGATTTTTCTAGTTTTAACATACTGGCGACTCTGCTGGGGATCGAACAATACCAGAATCCCTGGTTATCTCTGAGTAAAGAAACATTCTAAGATTAATCATTCACAAACACAGACGTATATTTAAGAAAGTTCCATTAAGAGAAATGTTCGCGCCAACTGGCCAAACTGGCGACTCTAAACAGGAACGTTCCTCCCTTCATCTTTAAAGCAAAAGTTTTCTAAAAAGAATTTTAAAATTTCGCATAACATGCATATGATTCATACTTATATATTTCTGTTAATCATTGAGCATATCACGATTGATAAGGACTGCATCTTCTCTCCTTTTCAAGGGCAGAGAGTGTTCTAATGCATGTATGACCGTGCAGAGAGAGAGAAAGAGAGAGAGAGAGAGAGAGAGAGAGAGAGAAGACAGAAAAGAATCAACCATCAAAACTATACAAATGGAAGCCACTATGGTCTTCCTAGCTTCTGGGGGATTTTACTTCCCACACTTCGCGACAGCAGAAACAGCGATTCCCGAAGCCGGATGGCAAGTTGTGCAAAAACGCCGATCACTGAAGAGGGCTAAAAACAGACAAGTAACTTCAGTCATAGCAAAAACAGTGAAGACACAGAGTAGTGTGAGGAAACAGTGGAAGTCGGTTTGCAGGGATGAAACCCACAATGCCAGTAGAGCTACTGTGTCACCTAGACTAGAATTCTCCTTCACCGTTGCCGACTTCCCAGTAATGACGGGAACAGCGCTACCAGTCGAGACACCGAATTAATTCACTATCCGGGAATTGACCAAGACTGCAATGAAGGCATGCTCTACTGAAACCACCATGACCAGGGCTAGACCACAGCGAGTGCAGGTCGTAGTGGTACAAGTCATAGAAGGGGAGGCGAACGAGCAAGACGCAGAGCTGCCTCCAATCCAAGAGCAAATAGATGAGATCATTCAGGTCCAAGAAGACACAGCCAGAGAGATCAGAGAAATAAAAGAAGCATTGGTGGCTCTAGTCGCCCAAGGGGCAGTCAGAAGACCAACCATTCCCATTTGACAACCACTGGGAGAGTCACAGGAGGCGACAGGAGAACCAATAGCCGTAGAACCACAAATTCGCCCAAGGAATGTTACAGTTCGAGCATGCACCACCGCAACCATCTCATCCCACGAGGGAAGAGCTATCCTAGACAGTTGCGAACCTGAAACGTCAGGAGAAAGAGAAGGAGAAAAGAGGAAAATATGTTTATCGAATACCGTATCCATTCAAAGTTAAAGAAATCCCGTTCCCTGACGACTTTAAGCATCCCGACTTTCCACAATTCGACGACAAAGGGTCACCCAAGGAGCATATGACCCAATTCATGATGATGCTAGGGAATTTATCTGTAGTACCTCAATACCTCCTCAGATTGTTTGAGTCGATGTTGACTGGAAAGGCATTTCAATGGTACATGTCATTACCCGCAGGGTTATCAGGACCTGGGATCAGATTCAAGATTTGTTCATTTGCAAATTTTTCTCCACTGAGCGAGAAGTCTCGCTAACAGATTTAGCCTTGGTCCGTCAGAGGCAATGAGATTCAGTCGAGAAGTTTATCGATAGATGGGGAGCCATAGCAACGCAGTGCCGAGAGTTGCCTAGCGAGCCTGAGAAAGTTAAGATGTGTATGCAAGCCATGGACCCAATAATCTCGTTCGGTTTATCCGGACACAATTTCTCAACATTTAGGAATTTAGCGACAAAGGCCCATCTAGTAGAGGAAGCCGCGCTAAGAACGTAGTTTAAAGCCGAAAGACTGAAGCGTGAGATCGGGAAGATGGTCACATCAAGTTACGTCGACAAAAGCAAAGTTTTGAAAGATCGAAAACGCCCACATCCAGAACACAAGACTAAAGGCAAGCCAGCAGAAACTCATGTCCAAAGGCATAGGGCCACGAAAGCCGAAAAAGATGACGATCGTCGAACGAGGCAGGGTAGAAGGACGTTATTTGTTTGACCTGGAAGACCTTGTTCCAATAATGGAACGCCTAGTCGAAGAAGGGGAGCTACAATTGCCAAAACCGATTCGACTAGAGGAAGCAAGGCAAACGGATGCCCCCAATTATTTTAAGTATCATCGAATCCTGGGACATGAGACGAAAGAATGCCTCATCTTGAAAGGCAAAGTACAGAGAGTGATAAACCAGTGTACCATTAAGCTAAGTGACAGAAGAAATCAGTCGGGTTACGTCAGCCGTAGTGACAATAGCACCTACGATACTACCATTTCATGACGAAAGTCTGGTACAAACAACAATGGTACAGGCCGTCGAAGAAAGGGAATCGGCAGGACACGATGTCGAATTGTTAGCAATCCGAGAGCAAATCAGCGAATTGGTCCAAGCCCATAGGGAGCTATCCAAGAAGATGGGAGAAGTTCAAGAGGCTTTAGCCATCTTGATCTCACAGAAAGTGACCCCTAGTACCGCTCTGCCTATCCGACAGTTGGAAGAAGAAGCACCGGGGGCAGCCCAGTAATGTTGTTGAAGTAAGACAACAGAGCCACATCGAACAAACAAATGTGGGTATGTCGGGTTCAGACTCCATGATCCCATACGAACTGCTAGGCAATATCTCTTTCACCCTTCGTAACCTGGCTGTAGAGGTTCGCATGATAGAGCAATCCGTTTCGGAAACATGATCTCAAGCAGAAAAGTCAAGACACGAAATGAGAAAGAGGACATGGGTAGACGCAAGAAAGAACCCTAGGAACCAAAAACGACCGAATCCAGGGCATGAGGCAGAGACCAGTGTAATGAAGACACAAAACAAGCGCAAAGAACCTCAAAAGTCGTTGCACATGACAATCAGTGAGCGAGACGAAAAGAACGAACCTTATACATTTGACATTAAAGACCTCGTCCCAATTATAAAGCGGCTAATCGAAGAAGGAAAATTGCGACTCCCAAAGTTTGTTCGACCAGCGGAAGTAGGACGTGTGGATAATCCCAACTACTACGAATATCACAGATGCATAGGCCATAAGACCGAGCAATGCTTTATTCTGAAAGGAAATATACAAAAGATGATAAATCAAGGTATCGTCAGTCTGAAAATGGAGGGTCTGATGGAGTCCCAGCCAGTACAGTTCCAATAGATACCACTTAGGAAGAACGTTTGCTCAAGGACTCCATTTCCTAAACTTCAATAATCATGAACGTTTACAAATAGTCCTGATGGTTTATAAAGTAGATAGGGATATACTTATGTTCACTCATGCACCTATTTCATCTATATGCTGCGCTTCATACTCGCTCACATGTTCACTCACATCATACTGTTACGCATATGAATATAAAATGTTCATAGAGCTCTTCTTAATGACAGGTACCATAGTCAGAGAATATCAACGAATCGACTCCATGAATCATCAACCGACTAATCATATCCTCATCAGACCAGTCAAACCAGAAGAAAATATCTCATAGGAAGTCTACGGGAAGCACAACATCCTCGTATTATTATATCTTCATCGCGGGCTCTCTTATTATTATCTCGGTATTCTGACATCCCTCTACTCAATAGGAAAATGCTTCAGAATTGATGGATTCTTATATATACATATATGGCTCTATATGAAGACAACCGAGGACATTCTCTTATTAGCAATCTCTTATACTTACGTACACAATTCTGTATGAAGATAATCAGAACATCACTATATATTCAGTTTTTGTATTCTATCATGAGTCCCCTCCTAGCTATTGTGTGGTTCTTCTAGTATATATGAAGATAAGTCAAGGCTGGGAATCTCCTGTGTATATATGTATACATATGGCCTTATATGAAGATGATCAGGGCATTCTATTATGTATCACTTCACCTTAAAAATATCGACAGCTTTCTCTTATGCAAAACTCTACGACAAGAATAGGCGGTTAAAGATTATGATCAGACGGGTATTCGGTACGGATTCCTAAAGTACAAGACCTTTCTCATTAGAATGAAGCGGTCTTACAAATTGACAAGCCAGAATCACTGGGGGCAAGCCCCAATATATTATGAGAAACCCAAGATTATAGAAGACGCACTGGGGGGCAAGCCCTAATATATGACTAAAACTTAAATCCGCAGAAAGAAATGACTGGGGGCAGGCCAAGAAGGATGACAGATAAACCTGAAAACATGGAGGTAGAAAGTTTTGGACTTATGACACGAACGGGTACACAGGTTAAGTAAAAAGGGAAGTATTATTCCTGTGGATTCTTCCATTTTTATGCTTTGATATACTCAGTTTACATTAAACTCATACATAATACATCATTTTATGCATACTAGCCTCAAACACATAACACCAAGTAGTGGTTTAGCAAAAGAATCATTGTCATTATTTTAGATCATGAAGCACACAGTTAACAAGCTTTGATGTCGATTACATCGGATACAAGTAGCAGTTAGGTATTCAGGACAACTGTCTAATACTACTTTTCTCTGACAATGACCGTAAAGAGCAAAAGAATAGAGTTACAGCTTCTCCAGACACCCTGTTATGAACTGCATCACATTTTTCTGCATTGCATCCATTGTGGCCTTTGGTCCGTTAGTGTCAGCACAGGATCCAGAATATCACGAAGTTCGATTTCTAAGTCTGCCATTTGCATGCGCGCTGCCTCTCCTTCACTCTCGAGTTGTGCGACATCGACACGGTTCTGATTAACGATAAGATCGAGACGAGCAACCTCAAGATTCATGGCTACTTCTTCTGTCTGCAGCCGCACGATCTCGGATCTGATATCAGCAAGATGATTGATGCATCCCAAACGTTGAGTCTCACTATCTTCTAAAGTTGTTCCAGCATCAACTGCCAAGTGTTCTTGCTACTCTACAATAGGCCACAAAGAAGACAGCACTTGCCGTTTCTCTTCAGCCATAGGGTCAGGTTCAATCCATTCAGCCACAGTAACTTGCGCAACAGAATCCTCGAAAGAAGAAATGCGACAGACTATTTTGGATGCATCAGGCCCGATTACTCCTGCAAAAGCTTCCTAATGCCTTCACCCCAGCTCGTAGTGTATGCCACTCGCTCGGCTCAGTCAACGCCTTTGAAATACTGGATAGTAGACCTCTTAGTATGCTCTGTCCAAAACAGTCTAAACTATTGAAACAAGGAATCTTAAACACTCCATGAGCAGCAGCATCAGAACTAGCAATATCTGCAACAAAAGGAACAGAGCAAGTATGCAATGAGATGACAAGTATAGAAAAAGAATACACCAAGGAGCTATGAAAGAACTGTACTAGTAGATGAGTCGACGATAGGTTCTGAGGAATCCGCGGTATATATCGACGCATCCGTAGACGACTCAGTGATCTCAGTCAGTAGCGTCGAGGTCATATCCAGAAGTTCAGTAGTATCGCTATCAGTATCGATCATTTCAGTTACCACCGGCGACTCCGCCATACCCTCAACACTGGAAGCACCAGGGGTCATAAACACAGTTGTGTCATTCCCTGACATAGTGGACCCTTACAGATTATCCTCTCCAATCGGCTCCAGCCTGCTCTCTCACTCAACCCAGCCATCGTCGGATCATCTTCACTAATTAACCAACCGACATCCTTATCACCTTCAACCACCAGAAGACGGGTGAACCCTGCTTCTTGTGACCATTTCACCAAAGGTACTCCGAAAGTATGCCAGCCATCCAATGTCGTACCTCCTTACGATGATCAATTGACACACTCAGAGAAGTCTTATACCTAATACTTGATCACAAATATGCTTCAGTCTGCTCTCTATAATAACCTAATCCATCAGCGAGGAGCTCTGTCAGCCCTGGAGGAGGAATATAGAGTGGATCATCAACAGAGCTGTTGTTCCGAACCAGAGCATACTGATGCACCCACCATCTCAACCAACTATAAGGACCACCTAGTCTTCCGATAGAGATCGGGAAGCATGAACCTCACGCCCGTTCGCGTCATCAAAAGTTGATGCCATATCCACTCCTAGTGAGCAAGACCCATGCCGTACGCCCGCTCTACTTTAGTTATATCCAGTAGCGTTATCGGAACACCCTGATCATACCCGAATTGCCTGGCAAACCGGCTAGGATAATAAGCTTCTCGCCAGAACTCTATTCCTTCGTGCATCGGAAGTGAGGGAGTACGAATAGATAACAGAAATTCCTTATCAATATTATTCACAGGATGTTCGCCGTCAACGACTTCTCGATCCTCTGCGACATCAGAAACAGGAAAGTGGTAGAAACAAATTTCGCCCAACTGCCAATTTTGGAAGCTATCCAATCAGACAACTGTGTTATCATGTTAAGTTTTCTATAGCGATAAAGAAGTGCGTGATCGGCGTGGAGATACTGGAAGAGATCCACTCCGTATGTCCACGGGAAATATATGCCCAACCATCCGTAGAAGAAATGCCATGGGCAATAAGCCGCGTTCATCCCTCGCCAAGGTTGATCTTTGTTACTCGCAATATTGTCAAAAGCCCTATATAAACTGCATAGCACTGGCAGTACTAGAGAAAATCAACGACCATTTGCAAGAGCTCCTGCCACGACGAAGCAAGAAAACCTGACACCATCAGCACTCTTGGAGCTAGGCAATATAACCACCGACAGTCAGTATGCTAAGAAGCCCGCTAGTTCACAAGACGGCGTAAGCTCATTCAGATTGCGAAACTTTTGTTCGAAACGTTCCCTCATTAAGGCCTGGTCTTCGGGTAAGATCTCATACTCTTCGTAATAAATGCTGCAAGAAGAAAGGAATGCCCATGTTAGAAGCAAAGAAACAAAAGCATGAAAAAACACAAAGTACAAAAGAAGGCATCGGAAGAAATATTACTTCATCCTCTGGCTGAAGTAGATGAACCAGTCGTCATAATGAATCTTTGTAATATTGTCGAACTGCAACAACTCAACAAACAGCTTCAGACCAGCCTTTAAATGATAAGTATCTCGAGGACTTTTGAGCCGAGACGAAGACAACTCTTCATCAGTTGGGACATATTCCTGGTAATATTCTCCTATCACGGACAACGCAGCCATCATCCGGAGATCCCATAAGGTTATGCTCATCTCCCCATATGGAAAGTGGAACGAATTGGTAACAGAAGACCAGTAGTTCAAGAAGCTTCGAAGAATTGTTGGATCTCAGGGAGAAATGCTCAGAGGTCGCGTCAATAGCCTGATACAGGCCGACTTATTTCAAAACTCTCTCGTGGCGGATCAAAATCTCTTTTGCCCACGGCTCATAACCAACTCGTTCATTCAGATGGCCTCGCATACGAAAGCTCCTCGTCGCCCACATCATCATCTTATCCATATGTCGAAACCTTTGCTGTACTATCTCAAAATAATGGACTGGAGAATGAGCGTGAGGATCACACGTAGGCGCAAGAAAAACCATTTCTCTCGAGAGACCTACCCGCTGTTCTCTCCCATCGTCAATCAGTAGGGTAGTCAACAACTGCTCAGGGGCAGATGTCCACCTCTTGACCCCGTAGAACTGAAAAGGGCCTTGAGCATTGGACGGTTCGATACTCGGGAAGGGTATGTGCCTCGTAAGAGATTTTTCATGCATGATGACTTGGTCGGTATAGGGGTTTACGATGGAGAAACCACACGTCATAATGATTTTGTTATTATTCCAGTCGATCTTCATCCGGTCATTCTTCGGATCAACGAGCTGCGGCGATCGCTCTACCTGGTCGACTTCCTCAGCCAGCTTCTTACCTCGATTCCATCTCTTCCTCTTCTTCTGACTTTCCTGATCATCCCCGGAATGTTGGACACGCGCACTAGAAGGACCTGCCTCAACAACGTTTGTAATCTCAGTGAACTGACAATACCAGGTGGACCATTCCTGCTCAGTCCCTTGCGAAGGAGGCTCAGGCATGGTCTTATCTACGTAAATACGCAATAATACGTCGTGAGGAAGCTGCTTAATACGATCAGAGAAATTCTTCACTTCGGATTCGATTGTCCCAAAGGATTGCAAACGACACTCTACCGAAGACTGGTCTCCAGTCACCCTCTTCTTCTCGCGTCGTACAAACGAAGATCCGAAAACTTGTGACTCGGAAGCTTCACCGAAAGATCCTGCTGCTGTCGCCATGATTCACTGCAACACGTAAACAAAAGTGCATCAAACAGAAGACCAGCGCATGCAACAGACAACACAATAAGGTAAGCATCGCATCATTCAATCACGAATTTCACACACAAAACACGTCAGTAAATACATACATAAAGTCATGACCCACAAGAATACGAAAACAGTGGAATTCAAGCGCACATCTGACAAATAAGTGCACGCATGTTGTAGCATAATCAAATACAATAACAACCCTACATGTACACTCAGAGTGCGTGCGAATTCGCACCAACCCCAAATGATGCATGCACTTGCTCAGAAGTGCACATCATAGAGCCGTTTAAAAGAGCAGTTGTAGGCCGTAAAAGACCAACATAAATAGCATATTACGAGCCCAAAGCACTAATTCCCAATCATATTCGAGCATTAAGCGAGACAGCCACAAACAGCATCGAATTCGGCTGAGAATGGAGCCAAACGCACTAGTTTTTCACTAAGGGCAAAAGGAATGCCAAAATCTTGAAAAATTGGCTAAGTAGTGGGTTCACATGTGCCCAAGGAGCTGCCCCAGGCGCATGTGCCCTCTCACATGCGCCCACCTTATAAGTATTACAAAAGGAGTTTTAAGAAAAATCCCGGGCGCATGTCATGTCTCACATGCGCACGGAGCAATGCACATGTGCCTACAAGGAGTTAACTCTGAAATTTGATTGGTCCCAGGCACATGTACTCTATAGCATGCGCCCACACTTTGTGAAAGAGGGCAATATGCGCCCAGAGTAGCTCCACATGCGCCTGACTCTTAAGACAATACCACATGCTGCCTTGGGAGCAAAAGTCTCATGTGCCCACTAACAACTAGAAAGCAACATGATCTACTCCCCCATGAAGAGCTCTCTCACCCTTAGAAATTTTATAATTTTGACCCAGAAATGTAGAAATGACTCAGTGAGTCCCCTATTTATACTTGAGCCTGGGGACCGGTGCACCACACTGGCCTGACGTAAGCATCCATCGCAGCGCACCGGGGGGGCACTTGTCGGGGCTCAAATTCGCACCCATTATAAAATAGTATTCAGTTGTCCATCTACGACAATTCGGACCAATTTCGAGATCCAAAATACTCGAAAACCGCCAGTGCAACCCTAACATGCACGATCGTGACCAAAACCCACAAATGTCATTTCGGAGCAAAATCGGACATGTGGATCACCACTAAATGATCCAGAATGCCCTAAAACCCTTAACCGACAAGTTTCAAAATCGCGCGGTGCTCATCTTTATCTGCACGCACCAAAACGTGTTTTACCCCTGTCCGGAGCTGAATGAAAGGGCCCGAAAGCCTGCAGGTACCATGTTTTAGCAGAATTGGACATCCGTATTACCGCCAAATGATCCGGAATGCCCAAAAAACCTTAAGTATCAAGTTTGAAGTCCTTGCGGTGCATATTTCCATGTGCGCGCTTCCCGAAACAATTCATATGCAAAGAGCCGATCAGGGAGGGTCCAAATTGGTAAGGAACTACCAAAATTCACAGAAGATGACCATCGAAACCCCACCCCATTCATTCAGGAGTTCGATCATGGCCTGAAAGCGGCTTGGCGTCAGTGACTTTGGTCTCCGAAAAGGTAGCCCCCCTCTGGAGGTCGCCCGTCGGAGCCTAAAACCTGAAATATTCTAAGTGTTGAGATGCATGCACACGCCACATAGGAGACATACACATGGTATGGGGGGACATGTGCCCACACCCCATACAACATGCGCATGAGAGCCTCTCTCTCCCTTTTCAATATTTCTAAAATGTTAAAAATACAAAAATCATAAAAAATATGTTAAGTATGAGCACATGCGCCCACAACAGAGGGCACATGCGCCCACACCAAGCACATGCGCATGCCACAAGCAACATATGCCTACACACTCCTCTACATGCGCATACCCCTCTTTGCAGACCACATGCGCCCACTGCTCCATCTCACATGTGGACCCGATTAAGATTCCCGAATTACATACTATAAATACCCCACTCATCAGCTGAGACAAGGACAACATCACTAATCCAGAGCTCTACAGAGGTAAAATTCCTCACCGAAAACCCTCGCCAGAAAGGATTTTCTTCGCCAGATGCCTTCGCCGGAAAGGGATTTCTCCCATCGGAGCAAAATCCCCCAAGTCACATGGTGACATGCGCCCACTCCTTTGCGTTTTGGGAGAAAAATTCAAAAATCCCCAAGTCCCATAGGGACATGCGCCCATAGCTGGAGTGTTGGGCGCATGTGCAGTGCCACATGCGCCTGAGATCCTTTCTCTCTCCCTCTTTTATGAGTGTTGGTGGACATGCGCCCGGGAGATGGCACATGCGCCCACCTCTGGGCACATGCGCCCACCACCTCTCCCATGCGTCTGAATGCTGATGGGGAGGTAGGACCTTCCATGGTGTGGCCCGCTTTCGATTTGACACGCCTACCGATCGCGTTAGTGCTCCTAGACACACGTCGATGTTCTCTATCCATCCCCTGGACCGGATTCACTAACGGTCGATGTTAAGTGGGCCGAATCACAGATTCAATCAAAATAACCAACACTTAGTCAAAATTATGAACCTCAGGAAACCCCTCCGAAAAAATAAAAAACGGCCGAAATCGAGAGGAATCGGGCGAAATTTGACCGACTGTTGAGCCTCCAATTTATACATGATATAGTCCATTACATCACATTATATGCATGGTTTGCATGTTTAAAAGGCCCATTTAATACATGTTTTGTGATTGTAGGAATGAGAGCGAACTTCACCCAACTGGAGACCAAAAAGAATGTATTTAGGACTCCTTGAATGAAGGCCCAAGGTGGACCGAAGAAGGAAGAAGAAAGAGGGAGAAAAGAGAAGAAAGGAAGGAAGAAAAATTGGAGAAAGAATAAGGGCCGACCGGTCGACCTGCCGGCCACTGTGAAGATCACTGGACAAAGGACCAGTTGGTCTGACCAGTCGGCAAACAGGTCGGTCACCATGCTGAAACCCCCTGGATGAAGGACCAGTCTAGTCTGACCGGTCAAGACCGGTCGGCAACAGGTCGGTCACCATGCTGAAACCCCCTGGATGAAGGACCAGTCTAGTCCGACCGGTCAAGACCGGTCGGCCAGCAGGTCAAATTCTGCTCTACACTCCCTGGACATTCACATTAGCCTATCCAACCGGTCAAGACCAATCGGCAAGCCTAGTCCGACCGGTCGGCCATGCATTAAAAAAGGTAGTTTCCAAATCGGGCTCCGAAATTCTATGCGCATTGTGTAACCTTACGCAAATTCTGGATGTTTCCGACGCAAGGGAGCTTCCCCACTATAAAAGGACACCTAGGGTCTCTTCCTAGGGCATCATAGAAGCCAAGGAACTTTGTGGGAGAGGAAGGAAGCCGTCGTAGAGCGTTTACAACCCTCTAAACTCCGGGTCTTTATGTTTTCTAGTTTTCTTTTATGAGTTCTAGTTGTAGTATGACAATGCTCGGCTAGAATTTCTCAACTAAGGCTGAGAGGTGAAGCTTGTAGCCAATGTCATGTTTGATTTAGTTTAATTCAAGTAGTCTCACTTCAAGTTCAAATTTTGAATATTCTAATTCTTAAAATTGATATTTTTAGAAGTTTTATGAGAGTTCATGTGCTCCGGACATGGATTCCTTGCAATTCTCTAGGATTATCATGTTTTGCTTGTTTAGATTCGAATTATAGTAATCCTTGAGCAGGCCATAGTCCATAGGCATGGCTGTTACTCCGATGGCTATGATTTTGAATTCTATGTGGTTGAATGGGACTAGAACTTGGAAGTTCAGCTTAAGTGAGATTGAATGTGCTTTCATGCTTTATTTTCCAACTAGATGAGAGATAGGACTTCAATTCTAGTTGTGTATCATGCTTGGATTGATTGGATTGACATGAGGTTACTACAAGTAGATCCTTGAAAGCCTTAATGCCTTTAATCACTGTTTTTCTTAAGTTACTGTTTTAGCATAATTATCTCCATTGAATCTCTTGTCTGATACAAACTGAGTTGCTGGAATAGTTTGGAATTCATTCTCTAATTCCCTGTGGATCGACCTCGGTCTTACCGAGATTTATTACTACATCGCAGCCTTGCACTTGAGGCAAGCAAACAAGTTTTTGGAGCCACTGCCGGGGAATTTAGATAACGGTTCTAAATTGTTTTAGTGGCTATAGAGTAGAAGTAGTTAGGTTTGATTGTTTTCTTAGGATTAGTTTTTCTGAATTCTAGAACTAACAAAGTTTATTTTATTTTGTAGGAAGTTCTTCTAATTCAAGCAAATTGGTACTATCCTTCCAACTTGAGCTCTTTTAGTTTTCAGTTTTTAGTTTTCAGATTTTAGGATTTAGGTTTAGTTTAGATTTTGGATTGTGTGGTTTATGTCCCGTTGGGAACGAGACCACAACAATCATCTCCAATCTGAAGGTGGTTTAGTTGGACCACTATCCGTTCATAGACGAATCCGAAAATCTGTAGAACATTGTGATAGCTTGGGGAGTATGGATCAAACACCTTTAAGGAATCCCCCCCCCCCCCCCCCCCCTACTCCAACTACAAATGCAAATCAAGAGGGAGTAGGAGAGAATGAGGTACACAACGTTCCTCCAATGAGATCACTACGGGACTACCTACAAGCGGCCCGTACAACTACACCCTCTTGCGTGGTCTTACCACCAACCGGGGGAAATATTGATATAAAGTCGGGTGTAATTCAACTAATACCAAAGTTCCATGGGCTAGACTTTGACAGCCCATATTTGCACTTAAAGGAATTTGAAGAAGTGGTGGCTACCTCGCAATACACTAATGTTTCAGAAGATGCCACTAAGCTTAAACTCTTTCTCTTTTCATTGAAAGAAAGAGCCAAAACTTGGCTTCATTCGCTTAGACCACATTCGATAGGGTCATGGAACGAGATGACCTGGGAATTCTTGAAAATTTCTTCCTGGTTCATAAAACGAACACCCTCCGAAGAGCCATAATGAATTTTTCAGTTAAAGAGAATGAGTCTTTCTTCCAATGTTGGGAAAGGTTTAAGGACCTCCTACTTGCTTGCCCACATTATGGTTATGAAAGTTGGCGAATCATTAACTTCTTCAATGATGGATTAAGTTCCAATATGTGCCAATTCGTAGAGATGATGTGCAACGACGAGTTCATGAGCAAAAATTCGGATGAAGCTTGGAGTTATTTGGATATGTTAGCCGAGAATGCCCAATCTTGGGATACCTCGGACAAATCTAATAACCCTAAGCCTACTCAAGAAAAAGAGAAAGGAGGGATCTATATCCTCAAGGAGGAAGACGATGTGAGTGCAAGGATAGCCAACCTCACAAGGAAGATTGAAGCTATGGAACTTAGTAAGAGTGGAGTTTCAAAGTTCAATGAAGCCATTGAGACCACGTGTGGGATTTGTTTCACCAATTTACACGCTAAGCAAGATTGTCCTACAATTCCTGCGTTTCAAGAGGTGAGATTGTCCTACAATTCCTGCATTTCAAGAGGTGTTACGTAAACATGCAAATGCCACATATGGTTATCAACGGCCTTTCAATGGACCGGTGGGTAATACGTACAATTCTACTTGGAAGAACCATCCAAATTTCAGTTGGAAGAATGCTCCCACGAGCAATCCTACCAACTCTCAAGAAGGGCCACCCATGCAAAATATGGCCCGACCTCAATTCTCAATGGAGGATACGTTAAAGGCGTTTATACAAGGGCAAACACAAATAAATCAAACAAATCAGCAAATGTTCCAAGAGCTTAAAGTCTCAGTTGATGAGATTAAAGGACGCTTGAATGCTAGGGAAGGGACCTTTCCGGCCCAACCTCAGCCCAATCCAAAGCAAGTACACGAAGTGAGCATTCCTAATCTCTCTAACCAACATATGGAGCAAGCCAAATCCGTTACCACTCTTAGAAATGGTAAACAAATCGACAAATCTATTCCAGTGAAGGCCGACAAGCCTAATGATCCGATAAATTCTAAGGATGAGGACGGATCTAACTTAGCCCCACAAGAAACGAAACGCGTTTACAAGCCCGCAGCACCATTCCCTTCGAGATTGGTCGCTCCAAAATCTCTTCCAAACTCTCATGACATCTTAGAGATTTTCAGACAAGTCAAGATCAACATTCCCTTGCTTGATGCCATCAAACAAGTCCCCTCTTATGCCAAGTTTCTAAAGGACCTATGCACAACCAAACGTAAATATAAGGTGCAACAAAAGGCCTTTTTGAATGAGCAAGTGAGTGTCATTCTCACTCAGAAGACCCCCCCAAAATTCAAAGATCCCGGTAGTCCCACAATCTCATATATAATTGGAGACTACCGGATTGAGCGTGCATTGCTAGACTTGGGGGCAAGTGTAAATTTGATCCCGTACTCGGTATACAAGCAATTGGGTCTTGGTGAATTAAAACCCACCAAAACCACGTTGCAACTCGCTGATTGATCCATCCGTGTACCGAGAGGGATAGTTGAGAATGTGCTAGTCCAAGTTGATAAATTCTACTAACCGGTAGATTTCATCGTCTTGGACACAAAACCGGTTATAAAAGCTAGCACCCAAATACCGGTGATTCTAGGCCGCCCCTTTCTTGCTACATCAAACGCAATCATAAATTGTCGGAATGGGGTAATGCAAATGTCCTTTGGAAACATGACGTTGGAGGTAAATGTGTTCCACTTGGGCAAAAGGCATAGGGATGATGGTGGTGTCCACGAGGTTGATATGATTGAATCAATCGTGGAAGAGGAGTTCGCTTTAAAACAAAATTTTGATCCTCTAGATGTTGTTAGCTTCGATCCTTTTGAGGATTGGGATAACAATGATGGCCCCCATGAAGTAAACACGATAGAATCCATGGAAGATGGGGAGTTTTTCCAACATGATCTACCTGAAAGCTTGGGGACATGTTTGACAAATTCTAAGGATGAATTTAATTATATTTTTAATAAGACCTTGGATGTGTCAATTTCTGAAAACTTATTTGACAAGTCACCAATTTCTGATTTACACAAATTTGTTATACAGGATTTGGAAGAATTGGTGCTTGACTTGCCTACAGAGAGGCCAATTTCTAAAAGTATAGAGGTTGAGGACCCACTCCAACCTACACAAAATTCTGAGAAGGAGGAAGACATAAAGAGTCCGAATCTGATAACTTCCTCTCCTGAGATCTCCTACATACTTGAGGAGTATTTAGCATATTTTGAAGATTGGGATGATCCCATGATTCAGGACATAGTGAATGCTTTGAGAGAGAGAGACCTCATGCACCTAAAAAGCTTCTTTCCACAGAGTGCCACATTGAAGAATCGAATGTGGAAGTACAAGCGACAAATGATTATGTGGAGACCATCCCAATGTTTGAGGATGAAGCGATTGAAGTCTCCACATCTCTTTGGTTTGTTGAAACCGAAGACCACTTCTGGGATGACCCATACTTGAATGATTTTGCCCAGATAAGAAGGAAAGGAGACCCATATTCAATGATTTCCAACCAATGCAACTCTCCTTCCCTAGTACATGTGACAATTTTCTTGAGGAACCAGTTGAAATTTTTCAGCAGCATTTTCAATGGGCTAGAATGGTTGATGTCACCGATATACTTTCCAAAGCAGGATGGTAGATAGTTCTTCTGAATAATTTGTTACACCACTTGATGATCTTGCTCAACTTTGTCCTTTTGAATGTTATACTGATAATCGATCTCCTAGTCTGATGGAAATCCTCTTTTTAAAGGACGGGATAGATATCTTTGTTACTTTCCGTAGATTAGGTTTAGTTTATATTGTTTTAGTTTTATTATTTTAGTAGGATTTAGTTGTCGGAGTTGCAGACTTGCATATCGACTCTTCAGGTACTATGGTTCTCACTCCCTTTTATGTTTCCCATTGCTCTCATGTTCATGCTCATCGCACATCTTTTTACATTAAGGACAATGCAAGATTTGGTTGGGGGTGAGATGAGATTCCTCATCTAGCAGTTTGCAACATTTCGAGCATTATATGTGCAAATTTTTTTGAATTTTCTAAAATTTCAAAACTCTTTTAGAAAACCTTATTTCTATGCATTCGAGATGATACGAGTATAAGAAGAGAGGATACGAAGTGTGTGATGTTGTAAGTCTTGAACTTCTCTTAATATAATGGTTTTATACGTGAATTCCCCTATTTATGTGATTCATAGAAAAATTTGAACACTCTTACACCTAGTTCACATTATACGATTTTCATGGGTTGAAAGGATTATGTGATTTATGGATTAGCTAGACTTAGATTTGAGGTGTTGAGAAACCAAGCCGGGGTACTTTGTCCATCCTTGTACATGGGAAAATAACGAAAGATATGGATTTCTAAAAATCCTATCTAATTTAAAAGAAAATGAAAAAGGAAGGATGAAAATTGGGAATGATGGAAAAATGGTGGAAAATTTTCGAAAAGGGCTACCTATTACCAACCGGGGGATGGTCTACCCGTAACCAAAGCCGGAAATGGGACGTAGTGTGAAAGCCATCGGAAGGACGGTAAGGCAAATTCCTGTCATTGGCTTGTTGTTGCTCTGTGCACCTTGAGATCTATAGTTCAGTTAATCTATGAAGAAGATAATCCCTGAAACTCATGAGATGAACTTTCACTATGCACACTAGGTTGAATTTTGTTCGAGTTCTTCTATTCATCAATCAATCAGCGGGAATTTCATATAAACACTTATTATGTTTTGAGAGTTTGAGGTTTTAACTTCTATCACCTAATTCTTCCGAATTTTATACTTGTATGTCTTGGAATGGATGAATACATAGTTTCTGAAGGAGAGTTGGTTTTGGAGGTTTGAATTTGTTTCACGCATGTTTTGCTCGGGACTAGCAAAAAGCTTGTTGAGGGTGTGTTGGGCCTCCAATTTATACCTGATATAGTCCATTACATCACATTATATGCATGGTTTGCATGTTTAAAAGGCCCATTTAATACATGTTTTGTGATTGTAGGAATGAGAGCGAACTTCACCCAACTGGAGACCAAAAGGAATGTATTTAGGACTCCATGAATGAAGGCCCAAGGTGGACTGAAGAAGGAAGAAGAAAGAGCGAGAAAAGAGAAGAAAGAAAGGAAGAATAAGTGGAGAAAGAACAAGGGCCGACCGGTCCAGACCGGTCGGCCAACCTGCCGGCCACTGTGAAGATCACTGGACAAAGGACCAGTTGGTCCGACCGGTCCTGACCGGTCGGCCAACAGGTCGGTCACCATGCTGAAACCCCCTAGATGAAGGACCAGTCTGGTCTGACCGGTCAAGACCGGTCGGCCAGCAGGTCGAATTCTGCTCTACACTCCCTGGACGTTCACATTAGCCTGTCCGACCGGTCAAGACCGGTCGGCTAGCCCAGTCAGATCGGTCCTGACCGGTCGGCCATGCATTAAAACAGGTAGTTTCCAAATCGGGCTCCAAAATTCTCTGCGCATTACGTAACCTTACGCAAATTCTGGATGTTTCCGAGACAAGGGAGCTTCCCCACTATAAAAGGATACCTGGGGTCTCTTCCTAGGGCATCATAGAAGCCAAGGAACTTTGTGGGAGAAGAAGGAAGTCATCGTAGAGCGTTTACAACCCTCTAAACTCCGGGTTTTTATGTTTTCTAGTTTTCTTTTATGAGTTCTAGTTGTAGTATGACAATGCTCGACTAGAATTTCTCAACTAAGGCTGAGAGGTGAAGCTTGTAGCCAATGTCATGTTTGATTCAGTTTAATTCAAGTAGTCTCACTTCAAGTTCAAATTTTGAATATTCTAGTTCTTAAAATTGATATTTTTAGAAGTTTTATGAGAGTTCATGTGCTCCGGACATGGATTCCTTGCAATTCTTTGGGATTATCATGTTTTGCTTGTTTAGATTCGAATTATAGTAATCCTTGAGCAGGCCATAGTCCATAGGCATGGCTGTTACTCCGAAGGCTATGATTTTGAATTCTATGTGGTTGAATGGGACTAGAACTTGGAAGTTCAGCTTAAGTGAGATTGAATGTGCTTTCATGCTTTATTTTCCAACTAGATGAGAGATAGGACTTCAATTCTAGTTGTGTATCATGCTTAGATTGATTGAATTGACATGGGGTTACTACAAGTGGATCCTTGAAAGCCTTAGTGCCTTTAATCACTGTTTTTCTTAAGTTACTGTTTTAGCATAATTATCTCCATTGAATCTCTTGTCTGATACAAACTGAGTTGCTAGAATAGTTTGGAATTCGTTCTCTAATTCCCTGTGGATCGACCTCGATCTTACCGAGATTTATTACTACATCGCGGCCTTGCACTTGAGGTGAGCAAACACCGACCCCGAGAAGGAGACTTCTCTCCGCCATAACATGATATACCATAATCATGCATCACAACAAGATTACCTGGTCTCAGGATCTTCGAGAACCCTAATTAAGCGGTCAGTAAGACCACTACTTAGTCATTTTCAGCCTTGGAAAATGCTCTGCCGGCTCGAAAATCGACTGGCGCTAAGCAAATCGAAATGCGATCGCATTGCGACCTTCGTAGACATGATCCATCCCTATTCAAAGACGATCATCAACGGTATCCATCGAATGCCCCGATTAGACCGCAAACAAGTCCACTACTTCGTCATTTTCAGCCTTGGGAAGTGCCCTGATGGCCCGAAAACTGACTAATGCCAAATGAAATCAATTGCGGCCTCAAAGACGCAAAGACAAAAATATCGATGATGCAAAGATATACACAAAGCAGATTGATCAAATCAAATGCATAATTTGTCTAATACACTGAACATCTAGCATAAATGCGATCCTCTCTCAAGCATGCATAAATCATATTTACTTTGTACTGTACTCATTTGCATCCATTGCATGAATTTATTCTATCCCGGATCGAGATACGAAACTAAATCAAAGGGGACTATGGTTATCATCGAAAACCGTAATCAAAGAGTTCTAAAACGTCTGAAATACTTCATCGTTAAGACCAGTTGATGTGAGTTCTGTCCAAAGCGGGATCCGTCAGTTGAGTGGCTAAGATAATGAGTGCTCTCCAGTAAGTCACCTGTCCAACCTGAGACGGTCACTGGCCCTGGTTGCACTAAGAAACCATGGAGTGCCTTCCAACAAGTCACCCATCCAAACACGAGACGGTCACTTGCTCTGGTTGCACTAAAAAACCATGGAGTGCCTTCCAGCAAGTCACCCGTCTAAACACGAGACGGTCACTAGCCCTAGTTGCACTAAAAAACCATGGAGTGCCTTCCAACAAGCCACCCATCCAAACACGATACGGTCACTGGCCCTGGTTGCACTAAGAAACCATGGAGTGCGGTCACTGGCCCTGGTTGCATTAAGAAACCATGAAGTGCCTTCCAGCAAGTCACCCGTCCAAACACGAGACGGTCACTAGCCCTGGTTGCATTAAGAAACCATGGAGTGCCTTCCAGCAAGTCACCCGTCCAAACACGAGACAGTCACTAACCCTAGTTGCACTAAGAAACCATGGAGTGTCTTCCAGCAAGTCACCCGTCCAAACACGAGACGGTCACTAGCCCTGGTTGCACTAAGAAACCATGGAGTGCCTTCCAGCAAGTCACCCGTCCAAACACGAGACGGTCACTGGCCCTGGTTGCACTAAATGGAAACTGTGGAGTGTATTCCTAAAAGTCATTTCGTCCACAGAGACACGCAATGACACTGAGATACACGACTCGGTTAAAATTCTGGTTGCTACTCAACTAGGAACGCCTGAAAGAGCATGGGACCAGCATCTAACTGGTCTTAGCAATGGCTTGGTCCATAAGAAATCCTAAACTTGATCTCTGCGACCATGAACTCAAGACTATAATCCCTGACGATTTAAACTACTTGCTCAACCTATCTGGGCTTCATCCCTTTGATATTCCATCTATTGTATAACTGCAATTCATAGTAGAATCTTGTCGCTTTGTGCCGTGGTTTTCTCCCGTAAGGGTTTCCACGTAAAAATCTTTGTGTTGTCTATGTTATACTTTATTTATATTTATGCTCTTTTAACGCTTTATTTAATTCATTTATGATACATGCATGCATTTACTTTTGCCTTTTAATCAAGGGTGATCATCTATTGATGTAATTAAGGGTTCGTGACCAGTTCACAGCCCGAAATGTAAAAGATCTCGGAATCTCTGGAATAAAATTCACCTTATGGTACTTTCTCGTGTATACTTTGTAATTGCTTATGATTGTCTATGAATGTCTTTATATTCAGAATTCCCCCCATAATAATGAAACATACAAAAAACTGCTAACGAGCATGATTTTTCTAGTTTTAACACCTATGTGGCACTCCAAGCCTAGGAGTGATTTTTCTCTAGGTTTGGGCTTAGAGTGGTGAGATGACATGTTAGCCTCACACATGTGTGGGGAAAGAAGAGAGAGAGACTCTTGCTGGCCATGGATGGTGCAAAGTGGGATTTGATCTTCATCATGCTGGCTGTTGGAGATGAGCTTTGCTAGACGTCAGCTGGTGAAGAGAGCAGCTTGCTAAACATGGGATTTGGGCAGGTGAGATGGAGAGTTGCGAATCAGGTGGACGTCCAGCATCTGAATGGTTGGGACTGTTGCTCCACTGCAAGTGATGGACGGTGGATTTGAAACAGCTAGCTGTTGTAGCTGTGGATGCGAGCCGGAGATGGAGATCTTCTCTATCTTGCATTGCTGATGGACGGTGCTGATGGATGGTGATGATGCCTCCATCTGCAGTTGCAAATGGATGGCTGAGAACAACCATATCCATCAGATGGATGATGGTGATGGATGATCCAGCAACAGGTCCAGCCTTGCACGTGTGGTGGTGGGCTGCTGATCATGAAAGTCCCTTGCTGGACGTTGGCTGAGGGCAGTACATGATGGACGGTGAAGGTAATTCCACGCCTGTCTGGAGTTTGGGTCCCTCCATCATCTATAGGTCCAAGTGCTGGACGTTGAAAATGGTGTCCACCATCTGCTGAAGGAGGATTAGATGGAGGTAGGGACGGTGGAACGTTCTTTGCTGATGGACGGCTGGGAATGGAGAGCAGTTGGATTATGGCCCTTCCTCATCTGGACAGTGGAGCTGGGATGGAGAGCAGTTGCTGCTCGAAGATGAAGATCTTGGGCTGCTCACGCACATGTGGAATGGAGCGCTGAACCTCTTGGAGTTTGGACGGCTGGAATTGCTCCAGCACGTGTGGCTGTGATCGATCGGATGGATGGATGGCTGAGATTTGATCTTCATGAGGTCCACCTGAGATGGGAGTTGCACTTGGAGGGCTGCTGAACGTTGGATGATGTGGATGGTCCTCCTACTGAAGGATGGACAGCTGAGATCTCCTCCATTTTGCACGTGTGATGCTCGGCTTAAAGATGGAATGGTGGAGATGTCCTCCACACTTGCTGATTTCAAATGGTGTGCAGGATAGTGGATGGCGGAGATTCAATTTACTGCATCTACTGGTCGTTGAATGGTTCCTCCAACTGTTGGATGGATGGATGATGGTGGGCCACTTGTTGATCTACATGTGTGGCTGAAATTGTCGGTGGAAGATGATCTCCCTTGATCAGTTGGACTGTGTCGATGGAGTGGACGGAAGAGGATGGCAAGATGGATGGACGGTGAATCAGGTCCACCAGCTGGTGAATGATCAGGGTCATTGATTTGATGCTCAAGAAAGTGTGGCCGGCCTTGATGCACAGTTGGTCCCACATGTGGACATCAATAATCTTCCATTCTTGCGTGAATGCCCTGGTCACGATCATCACAGCATGTCCAGCCTGAACTTCCAAAATGTGTGGCTTTAATGAGGTCCTCTAGGTCTTCTTCCATCTCAACCGTACAATATGATCTAGCCTTTGATCTTTACAGCCCAATTTCCTTTAGGGCCGCCCCTATGCTTCATCTTGCTCTCTTTTAGATATTTAAGTACCTTGTTTAGCTCGGATCTTTTCCAACATCTCTTGATCACCTTGAACATTGAAAATTCATTTAATGAGGGGTAATTAATTGAAAAACAACTAATAATGTTTTTAATAACTAGGGTTAATTATACAAAATTAAGCACTTATCATGATCCGATCACTCACAGATTGGAATCTTGACCAACATTGGTGATCAATCACCATAATAAGTGTCATCTAATTCATGCCCATCCCCAGTGAAGTATCTCAGGATTACAACCTAAAGTACTTCTCTCATCCATCCCTTGCAAAAACACAACCACGTTTTGAGACGATGGACCTGATCGACCACGGATTGAGATCTTGACCAAACTGTAGAGCGAACCTCAGCCTTAAAAACAAAAAACATCAAGGAAGCAAAACCTTAAAAGCAATAAAGCTCATATTTCACACATCCCCAGCAGTAGCAATCCCAATCACGACCATTGGATTGAAAAAGGATGAGCCAAGTCCATACATCTAACATCAAATCCATACACCCATTGCACCCATCATGATCATTTACATGCTTTTAATAAAAGTCGGTTACCTCACAACCCCACAGGCACCCCCAGTGGAGGTATGAGCAAGCCATACTCTATTTTCCAAAAAAAAACTCTTTGCAAGCCTCCCAAAGTGAGTTTTTTCCAAAAAAAACAAAAATATTTTCCCCTATAGAGCGTTCGGCTTTCGAGGCACTAAGAAATCTTTCATATCTCTAAGTCGGAGTCAGCGCAAAATCAAATAAGATTCGATATCTCGCAGTTTCTCCGGAGACCATCGAATCCCAATGCACTCAAAGTATTGTCGACTTGAGCTCCAATGTTAAGGCAGTCATACCAAATGTCGAGGTATGAAAAGATGGAAGCCAAAAACTCGGTCAAAGAAACCATCTGAATGGTGGAAACGATGAATTGAAACCTAAGTGACAAAATCAGAAGATCGCATGGAAAAGGATCACCCACACATACCTAGTCCTGGATACTTGCAGAACTTGATCGAGTCCAAGTCGGCATAGTGGATCTCCCATCAGGCTGCAAAAAGCGGAGGGCAACTAACCACTTTGACGATCAAGCGAAACAGGTACTCTTGAGGTGATCCAGGAAGCAACGGACAATCCATTTCAAGGTCAGTAACCTCGTAAGGTTGCCAAGAGCGCAATGGCTCTATTGTACCTTTCTCGATGTTAGTACTGATCAGGAATGAGAGGGTTGCGATTGGGTACCCATATTACCGCCAATGTAGGGACAATCACAATGTTTGCTTCAAACCCTTTTGAAATGTGCGAGTGATTTATTTTCAAGCAACCAACTGACACAAATACAAAGGCAAGCAATGATTCCAGACCATGATCTATGAATGACCAAGTTAAGGGTGGGGTATCCACTCACTTTAACATTTAGTTGCAACGCAACCTCTGCCAAAGAGGGGCATCTGTAGACACCCCACCTCAGGCTAAAAAGTTGATTGAATGGCTAGATATATAGAGGTCTATAATCCCAATCCATAGCTCAAACACTAGGTCCAAACTCAATCAACTCACCCAGTCCATATCTCAAACCCTAGGTCCAAACCTAGTCTACTCAATCATCCAAACCCTAATTCATAACCCAAGTCCAACCTAAACCCAGTTAACTCACCTTGAATCATCAGCTTGAAAAATTACCCGCAGGAAAAACTAGGCCAACGTTCCCCGACAGGTCAATTCGGTGGGTCAACTCAACGAGTCAACTCACTGAGTCAACTAACCTGGCTAGCCCAACCCTTCAACCCAATCAACTCAACCAGTTAAAGCCAAAACCGAACCTAACTCCAACCCTCAACCTCGGGATAAGTTCAAACCTCGGACCTGGAGCTTTTTTACTCCAGGCTTAGAGTACCAGCTGTCCAAAGTTGGGAGAGAGAGAGGTCGTACGAGCAGGGTGCCGCTCGAGAAGATTTACGAAAACTACCACTTAGGGCGGCTATAAATATCCCCTCCTCTTTAGTTTCAGCATCCAATCCACTCCCAGCCTCTTCAGCCCATCCGAGTTCTGGAGTAAAGAGCCTAGCCCTGGTCTAGCCCAGCCTGACCTTGGTCCAAGTCTCCCAAGCCATCCAAATCTCAATCCAAGTCGCTTAAGCTAGCCTACGCGACACTTTCATCCATCTAGTTATTCATACATCATCATCAGCATCTCATTCTTATTTAGCATAGTGCAACACTTCATATTCTTCTAACCTCCTGCTCATCGCATCCATTTGGCATCACATAATCCACCTGGTACCTGACTATTCTTAGCATATGCTCTATGGCTTGCCGATTTAATCGAACCCTGCCCATCAAAAACTTTGATTAGTCAAACCTACTATCATATATAATACTCATCATACTGCATTTCACTGCTTTATATTCGCCATCAAACCACCCTTTACACCGAGATAGTTCGAGTGTCTGCTCTACAGCTTGCTGATTTGATCGGATCCTACCCATCAGAAACTCTTACTGATCGAACCCACATTCACCTATCATTGCATTACGTGCCTTTTGTGAGAATGTACAAAAACTTATCATAACCTTCAAAGACTAGTCAGATTCGGTGAAGTAAAGACATTAAATTTGTACGGGCGGAGTGGGTGTCTAACACCTTCCCACTCTATAACTGTGGTCCCTTACCTCGAATCTCTGACCGCAGACCAATGAGTCATTTTAGAGGAAGGTATCTTCAGATCTCCTTCTCTAACGTTTCTACAGGGTCTAGCCGACTGCAGATTCGAAGTAATTGGCTAGTAGCTACTTCAATCAATTAAGCACCTAATAATCAATCCCGAAAGCCCTTGAAAGAGATAAACCTGTGGAAGCGGCGATTCTCGCCCCAAAAAAAACGCGGATCCCAGCATTCACAGAGGCATATCCAAATCTCAAGTTGACCACACTATAGGAAATAGAAGGGATTAAAAGCCCACCCTTGATAACTTCTTGGGGCCAAACACACTAGATGTCAAAAAAGAATTATAGTAGGCCCTTAATTTAAGTCTTAATTACCTAATCAACCGTTTAGATGGCATAAAAAGATTATAGTGGGCCCTAACATTTTTTAATGGTAGGATTTAGTTACCACTTTTAACTCTTGGGGGTCCACCTGAGATTTGCATCATTTTCATTTTTGGGCTCATACCCTAAAATTATAATCCATGAAGGATGGATAGAGTGGATTAAACAAACGCATCAATATTGTTGGGGCCCATTGTGTAGTTGACTATTATAGTAGATTCAGCTACCTTGGGTAGGTAACAAAAGGTAAAAGGGGCATAACCATCATTTTGGGATATAGTAGATGAAATTTTGTAACCACCATTAGTCAAACTAAAAATGAGTGGGTTTTTTTTATCATTTTTCAAAACCTTAAGCGATTTTAGGAAAGAGTTTAAAAATAGCCTTTTTGTAGGAATTAACCAAAATATAGGCATTTATACGACATTATCACTTTATTTTTTTACAAAACTATACTCTTCAAGCTTTAATCTGGCTTTTGAATCACCTCAATCAGAGTTGTATCAAAGGATATATGAATTTTCGAAGACAACTCACTGAAATTGTCAGTTGGTGTCCATTTTTTTAAACAATTTTGACTGTTGGGTCGACCCGGACTTGCTGTCTAGGTAGGTAACTCAGGGGGACCCTGTCAACCCGGGTGGACCCCGAACTTGCTATAGAAGGGGCAGGTCGACCTGGACCTGCTGTTTACTGATTTCTTTATAAAATGTTTACATTTTTTTTGTTCTTCTTTTTTCTTTGTTTTTTATCTTCATCGAATTGCCATAGCTGGTGTTCGCTTATTCACATAAGTAATATTTAAGTAAATGGAAAGGTATAAATGGAAAGTATCTCCCATTTACTTTAAGTTATTTATGTAAATAAGGAAGTACCTCCATTTGGATTCAATAAAAATACTGAGAAAATCAAATTCTCCATAATAAAATTTTCAACTTTTCATTGCAAGAACAAATCATGACTTTTGAAATTTTTCAAAAATTCAAACTTTTAAATGGTAGGGTTTTTCGCAATCCCAACCGTTCATAAATTTTGACACATCAAAACTATGCTAAAACACCAAGGTCCAATAAAAAAATATTTTAGATCTATGAGTGATGCATAGTGCCATACACGAGCCGAGTCGATCGGGTGGAAAACTCTTTGGCTCACCAACTTATATTGTTTTGAGGTGTGGTTATGTGCATTGGGGCATTTCGCACCCCAGGGCATTTGACACCTAATGTTCTAAGCTAAATCTACACATACACGAATATTCTAAGCTAAACCTGTATGTACACAACACCTCACACTCGACGTTTCAGACCCAAAATCACTCCTTTTGGTCCCACACACATGTGAATACACGCACAAACATGCACTCTAATTGATAAATCGAAGATAATGCCCAAAGACATCTAATTCCCAAGTTGGTAGAAATCCAGGGCGTTACACTTACCTTTGGTTAGGTAATAATGAGATCCCCCGGCCTGAATGACTCCTGTATATAGCCTACGACCTTAGAGGTTTAGGTAAGGGTCTAGGTTACGAGGAAGGGGTTAGACACCCTCTCTCACCCGCATTTCATGCGGTCTCTACTTTAAGGGGCCACAATCTTTAAGGGAATTTTATATATGCAACAGAGGTTAGTCATGTAGCCATGCTTCGCATAATCCTATGAGACGGCTAGATAGGCAAAAAATATATATATATATTAGCCTTACTTCGCAAGGCCACGTGGCCTAGGGCAGGTGAGAAAAATGAAGTAAATAAATGAAATGCAGCGAAAGGAAAAGACATAGCTATTACTATAATGGGGTGTGCGGAATGGACTGTGTACTGAGCTTAATCGAGATGTGAGCGAGAAAAAGAAAAATCAAACACCCTTTTTCTAGTTAAAAAAGGGATAACTTGATGTCCCTAAATCTAACCCTACTCTTGATTTAATTGGCTTCTTCTGATGAGTTAACTTTTCATGGCTAACTTGAAATGGGACATGATCTAGGCATAAGTAAGATTTCTTTTTGGGATATCCTAGGTGGTTGAGCTTTCTTCTGATTCAGGCAGAGGCTAGGCTAGGAGGGAATTTCTATAGCTCTCTCGAATCGTCTCTCGTTTTGCCGCCTAATGATCACTCTTTCTCTTCTCTCTCTGACCTCCCTCTCTAATGTCTCTATCCTCCTTTTGGACGAATGCTAGGGGCCGAATTTAAAGGCTTAGAAACCATTGGCTAGGAGGGAATTTCTATAGCTCTCTCGAATCGTCTCTCGGTTTGCCGCCTAATGATCACTCTCTCTTCTCTCTCTGACCTCCCTCTCTAATGTCTCTATCCTCCTTTTGGACGAATGCTAGGGGCCGAATTTAAAGGCTTAGAAACCATTGGCCATTCAATAGCTGATGAACACTTGGCGCAAATTTGCCATGTAAGATTGAATCAAAATCTCCGGATGAAGAAAAGTTGCAGCGTCAGGTGGTCGTCGGCTAGTGAACAACCAATAGTAGCTTATCCTGATTCGGGGCAACGTTGGTGTTTTTCCTTCTTTTCTTTCGACTTCTGGGGCATTTTTCGGATTAGATGATCGAGGATCGGGGGATTCAGTGCGTTAATTTTCTTTCGAAATGAGTTCTTCGTCTAAGCGATTTTGTTTGAGGAACTTTCAAAGGCTATCTTGCTGGCACATGCAATTGTATCCTTAAGTATCAAGGTAGTAAATTCCGAGCGCAATGACCCAAGGGGCCCTATGGTGTGATCAAAGGTTGGGGATCTCGAGATTGGGTTTGACGGTTAAATTTAGAGATGATCCGAGTGTTTACCCTTAAATTTGTCAACGGTTTGGACAGTGGTTTTGGGCTCTGGGTTTGGTTTCATCAAGAGGTCAGTCATCTAGTTAAGAGTAACGTCTTGGATTTGGTTGGGGTATCTACATCCCTTAATTTAGTTTTGGTCTAACTCCTCCATTGCTAGCCAACACAATGCTTCAAAAAGCATGGATTAATTAGATTACTTATTCTTTTATCTTATGTCCATAACATACTATTGGAAATCTAAGAAAATGCAAAGGCTATGGGGATTTCATGTTACATGCTAAGTGATTCCGTCAACTGTCTCGATGCGAAGCCCAGGTTTTCCATCAAAGTAATGAACATGCAGTTGAAACATAACCATCTCACTATGAGCCTAGCCCTCGTTAGGATTTTAGACAAATTGTCACTCCACTGGCTTTCTCAACATAAGCTTGGCCCTCATTAGGATTTCTGTTGAAGATCCACCCTCTATCAGCCATCTCGCCATGAAGCCTGATTTCCCATTGAGCAGCAAATAGATGGCTTTCCCTCGCCAAATGATCATTTCACCATGAAGGTTAATTCCCATCAAGCGACGAATAGACCTTTCGGCACCATGACCATCTCACCTCAAAGTACGGCTTTTTACCGAGTGGCGAACAGATAATTATGTTTATCGAAGTTGATTATAAGCATTCATTGTTATTATTAATAACATTCTTTTAACTTCAGTCATGCTATTCTTTCTATTTATATTCTTATCGTTGAATTGTGGCTATTATCATGTGCTAATTGAAAGTCCTTTCATTTGGAAAGTAAACAAAACTTATCAAAAGGATGAACCCTCCCCTTTAGCAAGTCGCTTGATCTTTTCATGATCAGTGGTTAGATACACTGCTAAACCATATGGACTTCATTCTCTAGATCTATTTTAGCACCTGAGGTCATAGGCATTCGGTTCGATTCGAGTTGCATTTGGCTTTGACACACCCCCCCCCCCCCCCCCCCCCCCCCCCCCCCAAACACACACACACGCATAACACACACACAACACGCATCATCGAATTTGAGCCAAACACCATCTTAATGTTTTCTTTCTTTGGAGGCCACCTCCATAACGAAGCCCATCATATGGGATCTCTACTCATGGCTCAGTGGTAGACTCACAAAAGTTTCAACACAAAGGTCGTGGGTTTGAGTACCCAGTGTGGTGTGTGTGGGTGTGTAAAAAAAAAAAAAAAAAAGGCCATCATATTCATGGTTTGGATCACTGCAATCCATGTGTATTGATGGTGAATAGACATCGAGATATTAAGATTGTAGCATGGCCAGTTTAGATTAGGTTGAGGAGCAGTTTGGATCAACCCGACCTCAAGAAGACCCAACCTACAACTTTACCCAACCAAATTCCAACTTGAGGTGCCTAACTTGAACCCAACTAGAAGTCCTTTATACCCAACCCGACCCGACCCGACCCAAATTTGCTCAACTTGGACTGACACATTCAAATTTGGCCACTATTTTTTAACCCAAGGGCTCATTTGGAGCTTGTAAATGAAAAATGGAGGTAAATGAATTGGGAGTAAATGGCTTTACATAGTTGTGTTTGGATGAGAGTAAATGAAATGCATTTGGAATTAAAATATTGTGTTTGGATGGAAGTAAATGGGAGGAATTGCAATGCGTTTTAATTTTTCAATATATTCACAAGAATATATGTAATATCCCAAATCAACTTTAATATCCCAACTTAGTGTACATATATGCTATTTAATAGAATGATTGTAATATAAGCCCATTGAAATATGTACTTCAACAAAAAAATGAAGAAATTTCTAGCCTCAGTTAGGCCACAAATGTAAGGATAAAAAACAAGTAACTTGAAAAAAAAATTAACCATTTAGATGGCCATCCTTTAGATGGTTTGGATCATTCTTTTGGTGTGATTTAGTGATGTAGCCGATATTTGGATTGTTGGAGAGCATTATTAGCATGACATGTGTATGGAGGACATGTGCATAGTGACACCTTTGTTTACATGTGAGAGTCTCTAAGAGAGCTCAAAAAGGCATTTCACCCCCATTTACTTCCAAATCCTCTCGTGTAGGGAGGATTTCATTTGCATGCACATTTGCTCCCATTTATTTTATTTACCTGCATTTACTTCCATCCAAACACACCCCAAATACCATTTATCTCCATTTATTCCCAAATTCAAACACACCCCAAATACCATTTACCTCCATTTACACCCAATTCCACCCATTTACCTCCATTTATTCCCATCCAAATGCCCTCAAGTTAGGGTTGTAAATGGTCGGGTTCGGGGCGAGTTTAGCCAAAACCAGACCCGCACATTTACTAAACGGGTCTGGGCCGAAATTTTAGACCCATACCCTTTTACTAAATGGGCGGGTCCGGGTCAGGTCGGAGTCAACCCATCAGACCCATTTATAGATGGGCCCGGGTCTGGTGGAGGGAGATCCACCCAGACCCATTTATAAATGGGTCGGGTCTAATGGGTCCAGGTCTGGATCAAGTATGCAAGCATTTTACAAGGCTTAAAACCGGGTCTGGACGGATTTGGGCTGACTAGTCCGTTGAAACATAGACCAAACCCGCCCACTTACTAAATGGGTTTGGGTCGGGTCGGGTCGGGCCTAATATAAAGAAAACCAAACCCAGACCCGTTTAGCAACCAGGTCCGTTCTTGGACCCAGACCCGTACCATTTAACAAATGGGTCGGGTCTAAATGGGTTGGGTCCGAGTACCCCATCGGGTCCACTGACCCATTTACAGCCCTACCTCAAGTGCAACCTAAGAATGTTGACAACCGACCACCATCAGGTGTGGGTTGACCAAACCTAGGTTACATAGCCCTACAAGACAACAGAATGCCTACCACCCAAAACTTCTGGGGCCATATAAGTTTCAGATCAAGCTGATTTTGTGTTGTCCCTTCCTCTAGGTCAATTTGACCTTATGAACAGGTTAGATGGCAAATAACAACATGGGGGCCCTGTGAGTGGTCATCATTGTCCCTATTGCTTTCTGTGGTATGGTCCACTTAACCTTTGAATCTGCCTCATTTTGGGCCATGTCCTAAAATGATCTTGAAAAATGTATAGATAGTGTGGATATAATACATACATCATGGCGAGGCCCACAAAACTTGGTGATGTCAGCACACCGCCAAGGTTGGAGGGACATGGCACACCACGAAATCTGCTTCCTGTATAGGGCTTGAATGTGTGTTGAATATTGACATGAATTGCCAACAAAAGCTTTTCTCAGGAACCTTGTTGAGCTTCCAATTTATACATATCATAGCCCATTATATTGCATCTTATGCATGATTTGCATGTTAAAAGGTTTATCTAATGCATGTTTTGTGGATGTAGGAATGAGAGAGGGATTACACCAAATTGATGTGCAAAAGACCACATTTAGATGATCCTTGATGATGATCCAAGGTGGGCTAAAGATGGAAGAAGAAAGAAGGAGAGAAGAGAGAGAAAGAACCAAAAGAAATAGAAGCTAGACCGGTCTAGACCGGTCGGCCAAACAAGCTAGACCGATCAGGCACCCTTCTAGACTCTCTAGACCTTTGCTAGACCGGTCTAGACCGGTCGGCCACCCATCTCAATCGGTCTAGACCGGTCGGCCAACAAGTAGCCAGTGTAATTTGCTGAAATTCAGCAACTTCTTCAGCAAGCTTTGATTTTTTAGGCGCAAGTGCGTAAGTATTGTATTCTGAAAGATTCTAAGGCGGTAGGGCCTCTCTACTATAAAAGGACACCTAGGGGTGGATCTAAAGACAATATAGAAAGCTTGAAAAGTCGTGGGAGGTGAAGGAGATCACTGTGAAGCATCTGTAACTCCTCCAAACTCGATTTTTCTATGTTTATCATTAGTTTCCTTTGAGTTTTAGTTTAACATATTAATGGTTGGCTAAACCTCTTAGCTAGGGCTAAGAGATGAAGCTTTTAGTTGTTTACAATGTCTAATTTGAATTAGTTCAAGTACTTTTTGGTTGTATGAAGAACACTTCTAGTTCAAGTTCGAAATAAAGTTAGTACTTTTAGTTAATCTTCTATCTCTTATGATTGCTCTTACATGGGATGTTTTGATTACTGAGATTGCTTAATGGGTGTGTTGATTGATAGAATTTTTTGTTGTAGAGATCTTAGATTCATCATGATATGTTGGATGCTAGGGAGTCTTACAAACTAAGTTTCCTAAGAGCTTATCTAGAACTAAACTAGAAGGGGTTCTTATCTTTTGATTTAATCTGAGATAGGTGTTTATGGAAGAATCAAGTCTAGTGACAAGGTTTGAGGAAGAATCATGAATGTGATCTTGCTTGTTTTATGAAGGATTGGGTTGTGTGATTGAATACACCAAATGCCTTAGTTGTTTATGAGAGAACCATATCAGTGGATGATTCATCTATGTTAGATGCATTATGATGATTTAATTGCTCTATATTCCGATTGGCTAGAGATAGAACTCCGATTCCAATTGAGTGATTGGCTTGAATGATTTAAATTGGCATTGTGAATGATTATTAGTGGATCCTTGAAGCTCTAGTGTTTTTTTCCTTGATTTAGTTCTTAAGTAGATAGATTTATGTTCTTAATTATCATCCATCATTACAATTTGAATTTAGCACATCCTAGGTATAAAACTTAGAATGGTTACGACAATCCCTGAGGATCGACCTCGGTCTTATTGAGAATTATTACTACATCGCAGCCTTGCACTTGAGGCGAGCGAACAAACTTCCCATGACAAGAAGCTAGGGAGGGCCACCCTGATGTATGTGAGAAATCCACCGTGTTCATCTGTTTTGTTGGATGATGTTAAAAACATGGGTATAAAAATGAGGTAAATCGATAAAATTGTGTTAGAAAAAAGATTAGCGAAGTATACTACGCTGAAATCGCAAAAACACGACGGGCCAAGTCGACGGACTAAGTCCGTCGCATGGTCACTCGTTTTTGGCAAGCCGTTAATTTTAAACGACGAACCAAATCCGTCGGTAAAGTACGACGAATATAGTCCCTCATTCACGAAACGACGGACCTAAAACTCATTGCGCCCCATTCAGCGACGAATCCTATTTCTCGATACAACGGATTATGTCCGCTATAACATTGGGAAATATCTTAGAATATTAGCGACGGATGTGGCCGTCGTTAATTTTCGATTATTTCACTCAAAGACTAGCGTGCTTTTGTTGCATTTCGAGTTTCTTACACCTGATAAAATAAAAGGGCATTCCTATCGAAACGTTGAAACAATATAAACTTATTTGTTGCATTTCGAGTTTCTGACACTTGATAAAATAAAAGGGCATTCCTATCGAAACGTCGAAACAGTATAAACTTATTGAATACATCACTGAAACCAATAAAATGGAACTAACGGTTTCTAAGTCGCACATCCAATATTTCTAAGTCAGCTAACAGTAGAAATTCAGTACAAAAGCTAAACCTGGGCCTATTTGGGTGCACTTCTCATTCTAGTTAATGATAAAATTTGTATTATTGATCATAATTTGTTTGGTAAGGATTAAAGATAATCTCTAATATATAATTACAATTAACTAAAATGAGATAAGTAGCACCCAAACAAGCTCTTAGGCTGGCCAATTCTCGATTTCATCTGAGATTGGTCAAGTACAAATACTATTTTGAGTCGAAGTTGAACACATTTTGGCCCCAAATCATGATTAAATTGTAATTTTGTCTGGCAAACAAACACACCCTTAAAGCAGATGCAAGCATGAATTATTTTGGCCACTTGATATGGTTGGTCTTGTAATATCCGAAACAACTATGGTTTTGGTCTGGGGGGGTCCCTGTGAGTGATGGATTTTTTTTATTTTTATTTTTTGGATTTTTTCGCATTTGGCTTGTGTTTGGCTTGATTTTGACTTGAATTTAGGCAAATTTGGAGCTCTTGGATCTGGCTTAGTTTGGCTTGAAAAATGGCCAAGGCTAAAGGAATGACTAGGCTTGGACATGGCTAAGGGTAGAGAATGGCTTGTTGTTTGAGGGTTTAGGTAAGGCAAGGGTCAAGGAAATGGCTCTTAAGGATCATCCATGCTTCATTAGGTTGCTAACCTGGGTGGCAAATCTACAAATATTAAAAGCAACATAACCATCCCTAGAAATCAGCATATTACATTAACTGCAATGGCCTTCCACGACTTTGGCCATATTGCCATCATATGTAGGAACAAAGATGTCACTCTCTAGTGACGCCAAATAATCTAGCGCCGCCATCTGAGATGAGTGGTTCTGGAAAAGCCTCAGATCCGAAGATTCCAACAGTGTCTACTTTCTCACCTATTTCGTTAAATTAAAGTAGTATGTAAGAGCAAGAAGGACGGTATATCTGGGAAGTGAAGTGTAGAGCATTGAAATTTACCCAGCAACGCAACTTCTGAATCTCTATGGGTGGGCCATTATTGGCAAGACGGGCATCGATCTTATTCAAATGCAAAATGAATCTGCTCACAAATGAATAGAATCACCAGCTGTCTTCATGTGTAGATTGGAAAAAAACAAAGAAAGCTTTACGGCAAACAGTAAACTGACCTGATTAAGGTAGTAAGAAATGCTGGAACAACTGATGGGTGGCATGGAATATACCATTCCTAGCTTCACTCATTAGCCTTGGCAGCAGTTCTTCAGGTATCCGAACTTCCTCTCTCAAGGAAGTAATTAAATGGTCCACATTGAATATGTCTTTGAACTCACTGCCATAACAGGTAATACTCATAAGGAAATCTAGGCAACAGGACGCGAAATATGAGTCATATCACTTCAAAAGAAACACCTCATCAGTAATCTTAAAAACTTGCACGATTTTAACAACTATTGTAATCATGAGGACTCAACAACATACCTTGCATCAGCCCATAATGAGGTTTTGTCCAGCTTAGGAACTATAAGCATCACATTCAAATATCTTGCAATGGCAACCATATCACAAATCTGCAGTAGGGTGAAAAATGGGAGAGCCCATGAGCAAATAATTCTGATATATCAAAGGCTGAAATGATTGTTAAGCCAAAAGGAAAATAGTGATGTTAAAAATGGGCAGACCATATTCAGAAGATTGCATTCCTTACCAGGAGCTCCCTTCGAAGGCTGCATAACACTTCTTATCTTGCTTATCCACTCAACCTTCTCTTGCATACTCTCAGCTTCAAAAGAATGGCGCTTTGGGTATTAGCTCATGAAGAAAAGAAAAGAAAAAGAGAGAAACAGAATAAATATTCAAAAGGGAACAAACCTTTCAAAATAGTTTTATAAGGAACCTTGCTAGTAATCTTGAACACATGACCTTGACCTTTTCCTGTATCTGGTCCATTTGCCTTCTTATCCTTCGAAACTTTCCTGGAGGTTCATCATTGTCTAGAACCTCTTCTATATTACACCCCTGCAGAGATAATGTATCAGACAGAGCAGAAGTGCAATGATCGGAAGGATTGTGTAACTAGGGATCAAAAGAGCCTTTATTTCTAAAATTCCTGAAATCTTCAAATTTAAAAAACCATGGCACTATTATCATTGGAAAAGCAAGTGTACAAATGATTTCTTTTAAATATTAGAATCATACATTCACATAATAGGCCCAAAGCATCTATATTCCAAAGGAATAAAAAATGAAAAAATAAAAAGATAACTCCAATATCCTTAATGACAGAGACAATCCCTTAATTTTAAAAATGACTGAAAAAGCTAGCATGAGAGTTCTAATTTTTTATCTTAGCCTTTCGCAAAAAGGATCGTAAAACCGATCCCAAATAGCTAGGACAAGGTTATGATTATGACTAAATAATGCCTTATCAAAAATACCCAAGATATACACATTCTTGTCCTTACATGACCAAAATACCATCTATCCAATCATTTCAAATTTTGCAAAAATGCTCCTAGAAATGGCTCCAGAAATTATAAAAAGGTCCTTCTACAAAGTACGTACAGAATAAAGAATCCTCCTTTTTTCCAACAAATCATGTGCTTCCACTTGAGCAACGGTTCAACAAAACTATTGGGAATACAATTCAAGAATCATCAGTGTAATTTCTGTTTATGACTTCTAAGTGGGCCTTGCAATCTGGGTGGTTGGAGTTACATATGTGACCCCAGCCTGTGAACTATCTAAAGGCTAGTATTTACTTCTTCAATGACAACAATATGTCCAAAGTTGGAAATGGAAGCCCGATTTTCAACACAGTGCACCAATGTGAAGTATGGGAGATGACAGCAGCACTGAAGAAAATGATGATCCAAATATTCCTATTGAGCAGTTTTTTTTTCTTTAATGTCAAGCAATTTATTTACAAACACCAAGCATTTTAGTTACCTTTGGAAAATAGGACAGTCAAGGACAATCACCAGTAGTTACAGAGCCACCCAGCGAATTTATAAACAATTTGATCTCTTTCTTCTGGTCTTCAGCATCCAGAAATATGAGCTGGCTGAAAAGCAGATCCACAGTCATGGTATCCACCTACTCATCAATAAAAAAATAAAAATAAAAACCACAAGGCAACTGACTACCTTGAATGCTCAATGTTCAAATTCTTACGAAGGAAAAAGGAAAAAAGCAAAACACAACAAAAACTGCATTTGGCACATCTTTGCTGAAGTAAGATGCAAAAGCAGAATTGCCGATGTATGGCTGTCCAAAAGTCATAAGGTAAACATCTTGTGCTCCATGATTACCTGGAAAATGAATAACAATAACATTGATACCAACTATTTATACGATATTACTGCCACTTTTTTAGACAATTTAGAGATCAGGAAATTTCCTGATGATCAACAAATAACATATGAAAAAATAAGAATAGACATCCATCGCAAGACAATGACCACAACAAAAACCAACTCCACGGCTAAACGAGCTTATGAACCCATAAATTACTTATGCGACTTCTAATTGAAATATAACTCCACTTGGAAAATTTGGAAGTAACAAGCCATTGAAAAATGGAGACAAGTGTTCTAGGAGACTATATCCGCAAATTTCTCAGGTGAACTTCATAATGAACAAAATGCTTAGTTGCACACGTTAACAAGCTTTATTTTTACCAATAAATGTATTAGAAAGAAAACAAGAGAGATGAACAACTGAAAACAAAACAAGAGAATGAAGATGACATCAGATCATCCTGACCCAAAAAGCTTGGATTTTATAAATCACTTACCTCCAAAATGTTCTATGCCAACCAGACCCACTAAACGCTTCAAAGAAATAGTTGTACCTGTCTCTAAATGAACCACGTGTACAAATCATCCCCACTCAACAAGCAAGATTTTCGTCACCTACACTAACTTTCAAAAAGAAAGCAGTCAATAAAAGATTATTTGCAAATAGTTTAGGGGCTTACAATAACATGGGAATAGTTGGTGACGTGTATGTGTGCCCTTTTCCAAACACTTCTTACATATTCATCTTGGGTAATCTTATATGAGTCATGGTCCTAACCTTCTTCTTCATGCTTTTTTACAGAATTGGTACACTTACAAGAGGATACTTCATCACAAATTAGGCCATGAACTGCAACAAACAGATGATCAGTAACACAAATAATTCAAATTAAGAAAATATATATATTTACAGAGACTAGGCCTTTCAGCACATGCTTGGGTTGCTTTTTTTTTTTCTTTCCTTGGCATCAATTGTTCTTGGCATTCCTCTTCTCCTCACAAGACCATCATACTTAAAAACAAAAATAAAAGATGGTACTTAAGAACTCACCTTTTTTTATGGATCCACCCCTTTTTTTCTACTATTGGCAATGGAAATGTACTTCAGTGGGAACGTAAATCAATGGCTATCTGGTAATAAATCATCTTCAACCCAATAAACAAACAAACAAAAGAGGGAATTTGCAATTCCCACCTTCCTAATATTGTCACTTCTACTTCAAACCCAACAAGGGTAATTTGGTCAATCAAAAGAACATGAAACACACTCATTGAGAGAACTTGTGACTACATTACCCTTGTGGAGGGGTACCTCCAAAAGGCATAAAAACGAAATTCGTCAAAGATCTTAAAAACAATAAATGAAAACAAAAATCAAATCCAAAGCAATGAATAATAATAATAAGACCGAAAACGAGAAACCTATAAATCACTCAACAACCCTAAGACCCTAACTACCATTTTTTTTTTTAAATGAAAGCCATGTCCTAAATCTCTTACACATCATTCAAACAGTATCTGAAAGCTACCATATCCACTTGCATTTTTGTGCTGTTCTAGTCTAAGTAGTCCAAGATATCTTGGGGGTGTCACCTTGTTTAGTTCCAGCATGGTTTACATTATGGTTCTGCATCTTTGAGGCCATTGAGGTGTCTAAAGAGATTGTCCAACTTCAGATAATGACATTTAATAGGAGCTAATGAAGCTTCTTTGATGTCACATTTTACACCCACAAAATCCCGTGATGCTCGGTACCTCTGCAATTCAAGCTTCCCAGATGACATGAGCCTAATCAAGGTGAACCCACCAAGACAACTAGATTCAGGAGCATTCTCCAAGCCACATTCAGGCTTTGGAAAAAAGAGATATTCAGGGAGGATACCAAATCCCAAAACCATTTCTTTCTTCAGCTGCCAATCAATGCCAACCGGAAGCATGGCCCAATGAGATGAACAGAGAAAATGCGATGACAGATGGAAGGGATTCTTGAAGAAAATCGCCAGAAGAGGACCGATCGGCGAGGAAAATTAGGGATTTTGAGAGAAACTCACCTGTTTGAGATGGTTCTGCACAGCAGGAGAGATCTGCCTTAAACTCTTCAAAGATTCGGAGCTCCAGCCCCTGGTGGAAGAAGATTAAGCTTGACAAACGAGAAAAAGGCCTCCATCTAAGAGAAAAACCAGGGAAAGGGCGTCATTCGAAAGAGGGATTAGAAAGGGACAGGGCGCCACTAGAAAAGAGGGATTTGAAAATCCCTCTTCCGAAATGTAATATTATTTTCAAATCCGAAAATTGCGCGTTTTCCATCATTTATAACATAAACTACATTAACAGCCGTGCATGTAAGGGACCATTTACTGGATGGTTAAGATACTCTTATATAGGAAAAGTATAAATATTAACCATTTACAACTGGACACATTATTTGGATGGTTTCAATAACTTTATATCATTGCCACTACTGTTATAAACAAGTCACCACCATTTTACATCAAATCCAAAACTCACACATTGTAATGGACAACGAAATCATTTACTTGAGCTTTGGATCTGGTAGGGCTCTGTGGGCCCCACCATGACGTATGTGTTTTATCCATGCTGTCCATCCATTTATCAAGATCATTTTAGGGCTTGATCCAAAAAATGAGCTAGATCTAAATCTAAAGTGGACCACACAACAGGAAAACAGTAGTGATTGAATGTCCACCATTAAAAACCTTCTTTTGGCCGACGAATTATTGTGATTCATCGACAGCTAAACGCCACACCGTCCATCCATTTTTCTAGATCATTTTACGGCTTGATCCTAAAAATGACGCAGACTTAAATCTCAGGTGGACCACACTATAAGGAAACCAGTAATGATTGAATGTCCACCATTAAAATCCTCCTAGGGCACACTGTAATGTTTATTTGACATCCAAACTATTGATTAGGTCATATAGACCTAGATGGAGGGAAAAAACAAATAACTTCTGCCCCCAATAAGTTTTTAATGGTGAACGTTCAATCGACACTATTTATTATGATGTGGTCCACTTGAGATTTGGATCTTTCTCATTTTTGGGATCATATCATAAAATGATATGGAAAAACGGATAGACAGCATGGATGAAACACATACATGATTGTGGGGCCCAAAGAGCACTGAGCAGGGTCACCTACCATTGTGTTTGTGGGGGGAATGAGGAGCGGATAAGCTCTTACGCGGTCAACTCCTTAGTGGGTGTTACCCTAACCGTGCAGGGCCCACCTTGATGTATTTTCTATATATCCACATCGTTTATATGTTTTTCCATCTTATTATAGAAAGTGATCCAAAAAATTGTGCATATCCGAATTAAAAATGGGCCATACCAATAAAAAAATTGATTAATAACCATTAAAAACTTTTAGCGGGCTACCAAAGTTTTGGATCAACCTGATCTTTCTAATTTCCCTTCATCCAGACCTTCTTGGCATTATTAATAGGTTGGATTGCAAATAAATATTATTAAAACCTTATTATGGGCTATTTAGAATTTTTAATGGTAAGGCACTCAATTACCACTGTTTTGGTGTGATGTGGTCCACCTAAAATTTGGATGTACACATTTTTTGGTATACCATTCTAAAATGGGCTGGAGAAATAGAAGGACCGCATGGATATAATACACATCAATAAGGTAGGCATTATGGCCCCACGGTAAGGGTTGCACCGTCTTAAGTGACGCCAGGGTCTTACCTAATTCGCTCTTGAGTTAGGGCTACAAAACAATTAGATCCAAATTTCAAGTAGGCCATATCTTTTGGACCAATCATCAATATCTTCTTAACATTATCAACGGGTTGGATTGCAAATAAACATTAGTAAAACTTTATTAATGGTCGCATCTAATTTTTTTTAAATTTCAAATTTTCTCAAATTGTGTTAATTTCTTTTTTAATTTTTTTTTTTTTCAAAATCACAATTTTTCTTAAACTTCTTAAATTTTGTTTTCAAAATCTCATTTCTTTTATCAAACTTCTCATGTTATTTCAAAGTACAAAATCTCAATTTCTTTTTAAAATCACGATTTTTAATCTATCAATTTTATTCAAACTTCTCAATTTTTTTTCAAAATGCCAGTTTTTATTTCAGAATGTCAATTTCTTTCAAAATCTTGCTATTGTTTTTTCAAAATCACGGTTTTTTTTTTTAAATCACAATTTTTCTCAACCATTGTTAATTTTTTTTTCTTCTAAACCTGTCAATTTTCATTTTCAAAATGTCAATTTTTTTCAAAAACTTTCTTTTAACTGAAATTCTACTAAAAATCAATTGCATTGAAATAGTATAAACATATCAATTCTTTTTCTTCAAAATTTCAATTCCTATCTATTTTCAATTCTTTTTCAAATTTCTCTATTTTTTTAAAATGTTAGTTCTTTTCAAACTTCTCGATTTCCTTCCAAAATCTCTTCTTCTTTTTTTTTTTTATAAACTTATCAATTTTTTTTTCAAAATACAAAATCTCGATTTCTTTTCAAAACTCGTAATGTTTTTTTCAAAATTATAAATCTTATTCAAACTTTCCAATCCGCCCGACTGGTCATGACTGCTCAGTCAAGCCTAGGAACAGCTAGATGGTTTGTTGTCCCACTTCTTCACCACCCAATCTTTCTAGGCAAGGTTGAGATGGTCTTTTGGAACACCTAGGGCCAATCTAATGATGACTACAAGATTTTCTAAGGGTTTAGGGTCATCAAGAGGATTGAGTAATGATTTTGGTCAAGGTTTAATGCCCACGAAGGCATCTCTTTCACCTGTTTCTTCTTCATTGATGCAGTAGGACCGCTTGAGTCTTCGATCTTCGTCTTTATTAAGCTCAACCAACACTAGACTCACTGACCTAAGTGCTTGACAAACAAGGTGCACTAGTATACCACAGAAAAGTGCACTAACAGGTATGACACACACCATTGACTTCTATTGTGTGTTGATGTTACCAAATTCTGTGGGCCCCACCATAATGTATATGTTATATCCACACCATCCACAATTTGGAGAGATCATTTTAGGGCATGAGTATAAAAACAAGGCAGATCTAAAACTTAAATGGACCATACCACAGAAAGCAATGGAGATTATGAAATTACATCGGTAGTCTAACATGACACCTTCGTATAAACCTGCGGAAGCTAAAGAGCTGAGCAACTAGAATTATGGCTAAGTCCTGGGGGGATTAACAATTTAAACTAAGTAAGCAAAAACACTTCGGCTTCCAAGCCTAAGTGGGTCCAATCAATAGATTAACATATGATTAAAACAATTAACATCCTAGTCTAAGCATATATAAATTAACATATGATTAAACTAATCAAGCACCTAATCTATGCAACCTAGGTAGATTATGGAGGATGAATCAAATAAGTTCAAGTCTAATCAAGGAGTGAAAGTATCATGTGTGTGAGGATGTGCCCATCAAGTGCTTAGCATGCATTCCAATTAAGCATTCGTAATTAAACAATTAAACACAATGCATAATAAGAAATGTGCTCAAATACAGTCACAAACACAAATGATGTATAGTGGTTCGACTTCGGGTCTACTCCACTCCTGGTTCAAGTACTCAACCCCTTTGAGCACGCCGGTATTCACTAAGGAGTTTAAATCTGGTTTCTCCCAATCAAGGTGTTTTAAATTGGATCCACCCAACCGGAAAGTTTACAGATTCCTTCCAACCTACATGTACACACCCGTATTGGTGGCTCCCCCTGGAGACTTGTTTAAGCTCTACAACCAAGCCAATGTCCTACAACCGAACTTCAATTTAGACTCCACTAATGAGTCAAGGTCCTACAATCGAATCTCAATGGTTTTAGGCTCTACAACCGAGCCAAGGTCCTACAACCGAACCTTGCATTTACTCCCGCCAAAGGCTCCCCCTTGGAGACTCAATTTGACCCTACAATCGGGTTTAGATGCTACAACTGAACCTATCAAGTTTGAGGACAAACTCTACACTCAATTTCCACAGGGAAAAGAGTGGAACCGGACTTTTACAAATGACAACTTACTTATCAGATTGAGCTCATTTGTTGCACCGCTTCGAGTTGCTTGATCTCCGCTCTCCCGTGCTTCAATTAGCTACCCTTGTGCTCCCCCGATCTTTGATGTCGTTGCGTCGCCAATGCTCCAGCTCCAAGATCAATTATCTTGCTTATGATGCTCCAACGGAGATGCCCAAGGTGTTAGGAGATAGGTTTGAGATCTCTATAACTAATGGGAATGGGTTACCTAGAGAGTCTCACATACAAGGTTCTCATCATAGAGTATTGTATAGGAATATCACTATCAAGAACAATCCAACATCTAGGGATCAATAGAGGGACAAGTGGATCTTCATCATGAGCTTGGAATGATCCATTCTTCTGATGAATCACGAGGAAAATCACTTGCTATGGTTAGGAATAAAGCTCTTAAAGGCAAGCAATGGTGGTATCTTCTATCTCTTCAAAATCCCATCTACTTAGCCCAAAGACCGTCTCTCCCATATTTAAAGAAAATCTCCAACGGTCATAAAGCGGGCAGAAAGCGACCACTTCGATATATCAAATTGGTGTTTCAATTAATCAGAATTATCTTCGATATATCAATATGTCATTTCGATCTATCGAAGAATATGTATATCAAAGAATATGTCCAGTGGATTTGTGAAGTTGCTGGACCATCTCTGTAATATATTGAACTGAGGTATCAATATATCGAAAACCCTAATTCAGATATATCGAAGGGCATTCCGATAGATCGATCATATTGTCCAGGGAGTTGTGCATTTACTGGATATTCGATTCGATATATCAAATGGACCTTTTTGATATATCGAAGGTCTATAAAAAATTGCTGTTTGGACTGGATTAATTACAACAATTTTCACCTCTTTAATTAACCTAATTTATCATGTTTTTCTATATGATTTAAGGCTAATAAAGATGATTAAGGGTATTCCTAGTTGGTATAAGTCATCTAAGAGGTTATGGGTGTTTTGGTTCGAAGGATTAGGGTCACCAAGGCATCTCATTTACCTAATATTCTTCCTTGATGCTTCTTGTCCACTTGAATATTTAGTCTTCAGCTTGTCAAGGCTCAACCGACATTACAACACATAGACTCATGTGATTGACAAATAAGGTGTACTAGTATGCCATAGAAAAGTACACTAACAGATTAAACACCTACTATGGAGATTTCACTAGGCTCACATAAGCTTTGGATCAAGCTTGTCGCTTTCATCTTTTACCCAAAGGTGAAGCGACATGGGGGGCAATGTTGTACCCTGAACGTTTCTAGCCAACCTTAGAGGAGTTGATCAAGAGCAGGACGCATGTTATTGAAGCACACTAGGAGAAACGACCGAGTTTAGTTTTACAATAAAGGAAAAGTGGCCAAGTGATGTATTTATTCAGGGAACAGCAACTAACCGTCTTAATTAGACATGGAACATGTCACGCCCTGAAATCCGAGACTCGAGTATAACAACTCAAGGCCTGAGTTTCAGAGTGTGAATTCAATCCGAATATAACCTGTAGAGAAATTCAATTCCATATACCACAATAATACCAACTAAAGTGCTTTATTAATCATAACTTAATCTCAAATGAAAGTTTAAATCAAACAACTACGTCCACTCTGCAAAATATTTAAATCTACTAGAGTCTATTTCAACCATCTGCCAAAAGAAATAAATTAAACACCCAATCTAGAATAAGTCTTCTAATAAAAATAATCATCCAGATATTCCGCTTCAGCCGCTCCTCCTTCCTCCTGATATCCTGCAGGAACTGTGATGATTTTGGTGAGCTAAAGCCCAGTGAGGTTATTTCCATCACAGGTAATATTCCAATTAATAAGATGTTAGATGTAAAATACCAACAGCTAGAATCATACGAATATACAAGGCTATGGTGATGATTAACACATTTTATGTCTTATTATGAATGAAACATGATTATCATGATGTCATGTATGTTATGATACGTGTGAGAGCAACAAACGTCTAGGAACTTGTTGCCACTGAACATTAGGAACCTGTCGCAAATCAACCATGCTCACCTAACCGGTACAACGAGGCGGCAAATCACCCATGCACGCCAGTGGGCAAATCAACCATGCATCACTGATCCAACCGAGCAAATCAACCATGCTCAATAAGTGGAACGACCAGAACTCGCTGCCACTGAATATTAGGAACCTGTCACAAGTCAACCATGCTCACCTAACTGGTACAGCGAAGCGGTAAATCAACCATGCACGCCAGGAGTTAAATCAACCATGCTCTTGTTCTGTCGCAGTGTATAAATGTATGTGCGTGTCATGAATTATGGAAGCATTCATCAAGCATACTATGCGTTCAAAGTTCAATTTCAATCACACAATGCATGCGATGTATGCATTCAAGTAATCTACCATCTATCTCTGATGTTTATCGCTAATCAAGGGAGTTGAGGATGATGTATACTACGTAAAGTTTTGAACTAACAATAACATCTTGTGTTTTTAAGTTTAAGTTACAACTATGTACAGTTTTCACTTGTATAACTAGAAAGGGAAAGTCGTGAAGGGAAGTTTAACCCATGCTTAACCTCTACGCAAGATCCTACGAAAACTAAAGAAGTGTTATCAGAAAGAACAAGGAACTACAAGAGATCCCCTTAACTAAGATCTAGCACATATGCCTAGAAAATAGCATAAAAGTATACAACTTATCCTATATAAATAAGAAGTTGAAAAATCAACTACGTGGAGGAAATGATAGAAGGATCTTAAACTCAATAGGAATGAATTTGAAAGAATATTAACATGAAAATTCTGAGATAGATCACTCACTGTACGATGAACTATAGGTTCTCCACAAGCCCAAACTAGATTCCGAGTTGGCTCAGTGAGTCGCTCAATGAGTCGACTCGGATTGGAATAGAGAAAACTTTCTTCCTCTTCCTTCTTTCTTTCTCATTTTTCTTCTTTCTTTCTTCTTCTCTGTTTCTTGCCGACTGGGGTGTTGTCCCTACAGCAACAGCAGCAACAGCTCAGCTACCTCCCTCTCTCTCTCTCCCTCTCTCACCGCTTCTCTCTCTCTCTCTCTCTCGTTTCTTCTCTTCTTCTTCTTTTTCTTTCTTCCTTTCCCTTTCTTGCTGCCCCAGCAAGAGCAGCAAGAGCAGCAACGGCAGCAACAACAGCAACAACAGCAATGGCAGTAACAGCAGCAACGGCAGTAACAGCAGCAACAGCAGCCTCTCACTCTCTCTCTCTACCGCTGCTCTCTTTCTCTCTCTATCCGAACGGCCCACACTTCCTAACGAATCACTCTCTCCCTCACTCTCTCTGACGTGTTCTGAAGGGCAAAAGAAGATGCAGATGGCTTATATAGCTGAGTACAGCGAAAACACGGTCGCGGGTGCAATCGGTTCGAGCTTCCGTTTCCAAGCGGAACTTGGACTCCCTTTTCTTGCTACCTACTCCACATGGGAGTCGTTGAAAGGATATGTGGGGTCCACACGACCCTCGAGAAGCAAATCTTAATCGTTCCAGTAGTGAAATGATCCGGATCTTGGCGATCTAAACTCGAAACGGTTGAAAACAACGGTTCCACGTACGCTGAACGACTAACATTATAGGGTGATGTCCGGTATACAAGGTCGTACGGTTGAGGTGAGTTGAATGGACGACGTGGATCGAACTATGGGGCCCATCTCGATGATCGCATGGGGACCCATTGATAACAGCGTGCGGACGCTGTAACAGCGTCCGCTGTTTCAGCGGTGAAGAAGCGGGTGAAGACGAGTTTCTTTAAACAGACCGTTATGTGCGGTGCACGTACACTCGAGCTTCGTGTTCCACTTTCATGTGGGGCCCACCAGCAATAGTCAAACGTCATCACCTCCGTTCAAATGGTGGATGACACGCATTTAGTTGCCCATGAGAAAAATGAGGCAGATCTAAGTTAAGGCGGCCCACTTATGGCCCGATTTCTGATTAGGGTGCTTGTAGGACGATCGGAGAGTTGAAATTTGACATATATGGTTGGATCGCGTCCTAGAACTAGTATATAAAGTTTTGTACAAAAATGATCTCCAGAAACCATGATCTTTGAAAATGTTCTGTAACTTAAGTTTAATCAATAACATATATTTCTTATTTATTGTAAATTAGGTGAAACCTGACGCTTCTACATTGTTCTAGTGTTCATGTTGCGCACTTTTAATAAAGAGATCGTACTATAATCCTTACGAATCGTTTAATATTAATTTATTTAATATTTAAGTTATTTAATTATTTAACTACTACATTACAATACTAACTAAATTATTATAAAAATGTAAAGTTAATAAATTTATTATAGTAAGGATCCAAGTTGTTACAGAACACGGGTGAGAAATGTTTGTAGCCGAGATATAACAGTCAGATGCAGTTTGCGGCCGAGTGCAGTTTGCTACAACTGACTACAAGGACATGTGACAAGTACAAAGAAGGATCTGAAATGTGAGGATAATACCAGATAGTTGCTATAACTACCAAACGTGGGAGAGTGGAGTAGGTCCCACAAGAAGTTACAAGGATAAGTGGCAAGAGGGGTGGTGCCTAATACAGAACGGGGATGCATTCAGAGAGTTCTTTACCGCCAAGAAAGCATATAAATAATAGAGGAGAGCAACAGAGAAAGGGGTTCAAGACCAACCAAATCAAATCAAATATCAAATTTATCTTTCAAACTATCATGCTCTTTAGCATTTTGCTATTCGCATTCCTTAGTATAATTGACAATTTCATTTTCATTAGCGTAATTTTACTCTCTACATTCTGTTGTGTAAGTCGTGTAATTACGCTCCACAACGATAAATCAATAGTAGTAATTCAATAGCTAGTAATTGGAGCTATACTCAAAGTTTAAGCTCATACACTAGACTTATCTCAATGAAATGCTTTGTTCAAAAGGGTGATTTGTAGTACGTTCTACATGGCTGACTGTAAGTATTTCCTTTTCATATTTTATTCCATTTTGAAAAGTTCTTTAGTACGGAAGGCAGAGATGTAACCTATTATTAGAGGACTGAAACCCACCCTCCAAATATCACCTAATCATTGCTAAATAATTGTGCAAGTGCTTGAATAGGCAACCGATCTATATAGATCTTAGTCATATACTGCCAATCTAAGAGTATCTGCCTATCTCGGTGCTTGGGGTCATTGTTGTTTAGTTTGAATCGAGCTGCACAGTTGGTTTTAACATGCCCACACATATCTTATACGCTTGACTGAAAATAGCGAGAGCAACGGAGCTAATATTTGTTTTTCCCTTTGTACAGATAGGTCTATGTGACCTTATGAACAGGTTGGTTGGCAAAAAAGTACCATGTAGACCTCAAGAAAGTTTCGACGGTGACATAATTGTGGTGACATCATTATCCCAGCTGCTTTTTGTGGTGGGTTCAGTTAGAACGTTGGATCAAGAGTGAATTAGCTGTTAGGTGTTACCCTAAACATGTGGGGGCCACCTTGATGTATTTGTTGTATATCTATTTATCTATTTTTAAATCTCATTTTATAACTAGATCCGAAATTGTAAGAAGGTCCAAACCTCGGGTGGACCATAGTACTAGAAAAAGTGATGAAGGGCCATTAAAAATATTTTATTGGCCACAAAAGTTTTGGATCAAGATGATATTTGTATTTTCCTTAGTCCAGGCCTTCTTGACATTATCAATAGGTTGGATGAAAAATAAACATTATGATGAGCCCCTTGGGATTTTTAATGGTGAGGGCCTCAATCATCACTGTTTCCTGTGGCATGGTCCACCAGAGATTTGGATCGTCTTAATTTTTGGAAAAAATGTCGTAAAATGTGTTGCATAAACGGCTGGACAGAGTGGATATACAGCAAATATCAAGGTGGGCCCAACGGTAAGGGTAACACCCACTAAGCTGAGTGGGTGTATTTTGTTGGCCCACGCCCTTAAAATGATCTCTCTAAAGGGATCGGCTGTGTGGTGCATCATGGTCGGGCCGACAGAACAATCCGCTTCCTTCGATCCACGTCCGCACACGAGTTGGTTGTTGGACGCGGATTGCCTGCGAAGGCCCATCTACTGTGATGTTTGTGAGAAATCTACACCGTCCAAAAATTTTGTAAAAGCATGTTAGGCGTTGCGACAAAAAATGAATGGGATCCAAGACTCAACTGGGCCGCCCTAAAGCCAAAGGTGGGTAGGGAAATTCCTACTGTTGAAACTCCTATGGGATCAACAGTGATGTTTATATGCCATCGATACGGCTCATAATGTCATTCATACTGAGATGAACTAAAAATAAAAATATTATCCTGATTCAAAGCTTCTGTGGCCCCAGGAATATTTCAACTGTGAAAGTTCAATCGCCACGTTTTGGGCACACTTGAGTCTTTGATCCCATTCAATTTTGGTCGCACCGCCTAAAATGATCTCTCAAAACAGTTGGACAGTGTAGATTTCTCACAAACATCAAGGTAGGCGCCACCTAGATTTCGAGTGCAGGAGATGGCTGGGAAAGGCTTTCGCAGGCCTTCCGCGTCCTTGGTTGTTCCTCGCGCGAGGACGCGGATTGGTTTTCACAGGCATCTCTGCACTCAGAATTTAGGCTGGGGTACTGTGATGTTGGTGAGAAATCTATGCCGTCCAACCGTTTTGTGAGATCATTTCAGGCGTTGAGACCAAAAATGAACTGGATACTAGACTCAAGTGGGCCGTACTAAAGCAAAAGGTGGGTAGGGAAATTCCTACCGTTGATACCTCTATGGGTCCATAGTGATGTTTATATGCCATCCATACCGTTCATAATGTCATTCCTACTAAGATGAACTGAAAACACAAACATATCCTGATTTGAAACTTCTGTGGCCCACGAATATTTCAACTATGGAAGTTCAATTGTCACTTTTTCGGCCCACTTGAGTTTTAGATCCCGTTCATTTTTTTTGTCTCAAAGCCTAAAATGATCTCAAAAAACGGTTTTGAGGGTGTAGATTTCTCACAAACATCACGGTGTGCCCCCACCTAGATTGCGAACGCAGGAGATGCCTGCGAAAGCCGGACGGAGAGTGAGCGCTCATCGTCGCTTGGGGTGTCACAAATTTCATGCAGGGGAAACGTTGCGAACACAAGCAGCAACGCTAGTTGAGAGAGAGAGAGAGAGATTGCATATCACTTTTTTCTTCTCGGCATCTTCGTTTACCATCCTTGTCTTCTACCCTTTCATTCAAAGAAAGAAAACCCTAGATAGATTTTCCTCAACTACAAGGATAATTCCATCGGCTTCCCTAGATCTGTTGCCGAACTAGGGCTGCAGATCTCTCTCTGTCATCGGTCAGCCATGGCTTGCATAAAGGGCGCTTCCCGATCAGCCTCAGTCGCATTCGCGCCCGACTCCCCCTACCTCGCGGCGGGGACCATGGCCGGGGCTGTCGATCTGTCCTTCAGCTCATCAGCAAATCTTGAGATATTCAAGCTCGATTTCCAATCGGATGATCGGGACCTTCCGGTCGTCGCTGAGTGCCCTAGCAGTGACCGCTTCAATCGCCTCTCCTGGAGCAAGATTGGATCCGCCACCGAGGAATTCTCTCTAGGGCTTATCGCTGGAGGCCTTGTTGACGGCAGCATCAACATCTGGAATCCACTCACTCTCATCCAGTAATTTACTGAGATCTCAATTTCTCCGGTGGATGTATTATTTGTCGTTCTTCCTCTGAATCAAATATGTCCGTTGGATTATGCCTTTCATTTTGAGGAATGAGTAGACCTGAAAATTGATCAAGCATTGGATGCTAATCACAAATACCTAAGTTAGATTTAGTTATCCGGGTTTGATCTCCATACAGGTGCACACATGTACGAGGGCCAGACCGCTCATGTCTTGGCGCGCCCCCCCCCCCCCCCTGTAGGTTGGGGGTGCACCAAAGATAACCCTCACCAGGTGATCATAGGCTCTGACCTAGATGTTGTTGTATGATTTCTAATCGGGTTATTGGAAAGAGGCCCAAGCCATGATCAACATCCAATAGGCAAAGGTCTTCCAAACCAGTGAGATTTTTAGCCTATGATTTCATACATGATAGGACCTGACAGATTGAATGGTCTGAATCTCATGCATGTGTCCACCTACGTCAAAGTTGAGTGCTTGACTACTAACTTAGATAATAGATATCAGCATTCAACACAGGATACTTCTCATAATTTTACATATATATTTTCTGCTTTCTTTTTTCCTTATCGTATATATTTTCTGCCACAAATTTTACGTAGATATCAGCAGTTTGTAAGCTCATTGCTAATTCCAACTGCTGACCTTTCGAATATGACCAGTTACTAATGTTTGTGCTCTCATGCATGCTACTGTAAAATTGGGAAACAGTATCGGTTTTTTAATTTTTGAATCTATAATCTTTGTTCATTCTTTATTTTTCAGTTTTTGGTATCTAGCATGATTAAACTGTCCATTTAGGTCATCCATATTGGAAATAAATAGGTGTTTTCCTATCACTCTCTCCAACACATGCAGACAGAGACATTTATTGATCAATTGGATGAACCATTTTATTGAAATGGAATTACTTAAAAGAAATCTTAAAATTGTGTCATCATCATCATCATCATCATCATCATCATCTAAGCCTTATCCCAACTAATTGGGATCGGCTACATGAATGATGAATCCTTTTATGCCATTCAACTTTATAAAGGGCCATAACTTCAGTTAGGTCATAGGTCATACATTTTTTTCTTATTATCTCCACCCTTGTCATTTTGGGCCTTACCCTTGCTTTTTTAGAGCCTTGAACTTGTACCGACTCACTCCTTCCAACCACCGCTGTTTTTGGTATCTGCTGCATTGATTAAACTAATTAAGTCTACTTTCCCTCATCTTGTTGCCTATTGGTGCTACTCCTAAATTAATTAAGTCTACTTTCCTTCATCTTGTTGCCTATTGGTGCTACTCCTAAATTTCGTGGAATGAATTCATTTCTAATTCCTTGTCTTGCGACTCGTGCATCTTAACATTCCCATTTCAGCTACAATTTTCTTATGGACATGTTCTGTGACTGCCCAACATTCTATCCCATAAAGGATGGTTGGTCTTATAGCCACCCTATAAAATTTTCCTTTCTGTTTGGGGGGTACACAATGATCACATAAAATTCTAGAGGCACATCTCCATTTCTTCCATGCCACTTGATTTCTACGGGCTGCATCCTTCTCAATCTCTCCACTCTCATGAATTATCTGCCCAAGATATCAAAATTGGTCATTTTGGGAAACTTCTTGTTAAAAAAATCTTTACTATTCCTCGCTCCCACTCCTATTGTTAGTTTGTTACTAAAATTGCACCCTATATACTCTGTTTTAGTTCGACTAATTTTAAATAATTTAGATTCTAAAGTGATGTGGACATCAAGCCCTTTAGGGTTTATCAGCGTAGGAGGCGAGTGACACCTATATCTTTATGGCTCGATGATGACGGGCTTGGATCGTTCATGACGACTTGAGGAGCATTGAAGACCTTAAACATGTAGTCCGAGACATTTGAGAAGACCCCACCTTGTGAAGACATGTGTAAGTTGCTTGGAGGAGATGATCGGACCGTTGGATCGCGATGATGATTTGATTTGACCGTTGGTTCGTCGTGGCCCACTTTCATCACACCAACATTGGAGCCCATCGAACATCTTAGATTTGAGTTTATTTGATGCATTTTTACTTATTTGAGTTTTGGGTTAGTGTGCGTACGTTTTTTTCATGCAAATGTCTTTTTTTTGAAATTTTGTTAGTAGGGGTATTTTGGTAATTATGCTAATTTCGAATTTTATAAGGGTGTTGCCCTAAACCTTTTTCATTAGTTGTTGATTATTGAAAAGCAAGCCTCTTGGTTGCCTCCTTCTTCTCTCTCTCTCTTGGAACTTCATCTTCTTCTCCGATCTTCTTCTTCTCTTTTCTTCTTGTGCCCCTTCAACATTCTTCGAAGTAAGATTATTCTTCCTTCTTTCTCTATTTCGATTATCTCACAATCTTCGAACCCTAAATCTGAGAATTGATTCAAAACCCTAATTTCTCAGATTTTCGATTCCCTAATCCGAGAAATCCTTTGATCTCCTGGATTAGTGAATCCCATTGTTCGATTGGGTTATGACCATGCAAGATCGGGAGGTTCCATCCCTCGCCGGATCCAATCTATGCATTACTTGAACTTCATATTTCGTGGTTGTGATGATGGCCCGCATTATTGCAGGTCTCTTTTATGATTTTCTTAATTTATGATGGTAAATACTGAATTCTAGATTATTATTATCTTTTATTTCCACTGGATTATATGTGTTCATGAGCATGCATCATAATTAGGCTGTCCTGCATCATAAAGCATCTCTCCAAAAAATGTAGCTTTATGTTTATGCCCTCCCTTTTCTTGTTAATCAAATTTGTCATATGCAAATAACATACACTATGGGATGTCTTCTTGCAAATGCCTCGTTAAGTCGTCCATAACTAGTGTGAATAGGTAGGGGCTCAATGTTGAGTGCTGACTTGCGGTGCAAGCCTATTGTAATTGGGAACTCACTTGTATCTCCACTTGGTGGCCCTCACATTTGTCACCACACCCTTATACATATCCTTATTCATGTCAAAATATCCTCTTGGTACTCCTTTCGCCCAACACCCAGCAGATAACTCTCAAGGGATCCCATTGCAAGTGCTCTCTAAGTCAATAAAGACCATGTGGAGATGCTTACTCTTCTCCCTATATTTATTCATCAATTGTCTAAGTAGGAAGATGGCTTTAGTGGTGGACTTCCTTAGCATGTAACCAAACTGATTTTCTGATACAATAGTCTTATGCCATAGTCTTTACTTGATTATTCTTTCCTAAAGTTTAATAGTACGGCTCATAAATTTAATCTCACGATAGTTAGTGCATCTTTGTACATCTCCTTTATTCTTATAAATGGTACCATGGTACTTCTCCTCCATTCATCTGGCGTTTTCTTCAATCTTGAAATTTTGTTAAACAACGTTGTCAACCAAAATAATCTAATGTCTCTTGTACACTTCCAAACCTCCATTGGTATACCATTTGGTCTAAGGGCTATCCCCCTTTTTATCTTTCTCAAAGTTTCTTTCACTTCAAATATCTTAATCATACTAAAGTATTTATAGATTCCGATGTCATTTGAGTTTATGGTCTCTTCTATCTCTATGCTTTCAAAGTGATTGTCATTTAACCAGTGTTTACCATATCAGTATCATGTTACATATTGGACATTTGGGATACGGATACGTATAGGTTATTGCATGGGATATATCATTTGTATTGCGGAATTTATCGCACTTTTTTGGGAAACATAGGAAAACATTGGGAAATTGGTTGAATTTTTCCATGAAACTTCAAGGATTGTTAAAAAAGACATTAATACACACTTGTAAATCATAACATCATAAAAAAACAAGTGCACATAATAGGTTTCCTTTATATAGGGTACTAAGCTATGCGCTGTCGGATTGGACTGATGCAAGTATATTTATATAATTTGTAAATGTAAGAAGACATGTATGGAAACACAAGAGATATATTCAAAAGCAAAAGCAAAAGTGGAAAACTAGAAATATACCTGTGAATAATGTTGTTGTGGCTTTGACCCACATAGAGTTGCATGGCTCAAAATCATCACCTCTATCTTGACGGGGCTGAGAATAGTACTGTTGATCCACAAATCGATAGTACTGTGCCCAGATCATAGTAGAATGGTACCAATGAAGACACTCTATGACATAACGCTAGTACTCATCCTCTTCGAATTGAACTAGTATGACCATCTGTGGGTATTGGGTAATCGTCATAGTTTGTGGCTTATATGAATGTAGGGTGGGCACATATGTAGTTCCTGAGTATCCATACTCTTGGCCATATCTAGATCGTGGATATCCCTGCCCTTATGTGGAAGTGCACTCCTGAGTAGTCGAAAAACTATGTACATACATAATTTTAACATTTATTAGTTCTTTTTAAATGAAATTATTAGCTATATTTTATAAAAAATAATCAAATATTCTTAAATGCTCTAAAAATGCAGTCAATGGACCACTATTAATATTTTTAATTAATTTTTTTTTTCAAAAAATCTCCAAAACAACATGAATCAGTAGATCAAGTCTCATACATGTTTGTTTTTGTGTTTGGACAGTAAGATTGCAATCACTTTGGGAAAAATTACAGAAATTTTGATTTTTTTCCTCCAATTTCCCGCAAATCAGACTACCTAACCTCAAATCTCGAAATCAATGGTTTAAATCCTTGATTTTCCATACAAAACATGAAGAATCAAGCATTTCTAACCTTTTGGCACTGATTTTATATGATTTAAACAAAAAAGGGGTCAAAATGCAAAAATACTCATTGAATCATAACTGGCCCCAAATCTGCTTTGATCTTGATTCTGGCTTGAAAATTTTATTTTTCTCCCAAAAGATTCAAGAGGATTGATTGAAATCCACCATAGAGGTGTTTAGAAGAAGGAAGAAAGAAGGAAAAAGACGAAAAATCGAAGTTTTTTAAGTTTTTCGTCAACACAGTTGCAGTTCCCTAACGGTATCAACGATATCTGTTGATATTGATAGAAATTGTTGATAAATAGGAAAAAAAATAAATAAAAGAAAGTGTAACGATATCTTGCAGTATCGCCGATATTGTGCGATACATGGGATTTCTGATACTCCACAAGGGTTTCGTATCGCAGAGCTTCAATACTGATAATTTCGGCTGAAATATCGGGCGATATTATTGACACTACAAGCAGTGCATTTAACAAGTTCTAAGAATAGCTTTCCCACCTTTCATTGATCTCATTTCCTTGACTAGTACCCTCTGATCATCGCTTTTAATACACCTAACATGATCTAGGTCCCCATGCCTCTCTCTTTCTCTCTCATTTTTATAAGTTTGTAGACATATTTCTTACTCTTTCTTGTCCTTTTGGGTGAGAGAGGAATCGGCCCCTTTTGGGCAAATGGTGGTAGAGGCATGATGAAGAGCTTGGTGCACTGTGGAGAAGATCTATAAGAAGTATGGCAGACTCGCTATGTTTCCTGGATATTTCTCCAAGGAATAAATGCTCTAGTCAAAGGGCTACTTGTATATCACGACCACCACCATCATCATCATCTAAGCCTTATCCTAGTTAATTGGGATTAGCTACATGAATCCTGTTCCGCCATTCCACTTTATCGAGGGCCATGACTTCAGTTAAACCATAGGTGATCAAGTCTTTTCTTACTACCTCCACCTACGTCCTTTTGGGCCTTCCCCTTGCCCTTGATGAGCCTTCAACTTGCACCAACTCACTCCTCCTAACCAGGGTGCTTTCTATCTCCGTTGAACATGACCAAACCATCTAAGTCTACTTTCTCTCATCTTGTTACCTATAGGTGCTACTCCTTAGTTCCCTTGAATGCATTCATTTCTAATTCTATCATTCCTTTTCTTACCACTCATCCATCCCTACATCCTCATTTCAGCTACACTTATCCTATGATCACACTATTCCTTGACTACCCAACATTCCGTCCCATAGAGCATGGCTGGTCTTATAGCCAAGGTGTCCCATAACGGTAACGGTGGCCGTAACGGCCACCACCGTTACCGTTACGATACGGGCCGTAACAACCGTTATGGACCCCGAATCGGCTGATACGACCCTTTTAAAAAAAAAAAAAAAAACTGTTATAGGACCGATACGGGACCGTTACGCCGTATCAGACCGATACGGGGCCGATACGGCCCGTTTTTTCTGTAACGGCCGTTAAGGCCGTTTTAACCCCGTAACGCGTAACGGTCATGACTGTTTCCGTTACGTATCGGCCGATATGGCCGATACGTAACCGTTTTGGGATACCTTGCTTATAGCTATCCTATAAAACTTCTCCTTCAGTTTGAGTGGTACATGACAATCACGTAAAACACAAGAGGCACATCTTCATTTCTTCCACCCTGCTCGAATTCTATGCACAACATCCTTCTCAATCTTGGAAGAAATCTTACTCAAAAGGGGTGGCGATTTGTTTTTTGGAGTCAGGTTCATACTTGGTCATGGCGATCGGGTGAACTTTTGGTATGTGGATTGATGTCAAATGAGGTGCCTTTGGTGTGGTCATTGCCATCTCTTTTCCTGCCATCATAAGAAAGCCAAAGTTTGGATGGCTATGAGTGCATTGGGGGTATGGTGGTGTGGAATGTTTGGCTTTGTTAGATTCTTTATGTAGAGGAGATGGTTTCTTTGAGAGGCTTTTGAGAAAATTGTGTGACACCGCCTTTATATTTCCACCGATGACAGTAGAGTGTGAAAAGGATAGAAGAATGGTAGGTTTTTGTCAAGATCATTTTTGACGTGCTATCTTTGCCTTTGTAATGAAGTTTGTTTGGCATGGAAGTTTTCATTGGCCCAACAGGTGTGTTTTGTAATGAAGCCGAAGAGTCAGTGAATCCCCTCCTTCTTCATCGTAAAGTTGCAAGGGCTATTTGGGCGAAATCCAATATGTTCTCCCTATTCGGGATGTCTTGAGCACTGAATCTTCTCATTGCCTGATGGAGGGTTGGAATGATGGGCTGTTCAATTGCTGCATGATTTTTTCTTGGAAGATGGTGCTGTTCATAGTCTTTTGGTGAATCTGGAAAGAAAGGTAAAGCAGGATCGCCTCTCAAATTTTTTTTTTTTTTTTTTTTATGGCAGGTGGAGTTCTAGTAGGTAGTCACTTTTAGGAGAGATCCAATTCATGGTGATAGGTTGGGCGAGCATTGGCCAGGATCTAGAGGGCTTTCTTTATCCATCATATTGTGCTGCTGGAGTTCTTTTTGTTGGGAAGATTCTTAAGCTGAGATTTGGTGTATTTTCTTTGTGGTGGGAATGTTTGCTTTTGTCATTATTCCTAGATTTTGTAAGCAGCAGCAACCGGGCAGAGCCCTGAAGCATCTCCCTTGACTCCTGTGACATGCTTGACCTTTGACTTTGGCTTGTAGATCTAGGACCTCACTTCGTCTGTCATCATGGTTCTACCTGTGACGGCAACTATGACTGTCTATAGATAAGACTGCTTATTGTTTCATGTCTTTTAGGCCTCCTCCAACTTAAGGGTTTTCAATCATCATCAAGTTGCACTTGAGTTCAGACAGGCCTTCATAGGGGCTTTGATGGACTTGAGAAGGCCAAACCTTAGCTATTAAAAGCTTCAGGAAGTGGGAGATGCAACTGATAGCAGTAAACCTATTTTATGACCTGAAGGCTGTAAACTCCGAATCTTCACATGGGATCAAATGGGTCATAGATTTCTTTATATAAACACTTATAAATCCACGTGTTTTCTTGGTTTCATTAATTGAATTCAAGTCTTTTAAGAAGTTATATTTTATTCTGTTTCTTTCATTTGAGGAATCATAATGGCTGTTGTCTAATAGTCTTAGATCTTGTAAACTAGCGGCCAGTGAGATTTTGTTCTATAAAGTAGTTTCAAGTTGTATCTAGATTTTGAAATTTTGATTGCTTAAATTTGTTTTGCATGTTGTTGTTTTGATACTTGGCTACTTGCGAAATAGTTAATATTATATTCTTCTTTTCCCGCAAGTATTACATTACTCTTTTATCGAGAGGACACTTCTTTCGTGCAGCTCAGACGACGTTGATGGTGCCTCTTGTTCGACGCCTTCAGAAGCATTCAGGACCTGTAAGTTTCTAACTAATCACACTCTTCCCTGAGATGAGTATGGATGAGAATCGTGTTTCTTTAATCTGGATTCTTTCTCATCTCTTATATCTTGTGAATTTATTCTTACCAGGTTCGTGGTCTGGAATTTAACATTAACTCTCCAAATTTACTCGCATCTGGAGCTGAGGAAGGAGAACTCTACATTTGGGATCTCTCAAACCCAGCAGACCCTACTCACTACCCACCTCTCAAGGTACCCGTACGTCACTTGTTTTTCATATTGCTTTCTGCGTGACTTCTCTCATCATTTGCCTGCTTAAAATTTTGCCGTTGTGTTCCCCCAAAATCATGCATTTTAAATCGTATCCAGTATTATAAACATCAATGAGTACTTATAAAAAAAAGTTGAACTTAATGTTGGACGTGGAATTTTATTTGCATTGGTAGGGCCTGGTTCAGTTCCGTGAATTATCAATATCATTTTAAGTTGTTGCAATGATACTTCAACAAATCATTTAGGCATTTGACATAACTTGTTAAAATTTTAGAGTGTTGGATCTGGTGCTCAAGGTGAAGTTTCTTTCCTATCATGGAATCACAAGGTTCAACATATATTAGCATCCACCTCTTACGATGGAATGACTGGTAAGGAAGTTTGTAAATTTTTAATGTGCGCAATTTTTGTTATGTGCTTTACTGCTAATGTAAATCCTTCCTGCTAATGTAAATCCTTCATTTTCTACATTTGCAGTGGTTTGGGATTTAAGACGGCAAAAACAAGTAATAAGGCAAGTAGTTTTCTCATACTATCCAGTATCCAGTGTTCTGGGCTAGTATCCAGTGTTCTGGGACCGTTAACATCATTCTGTCTATATGACGATGGTGAATTGTGATCCCCTGACATATTCAGTGTGCTTTTAACAGTTTTTCAGATCCAAATAGAAGGCGGTGCTCTGTTTTGCAATGGAACCCTGATCTTGCGACCCAACTTATCGTAGCATCTGATGATGATAGTTCACCTTCCCTGAGGGTATAATGTCTTTTGCTGTCAATTGTTGCAATCATTTTGTCAACATTAAAATATAAAGGCCATAAGTGTCAGTTTGAGTAATTTTCTTCAGTGTTTATACACAGCTTTGGGATGTGAGGAATACAATGTCGCCTCTGAAAGAATTTGTGGGGCACAGCAAAGGTCGGTTTGGATACTGTTTTTAAGTTTTGATATTATTTGTTTGAGTGTGGTGCATAATCTAGATTCTAAAGTTGTATGATATTGGATGTCTTTCTCTTTTGTACCATAGGTACAGGAACATGTTTACTGTTGTTTGTGGATTAGTTCTAGACTAGCTGATTATTAACATTTCATCAATGGTGGCTGCCTTTATTGTGTCCACCAGGTGTAATTGCAATGTCATGGTGTCCAAATGACAGTTCCTTTTTGCTTACTTGTGCCAAAGACAATCGATCTATTTGTTGGGACACAATTACTGCAGAGGTAGGGAAGTCTTTGAGTTTGATAATGCTTCCCCATGGTAGGAGTATCTACTTTTTTTTTTTTTGAAACCTTGTTTATAGCCTTTTCTGATATTTATCTCTCTCTGTCCAAGCTTTTGCGTTGGTGGGGTTTCTTAATAAAGTTATGTTACCTTTCACGAAAAAAGAAAAAAGATAGAGCCTCCGATGTTAATGTCACAAAGCTCCTTTTTGTGTTTTGATTTCATGCAGATAGTATGTGAGTTGCCGGCTAGCACCAATTGGAATTTTGATATCCACTGGTACCCAAAAATACCAGGAGTTATATCTGCGTCTTCTTTTGATGGAAAAATTGGCATTTACAATCTTGAGGTAAAATATTCTAGTCTTTGGATGCTTCATAGATCTCTCTCTCTCTCTCTCTCTCTCTCTCTCTCTCTCTCTCTCTCTCTCCACAGACACACACACACAGGGGAACGATCAAATGAAGTCAGCTGTCCTGTAAAGTTGACTTGATGTGGAGACCTCTGTGATGTGCGTCAGACATCCAAACTGTGTCTCAAATGTGCCCTGTCCAGAAAATAAGATATCCAAAATTCAGCTAGATCTAAAACTCAGGTGGGCCACACCATCAGGAACAGTGTAAAATCATGTATAAAAGCTCTTAAATAGTGTGGTTCGAATGGACAAATTTTTGGGCTGTCACTTGATCCTTGTGGGGTGCACATAATGAATAGGTTGGACGGGATATAAACAATTGGTTCCTACACACACCCCTAAAGTGGGCATCCACTTCCACTTGTTTCCTGCGTTGTGGCCCACCTGAGGTCTGTGTTGGACTGGTTCCTACCTAAACTTACATGACTTGGTTGACATTGAGTTGTATCAATCAGAAACGATATTTCGAACCATCATTGCATCATTTACTTGACAATTTAGTGATGAGGTAAAATCCCAGGTTAAATCATATTTTATCTTCAATTTTTTTTTCATCAAGACCTTAAGATTGTCCACATGTGTTTCATTCTAATGTAATCTAGTTATTCTGTCTATGACATTAGTCTCTGGTATCGTTTCTGCATGGATGTTTTTATATTTTTCTCCTCGCTTTTTAGTTTATCACCTTTAGTAACAATAGTATCTAATACCTATTGAGTGCAGGCTTGTAGTAGATTGGCATCTGGGGAGGGTGAATTTACCGGAGCTTTGTCTAGTACAGGCTCTTCGGGTACGTATTTTTCAGCTAAAATGGATATTGTTTGCTGTTGTTGTATCATATTAAAATCATTTCTATCAAAGGTTGTGTTTGCACATTTTGTTGGAATAGCTTCCATTTGAAGTAATTGCTTCGATGTGTTTTTTTTTTTTTGTTTGTTAAAATTGTTTAATATTTTCAATAGTGTCTCATGTACTTTTGTACTTAATTGGTGTACCATTCTTTACCATTCTTTCTTTCCATTCTCTTTTGATTTTAACATGGAAAGACGCATGGTATAAGAGCAAGGATCTTGATCCTTCCTTCTCTCATCCCTCCTATTCTTCTCCCATTATTTTCCTTCTTTTGTGTTGCTTTTCCATTTATCAGCAACCCTTGTAGGGCCAAGTTTCATTAATGGCAGGCCTTGTAGGGCTCCTGCATTGCCAACACTCTCTTTTTGGCCACTTGTCTTCATCAACATGCCCTTTTGGCCCCCTGCATATTCATCAACAGGCCGTTTTGGTCCACTGTCTTCACGACAGGCACATTAAAGGCCACCCAGATGTGTCAGTTAGCCCCTTTGCACCCATCAGGTTCTCTGCAGGTATATTTTGGATTCCTAAACAGCATCGGCTGGCATCTCTGAGTACTAGTCTTTCAGCAGTTGTTTTGGATCTTCCATATTATTCCAGGAAATTTGTTAATTCCCTCTTGGTAGCCTCAACAAGATTCCCTAGCATCATCAAAGGTGAATCATTCTCTTTTATGGATTATTTATCCAATTTAATGGGAAGTCGTATCATGATCATCCTTGATCAGTGTTGTCAAAGTTGTTATCGTATCACAGATTGTAATGGGTGCTGAATCGTATTAAATTGCAAATCGTTTTGTAATTGTAAGAATTTCTCTGGTTTTCTTAAAAAATCGAAAAATATACATAAATCAGAAAATAAAACCTCATTAATTATCCTTCCCAATGTGGGATTTGCTTAAAAAGGGATTCAAGGCAGGATTCAAATTGTTTTTTTTAAAGATTTGGCTCAAGATCATAAATCGTCAATCGTAAACATTAGGTTTTTGACAACTATGCCTTGTATTAGTAACTACCGCTATAAAAAATGTAAGAAATTACATAGATTGGGCCCAACTGCGAAGATGTATCTGGGGAGAAAATGAGAATTGGTGTACATAACTGGGAATAAAAGGGAATCACTTGAAAATGATCCCATCCCATGATGATCAGAAAAGTGAAAATTTGAGAGTGATGCCATGGCTCTTCCAATCTATGCAGCCTGGTATTACATGTGGGTTATTATTTCTGACGACTACGAAAGAAATATGAGATGAGGACACTGATGCCAGCATATATTCCCAATGTGATGACTTGGCTTGTGTTTATCAGTTGCACCGTTAAAAAAATATGGAACAAGGAGAAATGCCCGTTGAAGAGTATTTTTCCTCAACCAGACAAAATGGGAAGAAGTATACTATCATCAGCCTCTTGCTATCACAGCTGAAGAAATAAAGAAATGAACTAAAGAACAGAAGAATGGCAGGGTTTCAGCCTGATTTTGAGCTACAAAGTGTGCAAGTTCATTGAAAGAATCTTTACTTTCATTGGATCTGTCTACAATTACGTCGGAGGAGAGGCCAGTAGAAGACCAACCATAGTTTGTTCAACATTAGCTACAGACTTGATCCACAATAGGAAAGGACCTGGTCAGATATAGATGTCTGCAATAGAAAAGGAGAAGTTGAAATGCATTCATTGTGTGAAAAGGATGCATCTTAAGGATTATTTTTGCAATTTATGTGCCAACTTGCCTTTAAAACTAAAACTTGTTGCCAACAACACAGCTGTTTTGGAATCTGAATGTCTGTTTTGGAAATTTCACAATTGCGAGGTATTTTTATATGATTTTTTGGGGATTTTTTTTTCTTTTATATTTTCCAATTCTGGCCCAACCGAGCTTCAATCGCTGATTTCAGCCCCAAATTTGTGCTTGAATCCACTGATTTTGGAAAGGAGTTGCTGGTTTTTCTTTACAACTTATATCTGAAGAGAGATTTTCAAATTACTTCATTTTTTTTTTTGAATTTTCAGTATTTACGCAGGTTGCAATATCTTTTGAGTTATGAAAATTTTCGAAAATCTTGGTGAAATAATCCGAGAATTTCGGCAATATCTTGTCGATTTCTATAAGAAGAAATGATAAAAGGGACTATCATTATTGCTGGTTCGGTGATTCCGATATTATCGCCAACAATATTGACATCTCACCGATATTTTAACACTAGTTGAAACAATGTTTTTCATATCATTATTGCATAACGTATCGCTCCCTTGGTTTACAGATATATCAGTTATAGCATGGGAAATATTGTTGTATCGCGTAATGCATTGTTGTTGTTGGGAAATTGGTCAATTTTTTCAATGAAACTTAAGGGATTGTTAAAAAAAGACATCAATACACACTTGGAAATAAAAAAAATCACAAAAAAATGCACATAATAGGCTTCCTTTGTATAGGGTCCTAATCTACATGCTGTTTGATTGAATTGATGCAACTATATTCAAAGTCAATTCGTAAAATTTATAAATGTAAGAAGATATGTATGGAAACACAAGAATTACATTCAGAAGCATAAGAAGAAGTAGAACACTAGAAATATACCTGTGGATTTCGAAAAAAATATTTTTTAACATTGTTTAATTATTTTTAATTAAAATTACTTTTTTTTTTCTTTCTGAAAAATCTCTAAATTGCCAAGAATGTGTAGATCGGATTATATACATGTTTGATTTCGTGTTTTGACATTAAGGTTGTAAGATGTAACTGATTTGGGAAAATTTGGGGATATTTCGATCTTTACCCAAATTTTCGCAACTCGGCCTCTCCCCTCTAAATCTTGAAATCAAAGCTCCAAATCGGATTTCTTACCGTTTGATGCTATTTACAACATATAAAATGAAAAAAAAAGAAAAAAAGAATCATAACTAAAAAATACGCACCTTTTAGAATTCCACTCCAAGAACTTTGTAATCGCGATTTTGGAGAAATTTCGAAGATTTTTTTTTTCCAACAAACTATTCTTGACTCGTCGAAATCTCCTTACAATGTATTAGAAAGATTTTTATTTTTCTTTTTTGCACAAAAAATCGATTTTTGTGAATTTTTAAGGATTTTCCAAACAAAATAGTAGGGGTATCAATGGGCCGGGCTTGGGCCTGAAAAATCAGAATTGTGAATTGGGCCGGCCCAATTGCCTAGCCCGAAACAGTTCAAAATTGTGGCACCCTGGATATCAAGGGCCACCGAAATCCTTGATGCCCGATATCCCAGGTCCACAATGATGCATCACATGCAGTTTGATAGTTCGATAATATGAAATTTAAGTTAACATCCCAGCTAGAAGCAACAACATGAATAAGTATATCCAAAATAAGAAGCGAGAGCACAACTATATATATATATCGCATTAGAAGATGACAATGTATAACAGTTAACTCACTCGACGGACCGCTAGAAGACCCGATACCCTCAATCCAAAATGTTAGCGAGCTGGCTATACAAGAACGCTGCTCGACGCTATCTCCTAATAATTAACCAAAAAGCCCCATCACTCTCTCTACAATTGGTCGCCCAAGAGCTGGAAATACAAGTCCTAGGGATCACCCTTTATGAAATCTATTGCCACAACTGCCTCCTGTACACCTGCGTCACCCGGGTCGTCTGGTTGGTGTTTTAGAACACCGTCCCAGAAAGGGAGTGAGTGGCCAACTCAGTGGTAACATTTCCTATAAGTTACTCATGCACAAATGTAACAATCATAGATAATGAGATATAAGTATATTAGTCAAGAGGCAGTACATTATATCATCGAACTTAGTTTATAAATGCATGGGTGCATGTTGTGCAGATGCATGCTCGATCTCTAATATGCCACAACAAACAGTGAGTGGCACCACCATATCACCCGCGCAGATTGAGCCGCTGGTGAATGAGGCACCACCCCATCACTCGCCCATCATGAATGCCATGCCGAATCATGCATGATTAGCCCAACCTTTAATTATTCCGTTTTATCATCCAGCCGGTTGGTGAAGCCACTGCACCTTCACTATATATACTTGGCCAATCTAGGACCATCTGGCTCCCTGTGGGCGAGTACATATCATCGCCAGTAACCCCATTGATCCCAACTTGGGCTGATAGCTCAAGCGCTCAATTCGGCCGTGACTTGTCAGTCGCGCCCGACCGGGTGGGGGAAGGTTTGGTCACACCATCTCCCCATAGTAAGGTGGTAGGCTCGTCGCCTCCATGAGTGCTCAAGGGACACTACGGGAAGGCACCACCCCAGCGTAGGCCGACGACATCGGCATAGGTCCTATACCACCATGCCCGGCTCATGAGTCTTGGGGATCGTTCGCCATACAATTCTTAGTGGGCCTACACAACAGTAGTGCTGGTGCAAGGATTCGAATAGTGCGTAAATCACACAAATGTGCCAATTCCGGGTTTATGAACTAGTAACCATTAGATAAGGGGATGATGGGAGGCCGGGCTTAGGCGCCAAGGTCCCGCGTGGTACTCAACCACAATCGGACCCTCGAAATCCACCCCGTCGGACGACTTCCAGCTTTGAGGGGGCGGCTGACCTGTGTGGCCGCCCCTATTTGGTAGAATTCCCAGTTTCGGTTGCATATGGGACACTCATGAAACAATACTATTAGCTCTTTACATACCACTATAGTTTATCTTGCATGCATTGCATAATATTCCAGGATTGCACACAGTTTCAGACAACATTCAGAATTTTCCAAACATGCAACAGAAATATAACTCATGCATCTTTGGAAAATAGCTAAAATCTTACACACATACAACCAATTTTCCCACTTTATGTCACAAGCAAGAGTACTGTATATATAGGTAGATAAATAAGCATGCATAGCAAAATAATCAGTATACATGAAGAAGTTCTACACTACACACAAACAGAAGACAATTCCTAAGAATTTCTACTCCTACCTAGCATATCTACCTAATATTTAGGGCATTATCTATGTCTCCTTGCATTTGATGCAAGGCAACCTATAGGGAAATAGTATACACTTCATCATCTTGTGAGTTCTCGAAATTCCTACAAGGGGAAGGTTGCATGTTAGGGAATTTGGGAAAATGTAGGTAGAAAACCAAAGAATGGAGGAGAATTGTCCTTGGCTTACCACTTCCAGCACTTCGGAGGAGCCCTCAACGCAAGAGGTGCCAGCTACGGGATCTTGGGGATGTCTAGATGCTAGAGGAGTAGCATGCAAGGCCCCTCTCTCTCTAATTCCCTTTCTTCTCCAGCCCCTTTCTCTCTCAACACCTCTTTCTCAGAAATTGCCAAGGAAATGAGAGAAAATGCTGAGAAAGGGGTATATGGGTTGGGTTAATTGGGACATATGGCCCCAATGTTTTAAGTCACACGTAAGTGGCCTTTTGGGCCTTATTTTGATCATGTGGGGCCCACTTGGCCCCTTTGGGCTGATCCAGCCCACGGGATGGGCTTATCATGGCGAGATCCTTGCTCGGGTGGGCCGATCGGATGCGGTGTTTGCCGGATCCGTGGTGATGACTGTTTGACTGTCATCGATCATCGATCGGGGCCCACATTAAGGGATCATGTGCTGGGTTATATTTATAGTCTATGGCCTACTCCTTAAGGCCATGCAAGGGTCCATGTGGCCCCCACAAGGAAAGTGGATTTGGTAATGATTACTTAGGCAGAGTTTTGTGCAAATGTACTTGTGCTATCATGTGCATTTGCAAGACGTTGCAGTTTAATGGTTTTGGGTGTCGGTTTTGGCACGACCCCCATCCAAGAGTGTCAGGCCCAGTATGGGGGTGATCCCCGATGAGTTTAGGGTTCGTTGGGCCTTGGGACGGGCGGCGGAACGGACTTCTACTCGCACCTCTAAGTTTCTGATTTCCTGTAACTATGGTTCTTCCAAGTTAAGTAGGGTCGATTATTCGTCCTAAGATCATGTGGGTCTACTGGGCTCGAGTGTGCGTTCGGATATTAAGAAGGGCGATTTTACGGGGTGTTACAAAAATCCGGGCCTGAGACCTACCCAAGGCTCGGCCCGTTGACAACCCTACAAAACAACACCTATTTCCTTTTATCCCTTTCGATATTGCACTCGGTATCGATATATCGTACGGTACATTAAGAATTTATAAAGGGTGAGTGTGGATATATCGCACGATGCCATGAGAAATGGATATTAAAGTTGGGTTTCGTATTGTCCAGATGGGATAACTGATGTATCTTGGGATATATCTGTGATATTGCAAGATACTGAAAAAACCACATATAAATATGATGTTAAGGGAGTGGTTGGATACAACTCTCTCTTTCCTTATCTTCTTTTCAATTAATTTTTCCCTCTCCACCATGAATTAAACAGTTAAAAAATTTCTTCACAAACTTCCACTGAAAGTAGTGAAGACTTCCTCTCTTTGCTCAAAGTAATTCTCCACTTTTCACCTTTGATGGTCTGCATAAATAATTGGTAGTTCCATACAAATGGAGAAGCCATGAATTTTGGTTGGCACCCCAGTGGATATACTGTTGGACACATGCTGGGTGTGTGGGAGTATCTCATAGTTAGTAATGCAATCCTAGACATTTGCCAACCAAGTCACACAAGATATATATGTATATCATTTATGTGTAGACACACACGTATTCTACATATGCATCTCTCTCTATCACAAACAACACACAACATGATCTTATGGCATCCACATTACCATAACTGACAATTGTGTTGATCTCTATGGGGCCCACTGTGACGTGTGTAAGATCCTTGCTGTCCATGAGGTGTACCTTCAATGTTAGGCCATGGGTTAAAAAATCAGCCCTATCGGGAACTCAGATGGCCCACACCTGGGATAGTTGGGAGGGACACCAACCAATAAAACTTTCCAGACTTTCCGGGACCCACCATGTTATGTATTGACATCCAATTCATTCATCAGTCGTGCCCCACCAGGATGGAAGGTGTGTTGGAGAAAAATCAGAGATATGATTGAGAAAGAAAAGCCGGTAGTTTGTGTTTCTGTGATAATGATGAACACTTCATAGAGCTCTTCAATTTTCTCAAAGAGAGGGAAAAGGGGAAACAGGTTGATGGTAATGTTATCTCGAATAAAAGAAATTTGAGAGGGAAGTGGTGAGGTACCCATGTGTGTAAAAAAAAAAAAGAAAAAAAGAAAAGAAAAGAAGAAGAAGCTAGAACTGCTTTGTCTTAATTCATTTGTTATGATTGATGGGGAGCTTCAACGCAAGCCATCATGGTAGAGGTGAGTATGGTGGTGTTAGGGAAAAGGGCAAATAGTTAAAGAGTGTCTCAATGTAGATTTTGTCTTCGAAATTCATTAAAGAAAGATTTTATCTTGCAACGTTGGGGGCCAAGGTTGCTCTTTGAGAAGGTATCTTGTTAGTGAAGCACGTACAAAAGTCAGAAAGCTCAGTGTTGGCTCTTCAGGAAATGAAAATTCATTGATGGAAAGGGGTCTTATCTGATCATTGTGGGGAAGGCTCTCTGATATGATTGGGCCTCACAAGACACTAAGGTTCCTTGAGGAGAATAGTTGTCATGTGGAATTTAGATAAGCTAGTAAAAGAGGAAGTAGTGATTTCGGTGAAGCTGAAGGAGTTGAACAGTACTTGTAGTCATAGTCCAATTTTTTTACAACATTTATGGGCCAAATGATCCTAGTCAAAGATCTGAATTTTGGGAAGAGCTTGATGGAATTAGATCTAAATAAATGGAGCGGCCTGTGGTGCTGGGTGGCTTCATTGTCATTTTATTTTCTTTTGAAAAAAGCAGGGTAGAAGTTGAAGATCATTAGGACCCATAAGCCTTCTTGGGGGTCTGCATATGATTTCAGCAAAATATCTTAGCTACTAGGCTAAGTGCCAGGAGTTTTAGTCTCTAAGTCTTGAGGGGCTTTCCATATGACAAATCATTGATGGGGCCTTGGTGGCACACAAATGTCTTGATTCCAGGTACAAAGAGGTGAGACCAAGGATCAAAAGTCCATCTAATTGACTTTATTTTGTCTGGCCCCTATCAGTCATGACCAAAATTTTGTTGTACCTGTTTTCATTTTAGAATTTATTTGAGTTTTTTAGTTATCCTGTTGGAAACGTGTTGGGAGATGGAGCGAGGTGGAAATGTGTGGGGAGTATATGCCATCATCATCAAAGGCTTATCCCAACTCATTGGGGTTGGCCACCCAATTCCTATTCCGCCATTCCACCATCAAGGACCATATCCTCAGTGAAACCAATACTGAGATTTTAAACATTGGGAGAGACTAGTGTTTTTTTTTTTTTTTTTTGTAATGGTCAGAGGCTGGTATTATTTATTATTGTGATGTGGAAAAACTTATGACCATGTTAACCAGAAATTACCAAATTATATGTTAAGTAGATTTGACTTTGAGGTTTGATGAAGAAATTGGGTAATGGATGTGTTGGCTCGACACCTTTCTTCAGTTTCAGAAAATGGCTAATCTAAGGGTTCCTGAGGGTTTTGAGGGATGTCCCCCAGGGGGACCCATTATCCCCATTTCCATTCGCGGTTGTCGTTGAAGCTTTGAATGACATGATGGGGAGAACGAGGAAGGGTTGATTTAGGGGTTTAGGGTGGAAGGTGCTAATTTTCAAGTTCCATTTACAGTTTGCTGATGGTACACTCCTTCGATTAATTAAATTGCATTGGCTAAAAAGATGATTTTTTTTTTCTCTCCTACTGTCCTGTTAGTGTGCTCAATAGGCTGGAGAGGATCATGAGAGAGGTTATCTTTGGAGGAGAGCAGAATTAAGTTGTAAGTTTCACTTGTAGGTATGGGGAGAGGTTTGTACATCTTAGGAGCAAGGGGGAACATGGATATAATTGTTGAAAGCCAACATCTGGGTAGATATTATTTGATTGATGTGATCTTTGCATGCATGGTGATCCATGAAGCCAGGCAAATTAGACTATCTAAAACTGTTTATTGGGCTGTCCATGTGTCCAAATGCAGCCCAATGCACTATAATGTGCTTTGAGGGCACTAGATCATAATTGCTTAACAAGGGAGTGAGGGTAGGACTTAGGAGATAAATCAGCTTCATGGACGATAGAATAACACACTCTGAGTGCCTTGTATATACCATGTGGTCTGCATCATATTTGTCAACAAATTTCAGTTCTTTTTTGATTTTTCATTCTACCTTTTTCCCTAATTGCTCAACTGCCTCAACTGTGCCTTGCACCATTAGAAAAGGTGTACATAAATATGTGTTTTCATATTTTTTTGGCACATATAACATACATAAATATCACTTTGTCCATAAAAAGTGTCTACCTATGGGTACTCCTAAAATCTTTGTTGAACTTGGTGTAGTTACTTGAAATGGTCAAACATTTGGCGATGCTTGTTTATAATGAATTAAAAACTTGTGTTCTAGATTAACTCGTGCCGAGTTATGACCAAGTTGGTAAGTTGGTCCCCTAAAACTCAGTTGATTTTGGCATAGGCCATTTAATTAACATTTGGTCCTATTCTTTAATAGGTCACCTACTATCATAATTTTCAAAAAAAAAAAAAGAAAAAAGAAAAAAAAGAGAAAAAAGTAAGGCCATTGTGGAAATTCACTTAGATGTGCATTCATGCATGTGTCTTAATGGATAGTCATTTTGGAACTTGCACAAGGAACTAGGTTGTACTCCCTCTTCAAATCACACTTTGTACTCATTCTCCTGCTGGTGCTTCTGCCTCCATGCTGTTTATATTTGTTAACATTTTGAAACAGATACTTTACCTTCCCTACACTCGAGTCTACTACCGGGTCTCTCTGCACTTCATGCAAGTATACTTTGGACCTGTTTCTCACATCAAGTTCAGTTACAAGTTGTTAGTTTCCCATCAGGGACATCAACATTAAACCTTAGTTGGAGGATCCTTCTAACTAGGCGCCACTCCCGCTTCGAATCCCCTATTCGGAATCTTGCTCCCACTCCCACTTCCCACTTCCCACTTATTTATACTTGTTTACATTTTGAAAGAGACGCTTCCCTTCTCCTACATCCGTATTTGTTGCGGCTTCACTTCATGCTTTGTGCAACTATGCGTTCAATGTCACATGAGCTTAAAAAAAGGGAAAAAGGTCTAACATCACATCTCTCACTCTCACTCTCACTCTCACTCTCACTCTCACTCTCACTCTCACTCTCACTCTCACTCATGAACTGTTCAGCATTTCCTATAGTTGATGACTCCAATGTATAGATTTTTTCTTCTCATATTTTGTTTTTCACTATGATTTATTTCTGAAGTGCATTTGAGAGCTCCGAAGTGGTTGAAACGTCCAGTGGGGGCATCTTTCGGCTTTGGAGGCAGGCTTGTTTCATTTCATTCTAGTTCATCAACTGCAGGTGCTTCCTCTGGAACTTCTGAGGTAAGCCTTTTTCTGCTGCTTTCTTATACCTTTGTGTTGCTATGTGCTTCACTGGTTCCTTTTCTTTCTCAGGTTTATGTCCATAATTTAGTTACTGAACTCAGTCCGGAGAGTCACTCTGCTGAATTTGAAAATGCAATTCAAAAGGGGGAAAGAGCTTCATTGCTGGTTTTATGTGATAAAAAATCTCAAGAGTCCGAGTAGGTTATCCATGTATAGGAATAAACCTTGAATTCATCACTTTTATCTTTCAAGTGTCAAAACCACTTCTTGTATTTGTGTTGCTGATTCTTTCACATTGGATCAGATCCGAAGATGAGAGAGAAACATGGGGCTTCTTGAAGGTTATGTTTGAGGATGATGGGACAAATAGGACAAAGCTGCTTATCCACCTAGGTTTCAGTGTCCATACTGAAGGAAATGGGAATTTACATGGTGAAAATGGCAAGGAGATAACTAACAACCTTGGTTACGAAGAAATGAACACAAATAAAACAGGTTTAGTGGAAGGTGGGGAAGTGAGTCTATATCCTATTGATAATGGGGAGGAGTTCTTTAACAATCTTCCGAGTCCTAAAGCAGATCCATCAGTTTTACCTGGTGGTGATGGCTTTATTGCAGAAGATGGTGAAATACCCAATGGAGAACAAGTACAACAAGATTCGGAAGGACATGGACAGGGTTCTGTCTCTTCATTTGATGAGGCTATTCAACGAGCTTTAGTTGTTGGAGATTACAAGGGAGCAGTTTCACAGTGCGTCTCTGCAGATAGAATGGCTGATGCTTTGGTTATTGCCCATGTGGGTGGCACTGCCTTGTGGGAGAGCACTCGTGACCAGTACCTCAAGAAAAGCAATTCTTCTTACTTAAAGGTACTCATAAAATGCTGTCTTTTCAACCTAGCTGGAATATGTTGTTTCTTCTTCATATTAAACACCAAAGCAATTTGGACATTGATAGCCGCTTCTTAGGCTTACAAAACTTATCTTTGAAGTTTGAATACAAGATGATCACTTACTATTGTAGAATTCCTCTTATGATTGTAAGTTCTTCCACTTTTTAGGTTGTCTCCGCAATGGTTAAAAATGATCTGATGAGCCTTGTAAATGCCAGACCCCTGCACTCTTGGAAAGAAACGCTTGCCCTTCTTTGCACGGTAAGTTGCTCAACACCTGGTATATGAGATCCACTCGTGCTCAATATAGTGATTAAAAGCTCAACCTTGGAGTATATGAGATCCCTAGAATTATGTTTTACCTTTTCTTGTGCTTTCATATGGGATAAATCTTAATAAAATACTCGGAGTCTTGAAATTCCTAGAAATATGTGTGGAACTTGTATATGCTATCATCATCATCATCATCATCATCATCATCATCATTGTAGCATTGACCAACTATTTGGGTTTGTCCTTCATATTGCTTCTAACCAACATTGATCCAAGTCCTTTTAGGCCCTTGGCTTGTCCACTAAGGCCACCTTAATCAAGGTTCTCTTCCCTATTTGGGTTGTCTCCAATTTTCTTAGCACATGGCTGAACCATCTCAATCTGCTCTCCATCCTCTTATGTTCTATTGGGGCTACTGTTTGATTCCTTTGAATGAACTTATTCTTGATCCTATCCTTCTAGTTATCTCACATATCCATCTCATCCTCATCTTTGCCAGTTCATCTCCTTATGTCAGCTTTTAATTGCCAACACTTCACCATGTGCATAGATGGTCTAATAGCTCTAGAAGCACATGTCCACTTCATCCACCTAATTCTATTTTGTTTCGAAAGGTAGCACTACCAAGGATTGAACCCTGGATCACTCACACACACTACACTCCTAATTTTAATTTTATGGAAAATATTCTCCTCGATCTCTCCATCCTTTGGAATGATAAAGCCCGAATTTACAAAACAAATCACTTTGAGGAATCTCCTGGCCATTTGTTATAACTTTTAAGTAAAGGCTCTAAAAGTTACATTTCAAATGCTGTCTTGAACTTCTCTATAATAATATATATAGAGAATACTTGGTTTCCATTTTTCACGAGTGCCCTTACAAGTTATTGAATATGCTCTAAAAGCGCTGTAACTTTTGTAGGTTAAATTGAAAGTGTCCTTACACTTGTAACATCACATAATAAAATTGCCATGGAGTGTCCGTACACTTCTTGAGCATCGGGTACTCAAAAGTGCCCTTAATATCTCCATAGGTTAAGTTCAATATGCTCTGACTCTATTTCCTCTTTTGGCTCCTTTTCTCTGTCTTCAACATTTTCTTGAAAAAAGTTAGGTCCTTAAATGGGCTCATAGCTGTAAAGTGACTTTAGACTCCATGCTTGTAACAAGAGACATTGCCTTAGTCTCCTTTTGGTTATCACTGTTGTAAAAGCAACAAGGGACATTGCCTTAGTCTCCTTTTGGTTATCACTGTTGTAGAAGCACTGTCCACCACGATTCCATTTTTGATAATTACAGGATCTTGTTAACAATTGTAAACTCATAGAACTTGTTAACAATTGTAAACTCATAGAGCGAAGGTGCAAGGTGTGGAGCTACTTGATTATATTGGATGCCAAATATCCTCTCGATCCCCGAAAGTTGTTACATTCAGTGATGGCTTCTCTGGGTTGTTCCTGTGCCCTAATCTAAAATGCCTCATCAATTCTTCTAGTTCTCACAACTACCATTACCCTTTGAATCTCTACTCTCAATCCATTGGAAGTAGAGGCGTAGAGCAATTGGAAGAAATGGGCATGGAAGCAAGAGCACAGGGGGAAATTTGGTGGTTAAGGTCAATCCCGAGGTGCTGAAGATGACCCAGAGTCAGGTGCATCACATGCTTCTCGTTCGTGTCGGAGTTGGAGTCTCTATGAAGGATATTCGAATTTGGTTCGAAGCTTGTTGTGGGCTTAAGGAAGAGGACTGTTTAATCAAACCCCTAGGTGAGGAGTTGTGGGTTTCAGTTTGGGCCGACGCTAATTTGAATTAGATTGTCTCCACCAGTACTCTCTTCAACGATGGGCCATTCCTGGAGGTACATGGATGGGAGGAGAAATCATATTTTGGGGAAATGGAGGTGTGATACTTTTCTGAAAGGAGAACTGCTTGTATTGAAATGGTCCTTTCATTTGGAAGGCAAGGTGCGACCCATTTACGGAGGACGAACCTTACCCTCCGATAATCGCCTGATTATCTTAAACAACATCTTGCGAGTGGTTGAATAGGCGGCCGATCTTCTCAGTTCTCGGTCATATGCGGTCGAGTTTGATGTATCTGCCTATCTTGGTGCTTGGGGTCAAAATTGTTCGGTTGGAATCGAGCTGCATAGTTGGTTTTGGCACGCTTGCATACATCACACGTGGCCGAATTTGAAACCGAGAAGCAACATTGTGGGGCATTCCTTTGGAGCTTTGGGTCACCGAGGTATTTAGGGTGGTAGGTTCTTGTTTGGGGGAGGTAACAACGATTGACCCCACGAAAAAGAAGGGGGATGAAATCAGCGTTGCCCCGATTTGTGTGAGAAGACAATCGATCTTGGCTGACCTCAAATTAGTAGTTGTATGAGTTGGGGACGAGAAGGTAGAGGTGGGGGTGGTGAGGGAACTTAGCTGGGAGGGTCCTGTGCTATTGGGGTGAGGGATGACAACCAAAAAGGAGGTGATTACCAAGTGGAGCTAGGCAGCCATGGAGGCACTGATGATGATTGAGCATCGTTTTGATACATTGCAGAGCATTTTTTTTGGGGTGGTGTATAAAGATGGTGAAGGGAGAAGGGAGTTTGGTTCGGTTAGCCTCGGTGCCGAGCCTTTGCACTGAAACATTATGTGGCGAGGAGAAATTAGTGGGAGCTCGATGCGTGGTGGCATCAATATTAACGTAAATGATTTTTCAGTTGGTGTGGGGCGGCGAGCGTCAAAGGTGTCAGCGGAGTGAGATGAAGAGACCTCTCCAATAGACACGTTGTGCTGGCATCATTTAGCAGGAGGTTTGGAGCACATGTATTCTCAATGAGACGTGCCTAGGGAGGCTTGGTCTCCGAATGGCAAGTTTGGTAAAGGAGTGTTATGCATGGAGATGCTCACACATGGGTTGCGGATTGTAATAAATTGGGAGATATTGTTATTGCTTCGACACATGTCTCGAACTCGACTGAGTAGGAGGGCACTCGTGCCTCTCATGTCACACGGGAGGAATGCAACTAAGGAGCCGCATGCGTGTCAGCCATTGTTCGGAGTATCCCTGATTTTATTTGTATCTCCAGTTTGGTGACACTGATAACACTGATAACACTGGTAGCAACACTAATAATACTAGTAGTATTAGAAATTCCAGGCATCTGTGATGTATATAGCTAAGTATCGCCAATGTATCGCCAATATTTTCGACTTTGTAAATTCCAGGTGTCGCTTGTATCGCCAATATTTTCGATTGTAAATTCCAGGTGTTCCTTGTATCTTCAGTATATCGGTGATATTTCAATCATATCGCCAATGTACCGATATCGCCAAAAATATGTTTATTAACAAAATTTTCATTTCATTTTTTTTTATGGGTGCATGGTTGTACGTAGTGTTCAAATTGTCGACGATAATATTGTTAATATCACGACATTATCATTATCGCAACATGGGCAATATCGAGACCACAATCTTTTGCTTCCTTTCTAGTTGTCAACGATTTCTTGGCGAAATATCATGTGTTGTCGATATTTTGAAATGTCAATGGATGTTTGGATGGATAGATGGGATGGTTGGACCGATTTCTTAAAATAGCACATGCTTTTAGGCTCCCATTAAATTGCATTCTTGTTGCAAATTTTTGATTTCTAAATATGCAAATATGTTAATTTTAGCATCTCCTAAAGTTTCATTGAAAAATTCCACCGTTTCCCCCATGTTTTCCCTGCATTTCCAGTTATTGGTGATATTCTCAGCAATATCAATATTGTTTCCATATCCAGGCCAGCGAAACTTGTAGCGATACTGATACTTCACACACTGGTTTCAACAACTCTCAAGTAGCATGTGGGAAATCAACCTATATTATTTACCTGACTGTCGGGCTTCCCGGTTCGAATCTCTCTTCCAAATACTTAAAAGGTTGACCAAGTGACCAAGATCTTATGGAAGTTGACGACTTTCAATTTAGGCTTCGATCGAGAACACGAGGAGGGTCAGTCAAGGAGGCCGTCTTCTTTGGTGGAGGGTATTCGATGGAAGTCCGGGAAAATTTCTTCGAGGCTGGGAATCATTTGAGGTTGCTAGTGTCCCCCCCCCCCCCAACACACACACACACACACACACACATTTTGGGGATGATACCTCTCAGTCTTGCTAGGGTGGTTGAATGATGACGGAGGAGGAACTACGATGGTATAGAGACATGTTGGAATGGGTGGCCAAATTGGTAGGGCTGTCCTTTGGAGCAGAAGATGATGACATTCATGCCTTTATTAATTTTGTGGAGGAAAGAGGCAATCGGAAACTTATAGAAACACAGGTACAGAAGTTCAATTCGAAGTACACAAGAGGCTGGAGAGAATTGCTTAACTTGGTGTGCTCTGCTAATTACGAATCTTCTAGCAAAACTAATGGCAGCAAGAACGGTAAGGGTCATAGATCTGGTTCCCAATGAAGGTGCTCAACTGGAATGTGAGGGGGCTGGGAAGCCAAGAAAAAAGAATCCACATTAGACGTGTGTAAAAGGTACAAGATTCAGATCCTCTCTTTAGGAGACTTAAGTAGGAGGCTTTTGATGATAAAATTCTTGATTCTATCTGGGGAATTAAGAAGTATACATGGCCTAATGATTGGGAGTAGCTGATAATGGCTAGATTAGACGGATTCTTATTATTCATTGATTGGCTTGACAAGTACTCATTGGTATCATTGTGTGGCTTGCCCAGATCTATTTCAGATCATTGACTTGTTTCATTGAAGGTTGAGGAGGACAGTTGGGGGCCCAAGCCCTTTTGCTTTGAACTCATGTGGCTGGAAGTGGATGGTTTTGCAGACACTGTTAAAAAAATGGTCGGATATTGTTAAAAATGGTGGCAGTCCTCCAATGTTTTAGGATTGTCTGGGTTTTGTTTGTCTCGAAAACTTAAGCTCCTCAAAGGAAAATTAAATGAGTGGAAGGAGGAGTTTCTATCCAAAAGATTTGGAAAGGCAGATAGCATTATTTCTTAATTAAATGAGATTGATATCAAGGAGGGGGCTGTCCTATCTATAGAAGACCGGAATAGGCATATGTTCTTATCAACCGAGTACTCTAAGCACCTCAAAGAAGAAGAGATCATGTGAAGACAAGATCGAGTACTATATGGCTTAAAGAAGGGTAAAAGAACACTAGTTTTTTTCCCATGATATTGTTAGTGCAAGGGCAAGGAATAATCGGATAAGAAATATAGTTGTTAATGGACAAAGAATAGAAGAAAAGGATTAAGTTTGTTTGGCCATCATGCAATTCTACTCCAAGCTATTATCTAGTGACGGGTGGAGGAGATGTTTGCTGGATAATTTGCCTTTACAACACATCTCGCTCGTGGATATGTAGTCTCTTGAAAAGCTGATGTTGGAAGAACTTAAATGCGCCGTAGACTCCTTGGGTAGATATAAGGCTCTGGGCCCCATTGGCTTCCCTATGGCTTTCTATTAGGTCTTCTAGGATACACTCAAGAAAGATGTGGTGGATTTTATTCAAGAGTTTTATGACAAGGGTAGACCATCCAATGGTATGGGAGCTTCATTTATAGTTATCATTCCAAAGAAAGGAGCGGAGGCACTCACAGATTTTCACCCTATCAGTCTAATTGGTAGCCCCTATAAGATTTTGGTGAAGATATTGGCAATTGGATTCCAGTTTGTATTATCTTCAGCTATAGCCGAGAACCAAGTAGCTTTTATAGTGGATGACCATGTGGACTTCCTCAAGTACATGTTAGGAAGATTGGGGTGCGGGAGCAAATGGATTAGTTGGATGCATGAATATGTTTCATTGGCCTGTTTTTCCTGTCTTGGTCAATGGTTCTCCAAAAGGCTTTTTCAAAGCATTGTAGGGTTTAAGGCAAGGGGATTTGGTCTCACCTTTTTTGTTTGTAGTGGTTTCGGAAGCTTTGAGTAGGATGCTAGCCAAAGGTCAAGAAGTGGGCCTTATATTTGGTTTTCGAGGTATACACGAAGGGGCTTGGATCCCTCCTTGATGTAGGATGAGTGAAATTAACCTAGGATGAATGAAGTGAGATCAACTATGCATTAATCAAAGTAATTAACATGTAAAATCAAGCAATTTCACACCATAAGAAAATAATTCAGATTCACAACTAGATGGGCCTAGGCTAATCACATACACGATGTATATAAATATAAAATAATGCAAAAATGGCCCTCTTGGAAGTTGGGACTTCCAATCCAGCATAGGTATGTCCGCAGTCAAGTGAAGAAACAATAATAATATAAAAATCAGATTTTGGGGAATTGGGTTCAGGGATTTAGAAAATCTAGTGTTAGGGTTAAGGTTAATAAAAAAAAGGTTTAGGGCTAGGGCTAGGGCTAGGAGAGACAAATTTGTGGGCTTATGTAGAAGGGGAAAGATAAAGAAAAGAGGGTAAGGGGCTGGCTGTACAACTGTACGGCTGTTCGTACCGTTGTCATTACGGACGTGCGTACGTGTTGGCTCTGATGGGGTCGGGTGTTGATGAAAATGATGGGAGATGGGTATGGGATGTGGAGGTTTAGGGGTTGAATGGGTTTCGGAAGAAGGAAGAAGAGAGAATAGAAGAAATAGGAAGAAGATGTGTACCTTGAACAATGAAGAGAAGAAGAAGAAGCTCCTGGAGGGGTTCACCACTAAGCTGTAATTCCACCCCTTCCACAATTTAATTGGAAGGGAGGGTTTCTCCAAACCCTAAGGAAGAAGAGAGAGTTTTCTCAACAAAAAAGCAACAAGCCTTTTCTCATAAACATCACTATGGGTGGCCGTCCCCCCCTCTTTGCTTTTATATAAAAAAAATTGAAAATTACAAAAATGCCATTACTTAAAGTTTCATGCTCCACAATCCAAATAACGAAACCAAAACACCTATGATCAATCTAAGCTGTCAAATAAGTCATAAAAATAACTAAAAGCATAATAAAGCAAGATTAGGGTTTAAGGGGCCCAAATCTGAAAAATCTGGTGGCCCGATCGACAAGATCCAACAGTCGGATCAACACGAAAATAAAAACCTATGACTAATAAACATTTTCTAAGCAGCCCACATGCATCATTCCAATGTGGGGTCTTCCTGATGCACGTTTAATGCACGTGGGGTCTTCAAGGTGGCCCAACGGGCCTCATTTGAAAATCGTCTCCCATCCATAGAGAAAGCTGCGCTGATGTCGGTGGTCGCCTCTGCCTTTGGTACACTTGAGTAGGTCCTCTGATGTCCCCATCACTCCTGCAATAATGCGGATGATACACTATTATTTTGTGAGGCGAATGTAATATAGTTAATAATTTGAGGAAGATCTTGGGGTGTTATGAAGAGGTTTTGGGGCTAAAGATGAATATCAGAAAAAGAGAGATTCTAAGGATTGGGCTTTTCAAGGAAGTTGTATCCACCTATGTGGAGGTCTACGGATGCGAAGTTGGGTCTTTTCCATCCTACTTATCTGGGCCTACCCTTGTGCCTGGGAAAACCACCTAAACACTTATGTAGTATGGTGATTGAAAGGTTTCAAAGGAAGTTATCCAAGTGGAAGAGTAGACATCTGTCACTGGTAGATCCCATCACTCTAATCAAATCGTCCCTCTCCAGTCTTTGTACATGTTAATGTTAGATTTTGATCACAGGTTTCCTCCTCTCAAATGCACGATCTTTCCGAAGATGAATCCCTCCTCACCTGAAAATCAAAGAGAGAAACTAAGGGTGGTCGGCGCTCGGCCGTTAGCCCTCCAATGCCTAAGTTAGAGATAGGCTTGAAAGTAAGATGAAGTGTGAAACATGAATTTAGATGTTGTGTACCTTTCTCATCCATCAGTTATCTATTTATTTAGGTCCAGATGGATTAGTCCGTCACGTAGGCTGTTGAGATCTTCCTGGCTTCAAGGGATAAGGTGCTGTCTTATCAAATTAGACACCTAAGCGATTACGTTATGAGATAGAGATCCCATCTAATCCGGGACTTATGAGTAGAAACAAACCCAAGCAGGCCTGTAATCTGGATTACAGGCCAACTAATGAGCTATATGGGCTGTTGAGACTATGACCAGGGAGACATCCTCAACAAACGACTGGCGACCAAGGTTGCTCGGATATAAATAGTGATATGAATGGTGATTGTCTTGTGAGCAGATCCCCTGAAATGACGAGATGCGCCCAACTCGGCTCGCTAGACGATATATTACGTTTATCTGCTCGCGGTTTGAAATATATGGGAGGCGCTCGCACGTCGTGTATGAGCCGTGTGAAGCTGCTCAAAAGATTCGATCGCAAGTACCTTCGACCAAATTTATTCTACAACAGTACATATTTCATGTCTATAAATGTTCAAAGTTAGCTCTGGATAAGCTAGAAAAGTCAAGGATGGATTTCTTTTTAATTTTTTTTAAATTTTATTTTATTTTATGGCAAGGGGCTGAAGATAAGCATAAATTTCATTTACTTAAGTGGGAAGAAGTATAGATACCTCTAGTCGAGGGAGTTATAGGCATTAGAGAGTAAGAATCAATGAACATGGCTCTCCTTGGAAAATGACAGTCGTGGTTCGAATCCGAAGAAGGCAAGCTTTGGTGGAAAGTCATTACATCAAAATATGGCGTCTAAGAAGGGAGTGTTGGGATCCGCGGAAGTAACATAGAGTAGAATCAAACAAAGCACTCCAATCACACAAGCAAATCGAAACAGAGAACACACTGAATTTACGTGGAAAAACCCTCGCGGGAAAAAAACTTCGGCATAGAGCGATAATCCACTATGAAAAACGAAGTTACAAGAGATGAAACTTACCCGATCAAAACCCCGAGAGAAGACCATAGCTTTTCCTCTCCAAAACCCTCTCAACCTTCTAGAACGTCTTGTTACCCTAATCCCGCAATTACAACTGTTTATGTCTCACCAATCTTGGATTAGAAACAAAATTGCGCACTTATGCAAAACAACGCGCACCGTCAGTCGATCGAGTGACGTCGATCGATCGCTCGACCAAACAAGTTTGGTCGACCGAACTTGCCAAAAACAGTCTAGAGAGTTAGCGAGAAATTCCAACGAGTTTCGATCGACCGAGCCCCAGGTGTCGATTGACTGAACTCCTCCGAAAGTGTCTAGAAACCAAACTGTCTCATCCAAGGTATTTTTTATCAACTGATCACAGCGGTCGGTCGATCGATGACCCCAGAAACTGAGGATTTAAGGCTCCTTTCAAGAATCTCCACTGAGCCTTCAATCTTCAATCTTCCATTGATTCTTCATCTCTAATTCATCTCCATCATAGCTCCATCATCTCTTATCGTTTACACTCCGTCTTCACTCCATCTTTGTCAAACCCAAAGAAGTCGTACAGAACTTGAACTTCTCTGCAGGTATCACCTTTGTAAGCATATTTGTCAGATTCACACTTGTATGGATCTTCTCATGAGTCACACCGCCTTCCTCAAGCACCTGTCGGATAAAATGGTGACGAACGTCAATATGTTAGTTCATAAATGGTAAATCAAGTTCTTTGCCAAATTGATAGCACTTTCGCTGTCACAATTAATCGGCATGGCCTACTGCTGAACCCCCAACTGATTTATCATTCCCCTTAATCAAATCGCTTCCTTGAATGCTTCCATCACTGCTATATCCTCATCTCCGGTTGTGGAAAGAGCCACTACGGACTGAAGCTTCGAAATCCAACTGATTGCTCCACCTGCTAACACAAATGAGTAACCAGAAATCGACCTTCTGCTATCCACACTACCTGCGTAATCAAAATCAACATATCCTACCAACTTGTCCTCTGATTTTGCAAATGTCAAGACGTAGTCCTGCGTACTTCGAATATACCGAAATAGCCATTTCACTGCCTTTCAATGTTACTTGTGGGGGTTTGATATGTATCTTTTCATAACACTGACTGCATGTGAAGTATTCGGTGTCGTACAGACCATGGCATACATCAAATTACCAATCACGCTCGAATAAGTCACATGAGACAACTTGCTTTTCTTCATCTATAATAGAACATTGCTTTGAAGAAAGCCGAGAGCGAGCCGCATGGGGGTATGCTAATCGGCATAGCCTTGCCCATTCCAAACTTCACCAACACCTTCCCAAGGTATTCTGCTTAAGATAACCATAGTTTGCTCATTTTCCTGTCTCTGTGTATATCAATGCCAAGAACCCTCTTTGCAGCCCCCAAATCTTTCATCTCAAATGTCCCTTATAACCGAGTTTTCAATATGTCGATCTCAGACATGCTATGACTAGCGATAAGCATGTCATCAACATATAATACCAGGATAATGAACTTCCCATCAGTAAGTGTCTTGAAATAGACACATTGATCATATTCACTTCTGATAAACCGCTGATTCACCATGAAAGAATCAAATTTCTTGTACCACTGACTAGGCGACTATTTTAGGCCATACAACGACCTCCTCAACCAGCAAACCTTGTTCTCTGCCCCTTGAACTTCGAACCCTTCTAGTTGCTTCATGTAAATCTGCTCTTCCAATTCCCCATGCAGGAAAGTAGTCTTTACATCCATCTGTTCCAACTGGAGATTGTATTATGCAACCAGCGCTAACACAAATCTGATAGATACTTGTTTCACCACAGGTGCGAAGATCTCACTGAAGTCTATACCTTCTCTCTGAGCATACCCCTTCGCTACCAACCTTGCATTGTATTTATCCTGTTTCTTCCTGAAGATCCACTTACACTCGATCGCCTTACGCCCCTCGAGAAGCTCCATTAACTCCCACGTCTCATTTTTGTACAGAAAGTCCATCTCATCTTGCATCGTCGCCTTCTACTTCTCTACATTTGTATCATCAAGTGTCTCATGAAAAGTAGACGGACTCTCCTCATCTGTAATGAGGGTGAATGCAACGTTTGAATCATCCCTGTATCTGGCTAGTAACCTGTGGTCCCTCAGTGGATTCCTTCTCAGGTGGCTGCTCCACCTGCTCTTGTACCTCTCGCCGCATTTTAGTCTTAGCCCGTGTTTCATCTCTGTCTATCTTAACATCAACTACCGACTTTTCTGTTTCCTTGTGCTCATCCTTACGGAACAAGGATCCCTCGTCGAATTTGACATCACGACTAAGGATGATTTTCCGTATGACTCGATCATACAACCTGTACCCTTTCACACCATTACCATAGCTGACAAAGATACACTTTATTGCCCTTTGGTTTAGCTTATCTCTCTCAACTGACGGTATATGAGAGTAAGCGTCACAACCAAATACGAGCAACCCCGAGTAGTCCACCTGCTGACCACTCCACACTTCCTCTTGAATTTTACAATCATTCGCCAAAGAAGTGACAAGCTGTGTTAACGGCCTCAGTCCATAGTTCCTTGCCCAACCCAACATTACTCAACACGCCTCGGGCTCTCTCCAAGAGAGTGATTCATCCGCTCAGCCACACCATTCTGCTCTGGTGTGTGACGCATTGTATTGTGCCTCACAATCCCCTCGTCCTTGCAAAACTGATTAAACTCCCCGGAAGTGTACTTACCACCGTTATCTGTCCTCAACATCTTCACTTTCCGCCTTGTCTGTTTTTCCACCATCGCATTGCACTGGTTGAAGGTAGCGAAAACCTCAGATTTATTTTTCAAAAATTAAACCCACAACTTTTTGGAATAGTCGTCAATGAAAGTGACAAACCATGACGACCCTCCACCAGAAACCACGAGCGTAGGCCCTCATGCATCAGAATGCACATAATCCAAACCCCTTTACATACATGTTTCCTAAACTTAAAAGATAATTGTGATTATTTATCATATATACAATGCTCACACATATTAAAATTAATACTTTTAAATACTGGAATCAAACAACTGTTAGAAAGTACCTTCATGCCCTGCTCGTTCATGTGGCCTAGGTGTGCATGCCACATACGCGCCAACGTGGAATCTGCTACAGACGCTGTAACTCCACGCGATGAAGTGCTCCTGATCAACCTGTAAAGGTTACCGTTCCTCTGTGCTTTCATCACTATGAGTGCCCCCTTTGAAACTTTAAGGACACGATCGAACCTAGTGAACTTGCAACTAAGTGCCTCGAATGCTTCTAGAGATATCAGACTCTTTCTCAACTTAGGAACGTGTCTCACATTGGTTAAAATATGTTCCATGCCATCAAACATCTTGATGTGCATCGATCCAACACCAACCACGTTACATGCATTGCCATTACCTATAAACACCTGGCCACCGTCGCACTCATTGTAACTGGTGAACCAACTCTTATGAGAGGTCATGATATGAAGCCTCTGTATCCAAAATCCACTCATCGCTAAGATACCCAGATTTTGATGCGGTCAGCATGTCACTACCACCCGCCTGCTCATTAGATTCCGCAGTGTTGGCCTCCCTAGAAGATCCCTTTGATTTCTCCTGCCTAGACTTAGGATTCTTACAATCCTTCTTCGTGTGTCCTGTCATGCCACAATTCCTTACCCTTGGATTTGGATCTAGATCTAGATTGCGAAGATCCTCTATCCTGCTCAAAATTCCTTCCCCTCGTAACTAGTGCATCTGTAGAAGTAACCACGTCACTGTTTTTCTTCCCCTCGTAACTAGTGCATCTGTAGAAGTAACCACGTCACTGTTTTTCTTTCTCATCGCCTTCGACTGAAGAGCTGAGATAACTATCTCAACGCTGATGGTCGTCCTGCCGGTGCACAAAGAGTCTTTGAATGATTCATACAATTTTGGAAGAGAATTCAACATAATACACGCTTGATCTTCATCCTTCATTGCCTCATCCACATCCAACAATTTATAAACGACTCTATTGAAGTTACTTACGTGGGTTTCAACGTTAGCCCCCTTTGCCATCTTCAGATTGAACAATTGTAGCTTCTGATACAAACGTTTCTCTAACTTTGCCCATGTATCAATCACAGTCTTCTCTCTCATAACATTGTAGACGACCTCATCTGTTAGATACAATTCGATTGAGATACTGGCCTTTTGATCCAACTTGTTCCACTCTCCTTCTTTCATATATTCCAGTCGCTTTCCAAGGTGTGCTTCTTCCAATCCTTGTTGAACTAGAAGGCCTTTCATCTTCACCTTCCATAGTTCAAAGTTATTTTTCTCGGAGAACTCTACATTGAAATTCATGCTAGATGCGATTGACGCCTTGTCTTCAGGGAGTTGGCAGATTAAGAAATCATCATACTATTGGGCTTTGAGGATTTGTTAGGTCATCATTTTAGTAACTACTTTGGTTAAAACGGGCTTCATTTTCTCTCTCGAAGATGGCAAGAGGATACATTTCTAGGAAGATCTGTAGTGTGGTGATGACCTCTAATATTGGCGGAATTTTTGTCTTTGGCATGTCTATCCCCTTTGATGAATATGAAAATGGGTAGTTGTTTTTCATCCATTGGTGGGGAGGGGTGTGGTGCCCTTCGTATTGTAGGGATTTAACAGATGTGGAGGCAGAGGACTATGCTTAGTTATTGGACCAGCTTCAAAACATCCATCCTTCCCCAGTTTCTAAAGATTCCTTGGTTTTGAGTGCTTCCACCTCCCGTATTTTTCATTGTCGAGTCCTATTTGATGCTTCAGAAATCGGTGAATACGGGTAGACATGAAATTTTTTTGCATGCTTTTTGATTCTATGGCACTTCCCCCAAGGTGACATCTTTTGTTTGGTTGGTAGGAAGGAAGTGCATCATAAGTTCTTAACAATAGATAATCTTCAAAAGAGGTTCTCATGGTTCTCCCCAACATGTCTTCTACACATGAGTGATGCAATGTCGATCTATCATTTATTCATTCATTGCTCCTTTGTGTGCCAATTGTGGACATCCTTTCTAAAGATCTTCGGTGTTAATTGGGTGATACCTTGATCAGTAGTTGATCTGCTTTGGATGTTGCATGGAGTCATGCTTACTAAGGGAAGGTTAGCATCTTGGTGTTTTATCATGCTTGTAGTCCTTTGGAATATATGGGGGGAACGCAATAGGCGATGCTTCCTTAACAAACAGGGGGCGTGGGAAGTAGTATGGAAATCAAAGAGGGATGTGATAGAGTGGGCATCTGGGGTCAAACACGTCAATGTGTTTGGGCTGTAATGATGTGCCTCTTTTTGGTTGTATTCATTTCTGTATACTTTACTGTTTTGATTTTTTTCAAGCAGCCTTTCAATAAAATAAAACCATTATCCTTCCAAAAAAAAAAAAAAAAAATCTGCTGGACAGTTTATGGACTGGTATAGGCATGTTATAAGCTTGTAGGTTCTTGGGAATAATGTGTTGGACAGATTATTGGTGGGTTTCAATGTGTTTGGGCTGGACTTTGGCTTGAAATAGGGGCTGAGATGGGGGCTGGTTTATTGATCAAATTGTAGACAGCTTCAGGCTAAAAATGCTGGGGTAAGGGCTTCTGTTTAGGGACAATATGGGCAGATTGGATGCTGGTTTTGCAGATGGAATTGGAATTGGGGACAGATAAGTTTGCCTCCTAAAATGGAGCTGGATGTGGGCATTCTAGAAAAGTTTCTTGGCAAGTTAAGATTGTACTGTGGGCAGATTTTGGTTGCCAGTTTACTGAGAATTTGGAATGGTTTGATTTCCGTAGGGCTGGTTTCTGGGTGACAGGTAATGGGCAGATTCTGGACCTAACTTTTTGTCGTGTTGTAAACAGTTTGAGGACTTGTCTTGGGTTAATAGAGGTAAAGGTTAGGGCTTCTAGGAGATGGTACTGAGGCTGTTAGGATTTAGGGAAGGGCTGACTTTGGCTATGGTTTGAAAGTGGGTTTTGTTTAATGGTTGTGATTTGGGTTTTAGGTACATTGGCTGCAGATTGGCTATGACAAGTTGAAAAAGGTTAATTAAGTAGCATTCTGGTGTTATGGAATGTAATTTGGCATGTATGGTTGGTTTCAAGGTGTGTTATAATGGCCATTACGTTATGGTAACGGTGTCAACCGTTACGCGTTATGGGGCTGTAACAACTGTTATGATAAAAATGAGCTGTAATGGCCATTACAGGGCCAACACGTTTTTTTCTTTTTCTTCTTCTTCTTCTTTTTGCTTTTTTCAAAAAAAAAAGAAAAGAAAAGAAAAGAAAAGAAGAAGAAGACCATAACGGTCGTTACGGCCTGTATCCTAACGGCAACAATGGTGTGGCCATACCGTTACCGTTTTGGAATACCATGGTTGGTTTAGAAGGTTAGGGTGGTACCATCAAAGTATTCTGTATTGGTAACGGTGGCCGTAATGGTCACTACCATTACCAATACGGATATCGATTGTTATGGCCGATATGGGGGTGTAACGACCGTTATGACCACCATAACGGTTGAAACTTTTTTGGTCCGAAAAATTCTGAAAAAATATTTAGAAAATCCAGAATTAATGTAAATATTCCGAACCTGTATTCATTTTTTTTTGGTTTTAAACATGTTTATGGTGGGCGTAATGGTCCACTCTTTAGTGAGAGTTGTATTTGGTTGTCTGGTGAATTTATGAATGTGGTTGTCTCTCTAATATTTACACATCACAGTCAAGCATTAAAACAAGAAATTGGAAAAAAGGCATATATATCACTTTTTCGATTTTTTGAACAAAAAAGGCCCTTGGAGTGTCTATTCACCCAAATTACTTCAATCTACGGTTTTAATCTTAAAAACTATAGTAAGAGCGGTCGAAATTTGTTGTAAAATAATCTAAGAAAGTTTTTGGAATGAGAAAAGTGAAAAAATGAGGAGAAAAATGGATTTAAAGAGAAAAAGTGGTCGTTTTTCAACAGTCATGGCGGTAGTGGTTGTTATGCCCCGTAACCGATGTGGTCCCTAAAACCCAACTGCCCTGTTTCACCCCGTATCGCATAACAATCACGGCCGTTGCCTATACGCAGTGTTTTTGGTAGCGTACGCTATGTAGCGCATAGCGCACACTATGTGGGGTAGCTAAAACGCTACGTTGCGTACTCCTGTAGCATGTCTCACAGGTAGCATACACTATGGAGGGTGTAGTGTACGCTACGCATACTATAGCGTGTAGCGCTGGTAGCTTACGCAACCAGCAACTGTCATTTTTTAAGTTTGCTTTAAATTTTAGTCTGTGGGGTCTTTACTAAATGGTGGTGACTCACATACTTTACACGTGGAAACACTTTACATCAATCTGGACCGTCCAAATCGTGGTTTCTATAGTGCTGAATCTATATCCATAAGGTTACACCTATCGGACAATCTTAACCGTTTGATTATGGTCTTGGAGTGGTACGGTTGGAGAAACTTTAGGTCTAATAAATGATATTAGACTCATATGTTAAAAAAATGTTAAAAATAAAGCCTTTACGAATGGGTTTTTTCAAAACCCTATCTTCCCAGCGTGTTTGCTTCCAGCGCACCAAAAATTTGGGGATTTTGCATTTCCCGAAAGACAAATCCATTTGAATCAAAACTTTAGGGGTTTGGTCAGTTCTACCAGAGGATATTATGGCTGTATTTTCAGCGGCATTGGATCAAAGACGAAGGAGAAAATACGATTTCTCCAATTTGACGTCTGTGCGGCAGTGGGCCTTTCGATTTGATATTTTTTCTTGATTTTGAAGAAATTAAAGGTATGTTTTCTAGTATTAGCTTTGTTTTGTTATATTGTAATTTTGTTTTTTCATATTTGATTGCTTTTTTTTTTTCCATTTTATTTTTCTATGTTTGGGTGCCGTTTTTTCATTTTTTTTTTACTTTTATTCCATCTCAGATGTTATTTTTTCATTTTTATTCCATCTCATTTGCAGTTTTTTCATTTTTTTAAATTTTTTTATTCCTTCTAAGGTGCTGTTTTTTTTTTTTTTTTTTAATTTTTATTCAATCTCAGGTGTTGTTTTGGAGATTGTATGATCTTGTTGGTTTTTGTTCTTTTGTTAGTCTTCTATTAGACATCGTATGCCTTTTTCTTTAATTTTCTTTGCTATTTTTATATTTATTTATATTATTTATTCTATTTTAAATTATTTTAATTAAAAAATAGAAGTATCTTGTAGCTTACGCTACACGCTACAGAGGGCTGAACGCTACACTATATGCTACACACTATTTAAAACACTGCTTATACATATCGGCCCTTATGACCATATTGTAATGGATACGAAACAAATTTGGTACAATATTTAGTTGTAGGATCTTTCTAACTAAGTGCTGCTCCCGCATCAAATCTCGCTCCCGGTCCTACTTCCTACCTATTTATACTTGTTTACATTTTGAAAAAGATGCTTCCCTGCTCCCGCACCAGAATTTGTTGCCGTTTCATTTCATGCTTCGTGCAACTATAGTAAAATAGGCTTATGGTTTGGAAAAAGGTGCCAGGTCTGTATTAGAGTTGGTTCGAAAGATGGAATTTAGGTTTTAGTGGCTGTATGTAGGTTGTTGTTAGGTTTTGGATGTAGATTTCGACTATGGTTGGGGTTTATAGGTTGTAAAAGGATTAAGTTTTTGCAATGGAAACTAGGAATTGGATTTTATTTTATTTTTTGAATTAGGGTTTTGAGATCCAGGTCCTCTGAAGTTATGGCCCTTGATAGAGTGGAATGGTGGAAAAGGATTCATGTAGCCAACCCCAATTAGTTGGGATCAATGTTTTAAATAGCGGTAGCGTGTTGCATAGCGTTCAACCCTCTGTAGCGTGTAGCGTAAGCTACATGATACTTCTATTTTTTAATTTAAAAATAAGAAAAATATGATAATCAGTAAGAAAAAAGCAAAAAATATAAAAATGCCTGACAAATGATTCATTTTTTCAAGTATAAGCATGCTCAAGCAAGTTATTAATTATTATTTATCAAAAGCTAATTCACATATATAAAGTTATAAAAAAAATCAATAATCAAATAATTATCGCATCAACAACTTTCTAAGCAAACCACTTTAATTAATAATGTCTAATTGAAACCACAAGTGCCAACTCACAAGTATGAAAAGAAATAAAAATTCCAGAGGTTAAGAGGGGTTTTCGAAAACCCTCTATTGAAACCCTTTAACTTTTTAGTTTTAAAGGTTTTTTAGTGTGTGAATTTCACACCAACTTTAACAAAGGATCACCACCATTTTAAGTGAAAGTAAACATAGAAAGGTTTGGTTTTGATTTTACATTTTCAGTTTTTATTTTTTATTTTTATGTTATGACTTTTACACTATTTTTAAAAAACAATACTTAAAAAAAAAAAACTAAAAAATACATTTTTTTGAGAGATAATAAAAAAATACATTGCAGCGTATGCTACAAACGCTACACTGCCATGTAGCTGTAGCGTACGCTACGACCCTTGTAACTGTACGCTCTAGGGGATTTACGCTAGGGCTACGCTACGTAGCATATGCAACCGCTACGCTACGGATGCTATTTGAAACACTGGTTGGGATAAGGCATAGGTGATGATGATAATGAGATCCAGGTCCTCTGCTTGGGTTTTGGAATGCAAATGAAGGGCTGAGGTAGGTTTGAGAAGCTAATTGGTAATCGAATTAGGGTTTAGGTGTTTAGATAGACTAAAGTGTGTGGTTGGATCGTTAAAAAAAAAGTGTGTGGTTGGGATTCTCTCTCTGTTTTTTCTTTTTGAGTGATGGGTCAAGGCAGTTTTGACTTTTGGGGTTTGGTAAAGGGTTTGGAAAATTGGGCGAATATGAAAATGTAGGGTTTGGGATTTGGGGATTCTGAAAAGTTGGGTGAGTTGGGGTTTTGGGTTGAGGAGAATTATGGATTTAGCAAAATTAAGGTTTGGGTTTTGGGACTTGGGAAAAGAAGGTAGTAAAAGAAGGCAAAAGTCCTAGAAAACTACTTGCTTTGATACCAAAATGGATCATGCAAATTTATAATGGAAACTGTAGTGCTGTTGGCAATTTAGGTAACGCTGCTTTATACGGTTCTTTATGATATCTAGAACATTCTAGAGAAAATAGTTAAATATCTCTTTCCTACTGGACTTTCTGTTGGATCATGTGAAGTGGTCTATTCCTAAACCACTAAATAAAGGATGGCAAATAAACTAACTGAAGTAAAAGAATCCAAACTCCATTCTACTTCTCTATACATCAGCAGCATAGGCCTTGTTGTAGAACCGTGTGGGCTATTCATGCCGTATGCTGTACAGTTTACTGTACATGCAGTTGTAAACACAAGCTCTAGTTTGGACCTAGTTTGTACAATGGACTCGTAACATCTTCCAACTGGCTATTTGGGCTCTTCAATCTAAACGGGCCACTAAACAAATCAGATTGACCTTTTCAGGTTCACAAAATCAAGCAAATGGGACATTCTCTTAGTCAGGCAGCTCGTAGGACCCATTGGGGACCCTATTTGATGGCTAGGCATGTCCTGCATCAGGAGTCTATGCCCCTCTGTTGAAGATGGTCCAACATAGAGTAATTTGATTGGACATTGCCACCTGACAAAATGACTTCACTTCTGGAAGAGCAAATTACCCCAAATGAAAGCTCACCAAGACACCCAGTGAACCCCAATTATCAATGCCTAGAAGTAAAATTTGGAGGACAAATTTCCTCTTTTCATTGGCTTCCTATTTTTGTCACAGTCACTTTCAGTCACATGGACACCCTACAAACCATTATTAGTTCCTCAGGCTCAGAGGCCTCAGTTTTGTTGTCCCCCACATGTCTAAAGCAGTATGTGTAATTGTGTTCAAGTAAACCTGAAGTACTACTACTTGCTTCGCGATCTTACGGTTCCTTGTGCTTTTTTCCTTTTTTCTTTTCGTTTTTTGTAATTGTCACATTAAACAGTTTGCACAAAAGGAGGAATGGACTCATCTTTGTGACACTCTGGCTTCGAGACTAATGACTGTGGGTAACATGCTTGCTGCAACTCTCTGCTACATTTGTGCGGGTAATATTGACAAAACAGTAGAGATTTGGTCAATGAATCTGAAGTATGAGCAAGAAGGGAAAACCTATGTTGAACTTCTCCAGGTGATGTTTTATGGTCAGAATTCCATGAAAGAGCAATTCTTTCCACCTACAGAGTGACTGACAAGTATCATCTCTTTGTGTAGGGTTTAATGGAAAAAACTATCATCCTTGCTTTGGCAACTGGACAGAAGCAATTTAGCACATTTTTATCAAAGCTTGTTGAGAAATATGCTGAACTTCTCGCGGGCCAAGGGCTTCTAACAACTGCAATGGTGTACTTAAAACTTTTGGGATCAGAAGGAACTTCTCATGAGCTTGCAATCTTACGAGATCGAATTGCACTCTCTGTCCAAGGTGATAAATTGGTTTAGGTGCCATCCTTCATGCTATATATGATGATTGGAATGTAAAGTAATTTTTTTACATACTAAATTCATCTGCATTTTTTGGAATTGGTTGTCAGTTGTCCCAATGTGATTTTGATGTGGTGCTTTTTTCAGAGACAGAGGCACCACAGGTTGTGCCATCGGATAACACTCAACTGCAAACAGAACGTATTTATGGTGCAGATCAATCTGGTTTTAGTGTAGTTGGTGGCTCTCAACATTATTATCAGGTGCTTCTCTTCTAGCACGTGTTCTAAGATTGATATTTTCAGATTGTATTTCCTTTCTTAGCTCAAGGTTATGCTTCTCTGTGGATAATTGTATGTTCAAGTGAACATTTTCACATTCCTTTTTGTTCTTCTATAACAGGACAATATGCAACCGCAGCAGCATCAGAGTGTCCCCAGCAGTCCTTATGAGAGTTACCAACAATCTTTCAGTGCATCGTTTGGGGGAGGGCAGGGAGGATATCAACACATGCAGCCGAAACAACAGTTCCAAGAATACCCTGCTTCATCTTTTCAGCCAGCAGCATTCTCCCAAGCGTTTATCCCATCACAGCCATCTCAGGTTCCTCAGGTAATCTGAATTTCTGGGCTTGTTTCCATACAGAGTAAATGAACCATCCCCTGTTTTTTTCCAGAACCTTGTATACTGATTATCCTTACCTTATATGTTATTTTGGAATAACTTTTGGTACTGCATTGCAATTACTAAACTTAGATTGTTACAGTGTTTTAAATAGCTTATGCCATGTAGCATGTAGCTTACTCTATGTAGGCGTAGCTTATCCTTAGCACTACGTAACTCATGAAAGTAACTAAGTCACCTGTAGCCTTCACTCACGCTACATAGCTTACACTACAAGTTTTTTTTTTTTTTCTTCTTGTATTTTGTTTTCACTAAAACAAAAATCAACTAATGTTTTCAATGATTTGTGACATTTTTCAATAAAAACTAGATATTCTTTTCAGCGATTTTAATAAAATAGAAGTAATAGTACTGAATCAGTTTTGTTGCTCTTTCTCTATCTTCATAGTTAATCTTTGCTCTATTTTTTCCATTATTTTTTTGTGATTGGTTGCACTACATATCATGAAATTTCATTATTAGTGACCAAATTGGACTGACTAATAATGAAATTTCATGATATCTGGTGCAACCAAGTACAACCTTTATTAAAAATCTAGAAGTAGCATGTAGCTTATGCTTCATGCTATGTAGCTGCCTCATGCTTCAGAGTGAACGCTACCTACATGCTAAGGTATTCCATAATGGTAAATGGGTTACAACCATCACCGTTACCATTAGAATATGGGCCATAATGGCCGTTATGGACAATGTTGTTAAAATCGTTATCGTATCGCAAATCGTAGTAGGGGTTGAATCATATCGGATCGCAAATTGTATCGTAAATCTTAAGATTTTTTAAAAGTTTGAAAAAAGATAAAAAATATAAATAAATCAGTTAAAAAAAAAAAAACTCATCTTCCTTTTTCCATCAATGTGCACCAAGTAATACCATGTCATAATAGTGTTAAAGGATTCTTATTCCTTCATTTTTTTTTGTCTTTCATGAAATTTCCCTTTAAAAACCATACAAAGGTCCTTTAATAATTTACGTTCTTGTTACCTTTCTTGAATGTAGAATCACGGTGGAAAAGCGACCTTTGATACTGCAGATTGACAAAAGAAGATATTTTGATTTCTAAACATTCCATAATACATATCAGTCGTGCTGGTCATAACCATCCATAAAAACATTATAGGTAGTTCATACATCAATTTGGTGTTTCGACCAATTAAGAAATAAGAAATCACAAAAAAAAAAGAAAAGCTACATGATTTAATGTTGAAGAGAATATATATCATTTAATCTCTTATAAAAAACAAATAAAAATAAGTTACCTTCTCTAAAAAATTCTTAAAGCCCCCACGAATTTAAAAACAAAAAATGAAAGCCAAGTGAAGCTTAAAGTAAAAGAGAACAAGTATAATTTGAATCGTAAATCGGGATTTGAATCGTAAATCCTAGGATTTAAATCATAGAATCGTAGGATTCATATGAAAAGGGATTCAGGGTTGGGATTCAAATCGTTTTGCTTAAAATTCGACGAAAATCGTATATCGTAAATCGTAAATCGTAAATCGTAGGATTTTAACAACACTGGTTATGGATTTTTTTTTTTTTTTTTTTTTTTTTGGTGGAAAAAACCTATTTCGGCCTTGTACAGACCATTATGGGTCCGTTTTGTGTCGATTTTTTCCATAACAGCTGTTACAGCCATTATGACCCTACGATGCATAACGGTTACCACCGTTACCATTACATAATGGCCATTGCATAACTGTTTGCTATTTGCTATTTAAAACACTGGATTTTTGTCATGATATTTTGATCTTATTGGTTACTTAAGTCCAAACAAGTGTACAAGGCATAGATCTACACACTACTACATGTGCCAGGGTGTCAGACAAGTGGAGTTTCCTAACTGTCCAGCAGATAGGTCTGACCTTATGACATTCTTGTCTGAAAATCAGGCTGGTCCACTCATAAGGCAGGGTCCAAAATTAGAAACAGGTTGATGGCTTAGAAAAATTCAAATGGGTTTTCTTCAGCTGTACTTTTGTTTCATAGATTGTGGCCCACCTGATTAGTGGATGGATCTGATTCTTGGGCCAGAATCTACACAGTGGGTCCACACTGATAGATGGAATCGATCTCGTAGTTACGTGCCATGCTGGCACAAATAGTGGTATGTACATGAGCTGCCTTGTATATGTGTGTAGTTGTCACAATTCTCTGTTTCTGAAATAGGAAGGTTTACATTATTTGTTGTGTAAAAGTAACAAATGTTATAACACATTGAATATTTCTGACTGACTGACTCAGGAAGCCACCATATTAATAAATGGCGCCTTATTTATTTGTCATTGTTTTATTATGACACTAACCCTTGAGGTGTAACTTGAGGCAAGGTGCAACCCAGCATCTTGAACAATACAGCTTGTGGCATATGCTTAAAATGTGACACATGTAGGGCCTGTTTGGTTGTTGGAGGAATTCATTCCCCGGTTTGTATGTTTCCTGGGTATGCTAAAATTGGCCATGTATTTCTTGGGTAATCATTGAATTCTCTGTTTGATTGATGCACAGGGTTTTCTGGGGAAACCTGGGAAAAGTCTACAAGTCTGTTTGATTCCCCAGGTTTTTCATTTTTATCTGGGTAAAATTTTTTGTTGAAAAACTGGGAAATGGACTTCTTTAGGGATGTAAAAACTGACCAAAAAGTGCAAACTGAACTTGTTTTTTAAACCACAGAATTTCTAAGCTGAGAAAAAAAAGCAGCAACCAAACCCCCCCCCCCCTAAAAAGCAATGTTTTAAATAGTGAATAGTATGTCGCATGGGATTCACTCATCTACTTAAAGATTTTTAATCAAAATAATAGAAACATGTGATAAACGGTAAGAATAAAGATAAAAATAGCAACATAAAATATAACGAAAGATGTAGAAAATTATCCCTGATCTTTCAAGTGAAAGCACATCCAGAGCAAGGTATCATAAGCCAAACCTAGGCCAAGGTGTGCCGTTGCAGTAACGGTGGGCATAACGGTGCCCACTGTTACTGATATGGATATGGGCCGTATCGGCCGATACGGGGGCGTAACTTATGCCCCCTCTGTAGCGGTCAAATTTTTTTGGGTGTTAGAAAAAATCCGGAAAAATATCCAATAAATCCAGAAAAATGTAAATATTCCTAATATGCATTCATTTATAATTTTGAACATGTTTATAGCAGTGTAACAGTCCAATCTTTGGTGAGAATGTTATATCGGGCTGTCTGATGGATTTATGAACCTAATAACCTGGAATTGACTACAAGCCTTTCATATTTAATTTTCTAACTATATAATATCAATATATATTTATTATAAAGAATGTAATACCAAAACAGCTCATATTTACAGGTTCTACTATTATTTATAGTATTGGTATATTACATACCACATGAATCGCATACATTTCATTTCAATATACAAAGTCTAGGCCCTAGGGATTTTTGTGTCCTATTATGTAATTCATATACCTAACAATTTGATATCATTTTCTCCCATAGATATTAAGAAAAAATTCGGGTAAATAGTGTTGCTGATTTGGGGGACCATTGATGCCCCAAATCAGTCTCAAATTCATGCAATCTATTGGAACTTTTCCCGTTAATGGATTTGTGGACATTAATTGAACAATGAAGAATGAAAAATATCTAATAATCCCATTTCAAAAAATAAGTGTCTGCAAATTAATGGTGATAATTGTTCAAGTAATTTAATTTTGGAATTGTGATTTAGCAACAATGGTCCCAAAATTTAATTGGTTAATTTTGAGTTGATATATGCCTCATGTACAATTTTTTAGGACCATATACGTGGGGCCCACTTGATGTACGTATATATATCCATGTCATCCATCCATTTTGCCAACTCATTTTAGGGCATGGTCCAAAAAATGAGGCAGATCCAGATCTTAGGTGGACCACTAGTGGGTGAGGCAGGCCATCTCGATGTATTTGTATATCCATGCCGTCAATCTGTTTTGCCAACTCATTTTAAGGCATGGTCCAAAAATTCAGGTAGATAGAAATCTCAAGTGGACCAATTGTGAGTGACACCTTAAATGTGTGGCCCACCTCAATACATTTTTTGTATATCCATGCGGTCCATCCTTTTACCAACTCAATTTAGGGCATGGTCCCAAAAAATGAGCCAGATCCAAATATGACGTGGATCACACAATAGGGATTGAATTTCTGCCATTAAAAATTTATTGGACCAATTTATTTATTTATTATTAAGCTGTTATTTGTGTTCTCCCTTCATCCAGGTCTATGTAACCTTATCAACAGGTTCGATGGCAAATAGATATTATATTGGGCACTACAAAGTTTCTAATGGTGGGCATTCAATCCTTACTGTGTGGCCCACTTGAGATTTGGATCCCTTCATTTTAGGGACCATACCTTAAAATGAACAGGAAAAACTGATGAGCGGCATGGATATACGACACATAAATCAAGGTGGGCCCCACGCTGCGAAACAGTGCAAGTGCACTGTTTTGCGTATGCTGCAGTATTTAAAAAAAGGTACGTTGCTGTTTCACAGCCCTGTAGTCCATTTGTTTTTTCTAAACGAGCAAAGAGAGAGGGAACCAAATAGAGAGAGAGAGAGAGAGAGAGAGAGAGAGAGAGAGAGAGAGAGAGAGAGAGAGAGAGAACCGAAAAAGGAAAGAGGGAAAGAGAGGGAGAGAGAGAGAGAGGGCCTCACCACGTGAAGAAAGAAGAAGAAGAAGAAGAGCAGCAGCTCTTGCTGCCACCGCCGCAACAACGCGGCAACAGCTATAGCAGCCCAAGAAGAAAAAGAAGAAGAAGTGGAAATGAAAGGTATGTTGTTTTTTTTTTTTTTTTTTCTTTTTTCTTTTTCCTCCTTTTTCTTTAGGGTTTTTATGCGTAGCAATTGTTACGGGGCAGTAATGGCCGTTATGCCCTGTAACAGCCGTTACAGATCCAAAAACAGGGGGGTCACCGTTTCGGGGGCGTAACAGTGTCGGTCGTTACCGTTATGGTACATAACCGATTTGGGAGACCTTAACCCAGACATATTGCAAGCCAAAGAACAGTTTCATCAATAAGTTTTTAAGCCAAGTATTACTAAATTACTGTAGCAAAAGCTCCTGTTGGAGGATGAGGTCTAGATTTCTGTCTGGAGGTGGAGATCGATAAGGTCCTCATTGTTGCGGCGATTTTTAGGGATGGGCTGATGGAAAGTCTATACAGGTGGGTGAGAAGTCACAGTTTGGTTGGGAAGAGGCGCGATTTAAGGGGCTGTCCCCAGAACTTTGATTTTCGAAAGGTTTTCGGATGGTGGGTTCTTAGGGAGGTGGTTACAGTGGACCGGGTAGTGGAAGAGGGAGCAGAGGTAAGGTGGGTGAGGATGTGTGTTAGAAGGAAGAAGGCAATCCCATCTTTGGAGAGGATTATCATTGTAGTTGGGGAAGTTTCAGTGGTTGTTAGTGGGGTTAAGGAGGAGGGAGCTACGAGGGCGGTCAACAATGGCGAATGGGCAGTTTTGGGTTCTGAAGCTTCTTGGGAGGATGGAGTACCCTTCCTATCCTCCGGCAGAGCACTAGATGGCCACAAGGACGGAGGCATCATGTCATTTTCTTGTCAAGTGTCAGGTGGCGGATGACTGAGGCGGTGGGGCCACATGGGTTGGAGGATGATGGTGCTAGAAAGGTGGTAGGAGATGGCGCCTTGACAGCTAAGAGGGGAAGTAAGGAAGGGACACTTGAGTCCAAATTTACCAATTTGGGTACGTGGCTGGCGCTAAAGAGATGGCTCAGGAGATCGAGTCTACGACTCGGGAGACACATGTAGGCTTGAAAGGGGGATTGGCGTTATTAGGATTAGGTGTGGAGGACACGCATCTCAGTGAGATGTTGGTGTGCGCTTGGTTGGTGGACGTGCATCTCAGTGAGAGGGTGTCTTATGATGGGTCCGATATTTTGGTTCGCACAAGTGTGGTTGGTGAGGAGAGGGCTTTGCATGTGCTCTAGTGCATGTGTTTGGAGACACGTATGGTCTCAACTCATCGTTGTTGCATGTGTGTAGATCTTTTTACATTGGAAAGGGTAGAAGGGGGAGATCAATGTCCAAATGAAAATTTTGAGTTGGAATATTAGGGTTTAGGGTGCAAGGAGAAAAGGGGGTAGATCAGGGATGTTTTCAGAAGGGCGAAAGCCCTAGTAATAACATTTTAGGAAACCAAAGTCCAGAACTTCAATAGGAGGTCGTTGGATTACCCATGGGCTGTTAAATCAAAAGACTAGGTGGCTAAAGATGCGATAGGGTCTTCAGGGTGAATCATGGTGGCTTGGGACACTAGCTTTTGGTCGAAAGATGTTGAAAGGGGTTTCCAATGGTGATTAGTGGATGTTCACATTGGCCTATGGGCTAAACTTGGCAGCAAGAAGGCAAGAATTCAAGGTAGAATTAAGCGAAGGGAAGGATTTTGGGTAGAATTAAGCGAAGGGAATAATTTTGGGTAGAATTAAGCGAAGGGAAGAATTTTGGGTGGAATCAAGCACGACTCGAGCTAGGGCTAGTTGTCCTTGGTGTGTAGGTGGTGATTTTAATGTCACAAGGTTCACGTTTGAGAAGTCAACAGAGGGTGCCATCACCCGTAGTCTGAGAGAGTTTTCAAATTGGGTGGACTCGCATGACTATTCGATCTTTCGATGGGAGTGGGAAGTACACTTGGTTAAATGATCAAGATCAGGCGACGATGTCAAGGATTGATAGATTCCTATTCTTGGTAGAGTGGGTGGAAAAATTCTTACTAGTCTCTCAATGTGGGCTACTGAAGTCGGTTTCAGGTTATTGCCCTATCCTTTGGAAATTGAGGAAGAGAATTAGGGCTCGAAGCCATTTAGGTTCGAGCTTATGTGGTTAGAGGGGAGGGTTTCTCCAAATTGGTGAAAGACTGATGGGGTTCTTTATGTGGAGGGTAGGCATGAGTGATTAAATGGAAGTTATGCTGGAAATTGAAGCTCAAAAGGAAAAAAAAAATAAAAGTAAAAAACTGGAAGAGGGTAGTACTGGGAAAAGGGAGATTGAAGTTGAAAACATCATTAGCTCTCAACATAAAGGCAGAAGAGACAAAACTGTCGAAGGAGGAGAAAAACTTATTTAGGAAGCTTGCGAAAGACTATTATTGCCGTCTTATGGAAGAAGAGATCAAATAGAGGCAATGCTCGTGAGCTACTTGGTTAAAAGAGGGTGATAACAATGCAAGGTTTTTTCATAGTACTGCGAGTGCTTGTACCAAATGCAACAAGATAAATAACATTGTTGTGGAGGGTATAGGATAGATGAGAAAGACATCATATGTAAAAAGCGGTGGTTTGATTCTATAGAGAGTTGACGTCAGCAGGAGGATGGAGGCGACAAAAGTTGGATAAAACTTTCTTTCAAGAGTCTGTCAAGGGAAGAACCAAATTCGCTAGAGAAACCTTTTTTCTGAAGATGAAGCGAAGGTTGTGGTGAATTCATTGGGTAAGGGACAAAGCACCTAGCCTAGATGGATTCCCCTTGGCGTTCTTAGGTTTTTTTTTTGCGAAGTTGTGAAAGGGAACGTGTTAAGTTTCATGTTGGAATTCTTTGAGAGGGGTCGACCATCGGCAGGACTTGAGGCATCCTTTATTGCTATCATTCCAAAGGTAACAAGTATGGAGATCCTAAGGGATTTTAGATCTATTAGCTTGATAGGTGGGCCATATAAAGATTCTTGCCAAAGTTTTAACTTCCAGAGTCCGAGTAGTTTTGGCAAGTGTCATATAGAAGAGTCAAGGACCTTTTGTAATAGGATGATAAATTTTGGATGGTGCACTTGTAACCGTTGAGTGCGTATATTTGGACCTTGGATTAGTCATCTTCAGTATGTGGATGATACGCTACATTTCTGTGATGTGGATGTAGTCTTGGTAGATAACCTTTGGAAAATCACCGTTTGTTTTGAAGCTGCCTCAAGTTTGAAAATTAAAATTGCTAATCTGAGATGTTGGGAATTCAAGTTTGTGGGGAACATTTGTGTTGTCTCACAAACTTTCTTGGGTGCAAGATGGGTCTTTTCCTCCGAAGTATCTTGGGTTGCCTCCTTTGTATTAGGAAGGCAGCTAAGCATCTTTAGGATATGGCAATCAAAAGGATCGAGAGAAACCTAGCAAGTTGGAAATTTAGGTAGTTATCCTTGGGAGGGCGTTTAACTCTAATTACGGTGGTCTTCTCCAATATGCCCCATATACTTCATGTCTCTCTTCAAATATCCCATGTTGTTGTTGGATAGGCTTGAGAAGTTGAGAAGAGATTTCTTTTGGAAATGTGTTAAAGATGGTAAGAAGTTTCACCTTCTCCAATGGGAAGAGGTTTGTAGGCCGATAGAGGCTGGGGGTGCCAATCTTAAAAGTTTGGGTGATATGAACCTTGTCCTTCTCTGTAAGTGGATTGGGAGATTTAGTTCCGAGATGGATAGGTTGTGGAGGGAGGTGATAGCTAACAAGTATGGTGTGTAGGGGGTGAGTGGTTTGTGAAGAGATCTTCTTTATATAGAGCTTAAAACATTTGGAAGGCGGTTGCGGTGATCAAACATTTGGTTCATAGGGATATTACTTTCTCGTTCAGCAATGGGATTCACATCTAGTTTTGGGAGGATGTTTGGTGTGGTAATAGTGCGCTTTAAGATTTATTTTCTAGAGTGGCTTGTCTTGCTCTCTATCGCTTCCTTTTGGTGGCGGATTGCTATTCTGTTTGTGGTGGCCACATGGTTTGGAATCCTTCTTGCCATAGGAATATGACGGATAGGAGATTATTGTATTTGTTGGGTTATTGGATCATTTGAAGGATATAATTCCTTCTTCTTAAGGAGATTCGTTGCTTTGGTTGGCTCATTGTTATGGTAAATTCTCTGTCTGCTTGCTCTTTGGGTGGATTAGTTTGCTGCATTGAGTCTTTGGTTCACCACATCCCTATCACCATTGGTTCTACGGAGCCCTCTCTCGTGTTGAGGTTTTTGTTTGGCTAGTGGGTTGGAAGAGGGTTCTCATAGTTGACAATCTTCAAGGGATATCTCTAGTTCTTCCAAACTTCTGTCTTTTGTGTATGGAAGATATGGAGTCGATCAACCACCTTTTACTTCACTTTCCGTTTGCTTGGAAAGTTTGGGATCATTTTTTGTGTGTTCTTAATACTGACTAGGTAATGCTGAAGTCAGTGGATGACTTTTTGTGGGCATGGCATATGGGTGAAGTTGGCAAGGCTGGAAAAGCAAAGTGGAGGTTTGATTATTATGGCTGTGTTTAGGGTAATATATGGGTTGCTAGGAGTTGATGTTGCTTTCGAAATGAGAGGGGTGGGTGTTGAGGAGGTCATTAAGAAAGTTATAATTTTATTACTATTATTATTTTTTTAATGTCTTGAGTTGGGCCGTTTATGTAAAAGCTATCAAGATTGCTATTCTTTTTGTCTAGGATGGTTTGCTTGAGTTGTATTCTTTTCTCGCTTTTGCGAGCTTCTTAATAAATTTGTTGTTATCTCTAAAAAAAATCGAGATGCAAGGATGGGTGAAAGGTATTATTTGGAAGTTGGATATCAAGAAGGCTTTTGACTATGTGGAATAAGACTTCTTAGATTACATCTTGGGCTGGATTGAGTGTAGGTGAAAATGGAGGGAGTGGATGAGGGAGTGTTGTAAGTTTGACAAGATTCTCAGTTCTAATTAATGGGTTTACGAAAGGCTTCTTTAATTGAGGGGTATCAGGCAAAGCGATCTGCTCTCACCCGTTCTTTTTGTGGCCGAAGTGGAAGCCTTTAGCAGAATGTTGGATCGTGGGTGGGGGGTTGGTCCTTTTTTGTGGGTTCAGTGTAGGAAAGTCAAAGCCCCCTGATTTTCCATCTTCAGTTCATTGGCCATATGATTATGTTTTGTGATGCTAACGCCATCATGTTGGATAAGCTTTGAAGTAGTGTCGGGGTTGAAAGTCAATATCGCTAAGAGCGAGATGTTGGGTGTTCACATATCCAAAGTGGAGGTTGAGCAGTTGGCAAGAATCTTTGATTGCGTGGCAGGCTTCTTTCCCTCTACTTTGGTCTACGTCTATGCATTAGGAAGTCGGTTAAACATCTGTGGGACATAGTAGTGAAGAGATTTTGGAGCAAATTATTTACGTGGAAGAGTCAGTACTTGTCTCTTGATGGCCGAATGAGAAGCCCTGTCGAACTTACCAATGTACTTCATGTCCTCATTTCAATGCCCAAAGTCAATGTTAGTCAGGTTGGAGAGGTTGAGGTGGGAGGGTTATGGCAGGGGTCAAAAGAGAAGAAAAAATTCCATATGCACTGTTAAGGATGGGGGGAGGTGTGTAAATTGTATGAAGGAGCTGGCATAAGGGATCTGGAGCGGATGAATCTTGCACTGTTAAGGAAGTGGTGGAGGTTTGAGATGCAAAAAGGTGCCCTTTGGAGGGAGACCATTGTTGATGAGTATGGATGTCAGGTTAAGAGGGTGGAGTGTATTAGGGATTGCTCACTATATAGAGCATCGAATATATAGAGCATAAAAAAGGTGCCCTTTGGAAAGGGGATTATTTGGTGAAATCCAAGTTTTTGAAGGGGTTAGGTTTTCTCTTGGTAATGGGGAGGAAATCCGCTTTTAGGAGGACATGTGGGTTGGCGAATGTTCCTTACAAGCTGCATTTCTGCAATTGGCCTGCCTTTCCATGGAATGCAATAACAAGGTTGCTTGATGCTTCGCTTATTGCAGGGAATCAGTTGTTTGGTCTCTCCCTTGTTGCAGGTTCCTTCTTGATGACAAGGTGGAGTTTGTATCGTTATTGGATCGTATCCAGTTGTTTCGCCCTGTGAGAGGGAAACAAGATAGGATGGTCCGACGGATGAAGAAATCAGGGCGTTCTGTGGTTCGCTCCTTCTGCCATGCACTTCAAGCTTAAAGCAAGGATGGCAAGCCCGAGAAGATGCAACATGCATGGTCTTACAGAGCTCCCTTGAAAGTTGCGACCTTCAAATGGTTAGTTGGAAGGGTGAGGGTCCTAACAATGGACAACCTTCAGAAATCGTTGATGGTGATCCCTAACATCTGTATTATTTGTATTACATGTGCTGAATTGGTCAATCATCTTTTGGTACGTTGCTAGTTTGCACGCTTTGTGTGAAACGGCTTCCTTTGGAGCTTTAATATAGCTTGGATGATGCCAAGTTCTGTTGGCGGGGTCTTCATGGCTTGACATGGAATTGGTCTTCAAAAGCAAGGGATTTTTGGAGACTATTTGTTGGCTGGCCTTTGTGTGATATGGGGAGAAGAAATGGGAGGTGCTTTTGAAATGAGATCAATATAGAGGAGCGAGTCATTAGGAGGCGATGTTATATGTCATGGAATGGGCTTCTTGTTGATGTGGGTTGAAAGATCATAATTTTTCCTTTCTAGGGTTGTAATTTTCCTCTTTTGTGCTATAGTGTTTGCACCATCTCGGTGCACTCTTTATAAAAAATTTGTTACCTTTCAAAATAGAAAAAAAAAAGAAAAGAAAAAAAGCCAACAATAGAAAAGATCACAACAAGTATACAAGTGAGCAAATATAGACGGTTGCGTTCTGAAGTTTTGGAGAAAAGAAAAGAAATACCACTTAATTAGTAAACGTGTAAAGTTATGAAACTGCCTATGTGGGACCCGCTATGTTGTTTAATTTTGTTGGAGCCATCCAACTTTGCACATAAAAAGTGAGCCTCACCATTATGATGGGATGCCCCAAGCATTAGGCCCAAGGTGTTCCATATGAGTAATGGTAGTGGCCATAACGGTTACCACTGTTACTGATACGGTGTATTTGTGTAACGGCCGATACAAAGGCGTAATGGTCGTTACACCCTTGTATTGGTTGATTGTTTTTACTTGAAAATATTTGGAAAGATATCTAGAAAATCCAAAAAAAAAAAAAAGTAAATATTCCAAATATGCATTCATTTTTTTTTGTTTTTTACACGTTTATAGTAGTGTAACGGTCTACTCTTTGGTGAGAATGTTGTATCTGGTTGTTTGATGAATTGATGAACCTAACAGTCTGGAATTGGCTGCAAAACTCCTAGATTTAGTTTTATAACCATCTAAGTATCAATGATGAATATATTAGAATGAATGTAATACCAAAATACCTCACATTTGCAATTGTTTGCTATCATTTACAGTAATTTAGTGTATATTACATGCCCGAGGACTTGTGTACAGTACAATGTACATTCCATTTCAAGTTTTCAACATACTAGATACTTTTGTGTGCCATCCTGTGATTCCTGTCCAGTCATCCTCGAGAAAAAAATAGTATTGTTTGATTAACTTCCCTGCAACTTGATCATGGATATCTTGATGTTGTCAAGGGAGTTCTTTTAAGCACAAGTTTGGTAATGTCAAGCGTGTGCTTGCTTGGTGAATGTGTAGGTGTAGAAATACGTACCTTAAATGTTAATAATATTTAAGAAAATATACTTTCCTTAATAAAAACTCATTAGTTAGCCACCCCACCAAAATGAAAATCTTCTTTGTTGTGGTTGCTTGACCTCCATGTCCTCATCATTATCTGTTTATGACCGTGGAATATATACCACATATCCATAATATTTATACTGGAGGGAAGACTAGGTCAACAAAACCTGAGGATGACTGATCCTGACTGGGGAATGACCCCAGTCCCGAGTAAGAATATCCACTTGCCCCAGACAAATAGCCTTACTATTGCTCGTACTTGTATTGCTGAGAGTGAGACTGTGAAGACGAAGAACTTGGATTTGGATATGGATATCTGTATCCATATGGAACATGTGGATCATGAGGACTACTCTAGCACGAATATGGTGTAATATAGCATGTGGATCATGAGGACTACTCTAGCACGAATATGGTGTAATAGGCTATGTATATTGCCATTATGGTGTAATAGGCTTTGTATATTGTCATTGGTTGTATTTGTATAAATATAATGTGCATGACTGTAAGCCTGCTGATGTCCCGGTGCTCCATTAGTGCAAGCCTCCTCATGATGTTCCTTCCACTTTGGCTGGCTGTGTCATGACTCAATAAACTCGTAAGTCCAACCTTATCATACCTCGTAAATGCTAATCAACCTCACGATTTGTAGATTGCCATATGCTGCGCTGAGCAACACCAGAAGGGGGACCAACAACATGTGCATCGCCACCACCACTGCCACGATCATTCGTCTTGGTATCACTGTCATTGCTGCTCGTACTCTTCTGCTAGGCTGGACTCTGGATGAAATATTTCTCTATGTGGGTCTAAGACAATTGCCTGGCTCTTTTGCTTTGCTGCGCCTACCATTAGGCTATCAACTTCCAATTTTTCACTGTCCTCTACCAGTTTTTCCTCCAACCAAGGCAGAAGCAGGTCCTCATCATAATTGTTGTTCAAATTTATTGGATAGTAGTCGGTGTCACCCTTGGCCATATTGCTCTTCCTATGTTGACGCGTTCTTAGCCTCATGTTGTAGTGTATGTAGATGAGTTGATCCAACGTCCTAATCTGCAATCTATTCCTATTCTTTAAATGGGCAAGTGTAAAACAACTCCAGTTCCTCTCTCAACCAAAAGAAGTTGTCTAACTCAAAACTTACTACAATTTTTTTTAGAGCCTTTGCAGTCTCTCCAACATTCATCTAGTTGTAACCTAAGAACTGCATGTTGTGCAAGAGCATCTCCGAAGCTACCCCCGCGGTTTCCAAATGTATCAAATTCATTTAATGCCCTTATTTACACATATAAGTTAAGCTCTAAAATCTTTATCACATCTTTAGCCCGACATGAACCTCATTATCCTCAACATAATTATTGGGCATATCTTTACGTCAGATTTAGATAATAATCTGTTGCATGAAGATTGTGGTGGAGTTGTTGTGTTCATCTTTTGTCAATCACCTTTTAATCGGTAATGCAATTTTGACAATCATGACGAATTGCCATCTTAGCCTTATCCATGGTATTGTAGAGGAAGCCCATGGTAGGTGCTTCGTTGGTTTCAACAAAACGGAGTGCCTTCATTAGTGGCTTCATCACCTAAAGGATATTTGCGACCTTCTTCCAATATTTGTTGTCCCTTATGGTCTTGACAACTTCGATCGTTGTCCATGATGTCTTCTTCCCATGTTTCGTGTTGAGCCAACTCTTCCTGATGCTGGTATAAACTCTTCCCGATGCTGGTATAAACTCTTGAGGGCTATAAGGTTCATTAACAAATCTAGTCGCTGCAGGCCTAAGTAGCTCTCTCCCCTTCGTGAACCTCATTATGGCAATTACTTGATTTTGGTTGTAAATGAACGACATTCACTTCTGTTGCCCTTTTGACCAATGTTGCAACACTTCTTCTTCACAATATCTTGCAATATGAGATCAATATAATGTGTAGCACATAGTAACCAAAATATATGTGGTCTCTTAAGCATCAGCATCTTTCGTGCAGTCTTATATGTTGCTTCATTATCAATTATAAGTTGCACCGCATTCCCCTCTCTAAACTCATCTACCATTTTATCCAATAGGGAGAGAATATAATCAACATTTTTTTGTCTCATTTGATGCATCGATTGACTTATGGAACACCGTTCAAGTGGCAGTATGCTATGAAGTTGATCATGTTGCGTTAGGTTGGGCCAATCTAGCCATTGCACATAATCATGCATCGTTTGGCCTGCCCTACGAGTCTAAAGATAGCCACGTATGCCTTCACATTCACATACTCTGCATCAAGGTGTTCCATAACGGTAACGGTGGCCGTAACGGCCACCACCGTTACCGTTACGATACGGGCCGTAACGGCCGTTACGGACCCCGTATCGGCCGATACGGCCCCTTTTTATTTTCTGAAGAAAACAGTTACATGACCGTTACGGGACCGTTACATGACTGTTACGGGACCGTTACGGGGCTGTAACGGTCCCGTAACGGCCGTTACGGGGCTGTTACAGCCTATTTTTTCTGTAACGGCCGTTACGGCCGTTACGACCCCGTAACGCGTAACGGCCACCACCGTTTCCTTTACGTATCGGCCGATACGGCCGTATCGTAACCGTTTTTGGGATACCTTGCTCTGCATTTGTCCATTTCTCCCTAATCTCCTTTGCTGTGGGTGCCTTAATTTCTTCGCTGCTTCTGCTACTGCATCTATTACCACTTGCCAATATGGGGAGTTGGCCGCATTTGGAGATATGTTGGCATGTATAAATAACTTAGCTGCTGCCCTACTCAACTTCTCAATGGCAGTTCTACTCCACATTTGTTTGATCTTCTTTTGTTTACTTGACTCCTTCCTAAACAGGATGGATCACATGAGGGTCTCTTGGGCTCCACATTCACATCCATGGTGGCATCACGGGAAGTTGTCTCCCATCGTCTGCCAAACATACGCCGTAATCCACTAAGCCTATATATGCTGACATTTTTCATCTTCACGAGAAGTGCGCACGCTATCTCCTAGCCATAGTCCCTCTTGATCTAGATCATCATCAGATTCAACATTCTCCTTATCAAGAAGGCCCATATAACCAAGACCAAACACCTCCTGTTGAGCTGCTTCTAGAACTTCACTTTTCTTCTTCTTCATAACAACTCGTTTACCCTTTGACTCATCCAAACTTTGTTGCATCAAGATCATTATCTCTTTTGACACTTGGGTACACCCGTGACTTGGTCCTTTCGGTGTGCTGAATGTTATTTAAATCGTGTGATTTAATTTGGTGAGTCAACATGGGTTGTCGAGAGTGGTTTCAGATCATCATCCCATTGTTTTTGGAGTCCTCGAAGAAAATTGGGGCCTTAGACCTTTTAGATTTGAGGTGGCATAGTTGGAAGTAGAAGGTTTCGAGCAGCTTATGACAGACTGGTGGGTCTCTTTCTTGGTGGAGGGATATGTTGGGTTCAGGTTATTTAGAAAGCTAAAGCTTTTGAAGGAGAAGCTCAAATCTTGGAAGAAGGATTTCCTTGGGACGAGAGAGGCCGAATTATCTTTGTCGTATGTGCAGAAGGTCAAAGATGAGGAGATTAAATGGCGTCAGAGATCAAGGGTTGTGTGGCTCAAGGAGGGGGACAAGAACATCCGATTCTTCCTTAGTATAGCTAGTGCATGGGCTTGCCGTAATAGAATTTCTAGTCTGTTGATTGACGACACTCTTAACTTTAGACAAGCAGTTAATTTGTGATTTTATTACCTCTTATTATAGTGATCTTCTGTTCGAAGATAAATGGATAAGGCCAAGGCTCGACAATCCCCATTTTGACATGCTTTCTGTTGAAGAAGACTTGTCGCTCGAAAAGTCGATCCTGGAGGAAGAAGTGTGTGCGGCTTTATGGTCTATGTGTGGAGACAAAGCCCTGGAGCCTGATGGTTTTCCGATTCTTTTCTTCTAGAGATTGTGGCACATTGTTAAGAAGGAAGTCATGGAGTTCATTGTGGAATTCTTCGAGAGGGGTTGCTTATCTGCAGAGCTTGGGGCTTCGTTAGTGTTCTGCTTCCCAAGGTGGAAGGGACTGAGCAACTTAAAAGATTTTAGGCCGATTAGCCTCATTGGAGCTCCTTACAAGATTCTTGCTACTAGGTTAAGGAGGTGCTCCCTAAAGTGATATAAGAAAATCAAGGCGCTTTTGTGGCAGGAAGGCAAAAGTCCTGGACAGTGCATGATGGCTCACGAATGCATTGATTCTAGGCACAAAGAGAAGAAGAGTGGGCTAGTTTTGCAAGCTTGATATTGAAAAGGCCTATGATCAAGTGGATTGGGATTTTTTGGATTAAATGCTCGAAATAATGAGAGCCTGTAGTCAGAATGCAGGGGTGGATCAAATCTGTGTCCAATCTCCTTCCTATTCTATATTATCATGGTCCCCTAAGGTTTTTTTTTAAATCTTCAGAGGAATGAGGCAAGGAGATCCATTATCTCCATAATTCATTTGTTGTTATTTGGCAAAGCCCTTCGTGCGATGCTTCGTAATGGCACATTTTAATGGTTTGCTTTGTGGTTTCAAGACTTCAAGGGATTGGGCCACAAATCCACTCATCTGCAGTATGTGGACACATTTCTTTTTTGTGAGGCAAAGGCAAATGTAGTTGATAATCTTCACAAATTAACAGTGTGCTTCAAGGCGGTGTCAGGTTGAAGATGAATGTTGCAAAATCAGAATTGTTGGGCATCAATGTAAAAGAAGATGAGCTACAGAGTCTAGCTGCCATTTTTGGGTGTAAGATTGGGTCTTTTCCTTCTACGTAACTTAGGTTGCCGTTATGCATTGGGAAGCCAACGACTCATCTTTGAGACAGGGTGATAAAGAGGATCGAGAGGAGGTTGGCCTGTTGGCAATGGCAGTATATTTCTTTTCTTTGGGAGGTCCTGTAACCGTCATCAAGTCGGTTTTCTCCAACATGCACATTTACTTTCTCTTTTCAAGTGTCCTACATCAGTGCTTTTTAGACTTGAAAAGTTAAGGTGCGATTTTTTGTGGAAGGGCGCAAGTGAAGGAAAAAAGTTTCATCTTCTTGATTGGGATGAAGCTTGCAGGTCTATTAGAGATGGAGTGGTAAGAATTAGACTTTGCGAGCTATGAACACCGCATTGCTTGGAAAGTGAATTTGGAGATTTGATATGGAAGAGGGCAGACTTTGGAGAGAGATGGTGGTTGCTAAGTATGGTACTCATGATGGTTTGTGAGTTCTTCTTCTTTATAGGGCCTTAGCTATGTGGAAAGCAATTGCGGCTATTGAGCACTTTGTTCGAAAGGGTATATCATTTGTGGTTGGAAATGGGCTTCACACTCGCTTCTGGGTTGATGTTTGGTGCAGGGACTCGGTGTTGCAAGTTTTTTCCTAGCATTGCTCTCCTTGCTCCCGATCGCTTCATTGCAGTGGCGAATTGTTTCTCTATTGTTCATAGGTCGATAGTCTGGGCCCCTCCATGTAGGAGGAAATCTCATGGAAGCAGAAATTGGGGAGTATGCTAGCCTTTTGGATGTCTTCCGAATGCCAAGATTGATGTTCGGAGGTCGATTCCTTTGTGGGTTGTGAGCCCTGCATGAAACTTTTCCATTAAATCTCTTTTTGATTTGATTACGAAGCCTTCGAGCCGTCGCCTTTCTCATCCGTTCCATCATTGTTTCTATGGGGCTCCCCCTTGTGTTGTTGTCTTCCTGTGTTTAGCTTCTCGACAAAGGATTCTAACTATGGACAATTTACAAAATCGGCCATGATCCTTCCTACTATTTGCCTAATGTGTATGGCTAGGGAGGAGTTTATGGACCATCTGTTCTTCCATTGCGCCTTTGCCAGTAAAGTGTGTAGTCACTTCCTAATGATGTTCCAAATGGTTTGGGTGATGCCGACTTTGGCGGGAGATCTTTTGTGGGCCTGACATAGTGGAGGAGCTAGGAAAGTGACTTGGCGGCTGCTTATCATGGCAGTTTTTTGGGCCAAAAATGGTTGTTGCTTCAGGAATATTCCTGTAACGGTGAAAGAGGTCATTTCTAGAGTGCAAGCCCTTTTATAGGAGTGGGCCTTGTATGTATAGGCTATGCTAGCGTTTTTTTCCACCTTTGTGGTTTTGGGTGTTATATTCTTTGCTTTTTTTTTTTTTTTTTGCAAGCTTTCTTAATAAAGTGATTGTTATCTTTCAAAAAAAAAAAAAAAAAAAAAATCTAGCATACCATATTGAAATTCGAATAAGAAAAGAGAAAATAATGCGACGACTATGAATTTGAGAAGCACTTGAGAACTTTAATTTAGTTCCCATCTTTAGACCATGAGGTGTGGCAGAAGTAGCTCACAAAATTAACATCACGATCAGATACAATTGTTTTGGGAACACCATGTAGACGAACCACCTTTTTGAAGAAACATTGACAACGTGTAGGGCGTTTGATGTCTTCTTACAAGGAATAAAATGAGCCATCTTCGAGAACCTGTCAACCACAATGAAAGTAGAGTCTTAGCCACCTTGGGTAGTAGACCATCCCAAGATGAAATCCATGTTGATGTCTTCCTATGGAGCTTTGGCACATGTAGTGGAGTATAAAGACTAGTATTTTTCTTGCTACCTTTGCCTAGTTGTCACACTCGACATTGATGAACAATGATTCTGACATCCATCTTAAAACTCGATCAATAGAAACAATCCTTGACTAGGGCTTTTTTTTGTCGATATGAGAGAGTCCACCAATGCCACTTGGATCAAGCTCTCACGATGAACTTTTAATAAGGCACGACCTTATATCATCGAATGAGTACCTGTTGTGCAAGTTTTATCGTGGGTACTCGGTGCTTGAGCGGGTGGTGACTGTTGAAAATACCTTCTAAAAATTGTCATCTGTTGCATGACTTCTTTCAAGTTCCTTAAACCCTACAACAAGACTAATAAGGTAAACAATGGATGTGATTTTTGGCTTAGGGCATTAGCTAACTTATTTTCGATGCTAGCCCGATGTTTTAGGTTGAATGTGAACTCCTAAATATAAGCACTCCAATTAGCTTGTCTTGCATTCAACTTGTTCTGAGAACTCCTAATGAATGAAGTAATGACGCCAATGCTTTAACAGCCTGTACAATAGTGTAAAACTCCACGTAGTATTTGCTTCATTGAGTTTTTTACCGAAGTAGGCCACCAAATGTCCTTCCTAGCCGAGCACTCTTATGCCATTGTGGGATGCGTCATAGGTAACTTCGGACACCCTTTCAAAATCAGGCCTGTTTAATTTCCATTTACATGGTGTAAATACAAGCAAATGGGTAATTATTACTTACCATGTAATTTCTGTACCTTTTGACAATGACAGTTTTGTTTTTTGTGCACTAAAATCGAGGAAGGTACATATTTTTGTGGGGCCCACTGTGATACACGTGGCTTATCCACTCGTCCATCCATTTTGCAAGGTGATTTTAGGGCATAGACCCAAAATTGAGGCAAATCCAGAGCTTAAGTGGACCACGCCACATGAAATATTGGTTTGAGTATATACCATAAAAAATTGTTTATGATTACGATTTCCTATGGTGTGGGCCACTTTAGCTTCGGATATACCTCATTTTTGGGCTCATCCTCAAAAATTTTCTGGTAAAACAGATGGACGGCATGGATATGTCACAGAGATCACAATGGGCCCCACGAATGTATGGCTATCCTTTTTTGAACCTATGTACAAGGAGTAAATACTCTTCGTATCAAACAGAGGGAAGCGGTGATAATTACCTACTTGCATCCATTTACCTGCATTTACCCGGTGGAAATGAAAAACAAACACCCCCTAAGAGTTGGAGCTTTCGTCATTTTCACTTGATTTCCTGAAATGTCTTTATTGTTGCTTTAGTCCACTAAAATGGAATGGCCTTCGTGCATTTAGTAATGGGCCACATGATAGAATTGAAGTTCCAGATAAACCTTTGATAGAACGTTGCTATCCCATGAAAATTGTGAACCATGTGAATGTTTGTGGGAGTAGGCCAGTAAACAATGGCCCTTCTCTTTTCTAAATCAACCTTCATGTCTTTTGTTGAAACGATGAACCCCAGAAAGGCCATCCTGGAACTCATGAAGGTACATTTCTTCAAATCGATGTAAATTTTCTCGTGGTGAAATACTTTCATCACCTAGCAAAGATGGTCCAAATGATCTTCTCATGAATGGCTATAAATGAGGATATCGTTGATGTACTCGACGACACACTTACCTATAAATGGTCGTAGAATTTGCGTCATCACCCGCATGTACGTATGAGGTGCATTTGTTGAGCCAAAAGGCATAACTAGCCACTCGTATAATTCATCCTGTCTTAAAAGCGATTTTCTATTCATCTCTAGAATGAATTCTTACTTTTTGGTACTTGCTTCACAATCGATCTTCGAAAAGATTGCAAAATTTGCCATTATGTCCAGCTTAGGAAGGTTAAGTGTACGGTAGGGTATTGGCTGTTTATTAGTAGGATTTGGGATGACGAAAAAGTGATGGTTTAGGCAGTGTTCGATATATCGGTATTGTGTTACATATCGCATCCTGGGATACAGATACGTATTGGTTATCACACAGGATATGTCGTTTGTATCGGGTAATTTATCTCACTTTTTGGGAAACATGGGGAAACATTGAGAAATTGGTTGAATTTTTTAATGAAACTTCAGGGATTGTTAAAAAATACCTTTATACACACTTTTAAATCATAACATCTCAAAAAAGAAGTGCACATAATAGGTTTCGTTTGTATAGGGTCCTAAGCTATGCGATGTTTGATTGCACTAATGCAACTATATTCAAATTGAGTGCATAACATTTAGATTGTATGTGATGGTCGTTTCATCAAACACTCCTAAATACTTCGAAATTAGTTTCAACTGACTACTTGAAGGGAAATTTTATATATATATATATATATATATATATATATATATATATATATATATATATATATATAGATATAAATTTAATTAAAAATGATTTTAATTTTCCAAAAATTGACAAGGACTTAACAAATCTGTAGATCAACAATCATACATGCTTGATTTCATGTTGGAGTGCAACATTGCAAGCAATTTGGGAGAAATTGGGGAAATTTCGAATTTTTCTTAAATCGGACTACTTACACTCAAATTATGAAATTAGAGTGTATGTGATGATCATTTCATCAAATACTCTTAAATACTTTGAAATTAGTCTTAATTGACAGTTGTCTCAAGGAAAATTTCGAGAAAAAACATGGAGAACATGAAGAACCAATGGATATCGAAATCAAAGCTCTAACTCCATGATTTTTCATGCAAAACATGAAGAACCAATGAATTTGTAACTATCTGACATTGATTTAACATAATTTCAACAAAAAAAGGGAATCAGAAATTGAAAATGCTCACCGGATCAAACATGTGGGATATATCGGCACTACATGTGCATTTTGTATCGCATAGGTAGGATACAAGATATATCATGGGATATATTGGTCGATATTTAAAACATTGGGTTTAGGCGAACTGGAGATTATAATTAATATATGATCTGTGGTGGAAGGGTTGAATTAATAGGCTAGTTTAGGGAATTGTGGGTAGGTTTGGGATGAATATTGGGTCAAAAAATTGCGGAAACAAGATGGGGTAGAGAAAAAAAAAAAGTGAAAGAGAAAATCCCAAGAGCAGAACTTGCTCTGATACCAAATACAACTAGATCAAGGAAGAAGCTAATTGCAATAAGATTTAACATACCGGATTGAAGTCCGAATCATAATGAGTGCTAAAAATCTTCAACATAATCTATGGAATTTAAAAATACGATTCCTAGCTAGCCAAGATCTCCAAACTAGGAAAAATAATGTTTATTCCTAACATAGAATCTCTAAAATAAGAGAGCACTTTAAGCAAGAAAAATCTAAGCTTATTTATTTCCTAGCATGAGATATGAAAGAAAAGGAAATTAGAGATGGACTGAAAAAGGAAAATGGGCTTTTCTTGTGCACACATGTGGAGCGTGCATGTATGGGATGTGGGACAATTGCATCAGTGGGTACACCATAGAAAACAGTGGATTGCTCCCCCCAAACCTCCAATTTCACTTGGTGGCCCACATGATGGTTGGATTGATTGTGCTGAACAGTTTGGCTGCCATACACACACCAAAGGATACCTCACACAAATAAATGTTGTAGAACTAGCTTATGCTACAACATTGGAAAGGAGCCGGCCTACCAAAAAGGGGAATAGAAAAAAGAAAAAAAAGAAAAAGAAGGAAAACTGAATCTTCAAATCAAACAAAAAGCATAAAGGGGGGTTACGGACACAAACATGCATCTCTTCATCTGTAGAAAAGATTCAATCAAACAAAAAGTGAAAATTTTGAGCTATATAGCTGTATGGACGTGAAAGGGGAAAACTCTATATATCCTTTGTTTTGGCTGCAATTTCCCTGCAAATTTAGTTAAGTGATCTCTTTCTAGGTTTGAATTGAACATCTAAAATTTCATCTTGAACCATTTCGTTGGTTGAGAGAATTGAGCTGGAGTTTTTTCCGCCAGTGATGACTTGGTTGAATATTTGGCTCCAAAGAATTATGTTTTTATAAAGGCTAGGCTCATGTGTTAATTTTACACCATTTAGATAAAGCTTGTGGCTCCGCAACTGTACACTTGGCATAGCTGTATTCATGACTAGGATTTCTTGATCAGTGTGATATTACAGATATGCTCCATTCACAATGGGGCCCACAATTTGGATGGTTTGGACAGCTCTACATCATTGCGAGGATGAGTCATAACCATTTTAAAATTACTGCTGAACTAACATAAAAGCCCAGCCTTAAATACTTTGTTTTTTTAAGCTTGAAACAGAGAACATCATGTAGTGTATGCTACATATACTAAGCGCAAGCAGAAGCAAAATATGCTATTTGATATGCTGTGTAGCATGGAGGCTACATTATGCTATGTAGCATACGCTATATGCTACGTGGCATACACTACTTAAAACACTGCCGTAAATAAACTTCACAACTCGAAACATGCCTTAAAAATTGTGCCATTCACATTGCTCTCATTCTCTGTCTTTATATATGGTGATTAGAACTCCCCTATTGAAGTATTGACATAAATATTTTAATGTATTTAAAATGGAAAAGAAGTGAAACTGTTTATCTGTGGCACTTATGTATCTCCAATGAAAGAAAATTTGGACCTTCATTCTTTTCCAACTCAATTCCACCATGCCAACCAACCAAAATTGTCTAACTCTGATGACCAGTGAGCGGTGACATTTGGCAATCAGGGGTCAAATTATGATTGGTGATTGCAATTGAAGAGTTTTCCCTTTTTGTCATTTTCTTGTGTTATTGACAAAGATTTTCCTTTTATGGTAAAATGGTAAATTCTTTTTTTTGTTTCTTTCTTCTATTTTCCCACCTTAATTTCCTATGAATTTGTTCTTTTTAACTTCATCATGATCATCATCTAAGCCTTATCCCAACTAATTGGGGTCGGCTACACAAATCCTATTCTACCATTCCACTCTATCATGGACCATACTTTCAGTTAAACCATAAGTCATCGTCTTTTCTTGATACCTCCACCTACGTCCTTTTGGACCTTCCACTTGCCCATTTAGAGTCTTCAACTTGCTCCAACTCACTCCTAACTGGCACAGTTCTTGGTCGCCGCTGCGCATGACCAAACCATCTAAGCCTACTTTCCCTCATCTTATTACCTATTGGTGCTACTCATAAGTTCCCTTGAATATATTCATTTCTAATTCTATCCTTATCACACCATTCATCCATCCCAACATCCTCACTTCTGCATACTCATCCTATGAACAATTTGCATAATCATCCTATGAACACTTTGTTCCTTAACTTCCCAACATTCTGTTACATAAAGCATGGCTTATGCTTCACACATCTAGATTTATGCCCGACATTCCATCTAGTTAGGTCTATGACTGTGTCTCACCTCACTGATGGTCCAAATGCTTTGCCTCTGCCTTAAACTTAAATGGGGGTCATTGTTGAGGGTACAGTTTAATTGGATCTTTTGGGAAATCATAGACAACCAAATATCTTTGCTGTGGTCTGGTCATCAGTTAAAAATTAAGGACGTCACAATTTTATGGCAGTGTTCTTAAGCTATTACTCTTACGTTCAGTTTCCATTAGTTTCCTGATGCCATTCTGGGTCCACTTATGGTTGTTGATGATTCTTCCTGTATTTGAGATTGGATTATATTGATAAGTGCTGAACTATGGACACTAGCTTTCATGTGCGATGAGATGAGGGAACTGGTATGAAAGATAAACATCTTTCTTACCTCCACTAGAGATGAGGTTCATAAAGTGAAGGCTCTAGCACTGTCTGGGGTAGCTCATGATATGTTTGGCTTGCAAACTCTGATGTAGCCCCTGCCAGGGAGCCATAATTCTCTTTCTTCCTTGCTCTCCTTTAATAAACTGTCATTATCCCTGAGAAAGTCTCTTTTCATAAAAAGGACATCCTCACAACTTTAGGACCCTATAATGTTTTCTTTGCACAATGGACCATGCGTATATTATTCCCAGTTAGAATGTATACATTCATTGCTTCAACTAATTATATCATTTTGTTCTTTCAGACCAATTTTGCCCCTCTTCCTGTCACTACACAGACACCAGTTAGGTCATTTGTTCCTTCAACACCATATGCGCTGAGAAACGTGGAGCAATATCAGCAGCCTGCATTGGGTTCTCAGCCGTACCCTGTGTGTATTTTCTACCCTATTTGATGAACAATCAGTATTTTTGAAAATTCTTTGATTCTTTTACTATATTATCCAGTTCATGGGCTCAAACATTTGTCTCTTATTTTTGTTGCAGGGAATGTCTAACCCAGCATACCAAGCTGGGCCACTTGGATCTGCTTCACTTGGTGCTGGCCCGCCCCAAGTGGGTTCATTTCCAGGCCACAAATTGCCTCAAGTTGTGGCACCTACCCCCACGCCTCACAGTTTTATGCCGGTGACTAATCCAGGCTTTGCTCCAAGACCAGGCATGGGTTTGATGCAACCACCTAGTCCAACTCAGTCAACTCAAGTGCAATCTGTGGTCGCACCTTCAGCCCCACCACCTACGGTTCAAACAGCTGATACTTCAAATGTGCCTGGTAATCTCTAATTCTCAGATAGTGTATAAGTACTCTCTGGACTGGAAACTTTTCTATGTTTTAAGCTAACCCAAAGTAACAGTTTGCATAGTCCGATACCTCAACATGTGTTTAGGAAAGGTTCTGGGTGATGACACCATATAATCTATAGATGGAGATCTTTCAAATGGTACCAACATCTACGAAAGCAGATGAACATTGGCACTACCGCTATTGATGTTCAATTGTATGATCGCGGAGTTGGTCTTACCTCGCTCCAGACCCTTGGTATATTGGTGTGGATTCGAGATGATCTAGAGATGTCATCCTAGGAGATGGCAAGATTAGCAACTTGCTTTCAGGAACTACGGTTCTCGACAAACAATCTAATAGAACACGGTCTGATCAACTAATAGGAGACCACAGATAGTTCCTATGCTTGTGATGTTCCAGCCATCATACTTCAAATTAGGCCCATGTCAATTCCATTGGAGGGTCCAAATTAAACACCCAACCATTTAGATTGAACATGTGGATCTTGTTGAGTGTCTAGGTTTGATCTGATGGAAGATTTGGACTATATCAAAGGTCCTAATCGGTATTTTGGATTAGATCAATGGTTCCATCAGACTGTAGGGTACATAAGTTCAGAGTTTATTATTTAATTTATTGTTAGTTTGATTAGTACAATCTCAACTCTTCTCATGTGTGTGCACAGTTATCGTAAGAACTGCACTTGGTCCATAACAACCTAACTGGTGGTAGCTGCCTTGGTGACAGGGTGGCGATTTTAACTTGTTAGGTTCTCTTTTTAGAAATTGAATGGTGGTCGCATCACTCGAAGTACGAGGGAATTCTCAGATTGGGTTAATAGGAACGAGCTTGTGGACATTACGATGGGAGATGTTTACTTGGTCTAATGGGTAAGAAGGGAATGTTATGTCGAAACTTGACCGGTTTTTGGTTTCATCTGAGTGGGTGGAAAAGTTTCCTCTAGTGCAGTAGAGAGGTCTTCTGAGTCACGCCTCTGTTCATTGTTCGAATCTTCTGAAGTTCAAGAGAACGATCAGGCTCTGCGGTCATTTACATCTGGTGAAGGCTTGGTGGTCGTCTTTCCTGGTGGAGGGTTGTGCGGGCTTTATCCTTTTCCAGAAACTCAGAATTTTTGTGGGAAAGATCAACTAGTGGAATTTACGCAGTTGAAAATATTGGCGATACAAGCGACACTGGGAATTTGCACAGTTGAAAATATTGGCAATACTTAGTGATATATCAACGATACCTGAAATCTCTAATACTACTAGTGTTATTGGTATCGCCAAGCTGGAGATATAGATAAAATATCGGGTATATTCCGAACAAGGCTCAAATAAAAACCAACCAACCCTACTAAATCTTTAACCAAAAAAAAAAAAAATCTACCCGAAGCTTTTCTTGCATATTGTGCCAACATCTGTTGTCATACAAACACCCAGGTCCATAGCTCAAGTGGCAGACTGAGTGAAGATAGCCCTTGTTTCAACACACAGGTCATGGTATCGATTCCCATAGTGGGGGTGGCTAACATTGTGATGTGACTAACGGGGTGGGTGGGGTGGGTGGGTGTACTAACAATGGGGTGTGTGAACTAACACAAAAAAAAAAAAGAAAAAAAAGAAAAAGCACCAGAAGAGGGACAACTTACAATCTTAGGATGGCTACTGAACCTCGAGATGAGAATCGACCTTACAACTAGTTGTCGATCTGTATTCTGTGTTAGCTCGAGGGCAAGTTCTTTTCAAAGCCGGTTGGAATCGATGCAAGCAACTGGCTACACAAGCCAATTGATTAGGATTCTTCAAATCGTTCAAATTGTCTTAATTGATGGTTTGGACTAGATCTGTGATCTGGTGATCAATCTGATGAGATCAACTATCAGATTACCCTATGGGGCTGAGAGGAGCAACGGATGATCATTATATTTCTAGTAGCTAATTTGTTTTAGTTAGTTTTTAGTGTTTGATTGGGTATTTAATCATTTTCTCTTTTTGTATTTTCTCACTTTCTTGGTTGATCACTTTTGGGCACAAAAAGATGTCCAAACGGCATGAAATTGACCCCGTTTGATAGCATATTGGGTTAGCTTTCAAATAAGCCCAAGATCATGCATTTCTAACTCTTTTTTATTGAGTTATGACCCATTTACATAAGGCCCATATGGTAGTGACCGTATTCTAGGGAATTTTGGTCACTTTCTGTTATTAGGACTTCTCGACTTGGTTTAAGTCTATATGAGGCTATGCTATAAAGGTGGGGGGGATTATTATTATGATTATGGAATAAAAATTCAGTTTTCAGGTTTCTTTCGTTGTTTTTATTTGGAATAAGTTTATCAGTCTCTAGCATTTGGCTAGAGGATTGTTGGGTTCTTTCCAACAATCTTTCTTCTCTTTGATCTATTTGCATCCCTTTTCAGGGTTTGCATTATCTTAGTTTTGGATTGAGCTGATTTTTGGGGGACTGGGGATTTGTTGAGATGACACATCTGATGGACAGGTTGGATTCCATGAACATATAACCGGACCCCACATCTGGCTGGTACCACCATAAAGTTACAGTGGTACTGGTACAACTGGAGCACGTGATAAAATGGGCGGCTTGGTTGTTGAGGGCGACTCTAGCAACGTGATAAAATGGGTTTCTTCGGGGATTTGACTCGGAATCTTGCTCTTTTTTTCTCTGAAATTCGATACCTTGTTAACAGGAGGGGGTTGTACTCTCCGATATCCCTAAAGTTACAGTGGCCCTGGTATAACTGGAGCACGTGATAAAATGGGCAGCTTGGTTGTTGAGGGCGGCTGTAGCAATGTGATAAAATGGATTTCTTCGGGTGATTGAAGTCCTTGGAATCTCTCTCTCTTTTATCTCCAAAATGAGGACCCGTGTTTACATGAGGTTGTACTCTGTTATCCATAGAGAGGCTAATGAGATTGCCTATTCTCTTGCCAAAAAGATGATCGGGTCACTAAAATTCAGCTCGTTCTTGCATCTTGATTGACGTATTTTGTTGCCTTTCTGTTTTATAAATAAAAATCAGCAGCTTTTAGGAAAAAAAAAAAAAGAATAAAAGGGACCAGAATGGATCTCCGGACTGGTTTTGACTCGAACCGGCTAAAATACTGCTCCGGTGAACTGTTTGGTCACCTTTTGTCTTTTAAAATTATATGCTTACCCAATAGTTGCTCAACCCACGACGTGCTGCCAAATATCATTGGCCTTATCCAGGACACTTAGTGTTTTGCTTCATTATTATTTTGATTGCATGGTAAGCTAATGTCTCATGTTAGAATGGGTTGACCTGGCTGGGCAAAATGCCCACAAAAAGAGGTCAGTGTGCCTGGTCTGGGTTTTAAACATTGGTTCTATCACCACCACCACCATCATAGCCTTGTCCCAGCTATTTGGTGCTGGCTTTGCTAATTCCTATCAGGGGTCCTATCCTTTGTAACTGAACAATCGTTTATATCCCTTCTCTAGAACCTTGTTCTCATGCATGGCATCTTTCTGTACATGCAAAATCATGAATATGTGCATCTGATATTTTCATGGTTGTTTTGGATGATTACAGCTGAGCTGAGGCCTGTCATCACTACATTGATGAGGCTTTACAATGAGACATCAGAGGCACTTGGAGGTTCACGTGCAAATCCAGCTAAAAAGCGTGAGATAGAGGACAATTCAAGGAAAATTGGGTCCCTATTTGCAAAACTTAATAGTGGGGACATATCTCCCAATGCTGCCTCTAAGCTTGGTCAGCTCTGCCAAGCTTTGGACTCGGGGGACTTTGCTAGCGCCCTACACATCCAGGTACACCTTGATGAATTTCTCCTCACCACAAAAAGAAAAAAAAGAAAAGAAAAGAAAAGAAAAGAAGAAACACGGAGATTTATAAGGGGCTCGAGGTGGAACTAGAGGCGTTTTTTTTCGGCCCATCCTTTCATTTGCTTGTTTGGTGGCCCTTGGTTGGATGCTGATGCTTCAGAAAATTCTCGCATCAGGCAATTTGATTCATCCTATTTTTTGGCCTGAATTTTTTTCCTTGTTTTGGAAGTTATTTTTTGGCTGGAAAATGAGTGGTAAAAAAATATAGGCAGAGCTTCATATACAACGAGAAAGGTCCACCTATTAAATGGCTGAGATGAAGTAATTTTTTATCCATCAGCCGTCCTTGGTGTCTAAACAGATTGACAATCAGGCTAACTGAAAGGTGGGCTTTGTTGAGGATGATTATGATTACAAAAGTGCTCTTAACTTTGATCCAAGTATTGGCTAGTGCATCATTTATCAGCAATCAAACAACAATCAATGTTCGCCTACCCAAATCACCATGACTGCAGAACAGTAAGTGATTTTTCCCTCCATTATGAACAGGTGCTTCTGACAACAAGTGACTGGGACGAATGTAACTTCTGGCTTGCGGCACTCAAGCGGATGATCAAGACAAGGCAGAATGTCAGATGAAACTAAGGGTACAGTCCACTAGGCTGGAACCAACTGCATCTTATTTTCTGCAGGAATGGCATGTTCATGGCGATGTATGCCTCCGTGTACACAAGCTTGCTTTTTTGCACCACAAATTGCAGGGTTTGCCTTCTCAATTCCTTCCCAGTCCTGTGTAACGCCGGTCTCACCATCTATCTGCCCTTCTCACTAAAGCTGTTGCGAAGAACAGATTAGTTGCTTGCTGAACAGGAGGGCATTGTGGAGCTCACCTAGTGATTATTTTGATAGTTTTATTTTTATAGTTATGGGTGATTTGCTTCTTCTTATTATTCTTTTTCCTTGTTCTTCTTCTTCTTTTTTTTTTTTTAGATGGTAGTTACATGTTTTGCTTTACAATTTAGTTATTACCGTTTTGAGCTGTGAGATGTATATGCTGCAAAGTAGAATGTTTTAACTTGCTTTAGCTGCACTTTCATGTGTAGCATATACTGGTAATGAAACTTTTGTGGATTTTTTTACCTTGACATGCCAGGTTTCAAGGGTGGTTTTGTCGAATAGTTTGCAATTTACAATGGCTATACATGTGAGCAAGTTGCAGTGGCATTTTGTTCGGCTGTTGATGGCACTGCATTGAGTGAGGAAGCTACTTCCATTGACTTGGGAAATGAGGGAAGATGACATGCTTTATATTTTGGAGATCCAAACTATTCATTGTGGCCACTGACTGGACTTTTGGAGGTCACCAATTTGAAGTGTCAGAAAAAGTCCAATACATGGTTCAAAACCAGACTCAAAACTGCATTCCAGCGGGGTCATATCAACTCAAAGATTCAAATGAGTTTGACACTTGATTATATATATATATATATATATATATATATATATATATATATATATATATATATATATATATATATAATTGAATTAGATATATTTTAAAATAGTAATTAGTATTTGCAATAGTTTTAGACACTACAAGGGAAAAAAGATCTAAATTGTACAAATTAAAGCAATGCATGCTGGTTTATGTTGGTGTTTGTCCTGGTTGACATGTAGCAGCCTGAAATATTAGAGGTTGAGCATGGACTCGATCCTTGATATCTTGAGAGTCACTCATGCATATGCGGATGTGTGTTGTGCAAGCCAATGTTCTACCTGGCATCAAATTATAATGATACGTCAATCTGAGTAATGAAATAAAGACAATTGAATTTAAGTGAGCTAAATTTAAAATATACAATACTCATCTTATAGAAGAGTCCACCCAAACAATCTAACTAGGGGACATCTAATGGTGTAGATCATGGCGGGCCCACACTTGGATGGTTTAGATTGCTTGAAATGATCATAGAACCCCTCTTAAAACCCAGGCTATGCTTCTAAGTGCTTAACTTTGTTGACTAGTTGGTTGGGGAAGACTTCATCGGGCGGATTGTAACTTGAAAGGTCTGGATTGCCTAAATTGGCCATGCAGGCTCTCTTGGACTTCAAATCTTACACTTGGATAATGGATCTTGATCGAGCTCTTGATTTTGATGCTTGGCATCTTGTGGAAGCCCTTTAATGGTTTGGATCATGATGGTTTAGCCTGGGAACGGTCTGGATCACCTGTGGACCCCGTTTGATAAATTTTCGCCTTCTTTGGACTGTTCAGACCTACTTTGGCCATAACTCTTTGTGATTTCGCTTATAGGGAATGCTTCAGACGGTCTAGATCATTTTTTTGTCAAAATTCGAGGCGAATTGAAGGTATAGATGGCCCTTAGGGTGCCATATGTTGACATGGACTGACAATCTTACCTACCACCGGGCCCATGAGCCAATCCCGCAGAGAGAGAGGCAGGGTGACCATATGGGTGCCTCTTAGCGGCCGACCGTCTCTCAGCTCACGAGCCGCTTTGGCCGGCTTTGGTTCAGACAGTTAGGACATTCTATTGTTGTTGTCCTTATCATTCTCTGCCTCCTAATCTTCGATCTAACCATGAATCTCTCTCTTGTCTACTCCTTTCTTCTCTATTTGTCTTTTCCTTACTTTGTCCTTTCTTGGGTAGCCCTTGATGATGGATTATGGGCCACTGGGGCAGATGTAACACCTGTACCTTAATTAGCCCTCTGTACACTTCATTTTCGAAACCGGCATACCTGGAACAGTCTTAATCGGTGAGTTTCGATCAGGCACCCTATTTTAGTACGGTAACGACCCGAGACTTGTACTCCGGCGACCACGCGGGAGTCACGATTCCAATGCCGTGCATCACGCCCGTTTCGATACCCAGTTTGAAAGATGCATACATGTGTGCAAATCAAGGCGGGCCACGCTATATATGCATGGCGTGGGCCCCACTTGCACAAATTCCAAGGATGTCTCATCAATCAATTAAATGTCCCATTAATCATATCCCTCTCTCCCCCATAAGTCAACTAAGCCCATACTTAAGCCACTCCCCCTCATAAATGCTCCATTTCATTTCTACCCCCACTCTCTTTCAAAATTCCATCAATATCCCAAAATCCCCTACCACAAAAGGTCCATATGTAGCAATTTTTCATTTGTAGAGAGAGAGAGAGAGAGAGAGAGAGAGAGAAAGAGAGAGAATTAAGAAAAGAAGAGATTAAAGAAAGAGATTAGTGAGAAAAGAGTGAGATTGAAGAAACAAGAAAGAGTATTTGTGAGCTTAGGTGGTTAGAGGAGGAGATCCACCCCATCAAGCCGTCCGATCGACTATCCGACCCGATCCAACCGTCCATCTTCGTGGTGAGTGCAATTAGGGATGACATAATCTCCATCGTTTTTATTATTTTATGGGCCATAAGAGTGGGACCCATCTTGATGTAATTTGATTGTATGGAAGGCCCCATAGTGGCGGGGCCCCCTCCGATGACCGGGTGTTCCCTTCCCTTTTCTTTTTCCCCCTTCCCTTCTTTGTATAATTTGTGGATTGTGGTGGGGATCACAAGTGGGCCACATTGTTGGACAACGTCCCCCACACGTTTTCGTAGTGTAGACCACCTATCTGGCCCACCATGATGTTTATTTACCATTTAATGTGATCAAAGATCATATAGATTTGTATGGGGAACATACTAGGATCATCTTGGCTCGTGGGGCTTCCTGCGACTTGTTTGAACTGATGGATGGAGTGGATCACCCAGATGTGGGCCATACATGTTGGAAAGAAAAGGAGAAAGAACTAAAAAAAAAAATGGACAGGGACGCTGGATCAGACAGCATTTGGTACCGTCCAGCGTCCAGTGTTGGCGCTAACCCAATTGGGCATTAACCAGGGGTTCCATTCATGGATCCCATCTCGATGTATGTGTTTCATTCACACTGGCAAGCCAGTTTGCCATGCCATTTCATGGCCAGGGCCCAAATTTGAGGCTGGTCCAAATCTCAAGTGGGCCACAACGCAGGAAATAGTGGAGGCAGCAACGTCCACTGTTGAAACCTATCCAAGGCCCACCATGATGTTTATCTTCCACCTAACCTATTCATAAGGCCACGTGGGGGCATGGGAGGAGAGAAAATACAAATATCAGCTGGATCCAACACTCCAGTGGACCACACCATGGGAAGCGGTGGGGATGAATAGCCACCATTGAAAATGGTTGGGGGCCGCTGTTGCACATGTGGGGACCCACCTTGAGGTTTATTTACCATATAACCTGTTGTTAGGGTCACGCAAACCTAGATGCAAAGAAAACACAAATATCAGCTCGGTCCAAAACTTCCTGGGGCCACGAGCGTGGTCCACACTGAAGGCAACGTGTTAGACACGCTGCCCAGCAGTGGCCCACCTTGTGGGACCCACCATGCCCAGCCGTCCATCCATTTTGCTGTATCATTTCAAGGCATGGGCCCAAAAAAGATGAACCAGATACAAGTCTCATGTGGGCCACACCATCTGGAACGTTGGAGATAATGATGTCCACCGTTGAAACCTTCCTAAGGCCACATGATGTTTATATGCCACCCAGACCTGTGCCGTGGCACAGGTCCGGGTGAAGGGATAACACAAATATCAACTTTATCCAAAGCTTTTACGACCTATGTGGGTCCACGCTGCAGGCAGCGTGCGTGCGCACGCTGTCCAGCAGGTGGCCCACCATGTGGGTCGTGATGTATTTGTCTTATCCACGCTGCCCATCTGTTTTTCCATGTCATTTTAGGACGTTGGACCAAAAAATAAGACAAATCTAAGCCTCAAGTGGGCCACACCATGGGAAATAGTGGTCATGAATGCCCACCATTGAAATTTTCTTGGGACCACTATAATGTTTATTTCCACATTCAGATAGGGGCCATGGGGCCCACTGTGGGGTATTTACTTTAACCACACTGCCCATCCATCTTGACATCCCATGAGGTGTGTGGGGCCTGATATTGGATGGGTCACATTTAGGAAAAATAGTGGTGACTAAATGCCTACCATGGAAAACTGTCAAGGGCCTATTGTAAAGTTTACTTGCCATCCAACTTATCGGTAGGGCCCACTATGGACCTCACTTTGGAGACTTGTGAGGACCGTCACGGATTGCCCGCCTTGATGTATATGATCTATCCGTGTCTATTTGTTAGATCTTCCTAGTATACGAGCCATGTGATGGACCAATTCAAGTTTCAAGTGAGCCATGCCACGTAGAATTTTCTATTATTAGTAGGGCTCCATTCAGATCCCACTCCCTATATATTCGACCATTTGAGGCCGATTATCACATGATACGTTTGAAACATGCTAGTGTACTTAGCCTGATAGGTCACACTGATAATATGCTTAGTGTAATGAATATCATGCTCATTCATTTGTGCATACCCATCATATGTATGCCTGACTATGGATGATGTTGATCATAGCATACACCTTACGGCTTGAGATACTTAGGGGACCTGTACGAGATAGGGTCGCCCCACATGATTGCGCGGTATGCTCAGGTTTGGTGCATGATTTTGATAGTATGACTCATGCATCTCGCATTATGTATGTCACGATCACCTTCACACTCCAGTGGCATCGGGGTTGTGACCACCACAGTCACATCGTGGATGGTAGAAATGGACACTGAAAATATGTTCTACCACTTAGGCGCCAAAGATGTCCTTGGGTGAAAGTCTCTAAACCCTGTGATACTAGTAGGATACTCCAATGTCTAGACCGAGTGGATTTATGAGCGCACGAGGGCCAAATACCAATAGGCCACGTCTCCCACTATGTTGGGGTCGGTTGGAAGGGGGTGTGACCTTACCTGCCCGGGTGCAGAGGGCTATATACTAGGTTGAGTCTGACCAGCTCGTGAATGGGTTCGCTATCGATGAGCCAGGTGGATTTTTGTATGCCACTGACGAGGCGGATAGTGAAGTCTCTTCCACTCGCTTGGTTATGTGCGAGATGGGCGGCGGCCAATGTCAGGAGTGTACTAGACCCCGGTGATGTCCCAGTTGTAAACCGTTATGATATATAGCAGTTGAAGATTGACATGCACACATTGCATCTTTAGCATATGACACTCGGCCATATAGGCCCTTGCATTGCATAGCCTCGGGATGGTTGATAGCATTCATAGACTTGATAGTTTAGCGCTCCATCATTTCTGCTTACTCTGATATTTGTATACATGTCATATGCATTGTGCACACACCACGCACTCTCTAAGCTTCATAGTAAGCTTATGCAAGTTGTTTACGTGCAGGACATGCTATAGCGCGACAGCAGTGAGACAGGGGCGTGCGCTTGATCTTTCAGCTTTTTAGTTATGTATTGTATTTCCCTTTTTGCAGCACTGTACTCAAAAGTTTATCTTAGTAGATATGTGATGTGATGCTTTGTGATGCTTTTGGTTTGGTACACTTGTGGTTATGCTTATTTATAAAGAAAAAAAATTCACCCTGTAAATCCTCCTTGTAGAATCCCAGGATCGAAACCTGACGTATGGAAGCTAGGAGCCGAGAATGGGTACAACGGAGGCTGTTGGCCACCGGATTCGGCGGCCGAAAATTAGTGAGCCCGGTCCTGAGTGTGGGGCGTGACAGCAAAAGTTGGTGGGACCCATGCATCAAGAAACCATGAGGGTTTTAATGGAGGTGAGATGCACTTGATACGTGGGGTAGATGGGGTGTTGAATGAGAGCATTAATGGGAATTTGGCCTTGAATGTTGGAGAATCTTTGAATGCCCCCATTAATGGTGCCATGGCTGGAAATTCAAGTTTGGTTGGTGGGGTTATTGGTGATGGATTGGATGGTAGGGATGAACTAGAGAGAGAGGCCATGGGTGAGGTTACGCATTCATTGGGTGTGGGACATGTGGATGGTATCATTGATGGTGGAGATGAGAGCATGATGGACATTGATGAGCTGATCTTACATTTGGGGGGTGGGGATGGTTCAGATGGCACCTTTGATGGGTTAGATGATCTTGAAGATGGCCGAGATGAGCGGTATACTTGCTTGGGTGGACTTGATGTAATCATTGACCGCGTCCCTTTGCCGATGGACAGTGCGGATAGATTGATGATGCCTTCAATTGGCCATATGACAACTGGATGCCTTCCTCACGGAGAGGTTGATCGAAGCAGTTCCAACCACTGATTTCTCGATCGGGGTTGTCGGGGATCTTTTTTACTGTTCAAATGTGCATTTTGACAGTCAGATCGCTCTTGATGCCTCGATGTGCGGCATGGTCTTCATTGATAGTCAGCCTACTATTGCGGATGTAGACCATCAGCCTCCTCTTGATCCTCAGTTTTTTGTGCAGTCTTCTTATGAGGTCAGGGAATCTTCCCGAGCTACAGAGGAGCGGTTGAGTGTTTCTGCACTGCATGCCTTGCCTTGTGACCCACTTTAGGTGTGACGATGTCAGATAGTGAGGCGACTATATTAGACATAGTCGTTGTTAGAGGTGATCCGGATGCGGAGACTGCCTTTGCTGAGTTCGTGCATGAGGCTATTGGGGTACCGGGTTTCTTTCAACCTGCGCCGGTTGATCTTTCGATTTTTGAGGAGCTAGTAGTTTCTTCTGAGTCTCGATCCTCGAGGGGGTGCCTGTGAGGACCCGTCGGCTGCTTCCTCATTGCTCTTGTTCACCATGATTGCTTGCATGGCTTGGCAAACTATCAACTTATGAGGTTTGGGAGTTGGAGTCATATGGATTTGGTGGCCTTATCCACATGGCTAGGGTGGATATTGACTAGAGGATGCTCGGTGCTATGTTGACTGATTGGGTCCCATCGTTGAACTTGTTTGTGTTCAATGGTATGGAGATGGGGCTTTCTTTGGAGGAGCTCGCTCGCTTGAGAAGTCTTCCTTGGGACTGTATGTAGTATTTCGCACCGAAGAGTTCGCCGAAGACTACTACTCCACAAAATTGGTTCGGGATTCTATATCTTCTTCAGGCTGCATCTGACAACCAGGATGCCGTTGTATTTTCTCTGGACTCGCTGTATGACTTTTCTCAGGCCCTAGGAGACAAATCTACGTTTTCTCAAAATGCGTTGATGTTTTGTTTGATAGTAGTGGTTGTTTTCGGGATGACGTCGATTTTTTACTCCGCTGCTCTTTAAGGTATTGGGCTGAGTCATTCATCAACAGGACTTCATTTCTCTCATCTTGGTCGAGCTTTTTCACAGATTGACTAATTGCGCCTTGAGCCATACCTATGTTCTTCGTGGCTATTGTGCTTTCCTTTAGGTATTCATTTTTTACATCTGCTTTCTTTCTTGTTATTTATTTACCTTTGGCATTGCATGCTTAGTTGAGCCCTTGGCCTTTCATCATTGACAGGTTTGGCTATGGGAACATCTCTCGATGACTATTTCCATGTCATATCCTGGTACACATCGTACTGACCTTATGCACCACATCATGGAGCCTCCTCCTAGCACCGTTAGGATGAGCGAGCCTTTGTACCGCATGATGTTTTTTAAGTTGCATGATTGGGATGTCCGTTGGGAGTCGACTTGGCTTACACATCCCCCTGTGTTGTGCGACACTCGTCATCTTTCTCTTGTGGTGGTAGGCATCCACTCCTATTTTTTCATCATGTTTAGTTCCTGCAGTAGTTTGGATACGAGCAGGATATTCCTCATTTTACATATTCGGGCATTGGATACCGTCCCTTCCTATGGGGATATATGATCTTAGGATTCAGATCGACGGATTGTGGGGCAGGCTGTCTGATTGTTGACTTGTTGGGCTTTGAGTTGCGAGCTCTTCCAATGACGAATACCCGATATCAGCATTGGGTAGCTGAGCAGTCTTTGTATCGTCACATCCCCAGCTGGCACCTGACAGTAGAGGAGGATGAGCTGGATATCCTCGGGGATGCTGGGTCTTCATCTAGTTCATATGAGCCTTTTAAAGAGCATCCACTTATCGATCCGGCTTTCTTCTTACCACTCATGTCCATTTTTGTCAAAGATTTCCGAACTCAGGTATCATTATGAGATGATGTCGAGGAGACTGGCCGTTGATCATAGAGCGTCTGATCAGGAGACTTTTGTTTGACGCCTTGAGAGAGATGGGGTGTATTACCTGCGCATAGAGGTAAGCAGGCTAAGAGAGAGACTGTTCTATTATAAGTCCAGGGAGATATACTTACCTGGAGAGGAGCTTGATGATTGAGCCTTATTTTTTTTATGTCGAGGTTTATTAGCTGTCTATATATCCCTTTTTGCATGGTACACGAACAACAAAGATGCATTGTATTTTTGTTTTTTGTTTTTTGTTTTTTTTAAAGAATGATGGATATATACATGTAAAAAGATGCAATGAAAGGAAAGAAACTTTTGAAAAACGTTTGTGACATGTGTCGTCTGTGATGTGTGTCTAGATTTTGTGCCAAGATGCAGGAATTAGAATTGGGGCTCAGCCAATGTTTTGATTGATGTCTTGAGGTTGATCTCTAGGGAATTCCTTTGGTTTCATAGGGGTGTACGCAGTTGAAACCGTTACTTTGAGAATCCTATTAGAGTCTGTAGAGGCTTTATCATTGACAATACTTCCTCTTGTTCTTGTGATTTGAGACTGCCTGAGCTACCTTGGACTGCTTGCTGGGTACTTTCTTTTCTTTCTTTTCTTTTCGAGTCATTTTTGCTTGTAGCGCCCTTTCGGGTTTTCACTACAGCCGTCTTTCCTGTCTTTTTTTCCCATGGTGCCCTTTCGATTTTTCACCATGTCCCGAGTTTTTTTTTATCTTGCTTGCCCATTCACAACTATGTTGTTTTTACCCTTGGCGCACTTTCAGGTTTTCGCCAAGTCCGCTATGTGCTCACTGTTTTTACTTGGAGCACCCTTTCAGGTTTTCACTCTGCCGTCTTTGTTTAGGCACATTTTCTCTTTTTATATTTTTTCTTCTGAAACTCTACAGTAACTGAGGGTTGGAAATTTGTCGTTGCCAGCCGATTGGCAGACTTCCAATCTTGTCTTGGAGTTACAATGGCCAAGCTGTTGAGCTAATGCTAACTCATCCTAGGGTGAATGGGCGGTTATTTGTGCTTCCTATATATATATATATTTCTTTTTTTCTTCACGATACGAGCTCTTTTCTTTCTCCTTTTTTTGGGAATTTTCTTCTTTTTCTCTCTTTTTTTATTTGAAACACTTATTGGTGGACGGGAATGGGAGATCCCAGGATGATTGGTCTTGGTTGATTGACTTCAGCTTCACTAATGTAACTCTTGACAAAGTTAGAAGAACTTACCCGTGATAGATCTTCACGTTGTCGGCATTAATTAGCTCAGGAAGATCATATCCCCTCATGTCGGTGAGCCGTAGTGCGCTTCCCGGAAGCACTTCTCTGATGATCAATAGTCCATCCCACGAAGGTTTGAACTTCCCTCGGGGGTCTGGAATGTGTGACGGTAGAATATTTTTCATGACCATGTCACCCACCTTGAAACTTCTCTTTCGGACTCTCTTGTTATAAGCTCGTGTGATCCTTTTTTTACAACACTGGGAGTAGCTTAGTGCACGCATGTGCTTCTCGTCTCCTAGTTGTAGCCGATCATACCGGGCTTGCTACCATTCCCCTTCCTCAATACCACTTTCCAATAACACTTGTAGGGATGATATTTCTACTTCAACTAGTAGAATTGCCTCCATTTCATAGGTAAGCTCGAAAGGAGTAACGCCTATAGCAGACCGTATAGATGTTCGATAGGCTTGGAGTGCATATGGGAGCATTTCTGACCAATATCGATTTGTCCTGACCATCTTCTCGAGTATCCTGACGATCATCTTATTGGCGGCTTCTACCCCTCCATTCATCTGGGGGCGGTAGGGGCTTGACCGATGGCGTTGAATCTTGAATTGGTTGAGGAAGTCATCCATCTTCTTGTTGACAAATGGAGTCTTGTTATCTATGATGATGGCGTGCCGAACTTCATACCGGCATATGATGTTGTTCTTCATAAACTTGATCACCTGATTGTTTGAAGCTTTAAGGTTTACCTTCTCGATGATGTCAAGTCCCCACAGAGAGAAGGGCCAAGGAGTTGTCGGGTTGTATAGTTCTGATGAGGGGGGCATGAATTTGATTTTAATGCTCTTGACACTTGAAGCACTTCCTGACGTGTTGACAGCAGTCTGTCTCTAAAGTGAGCCAATAGTAACCGAGTCGTAAAATCTTTTTCTCCATCATATGCCCATTCATGTGTGGGCCACAGATTCTTTCGTGTATCTCTTCCATGATCTTAGCGGCTTCCGTTTGGTCAACACATTAAAGAATGGACTTGATTGTAGGATCACTTGTAGAGAACTTCACCACTAATAGTGAACTAACCCACTAGACATTAAATGGTTCGGCGATCTGTTGCTATAGTTGCTTTTAGATACTCCTGGATTTCTAGATACTGCTTGATGTCAACAAACCAGGGTTTGTTGCTGGGGGCCGCTTCGGCCTCTTCAATTTGCAGGCAGAAGGCAGGTTCATCTTGAATCTCAACTATGAGCTCCCATTTTGAAGCTTCCTTCGGAATCTTGAGCATCAATGCGAGGGTAGTGAGAGCATCTATGAACTAATTCTTAGCTTGCAGTATGTACGAGAAAGTAATTTTCTTGAACTCCTCGACCAGATTTTTAAGATATACATGATATGGTATCAACTTATCGTCCTTGGTCTTCCATTCACGATTGGTCTGATTAATGATAAGCTGCGAGTTTCCAAATACCCACAACTTCTTAACGCCAAAGATTATGGCTTCTTTTAGACCAACAATGCATGCTTCATACTCTGCTATGTTATTGGTGCATTTGAATGCTATATGCCTTGAGATGTGAATAGGGACATCATCGAGAGAGTAGAGGATTGCTCTGATTCCACTTCCCTTGGAGTTTGTTGTGCCGTTGAAGAATAATGTCCACTCGTCCGTCTTCCTTCCCTCTTCCTTTTCAATGAGTAAGATGACAAGATGATTGGCGAGGCTTGCCCCTTAATTGCCTTTTGAGTGACATAGGTGATGTCAAACTTAGAAAGGAGTAGTTGCCATTTAGCTATCCTTCCAGTAAGTGCCGACTTTTCGAACAGGTACTTGAGTGGATCTATGCGAGCGAGGAGGAGAATAGGAAATGCAATCATATATTATCGGAGTTGCTGAGTTGCCCATACTAGGGCGAGGCAAGTCTTCTCGATTGGGGAATTCCTGGTATCGTAGTCGGTGAACTTGCGGCTCAAATAGTATATTACATGTTCCTTATTTTCAGTCTTTTCATGTTGGCCGAGGACGCAATCGATGACTTCTGCTGCTACCGAGATGTGTAATAGTAGAGGTCATCCAGGAGTTGGTGGCACTAGAACTGGCGGATTCATAAGATATTTCTTGATACGATCAAAGGTGTCTTGGCAATCATCATTCCATTCTTTTGGCACATTCTTCCGAAGGAGCTTAAATATGAGCTCACAGATAGGGGTGAGCTACGCGATGAAGCAGCCGATGTATTGAATTCTGCCGAGGAAGCTGTGAATTTCCTTTTTGATTCTTAGAGGTGGCATTTCGATAATAGCCCTTGTCTTTATTTCGTCGACTCTGATAACATCCTCACTTACCATAAAGTCGAGATGTTTTCTTCTGGTTGCATCGAAGACACATTTCCAAGGTTTGAGATAGAGCTTGTATTTTCCAACTGTCGAATAACTTCTTTAAGTCTTCGAAGTGTCCTTCAATCGTGCGGGATTTGACAATCATGTCATCCACATATACCTCCAGCTCCTTGTTCATCATGTCAGTGAAACAAGGCTGTCATTACTCGCTGATATGTTGCTCCTGGGTTCTTCAGACCGAATGAAATAACCCTGTAGCAGAAAGTACCCAATGACATGATAAACAATGTCCTCTCATGGTCTTTCATGGAAATCTTGATCTGATTGTAACCTGAGAAACTGTCAATGAATGAAAAAATCTTGTGCCATACTGTGTTGTCGACCAGAGTATTAATATGAGGTAGGGGGATGTCATCTTTATGACTGGCTTTGTTGATATCCCGAAAGTCGATGAACATCCTAACCTTCTTTGGTATTAACACGATGTTAGTGATCCATTTAGGATAGTTGGAAACTACCAAGAATCCCACGTTTTATTGTTTGATGACTTCATCTCGAACTTTCAGGGCCCATTCTGGCTTCATTCTTCTTAGCTTCTGCTTCACTGGCTTCATCTCTTGCTTTGTTGGCAGATACAATGAACTCTTCATCAAGCCCAGGCATGTCTTTATATGAGAACATGAAGTTGGACAGGTTGTCTGATTGATGTGGGCAGGTTGTGCCCCTTGCTGGCTGGAATTGAGATGGGGAGGTTGTCCCCTTGGCTTACTGATGCGGGCATTGTGTGCCCCTGGTAACTTGGTGATGCAACGATGAGGGGTATGAGAGTATCCTGGTCCTAGAGATGTCGCACTTGGTCTTCTTCTCCATCTGTGTCCTCCTCTTCTTCCCTTAGCGGTTTAGCTGGCTCGAGAATCTAGTCCCATTGAATGGGTGACCACATTGCCCAAGTCAGGCATATTGGAAGGCCTCTATGTAGTGTTGTTGGTAGACTTTCCAAGTTTGATGAATTGAATGGGTGTGCATCGAAACTCCTTCTTCTACTTGTCCCTGACGGTTGGCCGATATCTCAATCCCCATTTGTGTTGGTTATATACTAGCTGCATCTTTCTAGCTTTAAAATGGTTCTTCATGCGATACTTAAGCTTCAGGCGCTCTGTCGGTGGAAAGACGTAGTCGACACTCATTGGTTCCGAATTGGCAATGACGTTTACGATCTCAAACTCGAAGCTATGATATGAGATATCTTCCTCAGAGTGTTGTATGTCGATGACAGGGATATCTGGCTCGGTGACAAAGATATCGGAGGGAATGATGAGCTCCTATTTTGCAGTGGACAGAGATTACCTGATTTTCGCAGACATAGTTTACCATTGATGCAAGTGGAAGGTACAACTCTAACCTTATGCAGCCAAGCTCATCCAAGCAGCATGTAGAAGGAAGTTGATATGTCCAGGATTTAAAGTATGATAGTGGAGAGCTCTAGACCTATCTGTACCTCAATGTCGACCTCTCCCTCTATTGATCAGCAGGTGTTGTCGAATGCCCTGATGTACATGGTGTTGGGTCGGAAGGAAGATAGATCGATTCCCAGGCGCTCTGCGGTCTTTAGCAGACAAACATTCAGGCTTGAACCATTATCGATAAGGACCAGTGGAACACAAAGGTCTTTGTATCGTATGACTATTTTGAGGGAATTCCCATGATTGCGTCCTTCTGGAGGCAGCTTATCATCTGTGAAGGTTATAGCTCGTGGAGCTAGGAGTTGCCCGATCATCAATGCCACCATCTCAGGTGTTGAGGAAATATGTGCATCACTCAGAGTTTTGACGAATATTTCTCGGTGTATGCGAGACGTGCAAAGCAATTCCCATATCGAGATTTGGGTAGGGATTAACTTGAACTAGGTCGCAATGTTGTGTGCCACTTCATTTTTGTTATTGAGACCTGCGAGGATGCGCTTGGGGATCTCATTTATTCTGATTATCTCTTCGGATGCAGTGCTCATTGGGGTTCATGTTCCCCACTTCTGTGCACCTTAGATAGTGTCATGGGACTATCTTGTAGCATGGTTTCTCTCCTCCTTCTAGAACCATGGGTTCTTACAACTGTGATGATGGGGGGACACTTGTTGTTTCTTCTTCATATGTAGCTCTTACCTTGAGGACCACGTTGTTCCTTTTACTAAAGTGAAAGTTGCATGGCTTATCTTCGTAGATCACATAGGTCTGGGGTCCAGGCTTGACCACTCCAAGAGCGGGCGGCTCCCAAGGGATGAATACTGGCCCTTTTGTCATGGTCAACATCCTCTTGTATGGCCCAACTTGTGTGGCGTGATCGAGATGCCTTCTGGCTGTCTTCGTGGTTCAGGGGCAGGAGCTTCCCCTTGTAATATGACTGGCTCGAACTGAGGAGTTCTCTCTAGGGTGATGAGCTCCCAATGCTGATGGTTGTAAGGTGCCCATTGGGAATTGACTGGTTCATATATTGGTGTCGCCCCTTGTAAGATAACGGGTTCATCGTATGATGCTCCTTCTAGGATAACAAGTTACCAATGTTGGGGCTCGTAAGATGCTCCTAGTAGAATGACGGGTTCTAGAGTTGGCATTACTTGCTACTGAATGACTGGCTCGTCATATGGGGGTGCTTCTAGCTAAAAAACTGAAGGAAGGAGGGGAGATGCCCCTTGTAGGGCCAGAGGAGGACCTAACGGATCGTATGTATAGGCATGGATAGACTGTATGGGGGAGAAAAAGCGATCGATCACTCTTATTCTTCTATGTTGTTAATGGCAGGGCCGAGGGACGAACTGGGGTCCGTCGGATGTTGCGACAGGGGATTATGAAGGATGTTGGTTGTTGACAACCCCAAGTGTAGGGCTATGATGTAGCAATAATTCGGTAGAGACCCAGATCGTCCTTAGGGATTTGAAGTAACAATTCTAAACACAAACTAACCTTAGATTAGCTAAATTCGAATTTATAGTAAGGTGAGTGATTTCAGAACATAAATAGTAACTTTATAGGAAAATTTAGAAAATAAACGCACGAGGGTGCCAAGGATCCACTTATAATCATCTACAATGCCAAATTCATTAATCTAAGTTGATAACTCAATTGGAATCGAAGTCCTATCTCTATCCAATCAACAGACAAATTCACTTAAACCACGATTCACAAACCAATATAGAATCTAAACTTCAATAGGTTGGTTCTAGATAGAACATGGAGTACTTAACTTGTAGGATTACAAAGCATCCACCATAATCATGATGAATCTATGAATTTCATAAATCAACTCTTAAACCTTACTTAATCAATCTCAAAAAATAAAAAAAACATCTCATGTAATCACAATCACAAGAGATGGAAGATTAAACTAAAATTATCAACTTTATTCAAGATAAAAACTATGAAATTCATCATTAAAACCTTAAACACTTGAATCAATGAAATCTAAGCATAATAAACGACTATAAGCTTCACCTCTTAGCCCTAGTTAAGAGGTTTAGTTAACCATCAACATGATTAAACTAGAACTTCTTAAAAATAAAAGAAAAATAAAAATCTAGAACTAGAAAACTCAAAAATTCGATGTAGAAGCCTCAACTTCGAATTCTCCTTGCATTTTTGCTTCTAAGACTCCTTAGATGTCTTAGGATGTGTTGGGAGAAGCCTTTAAATAGAAAAAATCCAACAAGTTTCGCGATTCCAGAAAGTTCCATCGACTTTTCGCAAATTCGAGCAAAAATTGCTTTTTTACTGGGAATTTTTTATGGGTTGAGCAAGCTTTGATGGATGCTTCGATGGGTCAAAGTCATTTCGATGGAATTGAACATTTGTCCAGAGAGTTCAGCAAAAATCAGTAGAAAATCAATTTTTTTGATGTGATTTCGATGGATTGAAGTCATTTTTTATGGGTCATCGATGGGATCGAAGTCAGCTTTGATGCCATCGAACATACAGTCAGCAGACTATAGGGTTATTTTCTTGAACTTTCTGCATCTTGTTTTTTTGCCCTACAACTCCGCACTTTAACTTTTCTGGACAATTCAGGACTCGTGACTTAATTTTTTTCACACTTTTTCTTCATAATTCTTTTTGTGCTTTAAGACACGTTCTCATTATAGTTTAGTGGCAGAGGATTTGGAGGAGGCCTGGGTTGCATTGGAGTAAGTAGGTGCTTTTGTATCAGCATAGCCATGATCTGGTTGTACGGTTGAGTGAGCGGAGTGAACTTCTTGGGCTCCTTATACATCTGCCTATTCCGATAGGGGTATTGTTCGTTTCCCCTGAACTGATGTTGCTACCGACGCGGCTGTGGTTGCGGTTGTGGTTGTGGAGGTGGTGGTGGATTTTGTTGTGGTGGAGATGGATGCGGTTGATATCTCTAAGGTTGATGCTGAGGCCAATGCTGTTGATGCGGCTAGCGTCCTTGTAGGGGAGCGTACTGATCGCCCTGAGTGGTGGCAACAATGTTGTTTACTTCCGTTGGACGTGAAGGAGAACCACTACAATTCCCATTCTCGTATCCTATGGGTCTTCCTTCCACCTTATTCCGCTTGACTAGAGTGACCTGATGAGGCCATGGGGAGATTGTCCCCGCGTAGAGTCCTGCTTCGACTTGATCTTCGGCACGGTTCAACTGAGAGAAATCCGCATAGGAATGCGAGATGAGATACCTAGAAATGCTGGGGTAAGTTTAGTGGACGATCATGGATATTTTCTCCTCATTGTCTATGGGTTTCCACATTCTAGTTGTCATGGCTCACCAACGTCCAACATAAGCAAACAACGTTTCTTCGCTCCTCTGCCTGAGGGCTATCAGATCTTCTCTCCTAGGAGCCATGTTGAGATTGTACGTAAATCTGTCAAAAAAAGCCTGGGAAAGTTGCTCCCAATTCCTGATGCGATGACAATCTAACGATGTGTACCAGTCCAGGGCATTTCCTTTCAAAGATTTTTTAAAAAGGCGGATGAGTGCTCCTTCATTTCCTGCAACTGCGCTTAGCTCTTCGCAGAAGGCCTTAAGATGTGTTGTGAGGCAACCACTACCATCGTATCTTTTGAACTTAGGTACCTTGAAGTTTTGAGGTATCTGGGCATCTGGAAAGGGATACAGATCCCTGAACTTTGTTGAGGGGAGATCTATCCCTTATTGTCATTGAAGCTGACTTTGCATAACCTAGAACTGCTCCTACAACTTGTCCAACTCTGCTCGGCTTGTTTAAGAGATCTGTGTCTCTTGCGACAAAGCATGTTTTGCTTCTTTGGCATAGTGAGCTTGCTGAAAAGTAACTGTAGGTTGTTGAGGTTGAATTGAGGATTGTTGAAATTGAATTGGATTTTGCTGATATTGAACAGGAAATTGCTGAGATTAAACTGGAATTGCTGGAAATTAACTAAAGAATGCTGAAATTGAACTGGAATCCCATCGGCGAGGATGTGCTAGAATTGAGAGGTGCTCCTGTCTGTAGGAGGCTGAGATGTTGGGAAGTGACCCCCTTGTTAAGTATTTGCCATTATCCGCTGATTGATCTGGGCTTAACACTGACCCCATTGCGGGCATTCGCCAGTGTTGTCCCTATTGCTGGATATTAAATTGGAATCCCATTGGTGAGGATATGATGGAATTGATTAGAAGTCCCATCGGCGGGGACATGCTGGAAGTAATTAGAAGTCCTATCGGCGGGGACATGCTGAGAAAAAATGGTCCCATCGGCGGGAATGTGCTAAGATTGACTAAAAGTCTCATCGGCGGAGATATGCTGGAATTAGTTAGAGGTCTCGTCAGTGAGGACAAGCTGAGATGATCTCCTTGCTGTAGAGGGTATTGAAAAGAGCACCCCATGATCGAGGGCTGAGATGGTTGTAGTCGGTCATCTTGGGCACTCTCTGACGGTTGTGCTTGATTTAAACTAGATGCCGGAGGGGCCTTGGAAGCTGGTTGTTGTTGGATTGGACCAACTTGATTGCTAGCTATTGCGGTGGCATGTGCTTGCATGAATTGTAAGAGCATTTCTTGCATTGCACTCATGCCTTGTGCCAACTCTTGGATGATTGGCGTGCCTTCAGTTTGTTGTGGTTGTGTTGCAGGTTGTGCTTCCATCATGTCGAGGACGGGGAAGAGATGAACATCCTCCTCTGTCATGGCTAGCTGAGCTCTAGTGTAGATTATGTTATGGTGGGAAAATTGTTTCCGAGGATGCTGAGCTCGAAGATGCGTAATGGTGAGGAAATGTGCTCTCTTTTTTTCTTTTTTTCTTTTTTAAAGGTTTTAGGAATTTCTAGATTCTTTTTTTATAGATGAAATGGTATGCAAATGCAAATGAGAATGTATGAGAACTATTAACCTTTAAATATTCGAAAAATTCTGTTTTTCAAGTCGAGTCATGACCAGTGGGACTAACATATCCCCAGCGAAGTCGCCATTCTGTGAAGGTTGGGATCGCCAAATCGTCACTTCCACGGGTTCGCCTCTTTTGAGGGCTTTTTGGTGCTTTGTTGTGTATTTGAAGAGAGTTTATAAAAGACAAGAGTCACCACTAGCTAGTTACTTCGAATCTACAGTCAGCTAGACCCTGTAGAAACGTTTAGAGAAAGGAATATGAAGATACCTTCCTCTAAAATGACTCATTGTTCTACGGTTAGAGAATCGAGGTAAGGGACCACGATTACAGGGTGAGAAGGTGTTAGGCACTTACTTTGCCCATATAAACGTACAGTTTCTACTTAACTGAATCTAACTAGTCTTTGATAGGTTGGGATCAATTCTCATACATTCTCATAGAAGATATGTGATGTGATATGTGATGTAATAAATATGTGTCTGAGCAGTTAGAGTTTCTGATGGGCAAGGTTCGATTAAATTGGTAAGCCACAGAGCATACGCTCGAGCTGTCAGGTGCTATGACTGATGCATGATGGTGTGTTTGATCAGTTATAGTTTCTGATGGGCAAGATCCGATCAAATCGGCAAGCCACAGAGCATACGCTAAGACTAATCAAGTGTTAAAGGTGGTAATAGAATGTAATTAGCAGGGGGGTTCGAAAGGTAAAGGGTGTTGCACTATGCTAGATATGAATAAGATGATGTTGCTATATGAATGACTGGATGGATGGAGGTGTCACGTAAGCTAAGTGAGCAGCTTGGATTAAGGCTTGGATAGCTCCAGAGGCTTGGCCTAGGATCAGGCTAAACCAGAACAAGGCTAGACTCTTCTTGCTCACTCACACTCCCCTCAGTGGAGGGATGAACAAAGAGAGGACAGGAGGAATCGGATGGACTAGAGAGGCTAGAAGTGGATTGAATTTTTTTGAATGCTAAAAACGAATGGGAGATGGGGTATTTATAGTTGCCTAAGTCGCAATTCTCGTAATTCTTGACCGACGGCACCTAGGGGCCCCGCCTGTACGGCCTCTTTTTCCCAGCTTTAGACAATTGGTACTCCAAACCTAGAGTGAAAAAACTCCAAGTTCGGTCCTGCTCCGAAGCTGAGGGTTAGAGTTTAGTTTGGGTTGAGGTTTGGTTTTGGCTTTGACTAGGTGAGTTGACTAAGTTGAAGGGTTGGGTTGACCGGGTGAGTTGACCCACCGAGTTGACCTGCAAGGGATTTTTTGGCCGATTTCTCCTAAGGGTGGTTTTTTTGGGCCTATGATTCAGGATGAGTTGGTTGGGTCTAGGTTAAGGCTTGGGTTATGGATTAGGACTGGATGAGTGAGTTAGCTAGGTTTGGACCTAGGGTTTGGGATATGAACTGAGTGTTGGCTAGGGTGAGTTAACTGGGTTTGGACTTAGGGTTTGGGGTATGGACTAGGTGAGTCAATTGAGTTTAAACCAAGGGTTTGGGAGATGATCTGGGTGATTCAACTGGGTTTGGACCTAGGTTTGGGGGTATGGATACCCATTCATCATCATTTCAACGAAGGGTGGGGTATCTACATTGAGATTGGAAGCAATGGTCACTCAATGATACAACTGTGTTCCATGGATCTCAATACCGAGATGAGCCATGACCAACATAAATACTTGAGACACATGTATGGAAATCATGTTTTGAAATGTATTGTCATCTTGTATGAGAGGACTGACTTGCGTCAAGATGGAAGGTATCCACCATCTAGAGTTGACTTGGTGTCGGTTGTTCATTGGCCCTTACCCTACATAGGAGTATGATGATAGGTTTTATGTGGAGAATACTGAGGAACAAAACTTTCCTCCACATTCACAATCAAAACATGTCCATTTCAAGGCCTTCATGGACGATCATATCAAGTTTCTAAAGAGAAATCTAAACAAGAAGGTTTTAATCATACATGTAACAACAATTTGGCGACGTAGAATTTAATTTAATTTCGATGCAGATCTTCAACCTAGGAGGTCTCTCCTCAATCTATCCTAGTGTATAAAGTCAAGATCACCTTTGTCGGATCCTTTGGCAGGTGCCAAGGTTGATCACGCCATCCACAAGGTAGACCACAAGTGATCACATATGTAGATGGAGGAGAAGATAGTGGAGATGAAGATGATTCCTCTCTCTTTTAAAACTGTAAGACTCGTATCCTGATTAACCGTCCATGTGCTTCGTTACCGATGTCGGCATACCCAGAACGAACTATGTTGGCAAGCACCGATTGAGCTCCCTATTTTAGTACTGCAACAACCTGAGACTTATACATTGGCGACCACTTGGGCGCTACGATTCCAACGTCGCGCGACACGCTCTGTATGATACCCGATTTGGAAGATACCATCATTGCCGTAATTCGAGGCAAGTTGCGTAATGCATGCGTGGCACGGGCCCCACTTGCACAAATTCTGAGGAATCTTTGTAATCAATCCATCACCCATCAATCCCCCATCACCTTTTTCCCATTAATCCATCACCTATCATGCTAATAGACCCTAACACCCCTACTAAAACAACATCTTCCCCATGTAAGAGAGTCGCTAAAGTCAACACTTACCCCCTACTCTGGCTACTCATCATTCATTCCCTCTTTTTCTCCCCTTTCTACCCCTCTCTCCCTTTCTAATACCCTCTCTAACCAATTTTATCTACAAAGCCCTCCAAGCTCCCAAACCCTCATTAATACTCTAATTGCTAGAAAATGAGAGAGAAAAGAGAGTGAGAAAGAAAAGAAAAGATTAAGAGAAAAGAGAGAGAAGAGATTAATTAGGAGAGAAAGAGGGAGATTAGAGAGGAAGGAAAAGATTAAGAGAAAGAGATTGAGAGATTGTGAGATTAAGAGAGTTAGGAGGAGATCTACAGGGGAGGAGGCTAGCTTGGAGGGCTTCGATCACCATCCGATCATCAATCCAGCCTAATCCAACTGCTCATCTTCAACGCAAGTTTAAGGGAGGATGAAATCTCCTCTTTTCCTTGACTTCTTTCAATTTTGTGGGCCCACAAGGGTGGAACCCACCTTGATGTGTGTTTGGATTTGTATGGAGGGCCCTGTAGTGGTGGGGGCCCACTCGATGGCTGGATTTTCCTTCCCTTTCTTTTTCTTCCCCTTTTTCCTTTTCCTTTCTTTGTGTTATTTGTGGACTGATGTGGGGCCCACAAGAGGGCCACGCTCACGCTATCACAGCATGGACCACCATGTGTGGTCCATCGTGATATTTATTTTTCCATCCAATATGTTGATTAGATCACACATATTTGGATGAAGGTAAAATGTAAAAATTAGCTTGGTCCGAAGCTCCTTGGTCCCACCATGAGCTAGCCAACCTAATGGACAGAGCAGATCTCTCATGTGGACCCCACCTTTTGTAGAAAATCAAAAGAGAAAAAATAAAAAAATAAAAAAAAGGGCAACAGTGGTCTGCCGCGCCAACAACAACTTTGCCTGTAGAGCTGCACACAAGCCAAGTCGAGCCGAGCTTTGCCCTGTTCGAGCTAGGCTCATTCAATGACCACCTTGGCTCTTGTTCGGCTTGGCTCGGCCTTCGAGATGGACTGACATGTTCGAGCTGGCTCGACTGAGCTTTCGAGCCGAGTTCGAGCCCAATTCGAGCTAAGTTCGAGCTTGGAAAAAATAAAATTTTAAATAGACCCAGCCCAAAAGCCTAGCCTAAAATTGTTTAAAATCGGGCCCAAAGGCAACCCAAAGCCCATTGATACACCCCACTTACTTTTATAGAGAGTTTCACCTCTCATTTCTTTGCTCACTTCCGATGTGGGACTAAAAACTATACTTTTCCAATTGAGTCAGCTGAGTCGAGCTGAATCGAGCTTTAATCGAGCCAAACTTCGAGCTTAGCCGAATTGATCTTAGGTTAGCTCAATCTTGGCTTGAAAATCATTTCAAGCTTGGAAAAATGGCTCGGCTTGGTTCGAACCCAGCCTTCAAATTGAGCCGAATCGAGCTTGTTCGAGCCGAGTCAAGCAAGATAACCGAGCTAGCTTGGCTCGTGTACAGCTCTATCTACCTACTTGCGGGTAACGAGGTAGCTCAGTTCGTGGGACCCACCGTGATGTGTATGTTTAATCCACACCGTCCATCTATTTTGCCAGATCATTTCAGGCATAAGAATAAAAAAAAAATGAGACAGATCCAGTTATCAGGTGGATCACACCACAGAAAATAGTAAGGACAATGACGTCCACTATTGAAACCTTCTTAGGCCCCACCATGATGTTTATTTTTCATCTCACCTCTTCACAAGGTCACATGTGAAGGGACAACACAAATATCTGCTTGTATCCAGAACTTCTGGGGGTCCAAGTGGACCACAATGCAGGGCAGCGTGCCTTTGCACGTTGCCCAGTAGGTGGCCCACTCTGTGGGACCCACCATGACGTATGTGCTTATCCACACCGTCCATTTGCTTTGCCATATCATTTCAGGCCATGGGCCCAAAAATGAGTCAGATCTGACTCTCCGGTGGACCGCACGAGTTGAAATAATGGGTATTGAGTACATACCATTAAAACCCTTCATGGCCCCACTATGATGTGTGCTTGGCACCCAAACAGGGAACATGGGACCCACTGTGGAGTCTTAACATGATGAATGTGTTTTTTCCCTGGTGGCCCGCCCAATTTGGCCACCGGAATGGGCCATGGGTCCTGGTGGGCCAATCTGAAATATGGCAAATCTCCAAGTTCAAGTGAACCACACTATTGGAAGCGGGCTGGGCCTACTCTTTTTTAGTTGCAGCCATGTCCAGGGGATGTGGGGCCCATCGTGGACTTCCACGATTTTATAGGGATGTCTCCCAAAGCCGTCCACCCGAAAATGTGGCATATCCAGATGGTTGGTGGAACAAGTTGCTGGACAGCTTGTCGTCTAGCATGTTTGTCCACACTGTGAGGGTCTCACCATCATGTAATTGTTTTATCCATGCCCGCCCCCGCCCATACATAGACGATTCATTTGGTGCTGTTGGCCCCGGGACTGTAGGCGGACCACGCCAAAGGAAACAGCTGAGATTTGATGCCAATCATCCAACCTCCTTGAAGTTTATTTGTCATCCAACCCGTTCGTGGGGCCCTCTGAGGTGTCCCACCTTGATTTCTCTGATGAATCATCTTGGCAGCCTATGGGTTGTGTGGGGCCCAGTTTTGGGTGGACCCCACCAAGGAAATAGTGGTGATTGAGTGCCTGCTCTAATGTTCATTTGTCGTTCGTCCAACTTATCCGTGGGGCTCGTATGGACCCCACCATGTGCATATGTGTATCCAGGCCGTCCCTAGTGGGGGCCACCCATGTTGTATGCGTTTTATCCGCATGTGTGGCTGTTGTGGAGCTCACCTCGATATTCACGTTGTCCATCCATTTCTACTAGCTCATTTTAGAGCATGGCCCCAAAAGTGAGGCAGATCCTTGGCCCTAGGTGGCGGAACCCATGCTGGACAAAGTGTGGGCCCCACTTTGGGGCACTCGTTAGGGGCCCACCTTGATGTATATGTTTTATCCGCATGGTACATCTGTTTTGCCAGCCCATTGTATGTGCACGGGCCGTATGAGAGGCCGACTTAAAAGTCTCAAGTGAGCCATGCCACATGGGCGTTCTATCCCTAGTGGGGCCCACTGTTCAGGTCCCACTTTCTTCATATTAAGCCCATTAAGTGTTGCTTAGTGCACGTGTGTATGGCTCTTACATTGTATGTACACTTATGACCCGACACGAGGTTCGTTCCCATCTAGCACACACCTAAGATGCAGCGGTGCCCTGCACATTCCTGTAGCCCACCTTGATTTTCGTCTTGCCTATTAGGAATGGATCCAAGGGGACCCTACTTAGGCCATGCCTTTACTATGAATGAGAATATATGTGTATGCTATATATTTGAGAACATGCTTAGTCTATTAAGTCGACACGGATAATATGCTTAGTGCATTAGATTCTATGTACATTCATTTGTTGATACACATCATATGTATGCCTTCCTATTGAAATTGCTGTTTGCACCGCTATTGAGATAAGCTTAAGCTTGAAGGTCTGCTTATGTCCTAGAGGGGGGTGAATAGGACTTTTTACAAATTTCTTGTCAATTAAAACCTCAAGAGCATTCACAAATCAATTCACCAATATAATGTATGTAAATGCAAGTAAATAGATCAAATAAGATCTTTCTAAATGATCAACTATACTAAGTGAAGCATTTGATCAAACAGTTGATATGCATGCTTGAACTAATCTTTCAAAGATGGCATATGGGCATTTTGTCAAACATGAGATGGTCATTCAGTTAAGCACTCATGTAATTAATCAACAAGGCATAATAATAGAAAAAATGCATTCACCATATACACACGATGTATAGTGGTTCGATGATGAGTCTACTCCATTTCCGGTTCAAGTACTCAACTCTTTTCAGTACACCGGCATTCACCATCGGAGGTTTTAAATGAGGTTCACCTCTTAACTTTTACAACCTACATAAGGACTAATCCTACACAAGGACTACACACGTATTCTCCCATGTTGGAGGCTTATGCAAGGACTTCCAAGTCCGACATAAGGACACACATGTCCTACTCAAGAACAACACCGAGATTGGGTCACAATCTCTAGACCCTAATCTCAACTAGAAGGGGGGATCAAACAATGGACTCTATAAGCTTAAACACTTACACGATACGAGTCCCACGAGTCCCAATTCAGCGTCGTTGAGTAGCTTCAGCTTCCACGAATGCTTCAACTCCTCTTTCAAGCTCCCACGATCAGCTACCAATACATATGATGTTCCTAGACTAATGCCGGGTAGGTGGGAGGGGTTGTTGGAGTTCCCTTTGCCTATTCAATATAATGGTGATGATAGGAACTACCAACTCTGAGTATTCAATGGCTATTGATGACCAAGAGATTCAACAAGATAGGTTAGGTCAGCCATGAATACCTTGCTTGAGTTCATTCTTCAAACCGAGCTTTTGTAAGACCTGTACCCTTATTTGCCCTCCGTACGCTTAATTTTCGGTGCTGGTATGTCCCGGATGGACCAGATTAGTGAGCCTTGATCGCGACCCTGTTTTAGTACCGCATCGACCCAAGAACTATACCCCGGTGACCGCGTAGGCGCTGCGATTCCAATGCCGCGCGGCACGCCCCATTGCGATACCCGATGTGAAAGTTATGATCGTTTGCGTAATCCGAGGTAGGCCGCGCAACGCGCGTGTGGCGTGGGCCCCACTTGCACAAATTACAAGATCATATCAAATCAATCAAATGAATCAAATCACTCTCACCCATACCCCTACTCTACACACACCATACCCCTCATCCCTCTCTCTCCTCCAAAGTCAACCAAGGCCCATACCTCCCATACCCCTTTCCCATGCTAGCCATCATCACCCCCCATGATTCCTCCTCTCTACCCCCCCCCCCCCCCCCCCCCCCCCCCCCCATACAATACCATACGTAGGGGAGAGGAGGCCTTCTCATTTCCATTGCAAAGAAAGGAGAGAGAAAGAGAAAGAGATTTGAGAGAGAGAGAGAGAGAGATTGGAGAGGAGATTAGAAGAGAGAAAAGAGAGATTAGAGAAATTGAAGGAGGGGATCAAAGCTTGGAGGGCCCCAACCATCATCCGGACCGTCCGATCATCAAGCCAACCGTCCAACCATCATTGTGAGTGCAAGGGGGACATAAACCCCCCATTTTCTTAATTTCCTTTCATTTTCTTTGTTTTCTTTTGGGCCCACCTTGTGCTGGACAGTTAGATGAATGGATTGGATCATCCATGAATGGGCCCCACCTACTTATAATAATAATAATAATTATAATAATAATAAAAAGAGAAAAGAAAGAAAGGAAGGTTGGCCGCTGGACAGACAGCGTCCAGAGGACGCTGCTGCCCAGCAGCGCCTGGGCTAAAGCCCTTTGGGCGTTGACCGTGGGTCCCCACTTGTGGGACCCACCTTGATGCATGTATTTGATCCACGCTGTCCATTTGTTTCTCCAGCCCATTTTAGGGCTAGACACCAAAAATGAAGTAGATCCAGATCTCAGGTGGACCACACCATAGAGAACAGTGGAGGCAAGGATGTCCACTGTTGAAGCTTTCGTGGCCCACCGTGATGTTTTTGAACCTTTTTACCTATCCAATATTGGGCTCTGTGTGTTCCTCACGGGCTGGGGAACATGATGAATGGAGTGGATCATACCCATGTGGGCCCCACTTGAAATAAACAAAGGAAGAAAAAAAAGGGGTGAATGTCCAGACGCTGGACGTTCACAGCGTCAGAGACGCTGGAACAGTCCAGCGTCATGGACGTGTGAATGGGGTCCCCACTCATAGGACCCACCTTGATGTTTGTGTTCCATCCACGCCGTCCATTTGATTTCCCAGATCATTTTAGGGCCAGGGCCCAAGGATGAACCCGATCCAAGTTTTAAACGGACCGCACCACATGAAACAGTGGAAATAATGATGTCTACTGCTGTAAATTCTTCGGCCCACTTTAATGTTTCTAGACCGATTTACATACCAAATATTGGGCTCATTGGGCCCAAAATGAGATGGCCCGGCTGATAGACGGAGTGGATCACCCTTATGTGGGCCCCACTCGATGAAAACCTTGGATAAACAAAAAAAAAAAAAAAAAAATATATATATATATATATATATATATATATATATATATATATATATATATATATATATATATATATAAGAAGAAGAAGAAGAAGAAGGAGGGTGCCTCTGACGCTGGGCGTAGCAGCGTCCACGGACGCTGGCTCGTGCCAGCTGGTGGCCCACTCGTGGGTCCCACCATGATGCATGTGCTGTATCCACACCGTCCATCCATTTGGGGGAGATCATTTTAGGGCATGACCCCAAGAATGAGTCAGATTCAAGTCTCAAGGGGGCCCCACCACAGAAAACAGTAGGGACAGTGACCCTACCGTTGAAACCCTCCTATGGCCCACCATGATGTTTATTTGAGATCCAACCTGTTAATAATTTCACACGCATGTGAATGATGGGAAAACAAAAATATCAGCTTGATCGAAAACTTCTGTGGGCCCCACTTCATGCTAGCAAAAAAATTAAAAAAATAAATAAATAAATAAATAAAGAAGAGAAAAAGGAAAGAGAAGGGGGCTGGCCGTGGGCTGGTTGGGCTCCCCAGCAGGTGGCCCACTTGTGGGACCCACCTAGAATGTATGTGCCTTATCTATTCAGTCCTTATGTCTTTCCAGCTCATTTTAGTGGCTGAGCCCAAAATTTAAGCATATCCAAATGACAAGTGAACCATGCCACGGGAAACAGTGGGAATAATGATCTCCACCGTTGAAACCTTCCCAGCCCTACAGTGATGTTTAGTTGTCATCCAACCTATTTCATAAGTGGCCGAGCCCAAAATTTAAGCATACCCAAATGTCAAGGGGACCCTGCCACGGGAAATAGTGGGAGATAATGATTTCCAGCGTTGAAACCTTTCCAGGTTCTATAGTGATGTTTATTTGTCATCCAACCTGTTCATAAGATCACATGGATATGGATGAAGGAGAAAACACAAGTATCTGTTTGATTCAAAAACTTATTGGAACCAGCTGGGTACCACGCTGCCCAGCAGGTGGCCCACCCTATGGGTCCCAACGTGATGTATCTATTAGCTCCATCATGATGTATCTGTTCTATTCATGCTGCCCATCTATTTTTTCATATTATTTTAGATACGGCCCCAACAATGAGGCAAATCCAGATGTTAGATGGACCACACCCGCAGGGAATAGTGGTCATTGATGCCCACCATGGTTCCTTCTTTGATATATATGTTTTATCCATGCCGTACACATATTTTGACGGCCTATCTTGTATGTGCAGGCCCAAGTATGGGGCCGATGTGGTCTCAAGTGAGCTATGCCACGAAGACCTTTACATTTCCAATGGGACCCACAGTCCGGGTCCCACTCTCTATATATATATTGGGCCTTTTAAGGCCAATGTTACATGATACGTTTTGGTAACATGCTAGTATGATTAGCTTGATATGTCACACTGATAACATGCTTAGTATAATGAATACCATGCTAATTCATATGCTCATACGCATCATTTGTATGCCTGTTATAGATCATGATTAACCATAGCATATGCTAGTTGGCTTGTTATACTTAGGGGACCCATGTGAGACAGGGTCGCCCCATATGATTGCGCAGTATGTGTAAGTTTGGTGCATGATTTGGATTGTATGACTCATGCATTTCCCATTATGTATGTCACGATCGCTTTCACACCCTAGCAGCATCGGGGTGGTGACCACCATAGTCACATCATGGTTGGCAGTATTGGACACCGGAAACTTGTTCTAGTACGTGGGCGCTATGGATGTCCTTGGCTGAAAGTCCCTAAACCCTGTGGTACCAGTAGGATGCTCCAGCGTCGAGACCGAGTGGATAACATGAGCGCCCGTGTGCCAAATACCAGTAGGCCGCGTCTCCCACTGTGTCGAGGTCGGTTGGAAAGGGGTGTGACCTTATCCGCCCGGGTGCAGTGGGCTATAAGCTAGGTCGAGTCTGACCAGCTCATGGAATGGGTCCGCTATGGCGAGCCGGGTGGGCATTGGCATACCACTGAAGAGGCGGATAGTGAGGTCTTTTCTACTCGCTGGGTTATGCGCGCGATGTGCGGCGGCCAGTATTAGAGTATACTAGACCCCGGTGATGTCCCAGATGAGAACTATTTTGATATGTGGATCAGTTGAGGATTGACGTGTTTGCATTGCATCTCTAGCATGTAACACTCGGCCATGTAGGCCCTTGCATCGCATAGCCTTGGGATGGCTGATAGCATTCATGAACTTGGTAACTTAGCCCTCTACTACTTTCGCTTACTCTAATATCTGTATACTTGTCATTTGCATCACACGCGCACACACGCACTCTACTGAGCTTCGTAGGAAGCTCATGCGCGTTTGTTTACACTGCAGGTACTAGGGCACATCAACAACGTTGAGCGCGGTGCATGTACCTAATATTTTGGACTTCTGCTACATGTTGTATTTTCCTTTCCAACACTATACTCAACAAACTTTTTAGTGGATATTTGATGATATTTTATGGTTTTGATTATGCTCCTGTATAAAAAAAAATTACCCTAAAAATCCTTCTGGTAGGATCCTAGGATCGGAAGCTGGCACATGAGAGCTAGGAGCCGAGAATGGGGTACTACGGAGGCTGTTGGCACCAAGGTCGGCGATCGGGAATTTAGTGAGCCCGGTCCCCGGGTTTGGGGTGTGACAGCTTTGAATGCTCATTGAAGTGCCATGAATCACTTGGTTTGAATAATGAGCTCTAAGCATTGATGAGCAAATGAAGGATAGATGATATTCTAATTGTCCCCTTTAATGCTCTCAATGGGTGTGCAAAGAATTGCCATTAAATCCCTCAAGATATGCCTTTATAGACTCCAAGAATCGGGCTTCAACGGATATAAAATGGCTAGTTGTCGATTGATCTAACAAAGCACCGATTGATCGCAAGAAGCAATTTTGCAGAAAATAAGCTTGCTGGACAGAAATGGCCCTGATCGATTGATCGCCGGTCCAGGTCGATTGATTGCCCAGGCTGGTCGATTGATCGACCGGCCAGCCGATCAATCGCAAGTGCGATTTTGACAGATGTGCTTACTGGACATATTTGAGGTCCAGCGATTGATCGCAAAGGCCTCACCGATCAATCACAAATGAGATTTTATACTTGAAAGTTTGCTAGACAAATTTGTGGTCTAGCGATTGATCGTAAGGGCTAATCGATTGATCGCTGGATCACATTTTTACTATGAATGCTTGCTGAAACAAGTCCAGACATTAAGATCAATCTATCATGATTATGGATCAATCGATATTTCTTGTAGATTGATCAACAATTAGTCGATATGCTCTTTTATCTTTTGAGCAATGACTACACACAATCTTCCCTGATCAAGAAGACGGAAATGACTAAGATTGAATGGCTAAGGCTTTTCTTAGGATGCTATGCCATCTAGTCATGAGGTTTTTAGGATCCTAAAGTCTGTCTATATGCACACTTATCTTCCGTAGAGATTGTGCTTGGTCCTGGATGCGGAAAGAAGCTTCAGTCATCAAGTCTTGAGTCTGCATTCATCGTCGAGGCTCATAAGACAGGATTGACTTATATGATCACAGAATTGACAATCCGATGCACGAAAGAGTGCACTAACAACTATGAATGGTGATTGAGCGTAGTGCACACCCAGCCAAGGGACCATGGTTGGCACTCATAATATTGTATCAGCTGCCTAATACAAAGCAAACTTGCAGTTATATGCCTCACAGCTTAAGGTAGTTAGGGACCCGTATGAGATAGGGTCACCCCAAATGATCGGGCAATGCACATAGGTTTGGTGTATGACTTGGATAGTATGACTCATGTATTATGTATGTCTCGGTTGCATTCACACCCTAGCAGCATCGGGATTGTGGCCACCACAGCCATATCATGGTCGGTAGTTATGGACATCGGAAGTATATTTTAAGCACTTGGGTGATATGGATGTCCTTAGGTGAAAGTCCATAAACCCTGTGGTACTAGTAGGATACTCCAACATCTAAATTGAGTGAATTCATGAGCGTATGAATACCAAATACCATTAGGCCGCGTCTCCTACTGTGTCGGGGTTAGTTGGAAGGGGGGTTGTGACCTTAGTCACCCGGGTGAAATGAGTTATATGTTAGGTTGAGTTCGACCAGCTCATGAAATGGGTCTACTATCGGTGAGCTAGGTGGGCATTAGCATACCAGTGAAAAGGTGGATAGTGAGGTTTCTTCCACTCGCTTAGTCGTGCGTATGATGGGCGGTGGGCCAGTGATGGAGTGTACTAAACCCCGATGATGTTTCAGATGGGCAATGTTATGATACATGGATTTGTTGAGGATTGACATGCTTGCGTTGTATCTCTAGCATATAAAACTCGACCTTATAGGCCTTTGCTATGACAGTTAACATTCATGGGCTTGACAGTTTAGCCCTTCATCATTTTTCGCTTACTCTGATATTGATATACTTGTCATATGTATTAAGCATGCACACACGCACTCTACTAAGCTTCGTAGGAGGCTTATACATATTTGTTTACATTGCAGGTTATGCTATAGCGTATTAGCAGCGTTGAGTTCGGAGTGTGTGCATGATCTTTTGAATGTTGGCTCCGAATTCGGCGGCTGAAAATTTAATGAGCCCAGTCCCTGAGTTAGGGGCATTACAAAAACACTATTTTCTCTCTTTCTCCATGTCCCAATGTGTGGGGATGTCTAGGCCTCTCTCATTGCACTCTTTTCCTCTAGGATAGGTTCATATATACAAGGAGAGATTATGGTTTCAGGGATGCATCCAGTATGATGCTCTGCTACCCTACATATTTGTATATACTTACTATGAAGGAAGTCCATCGATCTGCGTCATCGGCCATGTATGTACTCATGAACTAATCCTTCTACTGACATAGTCATCAACTAGAGTTCTATATTCTATGCTGATCAAATAGTGGACTATCTGGTCTAGACCATTAAATTATTATTATTAAGTGCAATTAAAGTAGTTTTAATCCTTAAGCAAAATTTCAACGACTGAAAACCTTTGAAAGCTAATTAAAACATATAGTGTTGGGCCCAGTGAAAAATTACTCTTTGATTTAATAGATCTAGCCTTACATATCAGTCACTAGGTAAAATTCAGTGGCACCCTTGTCAGCCCATGCAAGAGTCAATGACTCTTAATGGAAGTACCTAGACATATTCACTTTTAATGGCTATATGGCAGCAATGATCAATCGGGATTGTGACCATACATGTCCTTAGTTCTAATAATTAATCAATTTTACGCAATGTCAAGTCTTGATTACCAATATGATTATAGTCTAGGCTAATGGGCCCTAAAGTATTGACTTGATCTCGATCCACCACTTAAGTATCTAACAGTCCAACCTTAATCCTGTGGCTATGGAACACTCGCACTCCTATGTTGGATAATGGCAAAGGCACACTGACTCCAAGTTGGCTCCCTAATTGTGGAGATTGTCCATCTTGACTTAAGTCAATCCCCTCACACAGAATGATCGTACATCTCATGTAGGAATATTAATAGTTGTGTCTTACATACCTCTAACGGTCATGGTCTATACAAGATATTTAGATCCATGGATCACAATTCTCTCTAATCAATGACCGTCATATTCAATCTCAGGTTCCCAACGACTACAAGATGGCATAATCCTTAACCAACCTATATACATGTAAGTTCAATGTAACACTACACACTAAGGTATATTAAGTTGTTTACATGAGACTCATGGTCATCATTATCTACAGTCGAGATTAGCCCTATCCTGTCCACATGACAATGGATCAGGGCTTACATTGGTTTTTCATAGCACATACTCCAACAATCTCCCACTTACCTTAAAACTAATCTATGCTCAAATCCGTTAACCACACATGTCGAACTAAGACTTAGTTAAGAGATTAAGGAGTCATATTGATTCTCTGAAAGTTCACATAATCTCTCTATAGGTAACTCTCACCATCAAACATATGTGAATGCATATACCATTAGTTACACACTTGCCTTTTTTAACCTTGTAAGCAAGATCTGATCACTAGACCATCAAGTTCAACCAAGAACCTCATGATGCACGAGAGAGTAAGTTTGCACCTTGTAAGCACACTTGGATCGTCATGGAACTACCTAGCATGTCACATGCTTGACTGACAGTTACTACCATGCAAGAGGCATAAGTATGCTATAGTCACATTATATTGTCACAAGAATCACCTTATCCATCCAAGTAGAAATTTGATGTTGTTCTAACACAAACGTCCTTAATCATAGCCAAGGTCATCAAAGTGGGTGTTTATCCTCCCACTAACTAATACATCCCATCATTAAACATCTCATACGTGCGTCACTACATCTTGGGAACCTTTGTGAGCATATTAGACTTTGCCTCTCGGCATATGCCCCCAAGTGACAATTCAGGATTGGTGTCATATGAGTAATGCCTCATATTCAACCTCCATGGTAGGAAGAACAACCCTCATCACATCATGCCCACAATCAGACGGGATCAACATGTCATTCATTCATATATACATTCAAATATGCAATTGTGATATTACAACATACTTGTGATTCAATATGTATTATTGAGTGATACGATTAAAGCCACCGCTCTCGTCACCACTGTCTAGTACATAGGTGGTGATAAGGATCAAGATATGTGATTGATTAAAGGTTGCATACTATGCACACATGCTTTCTACTCACCAACATCATCAAAGACATTAATAGCATTATGTTTTAAATGTCATCAATGGAACTGAGCCATTGGTGTGCAGTATCTCTTCAAGATATATATCGATGGTATTTAGTACCCATGCCAGTCCCTAATATAGGATTTTCGTAAAGAGTGGAGAAAACCAATCATATAACATTGTGTACACTCCACCTATGATAAGAGAGACTACTATGCAAGAATCAAGTTGAACTTCGAAATCAAGATTCAATCTACTCGGAGAAGCAGCACAAAGCTAAATGGGTTGGATGGAGAACATCGTCATTGTTGGGCTTCTACAGTCCATCGATGCAATGGAAAAATGATTTTGATTCCCATTCCCTCTGCGATCTAATCTCACAAATAAGGATATTTATTCATACATCATGTAATTTGTTAAAGCCCAATGATAAATAAAAGAATAGTTAATACCTGAGTGTGTGGTGGCCCACTTATTTCTGATGATAAAAATCTCTCAGCATAAGAGTCTCTCTTAGATCTATTGTAGGTATCGAATGATGAGTAGAAGCCAATTAGATCTTCTGGTTGAAGCCAACGGTTGACAGAGCTCTTGAGAAGTGGACCAGACACTTCCCAAGCATGTGCACGTGTGGAGGATGGGAGGTGGAAACGTCCACACTAGAAGGCCATCATCAAATTGGTCACAATGGGCCACACAAGATCTTGCCCAATCAAAAGCCATGGGTGTCTGTTTACGATGGAATACATTTCCCATGCACATGTCGGTTTGCCACGGTCGATTTCAATGGAGCGAATCACTCCTATTTCAATGATGATGATGATGGGTGACTTTGTCAAAAATCATACAGCCTCCAAGCATGGACAACACAAAGAGCCACGTGTCCATTTATGACGGAATGAACTTCCACTCAATCACACATCCAACGGAGCATATTAATTATCAAGGCACCAATCACCGTTAGAAGGCCCCGCATCTAAGATGAGCAGCAACATGAAAAACATGCAGACCAAAATCAAGCGCATTCTACGACCAAGATCGGCCACAATGGGACCCGTTGCAAAAATCAGCCCGATCAGGGACTATGAGGTTCCGATTGAGGTTAAATCGAAATTCTACAAGTGAACAGGTCAATTTGAATGGTCTAGATCATTCAAATGGGTCATAGACAAGCAAGGTGGTGGGTCCATTTTCAAAGTGGATAGCTATCCCTCTATTTTTTCGACCAAAATTTTCAAAAAAATAGAGAGGGTTCCACCATTTGCTTTAAGGAATAGAAGAAGGTGATGCAAGCTCGAAATTAGTGGCGGTGGCAACAAATTCCAACCACAAGGGAAAAAGAATGGTGGCATTAACGGTGATATAAAATGGAGAGAGAAAAGAGGGTAGAAAGGACCAAAATTAGAGGGAAAAGGTGGAAATGAGAGAAAATGGGGGGAGATGAAAGAAAGATTTTGGAAAATTGGAAGGAAAGAGGGTAGTCCAGTGAAATTGCCGTCAATGGTCACTAGTATTAAAGAGGAAGATGGGCAGTTGGACCAACGATCCAAACACTGCCGATAAGAATCCAATAACCATGGGTAGCTTTTCGTTGCTCGGTCCTGTCAGCGGTCAATTTAGGACTTTTTAAAGATTCTTTGACCCCTTGGACTCCTTTATCCATGTGTGGGCCCCACATGTGCATGGGTGGCTGCATGATTTGGCCAACCAAATGTACCATGTGGCTAATCAAGTCATGCTTAGTGGTTATCCAAAAAAAATCATCACAAAAAAACAGTCCCAATTGCAACCTTTAAATCGCTAGATGACGGGCCAGACCATTTAGAAAATCATAAAAATACCCTAATAAAAACCAATTTCAATCATAAACAGTATATTTTCTAACAAGAAATGAATGGATGAGTCAGATCTATAAAAAAAATTACAAAAAGGAAAAAAAATGTCGAATAAAAACTACTTGACCACGTACGCCCTTCCCACGAAACTGGATGGATCTTTTAAAAATAAACAGTCCGTTGCAATAAAATTTCCATGGAACATTGTTCCTTAAGTAAGGCATTTAAAAAAAAAACTCATTTTATTTTAAAATACCAATGTGCATGATGTCTGAGGCACTAGAAAACATTCCATACTTCAGGGTGGGTACAATGCAACATCAAAAATTGGTTTTGGACTCTTTTGAGTCTTAGGTTTTTTTTTTTAAATCATAAGTGGAATACAAGGTCACTGACCTGGACTCTTAGTGTTTGTCCTATCGCCTCGAATTACAAGCTTTTCTATTCAAGTCAAGGCAATTGTACCTTAAACAGTAAAAAAGTCTATTGCAATCGAAGTATTGGAGTAAAAATGTTGAGTGGTAGAAGGACAACTCGTGTATCCAGTCAGGGATACCTATTAAGCCTAGCTAATACTAGTGCAGTAGACAGTAAGGCTACAAAAAGAGTTACTCATTTCAAACAACCAGTCTTATAGGCAATCCTAGGGGATCATGTAGCATCAAGAATCATCTTTGTTTATCTAAAGTGATGAGTTGGATCCCCATAAGGCCACCAAGCGTAGAGGAGATTATTTCACCGAAATCCAGACTTGCAGACAAACTTGATGACGTTTGAAATAGTTATGATTAGTGACCCATAATGTTGCAAAAAGCATAGGGACAATCATAATATCTTCCTCACCCTCCAAAGACACCTGAGTTCTTCTTTAGTTATACGAAATTGTCGATAATGACACTCCAGTTGGAACAGAACAGACTGTGTTTATGCTTGACCACGATGGTGAGGCGTCCACTCGCTTGCCAAAGAGCATTTGTAGACACCCCACCTAAGATGAGAGGGACTAACTTGTAGTAATGAAGTCAAACTTCAGAATTGAAATGCAGATTGACCCCAAGAAGTATTGTAAATATAAATGGATCAGATGAAGGGCACCCCCTGAACCTCTCGGAACCAATCCAATGCCTAAAATAGGAAATGGGCATCAATGGGAATAAAAAATTCTCGTTAGTCACTCTAGCCCACTTAGAGTTGCCAACTCATGCCTATACTGTTGACAAAGTGAAATCGCCTCGAAAAATGTCAGAATAGACCAGGCGGGAATTCAATTCCCATGGTGCCAAAAAAGGCCACTTATTAGCCAGGCAAGTTTATCACTTGAAATGCCTTGAAAAGCACAAAAAGGGCCACATAGGCACTGATAGAAACATGGTATCTAATCTAACCTAAGGGTTGCCAACCCCAAGTATAGGGTTGTGATGTCGTAATATATAACTCGATGAGACTAAGATCGTTCCACAGGGATTTGTGGTTGAGAACATAATAAGAACTAAATTGGTTGTCTGGGTTGTTAATTCAACGAATTTAAAAGAAGGATTAAATTATAATACTAAAGCACTAAAGATCCAGGGATCCACATCTAGCAATCATAATATCTAATTTAGCAATTCACTATGATAACTCAACTAGAATCGAATTCCAATTCATTCTAATTGGAAGATAATTCTCTCATGAGGCACTCTGTAATTAATCGCAGGGAATTAATCATCTATCATGCCAGGAGTCTATAATAGATTAATGAATTTTATAGATCAATCCCTTCTCTAATCAAGCTAAATAATTGTTAAATCAAAGCATCCGATGTAACCAGAGTTCACAATGGATTTAGAAATAAACAACTCAAAGGTGTTAAAGTAAAATTCAAATATAATTCAATCTAATATCATCATCCAATTCGTTGTTGTTGGATCAAATAAACTAAAACATTGTAATTAAACTAGAAACATCACCCCTTAACCTTATCTAAGAGATTAGCTAGACATAACTATCTTAAAACAGAAACAAAACATAAGAATAAACTAGGAAGAAGAAGAAGAAGAAACTCGAAGTAGAACTCCATGAAGCTCCCTCTCTCTCTCTCTCTCTCTCTCTCTCTCTCTCTCTCCTTGGATATCTTTACAAACGAGCCTAAAACCCTTTAAATATCCTTAGGAACCGATTTTGCACCACCTAGAATATTCCCACTCAAATATGAAAGAAATTCCGCACTTTTACAACTTTCCAGAAAACCATCAATCTGAAAGAAATTCCGCACTTTTACAACTTTTCACAAAACCATCAATTGATTAGTTCGATCAATTGATAACACTAAAAAATGTACAGCAAACTTTTTTAAAAATTCATCGAACTGTTTATCGACTAATCCCCGGTCTTCGATCGATCAAACTAAGGAAAATATGTCCAACAAGTTTTGGTCATAATTCAATGGATTTCGATCTCTTTAATAGATTGATCAAGACAGCTCAAGGAATAGTCGATCAATCGAACATTTTAGTTGATTGATCAAAAGCTACTATTTATCTTCAATTTTTTTGCACTTGATCTTCAATTTCTTTTTTCACTTTCGATACTTCCTTTCCTTGGATATTGAGGTCTTCAACTTCATTATCTAATCTCCAATTCTTTGATGATCTTCTTTTCGGGCTTTAAATTATCGTTTTAAGTGCATTTCTGGTCTTGGACTTCAAATCTTTCCTTGCACATGAAACCCACATAATTAGGACTAATTAACTTGATGTATATAATAAAAGCAATGCAAAATAGGGGATAAATATGCAATTTCTGTTAGTCTAACCTATTTAATCTTGATCATTTTCTCTCATTAGGAGGAGGGATGGGGTGAAGAGGTGTAGAAGGTTGTGGGAGAGCTTTCAAGAAGAGAAATGGTGTTTTTAAGCAATTAGGAGAGGGTTTCAGAGAGAAAAGTGGTTATTGGTAATGTTGGAAGGTTGGAAAAATTCTGAAAGGAAAGAGAAAAGGAGAGAAAGAAGTTCATGAAAGTCCACGAGTAGGGTTGGGATCAGGGATACCCAATCATTTCTTTGTTAAAAGAGTGTCTGGTCTTCCCTTTTCTCACATGTCGACCAAGCTTGCATTTTCATCCATACAATCCTTTACTTGCATCTTATTATTGATTTCTTTTCTTTATTTCTTACTTTAGTTAGTTAGTCTAATGTTTAATGCTTAGTCTCCAAGGCCCAACCCTAGATGTAGATTTTCTAGAACTTTATTAAATCTAAAAAAAAAAAAAAAAATTAAAATCACGTAAAGTAGAGATCACATGATTGTGCAGACGAAAAAGAGTACCTAACCCCTTTTTTCGTCATCGAGGCCCTTACTCGGAATCTTTGACCATAGGCTAAAAAAAGAGTCACTCGAGTTAAGAAATCTACTATTTTCTGACTCACAAGTAACTCTATGGTGTCTGGCCAGCCATAAATTTTGAGCTTATTTAGCTAGTAACAACTCCAAGTTGAACACATCGTCATACTTGAGTTAATAAGAAACCCCCTCTTCCCACAACCATAAAGAGCACCAAAGCAAGAGGTGGGTGCCTCTCGCGGGGCATTCATAAGAACAATGTCAGATCTTATGGTGGGGATAAGGGCTGACTTAAGCTGCCCGTCAAGAGGACCCCACGCCTAGGGCGTGTGCACATGTGGAAGGTAGAAGGTGGGGCATCCCACCTCTCTCTCTCTCTCTCTCTCTCTCTCTCTAGAAGGAGACATCTAAAGGACATGCTCTGGAACTAACACCTCTCCTTTTTAGATAGGATCTTATATAGGGAGGATCTTAATGTTTCAGGAAGTGTACTTAATATGGTGCTCCACCACCCTACAAACTTTGTTGTACCATATTGTGAAGGGAATTTTTTTACTTTCTTAATCCATATACCCTAATCATCTATATTCCTCCACTATCTATGGTCACCATCCTTGGGTAATTCCTATGTAGCCCCAATGACTGGAACAAAAGATCTTTGCCATTCAATGTCCATCAAGCATGGTTAAAACCAAATCAATGGTTAAAACTCAAAGTTAATGGTTAAAAATCCATAATTAACCAATTAGAAACCATAGAGGTGTTGGCTAGCTTTTAACACCTGATGGACAGTGCAAACCTTAAGATCAACCCATATACAAATGTTGTAGGCAAACTAAGTGGATCCCATGTTGGATCTTGTAGTCCTCAATGAGCCTAACGAAAGCATCTAGATCACCCACTTTTAATGTCTATGCAATTTCCTTGTAAAGTGATCCAAAGTACTATCAATCAAGACACCTCCGCTTACGCATCCTTAGGTCTAAGGATTTAACAGAGCTAGTGTAACTACAAGTGTCATTCTAGTCTGAGCATGATGAGGCCTTCCAGTTTAGAAAATTGCAAGTGATCCTGCATGTAAGCGACCAAAGGACCCACTTAGGGTACCATCCATTACTCCCTCACACACTCATGTGGGGTAGGGCGAAGGCAAACCGACACCAAGTTAGCCCCAATGGTGGAGCCTGTCCACTTTGACACCAAGTCAATCCTGTCACATAAGATGACCATCAATATGTAATATCATAAGTTTATCCTAGAACTTGTATGGTCATGGCCAAGGCACTGAGATTCATGGACCATAAAACTCTCCCTGGCCATTGGTTGTTATGTCCAATCTTAAGGTGCCTAAGAATCTAAAAGTAATCCTCTCAAATCCATAACAATAATAAATATGTTCCATACACATTAACTCGATCATATATATAAATGGATAATTGATGTATAACTAAGTTCAGAAGTAACTAAACGTTATTTTTGAAGGGCACAACACCAATAGATATTCTCTCAAATTCCTCTTAGTTTTTTTTTTCTCTAATGTGTTTTTAGGGAATGCACTTGCTCAAAAAAGAGAGGAACTAGAAGGATTAAGAGGAGTTGGTTACAATAGGGATAAGTGTTTATTCTTATCTCTTCTAACATCACCTCTATCTCCTCATGATTAGATCCAATTTTAAAGATAGACATGCATCTAGATAAAGGGATATCCACCCAAAGATTATTTGAGGGAAAACTATGTAGGAACCACCCACCAATGATTGCTCATAAGTAGGCCCTACGAGCTCATATGTTGGAGTCAATGACTTAGAAAACAGTCTGTGCCCTATCCACTATCCATGTGAATGTGAATGGCTGGATCCCAACCGTTGATCGTGGTGACCATGGCTCCTAAATTGGACATGTGATATGCCTTAAACAGATTTAATGTTGCTCTCATCTTATGATCATTGAATTTGTTGAGGAGTGATTCCTCTGGTAATCCTTGGGAATTTAAGATTAGACATAATGGTCAAGACTTGGGAGAGTAGTGGTCCATGGATCTCAGTACCCTGTTAGACCATGACCATCACAAGTGCGTGGGACACACCTATCGACATCAGTTCATGAGATGTACGATCCTCTTGTATGAGGGGACTGACTTATACTAGGATGGACAGTCTCCACCATCGAGTGCCGACTTGGTGTTGGTTTATGCCTTGCCCTTATCCCTCATAAGAGTGTGAGCATTCTATGAATAAAGGATTTAGATTCAAATATTTGGTAACTCACATTGGTGGATCGAGATCAAGTCAATAGCCTAATGACCCATTAGCTTGGACTGTGATCGTGAGATCATGACTTGATGATGCATGAAAGATGGTTTGATCCTTAGACCTAAGGATGTGTAAGGGTCACAACTTTGACTGATCGGCTTTGGCTCTTCCTACGAGGTCCATGCACAGGCCAAAAAGGTGGATGTAGCTAGGTACTTTCATCAAGAGTTGTTGATTCTTACAAGGGCCAACAAGGGATCCATTGGTTTTCCTAAGAACATATTTATGGCTTTAATCTGAATAGAGCAATGACTCATTAAGTGATTTTCTCACTGGGCCCAACACTATGAATGTTTTAATTGGATTATCAAAGGTTTTTAACTAATGAAGTTTTTGTTTTAATCGTTAAAACTTCTTTGGTTGCACTTGATGATAACCCAATGACCTAGATCTGATGGTCCCCTTCTGAAATAACATGAGATATCACCATTAGTGGATACACCATGATAGTGGAGGAATTGAATCATGAGTATATGCATGGATGACGTAGATTGATGGGCTTCATTCACAGTAGGTAACACCAGTTCGTAAGGTGGTAGAGCACCATACTAGGTGCATCCCTGAAACCTAACCTCTCCTTATTTATATGATTCTACCCAGAGAAGAGAAAGAGTTATCATTGGACGTCCCCACCCTATGGGACGTGTGAGCGTGAGGAAAAAGAGAGAGTTTGAGAGAGAGCAGAGATCCACTCCATCCTCTTCTATTATCGTCACATGTGGCCCACTTGTGTGGATGGTATATGTCTGCTTTGGCACCTACCAAAGGATTGGATGTTAGAGTATCTTGATTCTTCGATATTGAATAGATTAGGGAGAGACTCCTTAGTTTAGGAGATCGACAACGACATATCAACATCACAGATATCTCTTTTATGCATATTGCCTGCAGGTTAGAACTATCTTGATTCTTTCATGCTCTCAGAATTATCTAAAAATCCAACTTTATTCAAACTAGAACTTGAAAAATCCAAAACAAAAGCTTAGAGTACTTGTATAAACGAATTAAACATTAAAACTAACCACAAGCTTCACCTCTTAGCTCTAGCTAAGAGGTTCTAGCCAACCATGAACATGATTAAACTAGAAAACAAAAGAAAAACTAAAAAAAAAACATAAAACCTAAAACAAACTAGAAAAACTCGGAGTTGTAGAAGCTCCATTTCAAATCTCTCCACCTCTAGCATTTATAGGACTCTTCTATGATTGATTAGGAAGGATGTGGAGGTGTCCTTTTATAGAGAAAATCCACCACCGCCTTAGAATCTTCAAGAATTTGCCCAAGTGTTCCGTAGTCGGAGTCGGTAGCCAACCGGTCTGAGCCCCCTGGCCGACCGGTCTTGGCTCAAGATCAACGAACATAAAAGTTTTTCAGAAGCTGGTTCTTCTTAGCCGACCGGTCGAAGGACCGGTCATGATTGGACAAAAATAGTCCAACAAGCTCTAGACTCAAAACATTCCCCTGTATGAATTTTCGACCTGTCAAATGATCGGTCCTAGCTTCTAGTCTGGGGTAGTCTAAAACTATCCAACAAGTTCTCCACTTAGCTCTTAATTTTCTGATCGGTCGGATGAGCGGTCCTTGCAATGGATGACTGGTCTTGGAGACTGTTTCTTCTCAATTTTTCTTCTCTCTTTCCTTTCTTCCTTACTTATTTCCTTCACCTCTTTAGCTCTTCTTCCTATGTTCTTTTAAGTTCTTCAAAGTAGTCCTTTTAAGATTGGATTCATGGGGTCTCTCTCTCTTTCCTACAAATACAATTACACATAAAACGCCTCTTTTAACACTGTAAACCATGCATAATGTTTGATTAATTGGGGTTAGAATATGCACAATTCAGAGCTCAACATAAACCATTGATTTCTAAATTGATATAGAAAATTTAGAGATGTTTCTAGTAGATGTGAACTAATTGAATTATTTTTCTTTAAATAAGGATCAAACTGGTTTTCTTATTGCTTCGATCGAATTTCTGTATTGGTAGATCTGGTCTGTTGATTTTAGCCCTATCGGGTGCATCCTTTTCAAATTCGATTTTTGGACACTTAAGATCACAATGTTAGAGTGGTAATTTTTCTTTGATTTTACACATGATGATTTTATGTTTATTATCCTATTAATTGATGGTCTTAGATTGTGTAAATATGTTGTGGATGGGTCATGACGGGAGATCATATATTATGAACATCTCACGTTGTATGTATGAGATATGGGTCATGATCTTTAATAATTTTAGTAAGAGCATCATCATAGTCTTGTAATGACCATGAGGTTCATCATGATGGGCTCGTATTAACCCATGATGATATGAGATATTTAGTCATGAGTACCACACCATCCATGTGAATATGTGGATCATTATAGTTGGATGAGGAAATAAATTGTGTATACATTAGTGTTATAAATATATAGAGCAAGATAGATGGAGTGGATTTAGGGTAAGAGGCCCAATGTGGGGCCCACCATACATCATCTGCATAGTTTTGTGAGGACACCCCTTAGTGCGTAATGCACCTTGGAATCTTCCTTTTTAATCTCTAATTTCTTTTAGTAGTTTCCTAATTGTAACACTCCTGATGAAATTCAAATTGAAATAAATTAGTTTCTTAATTTGTATATGCCTTGAAATATTTATTAAAATATTGGATTTTGTGGGACCCACTTTTACAAATAGATTTAATCCATCAATGCGTGTGTCTAAGAGTAGGCTCATCCTTGATGGTGTGAGGCCCACTTACAAAGTGGAGTGTGATAGATTGGAGGGCTTTGGTGTGGGCTAATATGAGGTGGACCCTACACTGTTGGCCATCTTGAAAATTGAATGTGAGGCCCACCTCTTTGATCTTATATTACTTACACATGAGACTTTACTAGACTGTTTTGTATAGCCAGTTTGCAACCCAATTTTAAGCCAGTTTTCTAAGTCTGATGAGAAAGATAAAACCATTAATCTGAAAGTACTCATCGATATCTTCAAAATGAGTGGTCATACGCCCCAAACGGGACATCGGATGGCTGAGATTTAGCTGGAAGAAGTTTAGGTGTCCATGTACATGTGTTCCACGATCCAAGATGACACCCGTGGACTTGTGGCCCACTTTTGGGCAATTTAATAGTCTTTTTTGGAGAATTTAATTCAATGGGATTGTTATCCTAGGCCTCAACTTCGAAACATGGGGTCGTTTGCCCCGATCGGAGTTCAAACCGCAAAGTTATTGGACTAATAAGATCAACTCTCCACTAACCAAGTAATGTCTACGTTCAGTGGGCCATATCTCAAGATCCATAGATCAGATTGACATGAAATTTTTATAATAATTTCTTAAATGTGCATGTGGGATTGGATAGAATAGATTGAACATTGGGCGTCCAAATCTACTTGAAAAAATCCTAGACCGTTCGTTCTTAAAAGTTCCCTGGAAACAAACTATTTTGATCATATCCATTAGATTTGATTTTGGATTGGGCGTAAACTTGACCCTTCTCCCAATTTACATGTTCTTAAAATATATGTTAACTCGGATTGATTCATAGATCACTTGATCATGGAGATCCAATCAGATTGGTCCATGGACGTTCGTTAGTTGTTTTGGGCAGTTAATTAATGTAGAATTGATGATCATGTGCATGATTGTTTGGATTTCTATTTGATTTATGATCAGTGACCACACATGTGGTATATATGTGGCCCACACACCCTTGGTGAATGATGGCACCACATGTCCAATCGTGATGGTCGTTTGGGTCCCTCATTTCGATAAATCTGCCCACGAGATCATGAAAACCTCTTGTTCAGTCATATTTCTATTCGATCGCCTAGTTACAGGCTTAACTAAGGCTAAGTGGATTGATGGGGTAATGATCTGAACCTGGACACCAAGTGCTTTGGTCATTGGATCGTCTTATATTCCTCTTTTGTGTGGACCTTGAATGGTGGATGTTTTTTTATCGTTTGTGCTTAATCGAAACATGTCTCACCCATTGGTGGGCCGTTTGGTCCTATATTCCACAGGAAAGTGTTATTCCTTGTAAGGAAGTCTCTTGATGTTTAGGATCTAAATTTTGATGATTAAATCTGTTTAGAGTGGAATCTGGACTATTGAAACCTTGGTGGATTGATCTCATCTGTTAGAGATTAGATTGGGTAGTAACTTGACGATTTTAAAATTAGCAACGGTTGGATCCATCTATATAAGCCGACTTCATCATCAGTTATGTTTGTCATTTCTTGGCAGCTTTTTGCGACGGATCTCGTTCATCATTTTTTGCGACATAAAAACATGCGAGGACCAAGCGATGGTAGAAAATCGTCGCTAATTGTGATTTACAACAATTTTGGTCTAACATTTTTTAATTTTTTTGGCATAATGACTTCTCTAAGCGACACTTGAAATTGTGTCACTTTGATTACACTTATAGACGCGTATGCGTGCAGAAGCTTAGAGGGGCAATTAGAATTATGGTTAAGTCCTAGAGGGGGACTGATTAGGACCTTTTAAAATTATTTTCGCCTACTTAACAGTTTTATCAAATTAAACTAAGCAAGAACACTTCGGCTTCCAAGCTTAAGTGGGTCCAATCATGAGACTAGCATATGGTTTAAGCAATAAGCTACCTAGTCTAAGCAACTATAGATTATCAAATGATTATACTAATCAAGCTCCTAATCTATGCAACCTAAGTAGACTATATGAGAATGGATCATAAGGCTCAAGTCTACTCTAATAAGTGAAAGTATATCTTGTGTGTGGATGTGCCTATCTTGTGCCTAGCATGCATTCCTATCAAGCATTAATAATGAAGTAATTAAATATACAATGCCAAGATAACAATGTGCTCAATTCAATCACAAACACAAGCATGTATAATGGTTCGACTTTGGGTCTACTCCACTCTCGGTTCAAGTACTCAACCCTATTGAGCACACCAACATTCACTATACGAAAGTTTTAAATTAGGTTCACCTCTCAACCTTTACATGGAGGTTTTACCGGTTCACCTCTCAACCTAAACGGAGTTTTAAACATAGGCTAACTCTCAATCCAAGGCACGTTCACTCCCGTGTTAGAGGCTCCCCCTTGGAGACTTGTTTAGGCCCGACAAACGTGCCAAGGAATGGCAAATATTCCTAGAATTTTAAGTTCAACTAACAAGCCAAGGATCGACAAATGACCCTAGATCGAGTTTGACAAACAAACTCTACACTCAATTCCCACAGGGAAAAGAGTGGATGGACTATCAACAAATGACAACCTTACTTGTCGGATGAGCCCCTTGTTCAGGTGCTGCTTTGGGTTGCTTGATCTCAGCTCTCTGTAATTCAATTAGCTCCCCTTTGCTCCCCTGATCGTATTGTCGCTTCGCTGCCAATGCCTCAGCTCCACTTGATTAATCACCTTGCATGGATGCTCTTGAGATGCCCAAGGTGATAGGAGATTGTGTGAATCCTCTACAACTAATAGGATTTGATTGCCTAGATGGATTCCACCTAATAGGATGTTTAGAGAGGTTTAAACAAAGGATCTACTTAGGGTTGAGGTGCCTAAAATATCTAAAGAACAAGAGAGAGCAAGAACATCTTCAATGAGCTTTGAATGCTCCATCTTGTGATTCAACACAAGGAAGATGGCTTAGAAGCTTAAGATTAGAACCTAATGGTTTGGGCAATCAAGGTGGCTTCTAATACACTAATATCTCTCTTGGAACCCTAAGAATCGAGCCTAGCCATTATATAGGAAAAATCCTAACGAATCTAAAACAACTCAAAACGGCTAGTCGTCGACCGATCATGACTGGTCAGACAGGGGTCCACGACTGATCACGAACGGTCAGATATAGCCTAGACAGGTCAGATGGTTGCTATCCTTACTGAGGTCGGTCTGATCGGTCAGACCTGTCTAACCGACCGGTCATAACCGGTCGGATAAGCCTTGGTACAATAGATTTGTTGTTGTCCCATTCTCTTCACTACCCGACCTCTTCGACCAAGGTTTAGGTAGATTTTTGGGACACCTAAGGCCATTCTAAGATGACTACAAGTATGCCTAAATGGATCAAGGTCATCTAGAGGTATGGGGTTTTGGTTTGGTTCAAGTAAGGCTTTACCAAGGCATCTCTTTTACCTGTTTCTTCTTCCTTGATGCAGCAGGTCCGTCTTGAGTCTTTAGTCTTCGTCTTTATTAAGTTCAACCGACACTAGACTCACTGACCTAAGTAATTGACAAACAAGGTGCACTAGTATGCCACAGAAAAGTGCACTAACAACACTTAGGTGTATACCCTATGCCTTGCAAAGTTATAAAATCTTAGCATATAAAATATCTAAGGTCCACAATGGGCCCCACATGCTGTGATTTGGATTTGCTCCATGTTGTACTTAAAACAGATGGACAGTGTAGATATACAATACTTACATTAGAGGTGGGTTCACTAACGTGGGCCCACCTTATAAAATGAGTAGGAAAAACTGATGAATAGCTTGACATCAGGTTAGGCCCCTTCAAGTTTCAAGGGTGGACAGTCTCCACTGTTTCTAGTGGTGGGGCCCACAAAAGTTTTGGGTTAAGCTAATATTTATGTTTTCCCTTCCTCAAGGCCTATTTTCACATGTTGTCTACATAGTGTGGCCCACCCACTGGTGGGTCCCACTCCATCAAAAGAAAGGGGAAAGAGAGGGAGAAAAGGGCGGGAGAAGTATGTGTGTGGTGAGAGATGCACTCACTCGGAAGAGACGGGTTCGGTGACTGTGTACGTGTGGGCTCCGTCCTCTCTATTCTCTTCTCCTTTCTCCTTTCTCTTCTCTCCTTCTATTCTCACTTTTCTTTCTTCCTTTCTTTCCTTCTCTTGCTTTTCTTTTTATCTTTCTTTCTTCTCTCCTTCTCTCCTTGCTAGAGTTGGAATTCAACAACTAACTAGGGTTAGAAATCCTTTTGTGTAGAGAGCTAATCATGTATTTAGGTAAGGGGTAGCTTAACCAAGCTTAGGTTAAGAGGGAGTGATTGTGTTGTAACATATGCATTGTTTAGAGAAGTAGTGTGTGGTGAGGTGTCATGAGGAGAGAGTTCATGGTGTGAGGTGGCATGCATGTGGGGTGAGGTTGCATGAGGAGAGAGTGCATGGTGTGTGAATGGAATGTGACTTAAGAGTGGTGAGAGAGAGAGAGAGAGAATGGGTGAGAAATGTTGTAATGGACTTTAAGGCCATGCATTTGGTTAAGGCCCAAGCCCACTTGGGTTAGGGGAGGCTCATACCTCCTTTTGAATGGATTTCTCTTCGCCCACATGGAAAGTCTTAGTTCTTTGTACGATATCGCACGCGTTTGCAGGCATACGAGGGCGGGATTTGGTCCACATGATTGGGGTCACATTTATGCCTACCGGGTATGTCACACACTCATGCGGAGCCAGGAAACACATGAGCAAGGGTATGGACACACATACATGCATACACTCAGGGATTTTTAGGAGTAATGGGCATACGCGTGTATACTCGGGAAGGGATACAGGAGGGACCAGGGGGTATGCATGAAGGTTAGGGGACATGAGCACGGACTGCGTACATGCACGAGAAATTAGGGCGCTTGCTTGGAAAGTCGGATTGCATGTATAAGGAGTGCGATCATACACGTACGAAAGTCGGGGAAGGCTTGAAAAGTTTATAGGAAATTGAAGGCATTAGAGGATAAGCTTTATTACATCTATTAGATACTAAAAAAGAGAAGGAAGAAAGCCTTTATAAACAACACTCACTATTATCTCCTAGCACATTAAAGTTACAAAACAATTTGTTTCATCACGGTCCACAAAAAATCATTGCCAGGGAAAGGAGAAAGTAAGATTGTAACGCTCTTCTTTGGCTGATCACCTAAGCATTGAACAGTTAAAAAAGAAAGGAGTTACATGATTAGTTAGTGGTTCGGTTATGAAAATGGTCTTTTGAGCTTTGGTCTTCACCCATATAAGGCGTCGTTCTTCCACGATGTCATCTTTGAATCAGCCAGGGTTGACATGAAGAACATGCAACAAGGAGGAAATATGAATAGAGACCAAAGATGAAGTTTACAGTGGTTAGTATTTCTATTATAAAGTTAATTTATAGAAATAGTGACCGTCGATTTCTATGCTAGCAATTAATAAGCGAGATCATAACGGGCGATTTCCAACACAGGAAGTTGTGCACGACTATCGTAGACCAATAATGTGCTGCCACATGGCATTTTATAGCAATAAAAATCCTTACAACACAACACCTATTCAAATTCTATGAATGCAAAGAGACGTGGAGGGCATTGTAATTACACCCGACTTATCACGACCAGCTCTAGCAAATAAGATGTTGCCATGTGTTGGCACATTTGTACAGAAACCAAAAAAGGAACTCACGGGGTGCAAAGAGAGATCGTGAGAATTTGAAACACACCTCTACAAAAGACGCATGTCACGCTAGGAATATCATAACACCCTGAGACGTACACACGAATGAAACCCTAGAGGCGGTCATTCTCCTAATGACACATGGTCAGAATATATAGGCTGCATATACACATATCGCCTAGAAAGCACATGTAACCCAATGTAATGCTAAGATGGTAACATCTAAAGACACATGGACAGGCTGTACGCAACTATAGACCACTAAGCGATGCACTAAGAAGAGAGTCATCTAAAAACATAAACATAGGTATACATGGCATTACAATGGTTGGCTGGCCTCTTCTCAAAATAGAAGCGTATTGAGCCAAAGCCAACGGACCATATGCAAAGCCATCGCCTAATCCAAGTCTATAAAAGCAGCAAAGAATGAAGAGCTTCAGGCCCTCGCTAATTCAATCAAACAAATCTCTTATTCAACTCAATACTGCTTATTAAATCTTTTAACCCCACATGGACATCTATTTTAGCTTAGCCTAGTTTAACCTCTCCACTTTTGTTCAGTGCTATGCTGCAGCAAGTCTGGATTGATTGGTGTAGCTTAGTTATTTTCTCCACTTTTGTCTTGCGCATTACTACAGTAAGTCGGAATTAGTTTAATTTTATCCATGACCTCGTCGTTGAACCCAAAATCTCCAAGTCCTTACTTAATGATTCTCTTGGCCATAGCCCGTTGGCCAAACCACAGCCAACTAGGTTTAAATAACCATTTCACGATAGCCTCATAACCATCTAGATCCAGAGGACTGTTAGCCATCCACAGCTGCTTCACCCACTTGAACTGCAACCTAGTCATCCTTGGCTCCACGATCTTCCTGTAGTAAGCAACTCACATGCTCTCTCTCTGTTTTTCTGTCAATTATGCTATTCTCTGAAGAGACATTAGGCCTATTTAACAAAATCAACAGCATGTTCATTTCAACACTTCCAGCAACCAATTCGTCAGTTAAAATCATCCATTCAGTGACATTTCTATGTTGTGGCAAGTACAAAATGGCCAAAAAATTGGACGGTTTTGATTGATGGAAACTAATTCCGCGTTTACATTAGTTGTGCTTTTCATAATCTACCATCCACCAGACACGTCATGTTTAAGCAGAAAGATTGATTTATGGAGTATGAAAGTCCATTATACATGCAAAAAACGAAGGCAGTCATGGCATATTAGGTATCAGGTCCAAACCGTCCAAATAGAGGCCCCTATAAGATGAATCCCAAGCCCAAAGTTCAAGCTGACACAAGAAATGAATGTCCCATTAACGAGAGATTTGCATTCACTAATCCAACTGATTTTCGAGTCATGTCTGGGTAAATTTTTTAGAAGGGTCGAGCTAAGCCTTTTTATTTTTTTATGAGATTCCCAACTATTTCTTCCGAGTAAACCTTGTTGGAAAAACCGGCAGCGGAAGCGAAAGTCGAAACGCGCGAAGCAGTACAAGATCAAACGAGAAACACTATGCAATCAAGCCACACAAAAGCATTCACCACAAGAGAATCCAAATTTATGTGGAAAAACCCCTCAACGGGTAAAAAACCACGGCACAAAGCAATAATCTACTATGAATAAACAGAAGATTACAGAGATTGATGGCCCCCAAGCAAGGAATAAACAGAGAAAACCCAAGCTCTCTCCCTCTCAAAACACTCTCTCCTCTTCTTAACTTGATTAGGAAACCTTGGACACCTTAGGATACCTCCTAATCCCGAATTTATGCCATATTTATAGCAAGTAACCCCGAATTAGAAACGTCTTGCGCAAATCCGCACAATAGCACAAGAAATAACTTGCTGCGCAATTCACGCGTGACTGGTCGACCGGTCTTAACCGGTCAAACCCCATGGCCGACTGGTCGGACCGGCCCAAAAAACAGTTTAGGGAGTAAAATATACAAGCTTCTGTCCCACCGGTCAAGACCGGTCGGTGCACAGTCCATGGTAGTTTGAAGGCTCTTCTTCCAACAAACTCCACCGAGTCTTCAAACGACGAATCAACCGCCATCCTTGTAATGTCATCTCATCTTCAATCATAGCTCCACCGCTTCTCATGCCACCATCGACCCTAACCTTGCAAATTTACGCCCTTTACCGCTCTTCTCATGTGGCCCTTGGGCACTTGCTACATACGAGCAACTGTGGATCGCGCTGCCTTTCCCGTAGCTCCACCGTGAATTGTGCTCCCGATCAACATGTAAAGATGGCCACACCTCCGTGCCTTCATACACACGAGTGCCCCCTTCATCACTTCACAACAATGATCGCGGCTAATAAACACGCACTCTTTCGCCTCGAGTGCACCAAGAGAAATCACATTTATCTTCATCTTGGGAACGTGCTACACATCTTCCAGGACTCGTTCGACTCCATCAAACATTCTGATGTGCACAGTACCAATACCCATAACCTTATAAGCGTAGCCATCGCCCACAAATGCCAATTCACCACCATACTCCCTGTATGTCGTGAATGAACTCCGGTCAGGACATACGTGACACGAAGCCCCTGAATCTAGGATCCACTCACTACCGTGAGATCCCTTACCAGATACAGTCAGAACTTCACATAGATTGTCACCTTCCTCTACGGTATTGGCTCCATCTCCAAAAGAATTTTCATACCTCTCTTGCTTCATCTTGGGATTCTGATAATCCCCTCTCACATGGCCCTCCTGACCACAATTCTAGCACTTCACCTTAGCCTTCCCTTTGCCCTTGGCCTTAGATCACGATTTTGAATATCCTCCATGCTCAAAACTTCTTCCCTTCATAACCAGTGCCTCTGAGGAATAATGAGAATCTGCGTCACCGCTTTTCTTTCTCATCGTCTTTTACTGGAGGGCTGAGATAACGGTCTCGATGCTTATGGTTTCCCTCCTTACGCACATAAAGTCCCTAAACGACTCATATGAATCTGGAAGAGAATTCAACAAGATGCATGCTTGATATTCATCCTTCATCGGTTCATCAATCTCCACCAACTTGCAAACCAGCCTATTAAACGTGCTCAAGTGGTCATCCACCTCAGTTCCCTCAGTCATCCTCAAGGTGAACAACTGCATCAACACATACATGCGATTCTCTAGAGATTTCTTGGCATAAACCTTCTCTAACTTCGCCATCATTTCAGCCGCAGTCTTCTCCTTCATGACATGATAGAGAACATCATATGTAAGGTTTTACAGGATTGAGGTTTTAGCCTTCTTGTCGAGCCTCATCCACTCATCATCTTTCATAGTCTCGGGTCGCTTTCCAAGAGTTTCATCAAGCCCTTGCTGAACCAGGAATGATTCAACCTTCACCTTCCATAGCTCAAAGTTATTTTTTCCGGATAACTTCTCTACCTCGAACTTTGCGCCTGATCCCATCTACTCGTCTCAGATTCGAATTCAACTCCACCCCAACGATAGCTCTGATACCACTTGTTGGGAAAACCAGCAGCAAAAGAAGAAGCCAAAACTCTCGGAGCAATACGAGATCAAATGAGAAACACTATGCAATCAAGCCACACACAAGCATTCACCACAAAAGAATCCAAATTTACGTGAAAAAACCCCTCAACAAGTAAAAAACCAAGGCACAAAGCGATCTACTATGAATAAACAGAAGATTACAGAGATTGACAGCCCACAAGCAAAGAATAAACAGAGAAAACCCATGCTCTCTCCCTCTCAAAACACTCTCTCCTCTTCCTAACGTGATTAGGAAACCTTGGACACCTTAGGATACCTCCTAATCCCGGATTTATGCTATATTTATAGCAAGCAACCCCGAATTAGAAACGTCTTGCGCAAATCCGCACAATAGCGCAAGAGATAACTTGCTGCGCAATTTACGCATGACTGGCCGATCGGTCTTGACCAGTCGGACCCCATGGCTGACTGGTCAGACCGGCCCAAAAAACAATCCAGGGAGTAAAATACACAAGCCTCTACTCTGTCCGACCGGTCAAGACCGGTCGGTGCACAGTCCAGGGCAGTTTGAAGGCTCTTCTTCCAACAAACCTGACTGGACAGGAGTTCAAGTTAGTTCATCAACCTTATCAAGTATGGGCCACACAGGCTGGAAAATCTGCAAGGGGCTGGACCTCATCATTATCCTTATCTTGCCACAAGCGAATGGACCCTGCGACCAGGAGAAGCCTATTTCCTGATGCCAAAGGTTGGTAGTCATCTAGCTTATAACCAAAAGCATGTAATAGTGAAGGTTCCCTTTCCCTTTCTAAGCCATTTGAATGTGATAATTTTCTCTCGACCTGAATATCCAATAATCAGTGAGAGATGAAATGAGATACTCTGGGGATATCCAAAGCTGTTTCCTTTTGCAATTTTTTTTTTACTTCCCCTCTCCTACCAAACATGTTTGCAATTCAATGCGACCATTATTGGTGGGTTAGAAGAAATCCATAGATGTGATCGTATGGTAATTCATGGAGTGGACAGTTGGATTTGTTTTTTTGTTTTTTAAATTAGATATTAAATATTTTCTAAATGGTTTTTTGATTGATTAAATTTGCTTTTGGTTTCAACTTTGCTCCGCAACCGTCCATTACAATCAACCATGAGTGCTCTGATCGGATCAGATATATCCTTGGTTCAGGGATCTAATGGCCCATCCTCCCATCTTTTTGGTTTGTCAGTACCCTCCCGCTTCACAATGACCAACGTCTTAGCTGCAATGAAAGATGAAAATGAATTCATTATTCCAGATTGATTTAATTGGGCATTTGGAGTGGATCAGATATCCTCTGTCAAAAACTATCTAGACATCTCTGCCACTAAAGCGTGCACAGACTCACAATCCTTTCTGACTTGGCTATCTTTGCAATTCTTTTCATTCTTTCCGTAAACTTCTAAGTTGAAGAACTTCATATGATCCTCAAAGAGAAGCTTTCGATATTCAGGCAGTGTAATGGATGATACGCAGGCACTTGGGGCCCGTTTGGATACCTACCAAATAAGTCACTTTTTTTTTTCTACTCACAGCAATAGATAAGTAACTTATTTGGGAAAAGTAAGTTTGGTTTATGATCACTCTTCAGTTTATTAAGTAGAAATTAAGATAAGCTATCTGAGGCATAAGTAGCTTATGTTTAAGTAACTTAAGATCCAAACGCCCCCTTAGATATTACTTTGTGCATACATGGAATAAAATAAAGTCAATTTAAACCGTCCAAATTATGTTTCCCAGTTTAGATGTATCATGGACCAAAAAGTACACTTATTTGATTATCCTGACTATCAGATTGGTTTACTTTTGTTGGACAACGAAAAATGACAAAAATATCCAATGGTCCTCTTTCAACAAACAAGTGTGCAAAGATCACAGGCTAGGATTGTTTAACGTGAGTACCCAATGGTCCTCTTTCAACAAATATAACCAGTCTGATGTTAGGGTCTCAATTGAGGACAGTGTGTTCCACAATTTTGCGAGTTCAACATGAGTAACTGTGGACTCTGATTGGGTACTGCCCCCGCACATACCAAGCTTGGCACAGGCATGATGTGGTTGGATTTGATTAGAGGATAGCATGTTTGAAAGTTGTTCAGTCCCCACATGTAGTAAGCTTGGCACAGGCATGATGTGGTTTGATTTGATTGGAGGGCAGCATGATTGAAAGTTGTTCAATTCGAGTACTGGACCTCACCTCTGAAAGGAGGTCTGCCCTCCAATCAAATCCCACCATGTAGAGTCTGTGCTAAGCTTGGTACTGGCGGATATGCCAGGTGTACAATTTCCAAGTGCCTACGTATCAACCCTCGCATGCTTGCCTGATCCTAAAAACCTCGGGTCCCCAATGCAGATTTACCATGACCAGGCCCCTTCAAATAGGGAACCACATTGTTAGTCAGATTTACCATATTTGTGCTGAGCAAGTGTCATCCACACTAAAATGATAGCTTTGGAACCGGTAACAAAAGTAATTGCAAACCTGCCAAACCTCAACATCAGCTCTCTTTGGGTCCTTAATCATGGCTTAGCGGTAGACTCACAAGAGTTTCAACACTAAGGTCATGGGTAGTGGTGTGTGTGCGTGTCTATATATATATATATATATATATATATATATATATATATATATATATATATATATATATATATATATATATATATATATATATCAGCTCTCAAGATTTCATTCCGCAGATATCTACTTGGGCCACCATTTTGTTGGAGCCCATATTTTGAAATGTTACCAATTACACAACTCTTCCTCACCTTTCAAAAAATAGTAAAAGGGAAACGCAAAAGACTTTCCATCAGCAGTTTCCTGCTTCATGGAAGATGCATCCTTGTCCAAAGCTCTAAAAAACAAGGGAAAAAAAAGAAGAAAAAAAAAAGAAACAAGCAGTTTAAGTGAATAAGGTGAATGGGAATCCCTGATATTAATGCTTAGGACCCATCTGGACCCTTGATTTGATCGTACGATTACCGAGAGCCTAGATCCCATGCATGTGAATCATGGTTCAAGAGATCTTTCAAGGCAGAGACATGATATCGCGAGACAACTGACAAAGGAAAGCTGTAGAAAATAGTGGTATTTAAAAATGATAACGGCAAACAGAAACCAGACTGTAAATTATATCATGCAATGGAAAACCCACTTAAGAAATCAAGACGGATGCAGCCTGGCCCAGATAGGAAACCAACATGGACTTAAATGACGCCGTTGGAAATGATCAAAGAGGCACAAGTCTACATTATGTGACAACCATGATCAATGCCCTCTCATTTCTACATTGTGACACTTCACTTCCTGAACTACCACAGTATCTGCCTTACTTCAGTAAGAGCTCTTGCAGCGAGTATCAGCAAGTGGTCACAGCTGATTCCATCATTCAATTGGAGTTAACCCGACCACACCTGCAAGTGCAAACTAATAATCAGAAGAAATTGGAGAGCATTCGAAGTAATTGCCTATTCCCATGTAAACAAACAATACCAATACACTTCACTCAGAGTTGTGTGAGGTGTGCAAGTGTAGGATGTGTGAGCTGTGCAACTCCATCATGTACCACCATGATCTGGCACACAATCAGGCCAGTTCTACTCACAGGTGGGGCAGCCCTGGATTGAAAGAATGGATGGTTTAAAACTATATGCCAATGGTCCACATTCATACACACGGCCCACCAGATGAGTGGACTAGCCTGATTTTTGCACCATCTTCACAACACGGTCCACATCATGCACAGATGCATGCCAGGTAGGCACATGTATTGGGGGTTAAGGTGCATATGCAGAGACTAGTGCATGCCTCCAGTTAACGTTAGTTAGTGTCAACGGGTGCATGGCTGCATGCACCTGCATATGTTAGCTATGTATGATCTATAAAGACGGCCTTTAAAATATTATTGTATTCATCAGACCTAAACTCGAAACAGGAGAGAAGCCCAACAAACATATGCACAACCACTGCTACCTTCTGGGAGATGCATTAATGTTCTTTGCTTGTATTGTAAGGTGCTGACCATTCAAGAGATTGGCATGTGTTTAATGCTTGGAAGGAATTCACATTTCAAGTTTTCTTATGCTGTTCTCAACAGTAATGGAGAACAAAAATAATGAACAGAGTGTATTGTAGTTAGGCTGCAACTTTACCATTCATGGACTTGCTACAAATCTTTCAAAAAATTTAAAACATAACCATGAAATTCTTACAAATTATAGAATATATGTCCAGCTGGGAGACGCATTTATGTTCTTTGCTTAGTTAGGATGCAACTTTTCCATTCATGGACTTGCTACAAATCTTTCAAAATTTTAAAACATAACCATGAAATTCTTACAAATTATAGAATATATGTCCAGAAGCAACACTTTTTCTCAGACACAGACAGTCAAGAACATTTCTTATTCTAGCCAAAGAAAATGTTTCTCTATGATATGAATCAATAAATATTAGAGATGGTTATCTTTCTAATTTAAATAAGGGGTAGTCCCCTTTTTCCTTGATTTATTCTTGTGAACATTTGTACTCTTCAAAAAAAAAGAAAAATAATAATGTCGTGAACAATTCGCTCGTTTAAAACCCAGCCATTTCATGTTATATACCTATGTAAAACATTTTCTTACCCAACACTGAAAGATCTTTTTTTTTTTTTTTTGAACACTGAAAGATCGCATATTTTAATAATAGGTAAAATTGCAATGGCCTATTTGTACCTAAACTTCTAACTATAATCAGATTTGATTAAGGGTACAGTATTCCATCATGTTCCCCCCTTAAGAACGGATGTTAATGCCCACCAGGACTATGGTTTTCCTTGACAAGTTTCAAATGCTCAACCTGCTGATGCATGAAAATGTCCTTACACCCTGTCCAGCAGGCAGATTTCAACCAAGAAACTTTACCTACCAAAAAAATCAACCAAGAATCAGGTACGTCATCATCGCTGTCAACTTCACAGCTTTCTCCAGCAATTTGGGGTCGGCTTTTAAATGGTAGATTGGCCAAAATTTCGTGAACAGCTGCTCACCAGTGTTCGAAATATCTGTATCGCATTACGCATCGCACCCTTGACATACAATTACGTATCGGTTATCGCATGGGATATATTGGTTGTATCATGTAATGTCTCGCTGTTGTTGGAAACATTGGGAAACATTGGGAAATTGGTTGAATTTTTCAATGAAACTTCAGTGATTGTTAAAAAAGACATCAATACACACTTAGAAAGAGCTTCCATAACCACCACAAACAACTACAAAGAAATATGGTCCCCTTGCCTCAAGCCTCTTGAGGCAGAAAATAACCGTTTGGAGAACCATATGAGGATTGAGAATTTAGCCAAAGAAACACATTCCCGAATCAAAGCTCTCCACTTTTTACCACAACCCATCCGTCATAACACAGTCCAGAAAATCCCAATCAACATGGTCGTATGCTTTTTCGATGTCCAACTTAAAAACTAACCCACTTAATCTCCGCCTATTATACAAATCAACACATTTATGCACGACCAAAGCCAAATCCGCAATTAGCATACCCTTGGCAAAGGCCCCTTGTGACAAAGAGATGACTCCCCCGATGATCCCCCCTGAATCTTGAAGCTAAGACCTTGGCCAATATTTTGTAAGGACCTCCTCAAAGACTTCAATGGCCTAAAGTCCCACAGACTTTCCGCTCCTTCCTTTTTCGGAATCAATGCAATGAATGTTGCCCCAAGTTCCGATACTATTTTTCTTGATTGAAGAATTCACTCATAGAATGAAGTACATCTTTTTTCACTCTGCCAGAATTTCTGAAAAAAATAAAAATAAAACTAACGGGAATCCGTCTGGCTCGGTAGATTTATCGCTCCCCAAATCTGAAACAACCTTAATTACCTACGCTTTGTGATTGGAGCTTCCAATGACTCTACCGCTTGAGAGGACATAGAATCGAAAGAAAGATTATCTAATAATGGTCTTTTCCAGTTATTGCTCAAGAGAAGTTCTTATAGAATTTGACAATAGCAGTCACACATTTTTTTTTCCTTCTAGTCTGTTACCCACTGCGACAACTGACTTTATTTTGTTGACTCTAGCCCTAGCACTTGCCGTAGCATGGAAAAAATTCGTATTATTGTCTCCCTCCTTCAACCAAAGAGCCCCTGACCGTTGTCTCCATTTAATCTCATCCTATCTTAATCTAGCTGAATATTTTGCACACAAAAGTTCCTGCCTTACTCTCTCCTCCTCTGATAGATCTTCCTCCTCTTCTTTAATCTCAAGAGAGTGAATTTCCTTCGGAATTCTATCTGTTTCCTCTTCACGTCCAGCTAGGACTTCTTTTTTCCAATCCCTAATTTTACCTTTCAACAGTTTCAACTTTTTATATAAGACAAAGCCGGCTTCCCCTTGGACCGAAAAGGAAGACCACCAATCAACCACCTTCTTGGAGAAACCCTCTATCTCAAGCCATGTAAGCTCGAATCTGAACGGACATGGACCCCAATCCTCTTCATCTGGCTCTAGCTCTAGGAGGATTGGACAGTGATCTGATGCATGTAAGTTTACGTAATCCCCTCTGATGAACTAATGGATGTTTTTCTACCCATCTTGGAGATAGAAGAAAGCGATCCAATTCTGATTTTGTGGGCTGAATCTGACGATTCGACCACGTAAACCTGACCTCCCCCACGGCAAATCTACCATCTCGCTCTTTACTATCCAATCCGAAAAATCCTTCATACTCCGAGAAATTCTACCCCCGTTTGATTTCTCGTAGGAGAATCTCACGACATTGAAATCACCACCTACACACCACAGCAAAGACCACCTACTATGGCATGCATTTAATTCGGCCCAAAATTCCTGCCTAACTCTCAGTTTGGTTGGCCCATACACCGCTGAAAATACACACTGGAAACCAAAGGAACAATCTTTGAAAAGCACAGAAACAGAGTACTTTCTAACCAACAGTCTTCCTTACACCTGCAAGACGAATTCCATAGCACTAAAATACCCCGTGGTACCATTAGCACCGATATACTCCCATTGATTCAATTGTCCTCCTCGCCTTAATGAGTTAACAATATTTTGATCCACAACCTGCAACTTGATTTCTAGAAATGTTGCCAACTGCACTTTAAATCTCTTGCAAAAATCCCTGACATGAGCTTGCTTTTGCGAACACCACAAACCTTTGACGTTCCAACTTAATATCTTCATAAACAACCACCTTCACCCCTATCCCTCTCCCCAACTGGCTACTGCCCCTTCCAATTCTCTGCCATCATGCTGCTCTCTGAATCTGGTTTGGGAAGTTACTTGGTTTTCTTGAAGGTTGATTTGTCTGCGACTTTCCTCCACCCACTCAAACAGAGCCACATAGTCTTCCTGGTCTGTCACCGAAAGTGACCCCCACCATCCGAGCAATCTCCACAGTTACAACCTTTATACGTTTCATAACCTGAGCCGCAGAAACTTTCCTGTTCTGACGTTGTCTTACAGCGACTGTTTCGAAATCATCAACTGTAACCTCTGACTCGATCTCCTTATCCTTCTCATTACACAGTTGACGGTCCACTGCAAGCGGGACGACAACCTGCGAAGCTAATATATCCGCTCCTCCTTCCATGTCTACTTCCTTACCTTCGATAGCCACACATGCCGAGGCTTCTTGCGGAACAGCCCTGCTGAGTGTAATTCCATCTGGAAAGTCTTCTTGCAGGACCGAGATCTCTTTTGAACCTTGAGGAAGCACCTCCAACTGCAAACAAATCGGATCAAGCCTTCCACATACAAATCGCTCCGTTCTTGCACCCGGTTTTGGGAATCTATCGCCGCTTCTCGCCAAGGACTATGACTGTACCCTCCTGTAGGAAGCTCATGGCAATCTTCATCATCGGCTCGGCTACCCTCTTCATTCCTGAGATCAGATCGGGAGTCTCCAAAAGCAACGATGCTTTTTTGAAGGCCTGCTGACAGAGAGTCATACCATCGGGGACTATGACTGTACCCTCCTGTAGGAAGCTCATGGCAATCTTCCTCATCGGCTCGGTTGCCCTCTTCATTTCTGAGATCAGCTCGGGAGTCCCCAAAAGCGATGAGGCTTTTCTGAAGGCCCGCTGACGAAGAGTCTAAACAGGAGACCCTTTTAACCTTATCTGGACTAAAGGAGGCAAACGAGTCAGTTATTAAAACTGGCACACATGTAAGCAGAGGGCTTAAGCTAACATGTGAGAGATCTTGCACACGCTCCACTTGTTGAGCACATGCGAGCCTTGCCTCACACAAACTAGAGGATCAATCGCACTCGAGAGATTGAGTATCTCCCAGATTTGTTTTTTCGCCACGTGTCAAGCGGAGGTTGTCTCCGTTGTTTTCTTGCCTGACAAGAGTATTTATATCTCCTGACGACACCAAGACTTTAGAATTTGCTCCGCCATGCGTCATAGTCTCCTCCCTTCTGACGAAGCATTCTTCCAGCCAATGGGAAGGCAACACGCTATTTGATCCTCGTTTTGTACTTCACGGGAGCATTGGTTTTGTACATCTTCACTGCCAACCCTTTCATCCACCATTAACAAACCCATGTTTACTTCTTCCTCGTTTTGATGTTGTCCCTAAGATTTGTCTACCACTTTCACAACGATTACAACAACCCCGGATCTGATCTTGATCGATTCTGGAGTTTGGATTACCTTTTGTTTCCTGATATGAATTCTTGCGTATCTCAGCTCCTCACTGTCTTCCGTTCGAACATTGATTTCTGTTACCGTTCCAACACATGCTCCAATCTATCTCCCGGAAGATAGCAGACAGCCAAAACTCCATCAGAACATTCCAGAACTGAAACCATTTCTCTTCCCATCCGAGTATGGACCATTCCTCCCATCGTTGAATGCTTTCTATTGAACCTTTTGTACCCTTTGAGGCGACTGAAAGAAAAGAATCCACAAGCTCGACTGAAGATAGAGAGAGCATAAATTGGTTTTCTTTGAATCTTTTTAAAACAATGTCTACTTCGTCAATACTGCCACAAAAGGAAGAGAGTCATCTCTTCTAACACCCCTGCCGGAACTAGGAGAACTAAACTGGAGTTAAAGGATTTCAAGGACACTGCTAGGATTTTCTCATGAATGTGCACTTCCAGCCCATTTGTTGAAAACTTCCTACAAATCAAACTTTCCTCCTTGGGTTTTAAAGACTCCCCTGTTTCTAAGTCTAGCTTAATGCCCTTTTTGCTTTATTCTCCATAACTTCTTTGAAGGATCTTGCATTTCCCTTCCCATCTTGCTTCCGTATTTGAGTATGGGTTGGCTTGCTTTCTTCCCCCTGCTTCATTTCCTTCCGAACAGTTACTTCCTTCATCACCCTCACTATTTTTATTTTTTTTATCTCCGGCCCATATCTCGCTTTCTGAACTCAAAGCTTCAAACCTCCAAAACTTTCTCCATTCAACATTTTCACTGCAGCATCGACTTCCGATTCCAAGGACATTCGAACAAATGCAAAGCCACGAGGAGAAGAGGAGTTCCGTTCACATGGTATGACTACCTCCATGACTATCCCAGCACTGCTGATCACCCCGTTCGAAGTTTACCAGCAACCAGCCTGCAGGGAATCCCACAACATAATGTTGGGTATTTCTCCGCCTACTCTATCTATCCCCCCCATTTTTAACATTCCTAGCAAGTTGTTGGGAGATGGTCTACATTTGCCTCTCTAACATGGCAAATCTCTCGTCTACTAGATCTACGTCTTCCTTGTCCATTCTCCATGCACCACGGCCTCTACCTCTACGTGGCATCATCGTGGGATAAGAAGCTCACGCAATAACGAAACAATGGTGAAAGCGGAGGCTCTAATACTAAATCTGGTGTGGCTAACAAATGAGAATCGTTAACCACACGCAATTATATCAAACCCTAGAACCAAATCATGCCCAAACATACCGAATCCAAAAAAAAATTGATTCTTCCACTTATAAAGAAAGGAAAAATTATGCAATAACCAGCGAATAATCGAAGCTCTCACCAGTTTTGATGGCTTAGATCATACGCCTCACATGTGAAAACATGCAATTGCACAAACCCTAGCCCAAGACTTGTGGAGAAGATAAAAATGTCCTAAAAGTTGCTGGACATTTTCTGCTTGTTAAGTTTATATATGAAGGGAAACAAAAGGAAAACCCTTAAACTAATCTAGGCCTTACATCAAGCATAAACTACGGACTTGATGTTATAATCTCAGCAATACAATCTTATTTCAAAGGAAAAAGACTAAAATACCCCTATATACTTAAGTGAGACATAGGCAAAGCAAAATAAACTAAAATTCGTCCAAAAATAAACCAAAATTCGCAACTTAAGGAAAATGGCACCAAAAGACCCTTTGCGAACCCAAAATTGCACTACGGGTGCCATAATGCATGGTCCATTGATGGATCTACAAATTTGGCCCATTATGGAAGATATTTAAACCCCTTTCCACACTCTAAGGGGTCCAAATTCTCATCAAAGATCCAACAAAAGATTCCAATAGCAAAGGTTATTCCATGGACAAGGCTTATAATTTGCATTGAAAGCCAAAGAACAGATTAGAGAAGGACGCAATTAGCTTTAAATCCTCTCACCTTATGAAATGAAATTGGGATGGATCTCTTTTGCAACTGAACCCTACACAAGCTTATTTCATGGACGAGGCTTACAATTTACATTAAAGCATAAGAAAATATAAGAAAGAAGGATACAAGTATATCGAAATTCACTCACCCGTTTATGAAATGAAATTGAATGAGTCTCTTTTGAAACTGAACCCTACATAGGGCGTGAAAGAGAGGAGAAGGAAGTGGATCAAAAGCCATCTCCTAGGTGTAATAGGGATCAAACGAGGTGCTACAAATATTTCAAATTTGGGCATTGTTTTTGTGAATGTTTGGAACGAAATTTTAAAGACGAAGTTTAGTTAACTAAGAATAAGAAAGATGGTGAATGCAACAAAGGAAAGTTGGATGGAGACAATGATCGAGAGGCAATAATGGAAGAACCTGTACAAGGAGATGGAATGTTAAATCTCCAAGTACAACACATTTTGCTCTCCAAAATCATCAGAGGAAGAAGAGTACCAATGTCTACATGACAAGTTGAATAGCAAATGGGAGAGGTGCAAGTTTGTGGTCCACAATGAAGGTTGCGGGAATTATGTAAAAGACGACAGCAAAAAAACTAAAGAAATATGTCGAGAGGACTGAATGGCTTGGTTTCACAATTGGAATGAAATCAAGGTAACACATTGTTACTTGATTTCTTTTACCACCATTTGATGAGTACTACGATTAGGTTTGGTGTGATGTGATGTCGATGGATGTGTGTGATTATTACTCAGAAGGACATGGCATTATGTTTGGGACCCTATAATATGTCAAAAAGAAAATTATGAATGGCTAAAGAGAACAGAAAGACATTCATTTACACCCTAATTTTTTTTAAAAGGTAACTGATTTTATTGAAAACCGCCAAAGCTAGAAAGAATACAGGCCCGAAAACAGCAAACACTAACAAAGAAAAGCAGCCGCGGCTGCCTTGATGCTAACCGCCCATTCAGAAACAAGCCTTTTAACCTTGAAAATAACATCAATCCCTTTCTATAATGTTTCGAAAACATCTATAATTTCTTAAACCCCAAATGACCCAAAAGATTGCCATGATAAGGAGCCGCCACGAAACTTTCTGATTCTTCCCGCCTGCCCCATGCTAAGCCCATACAAGCTCCTCCACCGACTTTGTAACACCTCAGATTTTTCTGAAGTAGCTTTGAAAGTATAGTATTGCATATTATGTGTAAAATCCCTTATTAACGAGAATTTTAACTTGTTTTGTGAATACGTAATGATCCGTGATGAATTCGATATATATTCTTTTGTAAGATATGCTTAGGAACATAGATAGAACCTCATAAAACCATTAGATTTTTCAAAAGTTTTAGATTAAAAATAATTACAATAATGTCCTTGGACCTCAGATTCGCGATTATGATCAATCAGGTAGGTAGTTTTCGAATTCATCCGGAAGGTAGGCATAGTTTTAGGTGTGTATCGATGCCATAAAGTTATATTTTTTAGATGACCATTAAATCATGGAGATCTTAACCTAGGAGCGTCCATGGCCATTGATCGAGGAAGCTAAACGGGAAAGCAACCGTACCAAACTGATTATCTTAGTGGTAAACCCTTATCCTAAAATTTGTGTGATTATCCAAAGTGTATAAATATGAAATCTTAAGTATCCAAAAATATCAATGGCTCACCTTAACCTAGACCCTTGATTTCTAGTTCACACGGTTCCCATGATTTGATTGATGTGAAATTTTATACCATGCCTATCTATCATAAATAAACCAAACAGGTCGAATTTCAGCCTTTAGATCATAGTATAAATGGCCTAATTAGTAAATCAGCCCCTTAACCATTGATTTTTATGTTCATCGAATGAGGAAAGTGGATGGTTAGTCGTAGTCGAATATTTCCCTTGGTATGAGTGACTTAGATCGTCCATATCATGGACCAATAGTGTGATTTAAGTGCCCCACCTTGATAAGCCTCTTTCTTAAGCGCGGAGTTATATCGTTTTAGGAAATAACCAAGTTACCAACTCCTTTCAAATCTGAACCTTTCAATTAACCCACTTCCCACTGTCAATTACAACTCAAATTTGGAACATATCTTGGCCTCATATGACTACGAGACTCTACAAAATTTGGACCTCGATCTATGATCCTACACTGTCGAACCCTAAGGCCAGTACCTGCCTTTATCGACTAAAGGTAGAATTTTAGATCTAGGCATTTCCTACCATCGATCAACCACCAAATTTTACCCAATTGCTTGCCTATCATGACTACACATTTTCCCCAATTTTGGACCCTAATTATCAAGCATGGATCGTTATTTGAAATCCAATCCCGTTTTAGCACCCGCTGGGCCATTTTTCAATATCGCCCAATCTAAATTTCGAATCACCAAGGATTTCGGATCACCAGGAAAATTATATATTCCGACTCTACTCTTCATGCCTAACGTCATGAACGGACTAGAAGTAATTAAAGATTGTCTGAAACTAATTTTTAGAAGAAACACAATTGATATAGGAGGGTGTGCACACCCACCCCTTGTTATAAGGGTGGTGTTTACGTCCTCTCTCCCTTCTCTTCCTTAAACCTCATATTCCCACCAAAATTCCAGCACTACACGTCTAAAGAGAGAGAGAGAGAGAGAGAGAGAGAGAGAGAGAGAGAGAGCTCACCCACCGATCATCTTCTTCTTCTTCCTTCGTCAACAGTGTGATGCAGACATCTAGCCTTCAAAGTCCCACCACAAGCATCTTCCTTGTAGCTAGGCGATGATTAAGGAGCATTGAAGACCCTACGCACGTGATTTGGCACATAGAAGACACGTGTGTAGGATGGAAGAAGACCCGACTGAAGAATGGAAAAATGCATTTCTAAAGGTGGTCGGGCGCCAGGCCAAATTTGTCACCGGCCGCCCGAAATTCTGCAATTTTGCAGTTTTTCTTGCTGGACAGTTTTTGTCTTAGCCGGGTACCCGGCCAAATTGGTCACCGAGCGCCCGGCCAACATACGAACTGTTTTTTTTAGTTGTGTTTTTTACCAATATTTTAGGGGTATTTTGGTACTTATGTTTTCTTCTTGCTTATTTAAGTGGGCTAAGCCCTAATAACGTGATTAGTTGATTATTAATGAAAAGACAAACCTCTTTGGTGGCTTCTCTCTTCTCTCTCTTTCATGGTGCTTCTTCTCTTTCCTTGATCTTCTTCTTCTAACTTCTTCTTGTGCCCCTCCAAATTCTTTAAGGTAATTATCTTCTTCGTTCTATTTTCTAGTTTTGCTAATCCTTCATCAATCAAACCTTGAGAATCGATCTAAACCCTAAACCCCCAAATTCTCAAATCCCTAATCCGAAAAATTTCCTGATTCTTCGGACTAGTGATCTTCATTGATCGATTAGGTATGGCCATGCAAGATCGGGAGGTCTCATCCCTCGCTGGATCCAACCTAAGTAATAATTGAATTCCATACTCCATGGTTGTGATGATGGCCCGCTCCATTGCATGTTTCCTTTATGATTTTCTCAGTTATGATGATTAATGCTAGAATTTTATATTATTATTGCCTTTTATTTCCGCTGAATAATTGTGTTTATAAACATGCATCATAACTAGGCCATCCTGCATCAATGTGTAGATGTCTCCAACCTTTCCTCATATTGTTATGGTTTGTGTAGAGATCTCCATCACTTCCATCTAGGGTTTTCAAGTTCAAGCTAAGATGAAGATTTCCTTTAAGCCTAGTTACAATAATATCAAATTTTATGTCGATTTCATGCTTAGAAAATTAGGGTTTGTTGTTTGAATTCTTGAAAACCATGTTTGTATGTAATGATGAGTTTGTATGAAAATCATTGACGTGTTTTACGCTGAACTTTTGATTTGTACAGACCACGAACTTTGTTAAGTGCTTGGGAAAGAAAACATGCTTATATACATGTTTATGTGAGAACCATGTGAAATCTATACTTAGTTTTATGACTCTTATATGATCATGATGAATATAATGTGTAATGTGTGATATGTCACGGGATTATGTATGCAGAAGTTACATTAATGTACACCCCTTGTCCCCATATCGATAAACCTGCTTGATGTAAAGAGATGGAACCCGTGAGAGGTGTCCATGATAAAAAATAAGTCTTGGCGTGACCATGAGAATACGTTGGATGTTGGCCAAGGGATCCTTGTGTTTATATGCTATTTGAGATGGATCTGTATGTTATACATGTATGATTTGTTTTGAGTTGGCCTCGTTGGAAGGCAATGGTACTTTAGACATGATTGAATCATAACATGGGGCAAGGAGTTGATACTATTCGTATATGTTATCTCATGAGCCGGAGTTGGTGATATGGACACTAAGCTCGAGCTGTCGGCCTATGCTGGATTGCTTGCGACCCCCCCTATAGCGACCTTTGAGTTTCTTTAATTGGTTGGATGTTAAACTACTTAATTAAAGGTGAAACTAATCATGCATTCACGGGACCCGACTTGGTGGGTCAGCCCTACGGGCGCTAACTAATGGTAGTGTGGTGGGTAACTATCACCTCCATTGGTTGGGTTTGTTGACATGAAGTTGTGGAGATTCCCGCTTCATCGTGGACTCTGGTAACTAGTGGCTAATGAGAAGAGTTGGAATAAGTCCCGTCTCATTTGGTCAGGGTGCCTTAGCCAAAGCATGCATATCATGCATTGCATTAAATAAGATTTTCTCATATATGTTTTGTTTGGGTATGATTATTATGCTCGGATATTATTGTGCTAATCTTAGGGGGTACCCTCACAGAGTTGATCGCGAGCAACTCACTCCCTCCTAGGAAGGTTTTTTAAAACACAAACCCAAATGTTGCAAGTGACGATCCAGTAAGTGAACCTGAATTGCAGGGTGAATAATTTGAAGATTCGTGGTAGCAAATAGCGGATGATGAAGCCAAAGCGATGTGAAGATGATTTACATTTTTTTTTTTTTTTTTGTTCTTTAGGATGACTTTATTTTCGTATGAATTTGAAATAAGTCTTTCATGGTAACAGAAAGTGGAACATTATGATTAGTTTTGGTTTGAGATAATATGTTTGAGAATGTAGCGTAGAGAAACATGGAATAAGAATTTTGATTTCCGTCATTATGCTATGAATGCCATGGATTTGTGAAATATAGATAAATGTGTGAAGATATATCCCTAATATGTTCAAGTTAACACCCGGAACTCGACCCATCGTGTTATCCACGAGAGTCGAAATTTCAAAGCGATACAGACTTCGACATTACCCAGGGCATGCACAGATCCCGAGGAAATGACCCCAAATCTTTGTGGCAAAATGGCAGTGGATGAAAAGACAGTCGATGGATTCCTCATTGCTCATGCACATAAGGCAAATGTTTGGCAAAGTAAGTATTCTTCTTTGAAGGTTATCAACAGTTAAGAATTTTTTTCGTCCAACCAACCAGACAAAAGCTGTGACCCGTGGGGGAGCCCCATAGAACCAGTGGTGGAAAGGGTGATTCGGGCCCTCAGAAGGAGGCAATCGCGAGATCAATTCAAAGAGCGCTTTGACAAAGAATTTTTCAGTTTTGTTACCGATCCAAATTACACCATCTTCTCGCGTAACATCTGGTGTAGCCGAATTAAGAAGCTCTAACAGAGATATAAGTTTTGTGCACTCGTTGTCCTTCAAACTCCTACGACAAGGGGGTGACCAAACAACCTTATCCCCATCTGTAGAATAACACCCTACCACCCGAACAAACATATCCAAGGCTAGTCTAGCACCTCTAGCGAATAATTCCTGAAGGGCATGAGGGCCACACCATTTACCCACCCAGAATCTAACCTGAGTTCCCATCCCAACTGTGAATGAGATGCCCTTCCTCACAATATGTTGCGTGGCCATAATAGCTTTCCAAATACCCAAGGCTCTGTAAGTGGACGAGGTTTTAATAGACCAACCACCCTCCTAAACACCGTATGTAGTAGCTATCAATCTTCTCCATAGATTCCCCTCCTCTACACTGAAATGCCATATCCATTTTCCAGGTAAAGTCGTATTCATGAGATGTAAGGGTCTAATGCTAGCTCCCCCCTCCTTGATTGGCTTACATACCTCATCCCATTTAAGGAGATGGAATTTGCCTTTTGCATTTCTTCCATTCCATAAGAAATCTCTCCTCATCTTTTCGAGCTTGTCCAATACTAATTTAGGGCACTTGAATAGAGACATGTAGTATATCGGCATGTTAGAAAAAGCAGACTTGATTAACTAAGTCAGGCCCCCAATGACATGTATCTACATTTCCATGTAAAGAGCTTCCCTTCAATCCTTTCAATAACCTTGTCCCAAAGATGTTTGGTTGGTTTCCCCAAACAAAGAGGCAGCCAAAGATATGTAGTTGGGAAAGAACCGACCTAACACCCAAAGGCATTGGCCATCTGATAGAGATCATCTTTCTCGACATGCACTTTGAGCATCTCTGATTTTGTCACAATTATTTTCAGGCCTGAAACTGCTTCAAAGCACACCAAAATCTTTCTCAGATTTCGAGCATATTCTGCATCTGCCTCGCAAAGGAGAAGAGAGTATCATCTGCATATTGAAGATGAGATATGCTACCAGGGTGGTTCGCCAACTGAAATCTAGAGAAAAGGCCGTTTTCTTCACCTTTCTTTAGCATCATGCTGAGAGCTTCAACCACTACTACTAAATAAATACGGCGAAAGAGGATCTCCTTGCCGGAGACCCCAAGAAGCTTTGAAATATCCTTTAGGCGATCCATTCACTAAGATAGAAAAACAAGCCGAGCTTATGCAAGCTTTAATCCACCCCCTCCACTTCGCCCTAGCATATAGTCCAAGAAGCCCCAATCTAAATCGATTAAAGGAATGGATCAAATGTCAAGGCTAACCATGATTGAGTGAAGAAGATTTAAGCAGTTAAGGCCGATTGATAATTGGCCCATGTAAGAAGATCAAAAATTCGATAGGATCGAATTCCTCCTATGCAATGATGCAAGCAAAATACACTCAAGAAGCATGAGATTTTTTTTTTTTTTCTCTTTTCTTTTTTTATTTTTATTTTTATAATGTAACACTACCAGGGATTGAACTTGGATCACTCACACACACTACACTCTCTACCAGCTCATCTAACAAGCGGCAAACAAAAGAAGCATGAGACAAAAATGTGCGCCCTAAAATGAAGATTTGTCAATCCTACAACTCACCACATGAGCCGCATGTGTGGAGTTTGTGCTTAAAGAATTTTCAAAAGATGGATCTTATGTTAGTCGTAGCTTGATTCCTTTGAGTCGTCATTTAATAGTTTTATGGGATTTTGTAGGATTCCAAAATGAACCATCTCTGATTGTATTTAGTAATGGCAATGAGTCTTATGTGTCATAAGTCGTTAACGGTTTTCTTTTTTTGGTTTTTTATTTTTATTTTGGCAGAATTAATTTCTTAAAGGATCTTTAATATGGTATGTTAAATAAGAAAAAATATAGACACAAAAAAAATAAAAAGAACGCAAATATTGAGGTTCACATGTGTGACATTGTGTGATTTTTTTTTCTTTACTTCAAATAATAGAGTTTTCATATGTGCCTTTGTAGATGCTGTATGGCTATGATAATTGGAACAAAACCATAATATTTTCTTATTGGGATTTCAACATGTTTGGGCAATGGTGATCTACCCTTCCTCCTCTTCTATTCTTGTATGTACAAAATCATTTAAAACCCTATGCATGCATAATTAGACATGGAATACACGTACCCTAAAGTTAGAACGCCCAAATAACAGGACACATTTTAGATTGGAAAAATATACCCAAAACAGATTGATTAGAAGAACCTAACCATAGATTGATGAACATTTGTTTGTTGAATTTGAATGTTGGCTATCTTCTCTTTTAACCATCCATAGATATCCACCAATCAGATAGATATGACCATATTTTCAGTCGAGTTTTAGGTCATGACCCAACCATAGCAGAGCCCAAGATTTGGGCCATTTAACTTGAATCATGACTTCAATGAGTACAATGTCAGTGTGCATCCTTAAGAAGCATCACACTCACACAGATTGTATAAACTTTCTATTGTCCTTCTTCCTGCAATTGTGTTTCTTCTTTCATGCATGTGCATGCACTGCCTAAATATCTGCCCCAGTCCGCATGAATGAAATTCTAGCCCAGAACAGTGTTTCTATAAACACCATTTGGAAAGGGTGTCATCCTAAACGCGCCAAAAATAAATAAATAAATAAAACGAGTTATAGATTGAAGACTAGGTTCAAGATCAACACCTTTGAATGCCATTTTAGGAGTCATCCAAACACACCCTAAGTTAGGATAAAGCAAGAGTGAAGAGCCTTTACAGGAAAGTAACATGAGAAAAATAATCTTTCGGAATTCCAAATGCAGGAAATTTATTTTTCTTAAAAGGTTGAAGGAGACAAAGTAATGTGAATAATTTTTGCATACCACATGCCAATCTGCCACCTGCATTGCCAGTAGTAAGGCTAAGTTCATGCCCTCCTATCAATAAAAAAGAGAGAGAGAGAGAGAGAGAGAGGGAGAGAGAGAGAGAGAGAGAGAAAAAGGTAAGAATCACCAGTTGAGAGAACGAAAAACAAACAGAGAAGAGAGAGCTAATGAAAGATAGATGCTCTACGAGTTGCACCAAACACAAGCATGCAAAAAAATTGTAGATTAAATGATAATGATCAATATCAAGCTTTACCCTTTCCCAGGTCATCTTCAAGCTCATGAACCACAAAGGCTCTTCCAACGACTGCATTAGGTCCACTCAGTGGTATCTGCATATTTCATGCAAGAATAGAGTTAATCCGATGAAGTATAGAGATTGTTAAGAAAGAAGTGTGAACCTTCAAATAAAGATGAGCATCAAAAAGAAATATTAACTTGTCTAATTATAGAATAAGAAAAAAATTGTCTTTTTTGAGTTCATGTCACCTGACTATCCACTATTGTTGCCTCAGCTACTCCTGTATTCATGCAAGGACAGGAAAAGCAATTAATTTTAGGAGCCGACATGGAACAAATTTAAAGCAAATAAAAGGATATTTAATATTACCATCAGAATTAGCAACTATGTTTCCCAGGTCACCCGCATGGCGAATTTCCTCCCCAGGAGCACCATGTGTCAATTTCTTAGGGTTAAAGTGTGGCCCTTCAAAGAAACCAATGCACTAGTTAATTATGGAACATGATAAATAAGACAAAACTATAGTGCAGATCAATAGAATCCACACTGCATACAACGAGACGGAACTTATTATAAAGTGGTTTGTGATGGTATTAGCTACTATTTTTTAGTGTCAAACATTAAAATGATAATGACTAGTACAATTGTAAGTTGTAACTAAATCAAACCTGTTGATATGCAACCATTGGTAGTGTCACCGTACTCATGCTGGAAGAAGAAAACAAAGGAAATTTAGACAGCACCTACATTTCACCATAAACTAGTAGAATCAGCAATCATATGCAAACACTCACGAGATGGAACCCATGAAGGCCAGGAGTAAGTCCAGTAACACGAACTTTCACCGTTGTAGGACCTGCAAGACCATTTTAGCAGAAGGATTGCTGATTTTAATTCACTCTCATTCAAGAGAAGAAAATACCAGCGAACTAGGTACGACTGATTAAAGTCAAATAATCACCCTACTTCCCCTTGAATGTAGACCAAGTGGACCCATGAGCCCCATAGGAGAAGATGCCCAAACCAACAAAAAAAACCACGGAGGATTCTCATAACCTGTGATGTGATATCATAATAATCATGATCTCAGGATGACGCCATCTAAAAAGGCAGTTGGATCCACCCACTTCCATTTGGATCCAAGATCAAGAATTGTCTTCTTCTTTTTTAGGATCTACACTAGTTTTTTCTATAATTTTAGATAACTTCCAGAAATAAATAAATGCTGAAGAATTCATAGAGTTTTTGGAAAACATCGATAAAAAATAGAATCTTCGGAAAGTCATTGGACTTCTTGGCATGTTTAGTTTCAATGGGGTTTTAGGATTTCTCTTAGAATGGATCCTCTTATACCGACCCCTTTTATTTCTTTTCTTTCTGATGCAGGACAGCCCTAAATATGATGCATGCTCATGAACACAATTATTCAGCGGAAATAAAAGCAATAATAATAATGAAATCTAGCATCAATCATCATAAACTAAGAAAATCATAAAGGAAACATGCAATGGGACAGGCCATCATCACAACCATGGAGTATGGGATTCAAGTAGCGTATAGGTTGGATCCGGCGAGGGATGGAACCTCCCGATCTTGCATGGTCATACCCAATCGATCAATGATGATCACTAGTCCGAAGAATCAGAAAGTTTCTCAGATTAGGGATTTGAGAATTTAGGGGTTTAGGGTTTAGATCAATTCTCAAGGTTTAGATCGTGGGGAATAAACAAAACAGAAGTTTATAAGGATAATAATAGAAGATGAAATACCTGGAAGAAGTTGGAGGGGCACAAGAAGAATAGAGAAGAAGGAGATCAAGGAAGAAGAAGAAGCACCATGAGAGAGGGAAAGAGGAAGGAGGCAACCAAAGGTTTGCTCTTTTTCATAAATCAACAACTAATCAAAAAGGTTTAGGGCAACACCCTTATAAAATTCGGAATTAGCATAATTACCAAAATACCCCTACTAACAAAATTTAAAAAAAAAAAGACATTTGCATGAAAAAAACGTACCCACACTAACCCGAAACTTAAATAAGTAAAAAATGTATAAAATAAACTCAAATCTAAGATGTCCAATGCGCTGCCAATGATGGTGTGATGAAAGTGGGCTACGACGAACCAACGGTCCGATCACATCATCATCACGATCCAACGGTCCGATCATATCTCCTCCAAGCAACTCACACATGTCTTCCCAAGGTAGGGTCTTTTCAAATGTCTCGGACTACATGTGTAAGGTCTTCAATGCTCCTCAATCATCGCCTAACCACAAGGAAGATGCTTGTGGTGGGCGCTTTCTTCGCCGATAGACTTTGAAGGCTAGATGTCTGCATCACTTTCTTTCTTTTTCCAGTTCACATAGGACACCACGACCCACTCACGAATGGATCCTCCCTCACTTCTAATGTGGGGCTGAAAAGAGTCTTTGTTCGCCGATCGAGGTCACCTAATCTAGAAGATAGCGCACCCCACTATGCTAGAATCACTCCGTCATGGGTCCCTTAATCGTACCTTGATAAGGTTGCACTATTGCAAGTTCCAAAGCAAGGTTACCTAGATCATGGGTTGCTTTGGTACATAGTACAAGCAATGTTTGAAATATCGGTATCGTGTTACGTATTGCACCCTTGGGATACAGATATACATCGCTTATTGCACAGGATATATTGTTTGTTTCGGGTAATTTATCGTACTTTTTGGGAAACATGGGGAAACATTGGGAAAATGGTTGAATTCTTCAATGAAACTTCAGGGATTGTTAAAAAAGACCTTAATACACACTTTTAAATCATAGCATCTCAAAAAAGAATTGCACATAATAGGTTTCCTTTTTATAGGATCCTAAGCTATGCGTTTTCTGACTGAACTAATGCAACTATTTTCAAATTGAATGCATAACATTTAGAGAGTACATGTTGATCATTTCATCAAACACTCCTAACTACTTCGAAATTAGTCTCAATTGACAGCTAGTTGAAGCGAAATTTCGAGAAAAAATAATATTTTAACAATTTTTAATTTTTAATTAAAAAATAATTTTTAATTTCTGAAAATTGGCAAGGACTAAACAAGTTAGTAGATCAGCCCTCAGATATGCTTGATTTCATGTTTGGAGTGTAACATTGCAAGCAATTTGGGAGAAATTAGGGAAATTTCAAATTCTCCCCAAATTTCCCCAAATCAGACCGCCTACACTCAAATTTTGAAATTAGAGTGTATGTGAGGATCATTTCATCAAATACTCCTAAATACTTCGAAATTAATCTCAATCGACAGCTGGTTGAAGGAAAATTTCAAGAGAAAAAACATGGAGAACATGAAGAACCAATGGATATCGAAATTAAAGCTCCAACTCTATGATTTTTCATGCAAAACGTGAAGAACCAATTGATTTGTAACCATTTGATACTGATTTAACATAATTTAAACAAAAAAAAGGGATTGAAAATTGAAAATACTCACCGGATCGAGCCATGTGGAATATATCAGCATTACTTGTGCATTTCGTATCGCACAAGTGGGATACAAGATATATTGTGGGATATATCGGCCGATATCGTCGATATTTAAAACATTAGGTACAAGAACAAGTACATGGTACGCTACTTCCTCTAATACATGGTATGTTAAGGGTAGCAATAGGACCATGCGCATCACTCCAATACATCCATTGTGTATGGAATATAGTTCTTATGCATGAACTCACATTGCAATTTATGTATGAAATGATGAATGTTATTGATACCCCGCATAGTGAGTGTTCTATTATAACTAAATGAATAAACTATAAATCTCTACATTCTAAATATAAATTTGCATGAACTTAATTAATAGTAAGAACAAAGAGCACTAATTCAGATAACTAAAAATAGCTATCCGGATCGCAAATGACCCATAGTCCGAAATGCTCAATCTAGAATGTAAAATGTGGGGGGTTAATGTTTTAGGTAACATTGGACCAAACTACCCCTGGAAATAGACAAAAATTGCCAAGTGGCCCTCCTTTATATCTAGAACTTTTTAGGAGTGAGGGACTACAAAAATACCTCCAATAGCTTTGTTGTTGTAAAAAGTGAAGCTGAAGCCATAGCGCTCTTGTAGCGTCTGCAATGTCATGATTAGAAACAACCTCTCCACTTGAAATTTGACCCATCTCTATGATGATGAACTACCACTCAAAACAAGTTCCTTAGTCCCTCCCTACCAAGAATGGTGAACAGGGTACATCGAATTGTATGCTCCTTCCTCTTCGCTCTGGGAGAAACCCTCGCTAGATGGATCAGGGCTTAGTTGCAAGTCCTTCTAAATAGGTAGTGATCCCACTTCAAATCACACTTTAGACTAGTACTCCATGGTGACCCATTGGAGGTCAATCCAATCATTGATCTCTTCATTGTCAACTTATGGGCAAGCAACACTCACCACCATGCTTCGTCTGAGATTTTCCTTCATCTATCGCATTGCCCCTCATTCCACTTCCCTATTTAACCCTTTTGAAGTAGTCTCGTTGAGATGTTCTAAACTCCAATCACCTTCAAACCAGACTCTTGCTGATGTCACTTTATCCCCCTTTTACAAGAATAGTCTTCCTCACCTCTGAGCCCCAAGTCCTTCCTAGTTTCAAGCATCTTATATGCATCTTCTTTCTAGCGATGGCACCGTTCTAATGAAGAAAGTTTGCATTGATCCAAGGCCCATCTAGCCTCTTACGCAATCTAGACCAAATTTTGTTATCTTAACCCAGATCTCTTCACCATGAAAGTTCTTGCCACTATTGATTTGGATATATGCTTCCACCTCCTCCTTGGTTCCATATCTTACAAAGGTGAAAGTGCATGGCGATCTTCTAGTGTTTCTTGTATCCTCTACTAGTCTGTCTTTCCTCTGCCAATCCATTTCATCACATAAGAAACACATTGTTGGATTTGCATCCCCACCTACCAATTGAGCAATTCAAAAAGGGGTTCAATTGACCATCCCCTCGGCCTTTGTCCAGAAGTGGTTTGAGCATATTATTGCTACTACCTGCTGTCATATAGCTCTTTCTTTCTGCCAATTTTTCCATATCGCATGCATGGGGCTGTTAATTCTTGGGACCACAGAAGCTATATTACAATCAACTATATGCTAGGAGACAGGAGTATGGAGTATCCGCCACATTTAGAATAACGTGACCATAGCGGAACCACTTCACAATATATCTACCCACCTTCTCTTTCAGCTACTTCTTCAAAGATTATTGGACCGAGGGTTGTCGGACTCTGGAATTTTGAATAAGAATGGATCCATGAGACCCACAATCTCCTACCTATGAGGAGACAACAGGGTATAGGCGACTAATCCTACCTACACTCACAGCCCCACACCCCTCAACGAACCCTCTGTTTCCCCAAGAACCAAATAATGGCTTGGCCTGAGAACCTGCTCTTCCTGAAAGTATGCATGCTAGTCGCAGTACTCTTCACATATTTCTTGAATCTTCATCATCATCACCACCATCATCAATGATATAATCTACATCAAACCCAGCTTCCCTTGCCTCTCTTGCGATGTCCCCATCCATCTTGTAATTTTCTCCTCTTTTCCCAAGGCACACCTGAATCCTAACCTCCGTTTGCACATTTGGGCCGCCTTATGGCCCAAGTTCTCTTTCAATCACATGACTCCTTTAGAGTAAAAATTCCAACAATAATTGCACTTCACTTGTGCCTATTGTTATCCAATTCCTTTCCTTACAAGCATCCAACATGTAACAAATGTGAATCGGCGGCATTTTTTGCTGTTTTGGTCTCACTCGCTTCTTAATGCTTACCATCACAGTCTGCAACAATATAATAATTACAAATAGTACATAATAAATTAAAGAAAATGAAAAAGCACTTCCACATAACAACTAACAAGTGATACGAATTCTTTTTTGAAAGATACGAATTTAATTCTTTGAGTTCTAAAATTTCAAGTTAAAGGCTCTAAAAGGGTATAGGGAAGGACAAAAAGAAAGTATGTGGAGGTAGTAAGAAATGACTTGATGATAGATGGTTTAACTGAGGATATGATCCTTGATAGTGGAATGGTGGAAAAGGACTCATGTGGCCAACCCCAATTAATTGTGATACTCTTGGATGATGATGATGATTTAAAAAATGCAAAGTTGCAAAAAGTTTGGAGCTAACTATTAAATATTTGAGTTAAGAAGTCAAAATATAATTTTATTAGTATTGAATAAAAAGTTATCATACAACAGTAATTTAGGGTTAAATATAGGGATTTATCAACTTAAACGGCATTATAAGTTTAAAAATGGACAAAATTTAAGAAAATAGAAAATGAATGTATTTTTGAACTTCCTTATTTTTTTTAGAAGAAAGATAAAAACATAACAATCATGCGTATACCATGATAATTTTTTTTTTTCTTTTGGAAAGGTAATTATATTTTTATTAGAAGAACATCAAAAGGAGAAAATTTACAACAAAGGCCCCACCATCTCAACCACATGACAACTTTAAATATGTAATAAAAGAAAAAAGAACAGAAATTATAAAATATACAATTTTTTTAATTTTTAATTTTTAATAAAAATTGAATAAATAAATTGATAAAAATAAATAAATCCTAGGCCAAATATATGCAACAATCATGACTACAACATGCTAAGTTGGAAAAATAAAATAATAAAAAGAAAAATAGGAAACAAAAAAATTCATTTTCTTTAGTTTTCAATTTTTTTTTAATAAAAACATTTTAAAGATCATAGATCCAAGAATCTAGGCCGAAATCCATGGATATATGATTTGAAGTTGGATCTAGGCCTAATAAATTTGCTATACTAAAAAATATCAAAATATACCTTTCCTATGAAAAAATCCCAAATGGCTTTTTCCAATGGTGTTTTGGTCTAACTTCTAGCAGACAACAAGAAAGTTTCTGAACCCAAGTTTTCTCTATTTCCCAACCTTAGAATCAAAGAAAAGATTGTGAAATAGCAAAATGGAACGAAATGCAGGTGTTTATAAAGCGTTGGACAAGTGATTGTTCGACTTATCCCAACCCATCCCATCTCCCCCAACTCGGATGATGCTAAACCAAATTGGTACAAATCGTCCTAATTTTGGATGAGCCAGATGGTATTATGCATTTCACCTTGTGATTTGGAGCATTCTGACCAAAGCCAATGAGACTCAGCAGTAACTGATTCACTTTCGATGATTTCTCAGTCCTTGTGTCTTGCCCCCACCTTTCCATAAGAAATTCCTTGGGAGTCTTTATAATATTTTTTTGCCATAACACTCTAAAATTGAATAAGGAGAGGTAGCACATTGAAAGGTTAGCTAGGGATGATTCAATAAGCATAACCGACCCCCAAAAGAGAGAATAGCTATGTTTCCATGACAAAAAACACTTCTAAAAAAATTTCAAGAATTAGATCCCAAAATGACAAAGAACGAGGATTCGCGCCGAATACACAAGAGGCTGCCGTTTATTATTGTGTGCCAAAGTATGCAAGGTGCTCTTTGAGTTTTGCATTAACTCCAAGACACAATCTTACTTCGACCAAGTTTCACTCTACGGCCAAAAACTGAAAACAATCTAAGAAGCAACTTAGGGTTCACTACCCATTTGTGCAAAGCATTGCAACACACAAAGGTGTTGTCCACAAACCAGAGAGGTAAAATGAACATGGGGGAGCTACTAAATGTGAGATCAGAAATCAGCTCAAGTTCTTCTGCCTTTAGAAGCTTAAAAAGGGGTTAATTAGCTCACTATTTGATAACTTAAAAGCGGTATTATCCACATGGATTTAATTAACCTTTTTTTCTTGTTGAAGTTCTATATTTCATCTTATACATCCACACTTATGTATACAAACATGAATTGCCTATTTTGATATGTAGCCAGTCCTTTCCATTCAATTTCTTTTTTATTTGAAACCCAACTAGCCAAAATCCAAACAGCTTCTTCTGGCATTTCCACTTCAGGAACTGAACATTTTTTTTTCTGGAGGAGCCGAACCAGGACAAGGGTGCATTTGGAAAGCAATGGAAATATAAGTGCAAGTGTGCAACAATCAAAAAAGTTTTTGGAAAGTTGTAATTCCACATTGGCTATATCATGACATTGAGAGCGAACTTTCCCTATTCGCAAACACAATACTTCATCACAAGGTTCTACACCTTTACTGAATTTTTTTTTTCTTCTTCTTCTTTGAAATATCACCTTTATTGAGTTCATCTTTCGAAAAAAAAAAAAACATCTATATAGATTAGGAGAATTGGCATGTGCAATGAACATGGAGAGAGGACGGGAGAGAGAGAAATGGGAGGAGAGATACTTTTGGAGGAGGTGAGAAAAAAAAAGGAGAAAAAACTGAAAGGAATGCAACTACACATCGCACATAGAGAGAAAGAAAAGGTAGTCAATGGTGGGGGACACATCCACACTTTTTTCTGTGTTGTGGCCCACTTGAGTTTTAGATCTACCTCTTGTTTGGGCTAACGTCCTAACATGAGGGGGCACAACAGATGCACAGATGGACATTCAACAATCATCAAAGTGAGCCCCACAGCCTTCGTTGTGTGTGCAGGCTACACGCCAACGCAATGAGAGGTAGGACCAGGCAACTCATGCAAAAGCAGGTAATATCCAAGCCATCCTTGACACGGCTAAAATCCAAGCCATCCATTTATAAGCATGCAAATTTTCAAAATTCCAGAAATGCCACAGATCTAAATTGAAAATCTCATTTAATATCCCGTAGAATCTAAAAGACCACAGGACTCCTGAAACTAAGGGATCATTTGGCAACAGCGGTTTGGGTTATTTGAGTGCATTTGGATTCCAAAAGTCGTTTGACAGCGTGGATTCAGGAGTAAATGGGAACAGAGGTAAATAAAATACACAGCTTTGGCATGTTTTGAAATCTCACCATTTTGTTGTGATTCCAGTGTAATCGAAGTGAAATGCCTTTTTTGGCTCCTTTTTAAAGGCAAGAGAGTCACACGTGTAACAAAGGTATCGCTATGCTATTAATCCATTGTACACGTGGCATGCTGATGATACTCCAAAACAATCTAACTAGCGGCTGCATCACTAAAATCACGTCAATAGAATGATCCGACCTGTCCAAACATTGGCCATGTAAATTGAAGGATAAAAAACGTTGGTGAGTCGCTCATTGGTGATCCTTATGCTTGTGGCCCACCTGAGGCTTGGAATTTCATCATTTTTGGACAAAGTATATATTTCAATGGGCTTATTACAATCATTATGTCAAATATCACAAATGTACACTAATTTGGGATACTAAAGTTGCTTTACTAATCAAATTCAAGTTCCTGTAAATATACTACAGAATTTCAATGCATTCCTATTTTGGATTCCAATGCATTCCAATTACAAACTGCCAAACACAACTGAGGATTCGGAATCGCCTTGATTTGTGATTTGGATTCCAATGCATTCCAAATACAAGCTCCCAAACAAGCCCTAATTGCACAGCAAAAAATGGCATTGGCTCCTCACGTTATATATAGTGGAGATGGAGTCACAATGTGCTTTCTACAACTATCTGATGCGATTCTAGCCCAATGATAGTAACAGAAGAGCATAAAAACTTGGAAATGGATAACTGACCGCCATCTTCCTGGAGTAGAGTGACGACACCCTCGACCTGAGAGTTTCCCTTGAGGACAGCGACGGCCTTCTTCGTCTCCGCAACTATCGTCAGCCCCCTCGCAGCTGCCGCCTTCAAAGAGGAATGACGACCGAATCTGATCGGTAATCGTCCCACGAAAGGCGAGGATTGGGATGGGTAGTAGACAGATGAAAAGATGGGAGAAGATGGGGAAGCTCCTAGCAGGAGGACATTAGTTGCCATCGTTGTTGCTCCTGATGATGACGATGATGCTATCTTTTTGCTTCAATTACTAGGCTTGAGACCTCAAATATTCAGAAAGAGAGAGGGGAGAGTAGGACAAAAACGATAAGGCGTGCGTGTAAAAAACCGCGCGCGTTGCGCACGATGGATGTATGACCGATCGACAGCTCTGGCACGTGCAACGCACAAGGAGAGAGGAAGCGATAAAAGGGAGAATGGTCTATTAGCAAAGTAAACCCGAGGTCTACCCTTAATCAGGTAGGGCAACTGTTTTTTCTTTTTTCTTTTTTCTTTTTTCTTTTTTCTTTTACAATGGCGGCTTTTGGATAAAAGTTGTAGACGAAAATGTTCCTGCGCTTTCTTGTGCTTCCACTACTTTTTTTTACGACAATTTTTTCTTAAAAAAAAACAGAGAAATAAATTAGAAAAGATATTTAAAATATACCTTTAATATTTTCTTCTTCTTTAAAAAATAAAAGTATCAAATAAATAAAATAGTTTACCTTTTTCTTTGGGTTTTTTTTTAGAAAAATATGACAAATAATTAAAAAAATAACTAATAAATAAAAAAACCATTTTTAATCTTCTTAAATAAAAAGAGAGAGAAAAATGTCAAATAAATAAAACAGCTTACTTTCTTTTCCTTCTTCTTTCTCTTTTTTCTATATAAAAAAAAGAGCAAATAAATTGAAAATTAATTTATAAATAGAAAAAACATTCATAATCTTTTTTAATAAAAAAGAGAGAATAAAAAGAGAATGAAAATAAAAATATCAAATAAATAAAACAACTTACCTAATTTTTATTTTTCTTTTTCCTCATTTTTCTTAAAAAATGACAAATAAATCAGAAAATTAATAAACAAAAAGAAAAAGTCTTAATCTTCTTAAATAAAAAAAAGAAAGAAAATAAAAAGATAATGAAAATAAAAATATCAAATAAAAAAAAAACAACTTACCTTCTTCTTTTCATTATTCTTCTTCCTCTTCCTCATTTTTCTTAAAAAATGACAAATAAATTAGAAAATTAATTGCGCTACATAAGTCATGGTTCGTTATTGGTATATTACACTACATAGGTCACAGTTCTCAGTTCTTTGTTAGTACACTACTCTGCATGAGTCTCAGTTATTTGTCGGTACACTACATTGCATGGGTCGTGATTCTTAGTTCTGTATTGGTATATTTCACTACATGGGTTGCGGTTCTTGGTTCTCTCTAGGTACACTGTGTAGCATGGGTTTCAATTCTCTATTGGTACACGTTGTAAGGGTCGCAGTTTTCAGTTCTCTATTGGCATATTGCATTGCATAGGTCGCGGTTCTCAGTTCTTTGTTGGTACATTATGCTGCATAACTCTTAATTTTCTATTGGTACACTATACTACAAGGGTTGCAATTCTCAATTCTCCATTAGGACACTGTGTTGCATGGGTCTTAGTTCTCTATTGGTACACTACGCTACATGAGTGTTAGTTCTTTGTTTGTACACTATGCTACAAGGGTCGCGATTTTCAATTCTCTGTCAGTACACTATGTTGCATAGGTATTGGTGTTATTGACCGGTTACGCTAAAAGCTCGAGCTATTAGGGAACAATAGAACAATGTTTATTAGGGGGTTTGCTGATGTTATAGGCAAAATGGTGGAGATAAGATTTCACGCGGAGATGCCCATTTGGCCCTCGAGATCATCTGATCAAGAGTCGCAGAACGGGTAAAAGTGGAGTGTGAGTTCGACTCTCGAGATCGTAAGCTCGGGAGTCGAAGAATGGATAAGTGCGGGACGTCCATTCGACTCTCGAGATCATATGATCGAGAGTCATAGATTGAAAAATACGGAGCAGCTATTCGCAAGTCTCGAGTCTTCATAACCGATAGTCAAATACGGCAAAGCTCGATCCGCGAGCAGACATTCTCACAAGTCGTTGAAAAACGTTACATCTAAGTGTGTACTTGGACTCGCGACCACATTCTAAACATGCGAGCAGCTTTCCTGCGGTAATATCTCTTAGCCTTCAGTACTAGCACCCGATTCCCGTCGAGCAGCTTGTCCAATCCCTCTGCGACACCAAGCAGGGCTACATCCAGTTCGGTGGTTTCCGTCTCGTCGGCGTCTCCATCCTTTTCGGAAGCTATGACTCCAACTACGGCTTCCAGTTTATCATGACATACCAGCGCTATTACCACGCTTACTGGCAGCCCGTATAGGTCGATTTTTGGGCTTATCTTCTCTAAATGGATCCGGATCTCAAGAGATTGTCATCAAGGGGCGTGATTGTTGAAATAAGTCATTGGGTTGGATCTGACTCAAAAGATAGGATCTTATCCCACGAAATCAGCAAGATCCCAGTATCGTATGCGACATCAGCGGGATTTCGACATCTTACGTAACAAATTGGATTGCCTCCAGATCTATATAAAGGGGTGGCTCCATTAAGAGCAGGTACACACACAACATTCAATCTTGGTCCCGTTTTGCTTGGCTTCTCTTCTTACTGTGGCCTAACTTAAGCATCGGAGGGCTAACGGCTGGTCCCCAGCCACCCTTATTTGCTGTCTTGCTTCAGGTCTGGTGGTGGAAATCCCTGCTGGAGTGAAGGAGAAAAGCCGGAGGATCTCGTTACAAAATCTGACATTAACAGTCTGGCGCCGTCTGTGGGAACGACTTGATCATCAAAATCAATCGTGCTAACCACCGATCAAACTCCTTCGGCGATGCCTCCTAAAAAGGCTGTTCATCCTTCAACTTCAAGACAGGCACCACCTCCGCCTGATGAGACGGAATCCGTACCTGCCCTTCCACCTGCTCCGACGAATATCCCTCAAGGAGCCCCGAATATGCCATCAACAAACCCATTATTGGAGGCCTCTGGAAATCAAGATGATGTCCTACGTTTCCTCGGAAACACTCTCCTAACTCTAAACGCCGGAGTTCAGGCGCTGTCAAATCGGCTTGATCAGCACTTCCCTGAACCGCAAAGACAACCCTCCGAAGGGTTACCACCGCAATCCATACCGGTAGCTTCCAGACATTCTATGGACGAACCACAGGTCCCACCACTCGGCGGCCATCCCCCTATGCCGTCTCCGCATTCTGTACATTCCAGTTCGTCTCGACAACCTCAACCGCAAGGCTCCACCGCCGAAACATCTAGCTATACCCTACCATGGGAAGGAGATCTCAAAAGAATCCAAGATCGTTTTGATGTCATGGAACAGCGATACCAGGCAAATCGGCCATCTGCCGTCATGGCGGCGATACATCAATCTGAATCTCCCTTCACCAGAGAGGTCATGGAAGCCCCGTTACCTAGAAAGTATCGAGCACCTGTTATCGCTCCGTACACAGGAATTGGCAACCCTCTGGAACATCTGGAAACATACAGGTCCCTCATGGAGTTGGAGGGACATGGTTCAGAAATCATGTGTAGGGCTTTTCCCCTGACATTGAAGGATGCAGCTCGTACGTGGTTTCGGGGGTTAAAGCCCCGTTCCATCAGTTCCTTTTCCCAATTATCGGAGATATTCCTTTCTCAATTCATGGGAAGTATTCGCATTAAGAAGCCAGCCTCCCATCTGATGAATCTGAAACAGCAGCATGGGGAGACAATAAAGGAGTTCACAGTACGGTTCACTGCCGAAGCCGTTCAAACTGAGGGTTACACTGAAGAAAAGGGTCTTACAGCCCTCATTGCCGGAATAACGAGCGAGAAATTCAGGTTTGCCTTAGATAAAAGCCCGCCGAAAACTATGGCAGAATTCCAAGCCAAAGCTTAGAAATATATCAATGCAGAAGAAGTTGCATTGACACGCCATGGAGTACAGAGTAAGAAGCGCAAGCCAGAAGGAACCTCTTCTATAGATAAGAAATATCGTCGTGACCAGCGCGATCGTTCTCCCAGGAAGCCCTACTCTGGTAAATATCATAACTACACTCCTCTTAATCAGTCTCCTGAAAAGGTTCTAATGGAGATTAAACACAAGCCATATGTGAAGTGGCCTGCAAAGATCAAATCCGATCCCGAGAAGAGGGACAAGAGCAAGTTCTGTTACTTTCACAAAGATCACGGGCATAGGACCCAAGACTGCATCTCTCTACGAGACCATATTGAAGCCCTTATTCGAAAAGGCCATCTCCAGGATTACGTTGCTCGTAAAAATCGATCACCAGAAAGGGCGAAGACCTCATCTCGCCAAAAGGAACCACCTCATCATCAAACCGACCAAGAGGACGCTGAGCCCACGGGAGAAATTCGCACTATCGTTGGGGGACCAGCTTGCGGAGGTGACTCTCAAGCTTCAAGAAAGGCATACGCTCGAAAGGCGTCCAAAGAACCCCAGCAGATCTATTGGCTGGAACAAACGTCCAACTCATCGAAAGCGAGCTATCCTCCAATTTCTTTCACCCTCGAAGATGCAGCGGGAATTCACTTCCCTCATGAAGATTCCATCGTAGTCACATTGAAGGTATCAAATTATCTGACTCATCGAATTATGGTGGATATAGGTAGCTCAGCCGATATTCTGTATTTAGAGGCTTTCGACAAGATGGCACTTGCCAGAAGCCTCCTCAAGCCAGTATCGACCCCCCTTGTCGGCTTTGGAGGAGAGGTAGTAACACCTGAAGGAAGTATCGATCTCCCAGTCACTTTTGGAGAGAGTCCAGCGAAGACCACCGTCTTCGTAAACTTCCTCGTCGTGGATCGAAAATCAGCATACAACGCCATTTTGGGGCGGCCGTCTCTAACTAAGGTTGGAGCGGCCTTGCACCCTTCATATCTATGTGTTAAATTTCCTACCCCAAATGGCATCGGGGTCGTGCGAGGAAGTCAGCAGGAGGCACGATCTTGTTACCAGATAGCCCTCCAAGATCGAAAGGCGGCTCAAGCGACGTCCGTCATGGAAATAGCTCAAGGATCACCCGTTCCCTCAACCACCTCGTTGGATCTGAGAGAAAAAGCTCTGAAGTCGGGAACTCCGGGGGAGGAAACAGTGGCGATCCACCTGACCGAAGACGACCCATCTAAGATCGTGTACATCGGGTCCTCCTTGACCACTGACCATCGTGAAAATTTGATCCGTTTCCTCACCGAATACAAGGATGTGTTTGCTTGGTCTCATAAAGATATGCCAGGCATCGATCCCAATGTTATCGCACATCGTCTCAACATTGACCCAAAGCATAAACACGTACATCAGCGTCGACGTGCCTTTACTGCAGAAAGACAAATGGCAATCAAAACTGAAGTTGAGAAGCTACTCGCGGCTAATTTCATAAAGGAAGTTGACTACCCAGAGTGGGTCGCAAACGTAGTTCTCGTCCGGAAAGCTAATGGCAAATGGAGGATGTGCGTCGACTATTCAGACTTGAACAAAGCATGTCCCAAAGATAGCTTTCCGACACCGCGGATCGACCAGTTGGTCGACTCAACAGCTGGACATGCTCTCCTCAGCTTTATGGATGCTTATTCTGGTTACAACCAGATTATGATGCATCCACCTGATAGCCAGCATACTGCCTTCATCACAGATCGAGGACTATATTGCTACCAGGTAATGCCGTTCGGTCTTAAAAATGCAGGGGCCACTTATCAACATCTTGTCAACAAAATGTTCGCTGCTCAAATCGGTAGGAATATGGAAGTGTATGTTAACGATATGCTCGTGAAAAGCATCGTTGAAGATAACCACATTTCTGATCTTCGAGAAGCCTTTGACCTGATGAGGAAGTATCAAATGAAATTAAACCCAAAAAAATGCGCGTTTGGAGTGTCAGCAGGGAAATTTCTTGGGTTCATGGTTGGCCAGCGTGGAATTGAGGCGAATCCCGAAAAGATTAAAGCATTAATAGACATGAAATCCCCCGTTACTCTGAAGGACGTCCAGCGTCTGGCAGGTCGCATCGCATCATTGAACAGGTTCATCTCGCGAGCATCTGACAAGTGCTTGCCCTTCTTCAAACTCCTTCGTGCAACGGCCAAGTCTGATTGGAAGTGGACACCTCAGTGTGAAGAAGCTTTTCAACAACTGAAGCAATACATGAGCGCTCCCCCCATTTTATCTAAACCTGTAGCACATGAGCAACTCATTCTTTATTTATTTGTGTCTTCCACGGCCGTTAGCGCCGCTTTAATAAGAGAAGATTCCGGGGTGCAAAGGCCCGTTTATTATATCAGTCGAGCAATGGTCGATGCAGAAACTAGGTATTCTGATATGGAGAAACTGGCCCTAGCCTTAGTCACGGCGGCTCGAAAACTACGACCATACTTTCAAGCCCATGCTATTTTAGTACCAACAAATCATCCACTACGACAAGTCCTTCAAAAACCTGAGGCTTCCGGGCGCTTAACTAAATGGGCGGTCGAGATCAGTGAGCATGATATCTCATTCTGTCCTAGGACCGCAGTCAAGGGCCAGGCCGTGGCTGACTTCATCGCCGAATTTACATATTCTTCTGAAGATAATGTCATTACCAGCGAC